>JARYZH020000046.1:898202-2098202 GCA_030021035.2 Notholithocarpus densiflorus
CAGGTTTAGAGGGTGTGGAACCCGCCACTAAGCATGCGATTCGTGCTTTCCATAATCTTCTGTTAATTTACTCCACCTTTTAGTACTTTAATCGGGCTTTAATGCTCAATCCTCCCCTAATCCCTCTAAAGAGCATCACTTTTTTTAATGCTAAAGCTGCTTTCCAACTACCATAATTAGCAATAGTCCTCCCCGACAATTTTGAAGAGTAAAGTCTACTTGCACTTCTTCTCACCAAAAATAAATAAATAAATAAATCAAAAAAAAAAAAAAAAAAGTATGCTTATACCATTATACCTTAAAAAATGTAAAGTTTTAAAAAGTTGTACATAAATAAAATAAGGGTAAATTACAACTTACATACCTATGGTTTGATTGAAATTTAAATTGCCTACATGTGGTTTAAAATTTTATACTTTACCCACTTGAGGTTTGACCAAAATTTAAATTGCTTACTTGTGGTTTAAAATCTCATGATGCAAGTATTCCGCTGAATTTTTTTTTATCTTATTTGATCTTGTATTTTTATGTTTTTTTAATCTATGTGGGATGATTAAAATAGGAGCAAAAAGTAGGATAACGACATCAAGTGGATCATTAAAATAGATGCAAAAAGTAGAATATCGACATCAAATTTTATCTTATTTGATCTTGTATTTTTATGTTTTTTGTGTTTTTGGAGGAGAGATATAAAAGTGGAGCAAATTTACATATTTAACCATGTTTTTAATAGAAGTGGGTTACGACACTCTAACTAAGCCAACCTCAAGTGGATAAAGTGTCAAATTTCAAACCACAGGCAACTTAAATTTTGACCAAATCACAGATGGGTAAGTTGTAATTTGATCACAAAATAAACTAAATATTAAACGAAAAAGCTAGTGACAAACAGACATACAACCATGCTAACTCGTTGGTCTATGTAAGAAGTTGCACTGTCTTGGGTCACTCAAGTTAACTTCCATTCCAGTAGAGTAAGCTTTTTCACTAGTATAAATGGGAGAGACATTTGAGCATCCTGCCTTTATAACTATCAGTTTTTCATATTCAAAACCCATCTTATCATCTTCTTCACCTAAATAATTAAGA
Source organism: Notholithocarpus densiflorus (assembly GCA_030021035.2). Taxonomy (NCBI): domain Eukaryota; kingdom Viridiplantae; phylum Streptophyta; class Magnoliopsida; order Fagales; family Fagaceae; genus Notholithocarpus; species Notholithocarpus densiflorus. The sequence goes on from JARYZH020000046.1 coordinate 899,292, forward strand.
GCATTACCAAAAGCCTTTGTTTTCAGTCAATTAGTAGGATCACCTGCTTGAAGTATCTCCTGCTTGTAGCATGAGAATTGTACTAATCAATTATCAAACCCCATAAGCATGCATCACTCAAAGTCATGTCCCCATTCTCTAAGATACTATCATCCTCACATTGTCTTCAACTCTAGTTCCACCCTAGTTTTATCATTTTGTTGTATGTTGGATTTAAATATTGACTTTTTTGCTACTCTACTATTGTCTGGGTTACTTTTCCTGCTTAATAAATCACACTTCATAATTTTGTCAATTATATTAATCATGAGTTTCATGACATGTCGTGAATCTTGCTTTTAGTATTATTAAACTGCACGCTCGAGCTACTAAATTAGTCTATCTAAGTCGCACTCAACCTATCAATTCTTGTATTAGTGTTTCAATTAAAGCCTAATAGATTTAATCATCTGATGTTCACATGGTTTATGCTGCATCATTAGTAATATTGAAAGTGCTATTATTACCATAAGCACATCATCATTTGGGGTGTCAATGTTTGACCCAACCCGTGAATATGACACGAACACAACACAGATTTTTGTAGATTAGAATTGGGCCTTAGTGGGTTTGGGTTATAAACATGTCGATCCAAAAGTGACATGATAAGAAACGTGTCATAAGCGGGCTAACCCGTGTGACCTGTAATAGACATGTTTGACACACCAATTTGTTTGTATCAACTCGAAATGACCCATTTAACACAACCCGTTTAACTCGTATAACAAATAAATATTCATTTTATTTTAAATTTGTTAAATACCTTTTATATCAAACCTATATTTTAAACTTAAAAAGAAATGTGAGTAATTACAAAAACTTACAAGTGATAAATTGAAAATTGAAACTTTATAAACCCTAGTCATGATTAGATTACTGTTTGCATCAACTCTTTCAATATTGATACTTAGCATTTGGCGAGTGGATGTTATATTGAACTATATTATTTTGAATTTGGGTTGAAGTGTATGCACTTATTTTGAAATGTAAAGAACTTATTTCTAGATAGATGTTATATTTTTGTTAAACTATGTTATTTTGAATGTGTGTTGAAGACTTGAAATATATGCATTACTTTCGGGATTTAAAGAACTTATTTCTATATGAATGTTATATTTAATATTAAGTGAGTTGAAATGGGTTGTGTTACATTCATGTCAACCCAACATAGTCCGTTTTATAAGCGTGTCAAGTGAGTCGGATTGTGTCAACCCGCTTTATTAATAGGTCGGGTTAAGGTTGAAGAGTCATGACATGATTATTAAATAGGTTGGGTTCGGGTTGAGGCATTTAATCGAATACCCCTACCTCAACACGACCCGAACCCGAGACGCTAACCCAAATTGACACCCCTAATCATCATTAGTATTATTGTTGCTATATTTTTGTTAAGCCACATCAATATAGCATTTCAGTCCATTTGGTCTAATTCGGTCCATTTAGTCTGTTTAGGTACATTCAGTCCACTTCTATCCATATCAGTCTATTTTGGTCCAATTCCGTCTACTTCGGTCCATTTTAGTCCATTTCAGGCGACTTTGATCTTATTTGGTCTACTTTAGTCTATTCACCCTATTTCGGTCCACTTTGATCCATTTATTCAATTTCAATCCACTTCATTCTATTTAGTCATAACATTTGTATTCATTTACATTCATAACACTTTTTGGATTTCCAATATTTTTGAATAGGGAAAAAATGTTATTTATTTATAGTGCATATGAAAATTCTTGTGCATCGCTCATATTAACAACCATTTCAAATAGAAACCGAAATAAGTTTAGTCTTTGACTAATGTTAGGGGCAATTAAAATTTACAAACTGTTAGCTTTGAAATACAAATGGATGAGATATCAATCACACAAGTTCACACGTCAATTTGTAAATCTTTCGCAACAGAACCCGTTTGGTAATGTTGTTTTAATAACGTTATTTAAGTGTTGTAAAAATATGTGTGGGTGAAAAAGTGTTGTAAAAATACATGTTGTGTTGTTTAAACAACAAAAATTGTTGTTCAAATAACGTTACCAAAAAGACACAAAATTTGCATTTTGTTGTACTACCTTAACATTACTCAGGTGAGCAAGCTACTCACTAAACGACTTGTAGCATAGCTGTTTTATTTGTGACTATTGTTCGCGCTTAAACTCTACCAAACAGTAGCATATATTTCAGTTTCAGTTTCAATTTTCAAACCAAAACTCCATAGCCTCTCTCTCTCTCTCTCTCAATGGAAGAACTCGTACCGAGCTCGTCTGAACCTCTCTCTCCTCAAACCCTAGCTTCCTTCAGATCCTTCATCATAAACCCCTCCACTCCTCAATCCAAAATCTCCTCCATCTTCGAAACCCTAACTCGCTCTCTCCAACTCACTCCGGACTCACTCGTTCTTAACCTCCTCTCCGAACTCGCTTCCCGCCACTCCAACCTCTCGCACCTCGTCTTCGACTCGGTCCGTTCCAACTCGCTCCTCTCCTCCGAGTCGACTCGCCTCGCCGCGGAGTCACTCGACGCGCTCGCCTCGATATCAAACACCGATCCGACACTGTCCTCTGCCATTGACGAGCTCGACGATCGGCTATTCGTTTCCCTCTGCTTCGGCCCCTCCGTGTCCGTACGGTCTTGGCTTCTCAGAAATGCAGAGAGGTTCAGAATTAGTCCGTATTTGTTGCTTACTCTGTTTCTAGGGTTTACTAAGGATCCGTACCCGCACGTGAGGAAAATCGCTCTGGATGGACTCGTCGGTGTGAGCAATTCCGCTGTGATCGAAGATCGCAGTATGATCAACGGTTGCTATTGCCGTGCCGTTGAGCTGCTCAGCGATATGGAAGATCACGTGAGATCCGCTGCGATTCGCGCGGTGAGATATTAGTCACTGAATACTCTATGTTTTGATTTATTTGCTTAATTTCTTCATTGAAATTTGTGTATACTGCAATTTTGTTTTGCTTGAAATGTGAGTTGGTTTTGTGTTCAATGAAATTTGAATTAGTTATGGTCTTTGAATAGGCATTTTGATATTACTAATTAAAAATGCTCTCAATTTGAACTATTGTTATGGCACATTTTGGAGTTGTACAAATTGATTGAAATTTACCATGTATTAATGTTTTATCTAACAGTTAATGCTTGGGTACTATTTGAGTTACACTGAGATTATTTAGGATTTTGTATATGGTGAACTAGTTGAAATTTTTGGTTTATTAGCTCATATTATAGGTAAAAGGAAGCAGTATTCTTTTGAGTTTAACCAATGAGAACTAGAGCGCAAGGCTTATATGTTATTTGTTGAATGGGATTGGTGAAATGGTTGGTTTTTACATTGTAATATGTAAGACTTGTGGATGAGTTTAATGCTAATGGATTTTTTCTACGTTGTTGATCCAGGTCAGTGCTTGGGGTCTGATACTTGTAGCATCCAACCCAGAGACAAAACTTTACTGGTCGGATGACTTATTTGTCAAGGTATTGATAAAGATTTTTGTTGTATAATTTATATTATGTTGCGCGTTTCTGCTATGCAATACATTTGATCGTGTTATTGTTCCTGATGGATCAACGTGTGAATGCTTATGTAACTTTGTTGTAAGTAATTATGTTTTGTGGGATTACTTAACTGTCTTTGTTCATGGTGCTGCAGTAGTTTTATTGTTGCATCTTAAACAAATTGGACTTAATGGTTTGCTAATTTGGTTTTCTCAAGATAGATCAATTTGCAATTCCAGCTTTTGTTTCCATCAAGTAACCTTGAAAAAATTTGAAGAAACAAAGTCTACTTGTGTTGAGGCAGGTAGACAGGAAGGAACTGTCCATGGTGCTTATGTAACCTGACCCCATTTTATCGCATAGGTGCTTGAGTTTTGTCTTAGGCATCTCATGAGTTTAACTGTATTGCATGATAGATGCTCTTTCCATCTCTTCTTTCTTAGATTTCTTAATAACTATCCACACCCTTGCAATTTTGATAGTTGCACTAACCTGATTGAGTCAAATTTTATCTAGGAGATCTTCACGGAAATAAATCGCACCCTTACCTTCCATCGGGTGAATGGTAGGACATCCCCTTCCTGTCATCTTGTCTCAATGTGAGTGTTCTTTTGTCCAATTATTGAAGCATTCTGTGGAGTTCTTACCATGATATCCCATGCATTGTGTATGCTTGCAGCTCTGTTCTATGGGACGTGATATGAGCATGGAGGTCCGGGTTGAAGCTTTTGATGCCCTTGGGAAGATAAATGTGGTATCTGAGGATATTCTTTTGCAAACCTTGTCTAAGAGAGTCCTAGCGATCACAAAGGAAAAGAGATCCCTTGGGCAGTGCCCTGCTGAACAATTTGAAATATTGGCATCCAATGTAGCTGGAGTTTTGGTGCATGGGCTTGAGGATGAATTCTATGAGGTAACTTTTGTTGCCTGAGTTGTTGCACTCTACTCTTTCTATTATGTAGAACTGTGGATGTAGTGTTGATATAGGGGCATCTTTTTTATTTTTTAATCAATATAACCTCAGACCCTATCTTCCTTCTATAGATGCTTTTGTTGCCACTTGCCATGCTATTATGATTTGTGACACCGTTGTCATATGTGTGTGTGTGTTTTTATAATAAATTGATTTTGTTGCCAATGTGCACTCTGATTGGGTTGGATTCTTCTTTTTACATTTTGTGCAATTATTCTCACCATATGAATATATCTTTTTTTAAGGTAGATAGTGGGGGAGAATGCATCTGTTTTTTAGATACATTACTTTCGAAACCATGAGATGATTTCCAGATATATTACTTTAGGAAACTTGTGATATTTGTCAATAGTTTTCTGGCCCAAGCATAGAGATCTTGTTTAAATTTTCTGTTCTATATGGATTAGATCCACTTTCTCTTATGAGTTTTCTTTTGTTATGCTGCTGTTTGTGCTAAATCTGAAGGTTAGAAAGTCTGCCTGTCATTCCTTGCGCACACTTACCATCATCTCTGCTGAGTTTGCTGGTGAAGCATTAAACTTGTTAATGGATGTACTAAATGATGATTCAATGTTTGTCCGGTTAGAAGCTTTGGAAACTATGCTGCATATGGCAACCTATGGCCATCTAAAGGTGCAAGGAACACACATGCACATGGTGAATTTCTGATCCTTCAGGAGATCCCTGATTAGATTTCCAATTATACTTGTATACTATTCTGATCATGTGCATAATGTTGATGTTGCAGTTTCTTGGCACTCTACTGGACAGTAATACGCTCATAAGATCTGCTACTAGGAAAATACTTAAACTGGTGAAGCTGCCAAATATAGAATTGTTTAGATTATCTTTTGATAGCCTCATTGAAAATTTGGAAAAACATCCACAGGTTTGCTTTGCCGGACTCGTCAAACTTCCATTTTTTCCCCATTCCCTTTTCTGTTATCTCTTGACTGATTCATATCACTTCTTCACAGGATGAAGCTGACATATTCTCTGTTTTGTTTCACACTGGTTGTAATCATGGGAAATTTGTTGTCTCCACTATCAATGAGGCTTCGGAGGAGGTTAGCATTGTTTTGAATCTTCTTCTGCTGAATTTGTTATCTAGATATTCATGACCATCTGTGCCCCAAGTGGGGTTTTATTTTTAAAATTTTTTTTTTGGGAAGAGAGGGGGGGTGGGGGGGGGGGAGAGCAGAAGGTGTCTGAAAAACTTAATCATTATCTGGCAAAGTATTTAAAAAAACACAGCAATTTTTATCATGTTATACTTTTCCATGCTGAATACTACTGAAATGTACTCTCAGTCAGGCCATTGTTATGTCTTATTGGGTTTGAAGTGTGGAATACAACATATTCCATTATTTTTTTTAGTAAAATATGAAAAAATAAGTTAGATAAAGATGGCATTAGACAGAAATGGAAGTAAACCTAGAATCACAGTTCAAATCTTTCTAGTTTGATCTTGCATTTTTTATATTATCATTTCTGTTTTTCAAGTTTGTTCCTATTCATCAATGGTATGAATTTCTTTCTCAAATGTGTCCTTTTTTTTGGGGGGTAAACCCCTTTTTAGCTCAGCTGCAGACTTTGGCATCTATGAGATAAATTTATTGATTTTTTAATCATAATCTGTCTTTCCTTTTACTTCAGATAGATCAAGCTTCTGAAGGTAAGTTGGGCTTTGATAGCGCAAGGGTGGCTGCATTACTAGTTCTGGCCATTTCAGCTCCACTCTCACATGGAGAGCATGTTTGCAGTATCCCACCTAGAATATTTTCTTATGCTGTTACGTTGCTAGGAAGGATCTCTCGTGCTTTAACTGATATTATGGATCAAAATGCCCTTTTGGCTTACTTGTCTCAATGCAGTATATCAACAACATTCTCTGCCACAGAGTTAAATATCAGAAGGGGGGAGCCATGCTTACCTGTAGCTAATATTGAGATTCCAAATGACACTAGCAATGAGATCGATGGTTCTACTAGGATATCATTGCAGCAAGAAAAAGATGGGGCTTCCAAACTTCAGTCTTGGACAATGAGGGAGCCATTGGAATTAGCAGCTCCACTGGGAGGATTCCAGGTCGAGGTTCATGATGAAGTAATGAAGCCCATAAATCTTATCCTTGCAAAGGTCAAAGATATTTGGCCATCAATACATTCAGGGTTCACCAATGAAGAACTAAGGACTCTGAGGTTGTAATATTGTATTGCTTTCTGTTGAAATGTTTTCTGGTTATACATAGGGGCGTTAACATGTTTTGTCTTCATCCATGGGGTAGTGCTTTATATATGGGTCCTAAGTCTTAAACCCTGCTTTTAAAATTTTGCTTAGCCTTCTGTATTTTAAGCCGTATATCATTTTAAGTCTGTGTGGGGAGACATGGGAGGTTCTCAGCTTTAGATGTAGATCAATCTGTTATATTGCCCTAAGCTTAGGGTGCTTAATTAAGAAAGAGACCTTGGCTGGTTCATGGGATTGAGTGACATCTGTCTTCTCAGGGTGGGTCTTGCATGATTAACCTTCTGAATTATGTACGTGGATTTGATTTTAAAAAATTTTGATATCTCAATTTTGAATGGGCAAAAAATTTAAAATGTTTGATATCATGCTCCTTTTCCAATGCATGTCCTTGATTGCCAGATTTGTTTATAACTTTACAATGTAATATCCTTTTTCCCACCCTTTAATGCAGGAATTTGAAGGAAGAATTGGCAACATTCACCTCAGACTCAGTTGGGACTATTGGTGCTGTAGCATTTACATTACAATATCTCCAGGTAATTAAGCAGCTTGCAAAGGTATGGGAACACTTCCTGCCTGCAAAAAAGCTTTGTTCTTCTGGATTGGGAGAACTGGACCTTATATTGGGAAAACTAGACATGAGGCTTAGAGAACTGAGAAGTAGGTTTACTGGGTTGTCTATGGAACAGGAGTTGCAAATCTTGGAGCTGGTACTTCTGACCTGTACTCTCAGGTTGTGTAAAGTTGAAATCTGCTGCCATTTTGCTACTTTGAAAAAGCTATCTACTACAGTGTCACATGTTGAATCCATCCTCAAATCAGCAACTATTGAACCAACCATTTTCATTAGTGAGGTTGGAAAATTGCTCTGCCTAAATGAAACATCTAGAAGTGAAGCTTCCTGCAATCCATTTATGTTCAAGGAATTGCTTAAACATTTCTCCCTTTCACAGTTTGTGCTTTGTGGAAGACTAAATCAGATAAAGGCAGAACTGACTATTCCTAATAATGACTCTGAAAATCCTCTTCCTTTTGTTTCACGACTACCTGTTGGTATACCATGTGACATTACTCTTCATAATACATCAAATGAGAATAAATTGTGGCTGAGAATGAGTATGGATGATGAGTCAACTCAGTTTGTCTTTTTGGATTTGAACCTCTTTGGAAGCAGTGATGAGGTAAGGAAATTCACATATGTTGCGCCCTTTTACAAAACCCCCAATGCAATTTCTTTCACGTTGAGGGTCTGTATGGGTATGGAATGCCTGTTTGAGGATGTTCTGTCTGTCAAAAAATACGGGGGTCCAGAACGTGAGCTAACATATCTTTGCCAAGAAAAGGAAGTTCATCTCTCCATGATCAGTGAGCACTGAATGGTTAATTTTATCTTGCCATGGCAATTCAAAACATTATTCTCTCTCAATCTAAGCTATCTGCTATCTAAGAATCAATGGATCAAATGACAGTAGACCTTATGATCATTTCACTCATCTGGAAGGCCTGAGAAAGATATCCATCTTGCTTAAGGGTCTAGACCAGCTTTATATGGAATAAGGTTAGGCTTATTTTTAACTGGAGATGAGTCATTGATTTTCAAGTACTGGAGAATGGTTGATTTTTGTAAGAAAGCTGAAGATAGAGGAGCCAGCTCATTTATGCATAAACCTCCAATTTTATTTCAAGAATCACTTCTGGTTACCTCTCCCCTCTTTCAAGTTGTTTGCTTGGCCATGTCATTGAAGTTGGATGCCATGGAAGCATTTATCATGTATGTTTCAACCCTAAAGTTTAAATCTTTTATTTGAATACCTTGTTTCCTCAATCTTCATATCTGTGATTACTTGTTTGCTAGGTCGGTGCATTCTAAAGCCTAAAATGGTGAAAGAATTCATATATTTTCAGCTGTGGAAATTCGCATGGTATGTCTCAAGTATGAAGTATGGACTGATGTCTTTTAAGAAGATGATGGAAGAACTGCTTGTTCCTCTGACTTTGTTCTGAAAATCCTATTTAATATCTAGTCCTCTTAAAGATGCCTGCCTTTGCATTGTTGTTGAATATGGAAGCGTTGGAATCTTCCGGATTAGTGCTTTTGTATTGTGCAGTGGTAAGTTTTGGCCCTTCAAATGTTTTCTTCCCCTTTTTTTTTTCCTATTGATAATTTAATCGTTATCTAAGTTTATATGCACTTGGTTTTGAAGGGGAAAACAGGAGTGGTATATACTCTACTCGAAAATACCCTTCTTCCTGATGTTGTAAATTATTAAGGCACTTTTTGCATTGCGGCATCCTCTTCACATCTTGTTTAGTATTGTTTAGGAGATTTTGTAAAAAAATTAAACCAACTAAATGAATATGAAAGTGAGAAAGTGCTGTTACTCTAGTTATAATTTGTCACCATAGCCATGAATTAAATAATTGGGAAAAGACGATGATCAATATGAGAAGGTTTAAACTAAGGAAAAAGGACCTCTCTCTCTCTCTCTATACATATATATATATCCATTTATTTTTGAAATTGGAGGCAAGCCAAACATACTATGTCTCCAATTCCAAAAATAAATGGGAACGTCCAGTCTTAATCGTGATTTACACATCCAACAATGTTTTTATTTTGGTCGATGTCATCACACCTAACTGCATTCATGCTGGAATATCTCAAGTCTAGATATTCACAGCTGACCGCTGTACTCATGGTTGCATAATGATATACTCGAATATCAAATTGACAGGGTTTCTTACTAAAAAGATTTGGTAGGAAATAACAAAAGTTGATGACTATGCTAATATTTACTAAGATATGAGATTCACGCTAAAGCTAGAATATTTTCTTACGTATGTCCATTCATCCCATGGCCTTCCACAAAAACAAAATGGCTGAGACGATTCTATAAAGTGCCTATCTTAATGGCCATCAGGCCCATCACTCAATCAACCTATCTTTTTGGTAGAATTCAATCAACCTATCGTTCTATATAAATGAATAGTATCAATACCGTGAAAGTGCCCTAGGTATTGCACCTGGATAGGGTGAATTGCAGCAGATGCAATATCCTAAGTATTACATGGGATCTTAATCCCTTTCATAACAATAGCTGACAGGAAGCACCTTTTCCCAATGGTCGTTGTCTGAGTTTCTTGCCAACAACCCTGACCATCCTTGTAAGTTTCAACCTGTCGAATTGCAATTGAAACTCAGCAGAATATTGATGAGATTTAAAAAAAGAAAAGGGTAAATATAACACACCATGTGGTACACCCTTAAAACATGAAGTTACGTTGCGCTATATTTTATGATGCTTAGTTCCCACGAGGCATTTTCATAAACTTTAACTAAAATTGATAATGTTGTAAGTGCTAACATTATCTATTGAAAAAAGAATTATATAAAAATATTTCTAGTTCTCTCTCTAACTTTCTACTTCAATCCTTATTTGGGGTTTGTGTATTCACAACTTAAACGTAGAATGATTTTTTTTTTCCTTTTTCCCTTAAACTCTTTTTCAATACGTGATGTTGACACTTGTCACATCATCCTAGCTGGAGCTAACCATATGGGAGATAAAAGTGTCTCAAATAATGCATAAAGTAGTTCCATATTTTTTTTTTTTTGAAAAGAGTAGTTCCATATTTTAAAGATATATCACGTGGTATCTGTAATTTGATCTTTAAAATTAAAAAAAAAAAAAAAATTGAGCACGAGGGAAACCATAGCAAAATGTAACTTACCGTCTCAAGAATGTTTTGGCCAACTTTAATCCCTCCCATTACAAAGATAGATTCGTTGATGACACCAGCAGCAAAATATCCCCTAGGATTTTTCATTGGTTCCCCACTCATCCATGACCCAAGACGGGGATCAAATATTTCAACACTTGAAACCATTCTACTTCCATCAAATCCACCAAGAGCATATCTGGGAAAAAAAGAAGGCGGTTATATTGAAAGACATAAATGTGCTGAGATTAAAATATAAAAATCCAATTGAATGTGTGTAAAAGAAGGCAGTTATGGTGAAGACATAAATGTGCTGAGATTAAAATATCAAAATCCAATTGAATGTGATTTAACACGTGCTTGAAGACCATAATTTCACCATACACCCCCCCCCCACCCCCCCTACATAACACTCAAATGACATTAAATTCTTCTCAAAAGTGATTGGTGGATCTTTCCAAAGCTGTCCTGAATCATTATCAGCACATCAAACTGGAATTACGTATCTCCGATGCATGGACGTTATTTCGCAACGTTATTTCGCAACTTGGCATTAGTGTAGCTCTCCATATTGGATAAATGTTAAACTATTTATTTCTTATTTCTATGTGAAATTTCGTATCACAATAAAAAAAAAAAAAATTGTATAAAAGAGTAGTAGCAAACTTAGTAATATGAATTCCTCAACTGAAGATTAATACATATAGCTTCCCAGACAGCTAATGTTGGACAGAATGAGTTGTATCCAATATTCATATCTAAACTAGTACACAAGCATGCATTTCTTTGGACACCTATGTGAAAGGCCATTGATAGGGTAAAAATAAAATAATTAAAAAAAAAAAAAACTTACAACTTTTCATTCGAAACAACCAGGGAATGGCTGCCCCTCTTTGTATTCATACTCGCAATTTTGGTCCAAGAGTGTTCTCTAGGGTCAAATCTTTCAGCAGACCTGAGTCAGTAGAAAATTTCAATGAACCTTTGATACAGAATGTACATGTAAAAATAAAAAAAGAAAAGATTTCAGATGCAATTGATCTTTTGTTGTATTCTCTCTTTAATGTATTGAAACCTTCTCAAACTATTATGTCTTTCATTTGGTTTGTGTGTGTTTGTGTGTGCATGCCTCCTTTTTTCTCAAGTGCATTCTGCCTACATGTAACATGTGTGTGAGGGACGTGCACCCACAAGTGTTGTTCTGGGAAAAACATATAGATATGTTCTTATGAATATATCTCTAAGTTCATACATGTAGATGTGAACATACAGGTTTAGAGAGAAACTGAACCAAAGAAAAGATCGTTCCTAAATGCAGCCATGATCTCAAAGTAGTAAGCAGTTTGGTCAGCAAACCAGTGATATCTTACATCAAGTAATCCTTCCCATCATAACCACCAGAAGCATAAAGAGCACCGTTCAGTTCCACTGCACCAACAGCGAAGCGCTGGAAAAATAAAAGCACACCCGATGAAAAAGTGTTGATAGGTTTGCACAAACATAAATAATTTGAGGAAAAAAAAAAGGATGTACCTTAAGGGAAAGAAACACAAAAATAAGAATGAGGCTTGATTTAAGCAACACAAGTGACTGAAAAACAAGTAAGCTAAGCAATTTATACTACCTTTTGTAGCATCGACCGTGTTGGGATCCATCTTCCAATGTCCAAATCAAGCATTTCAACATTTGAAAAGCATTCCACATTGTTCCCCCCACCAATGGCAAATATTTTGTTATCTATAGTAGCTCCAGCTAAACTTCCCTTTTTCTGATTCAGTGAAGGGCGTGAGGTCCACTGATCATTTGCTAGGCTGTATGACTCAACTTCACAGAAAGATGATAAAAAAATGTTAGCAAAAGTTTAAATTCCAGTAAGAAAAACAGTTTAAAAGAGTTGGTCTGAGCTCACACCTGTGTCATACCACTCGGAACCGTCTTGACCTGAACCACCTCCAAATACGTAAAGATCATTATTCAACTGTGCAGCCGAAAAATATGAACGGGCACAGCTCATTGGCTTAAGAGATTTGATCACATCATGAGAAGGATAATACAAGATATCAATTATTTATTTTTTGATTTTTTTTTAATGGTAGCATTGAACTTTTTTACTTTTCAATTGATGGTCATGAACTTTGAGTAAGAATTCCACTTTCTTAAGTTTTTTACTGAGATGCTACCCTTATTTAAAAAAAAAAAATAAATAAATAGTGAGATGCAATTACAAATGTTGAGATACATCATGTTTCAAGATATTTGAACAAATGCTGTTGAATACTCATCACCTCACTAACTGTCTCATTAACAAGTGCCACAGAAGGATTGGACACAGGTTCCAACATCATCACACAACAATCTTTCAACTGCTGAATTTCCCTTTCAGCCTCCATCTGAGTAACCATTATAAAAGGCGTTCATCCAAACATTACAAAGAGAAGCATGATAGGGGGGAAAATATATATGTGCAGTTTCAAGTTTCAAGAAAAGAGTCATAGCATAAGCTCAAAGCTTCTGGCATATGGACTAGTTTAATTTCAAACAAAAAGTCTAGAAAAATGAACTGTACATTACTCAGCACTTATAATAACTGGGTTTTGATCTATGAGACTCTGTTGACAGTTATGTTAACATGTACATCATCTGCCAAATTAAAGATTTCCAGGAACAATTTATTTTTAATTTCTCCTCAAAGCTTCTTCTATGTTCAAGGGCCTAAATTTTATTTAACTGCACAATCAACCATTCATAGCCAATTTTTACTATGCTTTTCTTCACACTGGTAGGAGTGTCATCTATACATGGTTTATTAAATTCATTCAACCTTGAATAAGCATCTATAAAAAATAGTCCTAATATTTTGCAGAATCTATTTAAGTTCTCACTTTCCCCTTTGTCTGACATTTTTTGTTCCTATTATGAGTCAAAATTATTGTCTACAACAAATGCCTGATACAAAAAAAGAACAAAAGAAAAAAAAAAAAAAAAACTCACCATAAACAGGATACAAACACTCAACAACTGACAAGAACAGATCAAACTAAAACCAGAAAACAACCCAGATTGTTATAACTCAACCCCTTAGAAAAAAAAAAAACAGTAATTCCCACACAAATCCAGCAACACCTCTCTTCATTACCAAGCTCCTAGCAATTCTCAAGCTGACTTTTCTGATATCCTTCTACCTAAATTTTTATGAACTCTGAAATTTTTTGTTTATATTATTTATAAACTCCTTATTATAGAAGAATCTCTGGTGCAACTTCTTGTAAAGCCATCATAGAAGAAAAATTCAAATGGTCCCATCCATATACATCAAGGTAGCCAGAGAAACATTAAAAAAATATATATTTAACATGCATTTGAACATCCCATGGAAATTAAAAAGAACCATTATTTTATATAACTTCATAGAGAAATCTATCACTCTAATTAAGGCCATTACCAAAAAAGCAGTCATCAACAACAAAAAAATAATAAACTAGAAACAGAAACATTCATGAGAAGTTCGAACAGAAGTCATAACATCAATTTGACTGACAACAACAGTTCTCAAATGGCCACATACAAGTTCCTTAAAATGCCAATCAGAATAAGATTGAGCCACTAAATTCCCATGGGCTGATCAAACAAACCCTCAATGCTTGTTTTTCATTTTACTAATTTAAACACCCAAGATAAGGGCTAAAAACATTCAAAGAAAATGGAAAATTTTAAAATTAAGAATATGGCAAGGAAGTACCAGCTTCTGCTCCAAAATACTCGTCTTCTGAATTTGTTCTGTTCTAAAGGCCTTTAGCTCTTGCACCTCTTGAATCAACTATGTATAAACATAAGAATATATGAGAATGGTGGTAAACAAAACCAGACTAAGATGCCATGATTAGAAGTTATAGAATGTGGACAATTGACATACTCAAATACCTGAGCTATGATCGACTGACCCTCAGATGATGAATGAAGACACTCTTCATTCTTCTCTTCTACACCCGTTGGTTCCACTTGAAAACCTTTGTCCTGCAATTGAATACCATTCAGAACAGCAGTATTGTCTACATAACCTGACATTGGAACAGCCAATTCTTTTCTTTCAATTGGTAAGTCACACACAGAACCATTGGGTCTTGAACCTATGACTTGACCCTCCACCTGACTATTACAGGGGAAGGAGGTGCCATTTGAGCTAGAGCTCACTAGCTGAAGTGACAATTCTTTCAATTTCATGAATATAATGTCTTTCTCATCTTGTTTAACTAGCTTTGTGTCCAAGCGAGCTCCCAATGGCTGGTTATTTCCATCAAACGAAGAAGCAACAACTGTAGAATCTGATTTCCAGCTTGAGTAATTCGAATGCTCAGTTTCCAAAGAAAGTGGCTTAAACCCTTCACCTTCCTCTCCAGCGTCGTTTGGGGGAAGTGCTTGAAAAATAGTTTTCCACTTTGCAGTATTCTGTGGTACAGAAGCACTTGGAGCAACCACTAAAGATGATAATAATGACATGAGCCTACTTGCTTGAGCATGATCTAGCTCAAACCAGAAATGGTTCTGAGAGTAATAGTTGTCAGAAATTATTGGTTTAAACTGATTTTCAAGTAGTGGTTGGCACTGTAGGCGGACACGAATCTGAACCTTTTAAGTAAAATGCAGTGCAATGTCAATACTAGACCCATATCTTCAGTTAAATCCAACATATAACTCAAAATAATTAGACCATATATGAGGAAATTTCATATGATACCTGTGCAGGATATGATGTCCTCTCTGAACCATCAGTGGTCCAGCCATAGGGGTTAATATTCATTTGGCCATTGCTAGCAGCCTCAAAGATTCCATGAAGTTTTCTATCACTGTAGTTGAATAGGAACAGTGGCAAGCCAGGATCAATATTCTTCACATATGAAAAGTGTTGAGCTGGTAAGCCTGTCAAATGAAGAATATATCTCATTATTAGTAGAGCCAAAACTAGGAGTAAAATGTTAAATCATCAGTAACCACATTACTCACAAATTAATAAGATTTATAGCTCATAATTTAAAAAATATGTGCTTCACTTTTCTACAAATCATGGTCCATGCCACCGCCACCACCAAGAAGCATTAAGCTGTGACGTAGTCAGAGCTGAGCTCACAATAGAAACTCCCAAAACTCCCTTGTACACCTTTGCTCTGCCACTGCCAAACCCAAATCCTCATTGCCACCGAAAACCCAACTCATCACATCACCTCTGCATCCAATCACCTCATCAAAACAACCAAATTTGGACACCACTAGAATTCTAGGCTCACGGATCCTGTATACAAAATCCCACTCAATGAAAAATATAAAATTGTCTCTCCCCCCCCCCCCCCCTGCGGGTACTGTCCTTGTAGCCAAACTAGGTTTGACCGTTTTGGGAAATTTTAAAGCTAGAATTGCCTTCTATCACCCAATCTATAAGTTTTACTTGCCATTGAGCTCAAGCTCAACTAGAACCTTCTAGCTAGGTGGAGAGTAAGGTCATGGGTTCAAGACCCTTTAGGTTCTTGTGTAACTTACCAATAATTTAAAAAAAAAAAAAAACTTATTCTGTGTTTAGATCAGATTTTGGGAGCATCTATCACAGTTTGATGCTGATTTTATCATTAATTATTGGTGGTTTTGTGAAATTTTGGTC
Source organism: Notholithocarpus densiflorus (assembly GCA_030021035.2). Taxonomy (NCBI): domain Eukaryota; kingdom Viridiplantae; phylum Streptophyta; class Magnoliopsida; order Fagales; family Fagaceae; genus Notholithocarpus; species Notholithocarpus densiflorus. The sequence continues at coordinate 915,410 of JARYZH020000046.1, forward strand.
ATGGGTTCAACCATGGTGCTCGCATGTGTTATTTTGCTTAATTGTATAAGGTGTGTTGATTAAGGCTCTATTTTGGGCTTTCGTGAATATTTCTAGAGTATGGAGGGAGAGACAGATCTGGTAGTTGTGTGGTTTATTTTGAGAATTTTTACGTTTTTTTTAAGGTTGGGGCCACTAGGCAGAGGTAAGTTGCAGAAGCATAACACAAAGAACCTTAGTAGGATAAAATGTCACTTTTTAAACCATGGGTAGGCAAGGTGAAACCGCCAAAAACCACATAAGGATAAAGTTTAGTTATCCCTATTAAGAAAGGCTTCACATTGCAAAACAAAAATTGAAAGCTCAAAAAGAAAAGAAAATGCAAAATCAGGTTGGTGGACATGCAACAAAGGCAGATGAGATGACTGACCAAAGAGTTGTTTAAATAAGCATTCTTTCATGGTACTGTTCTTGCAACCAAATATGACACCACCCAGGTGACTTTTACTCAAATTTCTGACAGCTGTAGAGCCATTCACTGACTTTGGAGAAGGTGCGTTTTCATTAACAATAAATGTTTGTGTTTTCCTCCCTGCACCCATTCTGCAATCTAGAGGCAAATCTATATTAAAAAAAATTCAGATAACAAATGGAGATTACTGATTAAAACAGCCATAGGGGACTAAACAACAACCACCAAACCTTATTCCAAAATTTACAAGTTATTACATTACACATATTTAATTGATGATAGTAGGATTATTGATTAAAAACCATAGGACACAAAACAACAACAATGGCAACCAAGCCTTGGTCCCAAAATTTTGGGGTTAGCTATAGATATAGATTAATAAATGAACAAGAGTTGAAAAGACATCCATTATTCCAACCACATTCACTTTCCTTCTATGAGAAGTCATTAAACCGCATTAATAAGCATCAAAAATTAAATTTAGACAATTCATTACAAGATAGTTTTTCATGTAACTTGTCCAAATTAATCGGCACAAGCTTGAGACACATGACATGCAATTAATGCAGGTAATGAATATACAACTGGTGTCTTAGCCTGAAGATAAAAGGCAATCATCATTGAACGGACATCATCAGTTCAAGATTCAACTCCTATCATAGCTATTAAAAAGACCACTTATTATAAGCTTGAAGCCTAACTCCTATGTCAACATCAACAATAAGCAACATTTCAACTATAGCTCGGAAAAATCATATAAAATATCAGTGCTGGATACTATAATCCCAATCTTGTTTTCAAATATCATCCACCAGACATTCAGACAATACAAAAAGAATGATACTAAAATTAACAAAAACAAACAAAGAACCATCGTATTACAAGAATTAGCAACACATATTCAATATACTACACAAACAAACACACATCATTCATAAGAAAACCACACAATCTATAAACAAATAGCATCAAAAATATAATACTCAACGATTAAACCCTGGACGTACCAAATGGCTATGAAATCAGAAATCGCACAGAGACATCACAAAGATACAAGTAATAAACAATTAGCACTAAAATTATTCAGTAATTCGCATAATCCAACAGTTCAAAACCCTAGAAATCCATAAAACTCCGATACTGAAAAGAAATTGAAATTTCAAAAACTAAACTAAACGAAGTTGATCGCATCAATTAGAACCAATCCATTTCAGATGAAAAAAAAATCATAGCATTGTTCATCTTTCTTGTTCAGGAAAAACTTCGAACCGAAGCGAACAAAAATTTGAGAGAGAGAGAGAGAGAGACGTACTGTGAGAGTGAAGGTTTTGCTTGTTTGTTTTTACCTTTTGGAAACGAAAAATGCTTCGGAGAGAGAGAGAGAGAGAAAGGTCACGCTAAAAGCGCGAAATGATAGCCGAGGGTGACTTTGTATATATAGCTGTTAAAACTTGAAACTTAAAGACGAAGTGGAAACACAGACAACACAATTACACAAACAATATACACACGCTGCTTCCGCTTCCTGATTCGTTTTTCTTCTTCCTTTTTAAGGCTGTCACCCTATACTGTCTTTAAATATCGTTTATTTTGCTAAAATTAAAAAATTATTACTGAAAATACTGTAGATAAAAGTAAAAGTTAGTTGAAATAATACAATTGAGCTCATGAATAGTGTCAAAAAGTGTAGTGGGGCTCACAAATAGTAGCAAAAATAAATTGAAGAGTGAAATAATTTTAATTTTTAATCCTAACTCAAACACACACTTAATACCCATTAATTGTAAAGTACTGGTCTACTAGATGGTTTTGAAAAAAAAAAAAAATTGTCTACTAGATGGTGGGGATAGTTGTTGTAATTTAGTAACTATTTTTATTGTGAAGTTTTGGGAGAATACTATGTACAACTTTACATAGGTCCTTCTCTTTCTTTCTTGTAATTATTTAGTGGGTATGAGAAGGAGGATTACACGCATTCAAAAGAATAGTTAAAGGGCGTTTGGATCGCCGTAACATTACATTATACCGTGATATTATATTATTGTAATCTTACGTTAATGTAATCTCAATACAAGAATACAATATTACATTGTTTAGGAATGTGATGAGATTAAGATGATCTGATATATTTTATAATTTTAAATTATGATAATATTAGAAAAAATAAAATAAACTAAAAACTTTAATGTCACATCATTGTAATGGGTATCATATCAAGGACATATCATAGCAAACCAAATGCTTTCTAAATGTTTTGAGACCATTATCTTGGAATTCATGCAATAAAGATTTACTGATAATATGAATTGCTATGATTCATAACTATATGATGTATGTGGTCACAATTTACACTTTGGAAATTCCAAAAAAAAAAAAATGGTGAAATTTAGCTATTTAATATGGATAAAGTTTAGCTTTAAACTGACTTGATGTTACTCTTCCAACTCATTATATGACGATTTACAAGATTATTTATATGTATTATTTATATAAGTCACATGACTTATTTTAAAAGTTTATATTAATAAAGTTACACATGTTTGACTTTTTTCAATTATCACATAGTAGGTTAAAAGGAGATAGCTCCAAGCCACATAATGGAACTAATATTTTTATTTAATACCCATAAATTATTGTAAAGTTTTGGGAGCTAATTATGCAATAGAAACCATGATTTGAACTAAAACATTACATCCATGAGATCTTGGTTCCTCCTTGTAATTACCTGATCTATATGAGACTGGAGACTATACATACTTGAGAGAATAGTTGGGTGCTCAGAGAACTCTATTTTAGAATTATTCAATTATTTAGTGTGTATGAGATGAGAGATTACATACACTTGAGATGATAGTTAAGTGATTAAAGAACTATGTTTTATAATACACACAATAAATAATTAGTGATAGCATAAATTACCATGATTTATAAATGTAGGATTTACTTGGTCGCAATTAGGGCCGGCCCAAGGCCTAGGCCTAAGGCCCCCACCACAAAAATATTTACCTTTTACAAAAAAGGCCTTATTCCATCGTAAAATGACCAAAATTTTTATAAAAATATGAATTTTTTCAAATGGTTGTGCACTTTTTATTATTAGTGATGTTAGAGATATCACAAATTTTACTATAGATTTACAAACTAACATGTTACCAATCACAAAAAAAGTATTTTAAATATTCAATAATTACATTATTGAAGCTCATCGATCACTGTTATTGTCACATTATATTGTGAACATTTTGTAGTATCTTTAGCATTTTCCTTTTTTATTTCTAACAAGGCTAAAAAAAAAAAATTTGCAAATGTGTTAGATCATCAATGATGATTAATCTCCCCTAATAGTTTGAAACTTTAATATTTGTAAACTAATCTACTACAAAACCACACATCAATTAATATCATAGATTACAAATTAGATTATAAATGTAATTAACTATGTATCGTCATATATCCAAGATAAATTAATTTTCTTTTTAAAAAATAATTTTTTTTTCTTTTTGTTAAATTTATTTTTCAATTATGATATTCAATTCTCTATATGAAATTAACCTTAATTTTAGTTAGTATTATTCATTGAACTATGTATTTAATACATCAAATTAACCTCAATTTGATTAATATGAAATAATTTTATTTAATTAATATTTATATATAAAATGTCCTACATAAATCTTTTGCCTTAGGCCCCAAATTAGGTTGGGCCGGCCTTGGTCGCAATTTAAATTTCAAGTTTAATTTGAAGGTAAAATCTGACTCTAAAGTATAGTTTTAACAAGATTTAAGAAGTTTTATTAAAGTAAAATTAATGAAGAAATTTCGCTCTTCTTGTAAGTGCTCATGCTGTGATACATTTTATTAAGTTCTCATCGCCAGGGGATATTTTATTCAACTTTTCCATTGCCGCTAGTCATATTCCTTTTGTTTTAGCAATCCATTTAGTCATATTCAATTGGAATTTTAGAAGTTGACAAACAGTTTGTCCAAATTAGTATGTACTTGTATAATATGGATTGAAGTTACCCCTTGGTTGCAGCTAAAGTCAAGTTCTGCTGATCCATAGCAAGGTCATGATGACCCCAAAAGAATTTGCTCCGAGTCTTAATCATAAAGTGTAGAAGTGTAAAAAGATCACCTTGCCAATGGCAGCAGTAGTGTTTCTGGCAGCATCTAAGGAATTTGTTCTTTGAAGAATTTCATGGCTCATACCAGCCATTCCTACAATTCCACCAGCATTCACATATGCGGCCATAAGCATCAATTGCAAGACCAGTGGCAGTAGACAATAGTGATGAGCATTCCCAAAGCAGACACAGAAATAAGAAATTTCATACATAGCAGCTATTATGCTAAAGCTCACATAAATGGCAATGGCAAATATGGGAATGATGACAGATTTGTATCCCAGAGCCAATCATTTATTGCAGCACCGATCCTACAAAAATCTACCACTTCCTTCACTGGACTGCAATATTTGAACATGGTTATAAGCATTACAATTATAAGTTGATGGGTACAATACATACAAATATACACAAAAGCGTTTCTTCTATGAGGCGTTGCACAATGCACAATGAAAAATTCCTGATATTGAAAATTTGTTAGGATTGTTGATGCCCTCTCTTTGACAGTCATGAATTGAAGGAACAAGTCACAATGTGATGAAGGAATCGCAGTCCACAAGTAATCGACATGTTATTTACTTTTTAACAAGAAAGTTTCAATGAAAATTTAACAATTTTGGTATTTCATCATGATTCTGAGCCACTATGGGTCGACCTCTAGCCTTGTCCAATTCTAAGGAATAAGTTGGGAATGTTTCACTTTTGAAAGTGTACCTTTTTTGGAACCAATTTTGAAAGGTTCTCAGTATTAATAGTTTTGGCTGCAAGTGCAAGTATAGAATGCCAAAGGCAGAAAAACTGGATCCAAATATCAATACATGGCAATGTATCAATATTCAGATCATTTGCTGCAGTATAGAAGACCAGAAGAAAGTCTGAGCATTAGTAACCTGAAGAAGATAACTCACCTGTAAGCATTGCTAGTATAATACTCTCTAGTGTATCCAATAACAAGTCCAGCCCACAAGCCAATTGCACACAGAAGAAAAGGTGCCTGCAGTCCAATGGCGGCACCATGTTCAGGCCAGGGTGGTCCCAAGACCACCCTGACCTTCAAAAAAAAAATTTATATATAATAATTTAAAATTTTTTATTTATCTACCCTTAAAAAAAATTAGGAAAACCCTCAAAAAAATTTTATGCCAATAAAATTAAATTTTGATGGATTATTTGTTCTACTTTCAAGCAAAAAGAAAAAGCTCAAAAAAAAAATTTTGAACTAAAATCTAAAAAAAAAATTGTAATAGAGAATCTGAAGAAAAAAAAATTGTAACAAAGCAAGCCCACCAGAGAAAAAAAGCCCAACATCAATTTTAAACAAAACCAACCCCAACCAGATTTTTAAATCAAAATAATTATTAACTAAATACCCAACCAGCCCAACCCAAACGGATTCTCAAAAAAAAAAAAAAAAAAAAAAAACCAAAACCCAATACGCACCGCCGATTCATCATTCATCAAATGGTAAAGCAAAAACTAAAATCAGAAACCTAACCTAAAGAAAAATACCTCATCAACGAAACGACCAACAAACCAAGCACTGAAGCACATCGGCGCGATGGCGCCTCTGCCTGAAACTCGAGCAATAGAGCACATCGATCATCGCATCAGGCCTCAAACTTGAGCAACAGAGCACATCGGGCATCGGAGATCGGTCCGATTGGATCAGAGCTTGCGACACTTCGACTTGGCCTCGAGTCCTTCCTCTCCTCGACGTACTACCGCGGCCCGCGGCGCCGCCCCTCAGGCCTCCATTAAGTTATTTAAGTTCTCTTTTTCTCTCTTACATCTTTGGGTTTGCTGTGGAGTGTGGACTGTGGTCTGAGAGAGAGAGCTCTTTCTCTTTGAACTAAAATGAGAGTATGAGACTCTCTCTCTTTATATCTGATTCTCTCTCTTTCTCTTTGAACTGAATTGACTTGTCTTTACAGCTAAGAGCTTTACTTTATAACTTTACAATTATTTGCCCCTGTTTTGACTTTATCTGTTGGTATGTTTTGTGTTGGTGAGTTTGTCTTTTAGTGTATTATGATTTGTGAATTTATTTGATTGGCTCCTCTTGTGACTCTTGTCTGTTGAGCGGGGGCGGGGGGGGCGGATGGGGCCATGGGGCCGTGTGGGATGGGATATTTGAATTGGGGAAGTAAAGATATGCAGAGGCAGGCACCAATACATTATAAAAGACAAAATTAAATTATGTTAGACACTAGGTACTAGGTTGAGCCATGGATAATACACATGGGGTGTGTGCTAGTGTGTGCTAATGCACAGTAAGGTGTGTGCTAGACTGCTAGTAGCTAGTAAAAAAAAAAAATTACGCAACTAAATGACAATAATTAATAATTTAATTAACCAATACATTATAAAAGATAAACAAATTAAATTGTGTATATTGAACGAGACGTAGCTTATAGTATTGATAATGAGACTATCATGCAACGATTTCAAAATATGAAAACTCGTAGAAGGCAGTTGTAAACTTTATGTATTTACTTGTTTTTTTTATTATTGTTGTTGTCAATATATGAATTTCTCTTTTTATTAGATTGTGTAATTTATGCTTCTTAAGGAACACCTCGAGAAAAATTCATGAGCCGCCACTGCTGCAGTCACGTATCATTTTATGAATGAGACAAAAATATCTTGGAATAAACCAACTCTACCAAAGGAGAGAAAAGAAATTGTTTTTAGGGGAAGAGGCATGCCCGTTCTTTACAGCCATGTCAGTCCCAAAATTAAAGAAAGTAAACTCTGATGGCAAAGCAAAGAAGCTGACCATGGCGATGCCAGCAGTCATCAAGACAGTTGAGAATCTTGAGATAAGAAGTTGTCTCCTCAAGGATGGTTCACTCTCACTCACACGTTTAATCTCATAAAGTGTTGTTATTAAGCAAACCATAATCCCCATCGAGCTTGTCTGAGTAGTCATGACTGATACCAAAGGAAAATACTGATGTGAGAGCACCGAGAAAGCGTGCAAATGGTGCTAAAGAAGGCATTTGCCAATGTTGGTTTACATATATTTCCGGTGTTGTAAGTGCAAGGTTCACTTTTGGTGCTGAAGCCTTTAACTGAACAAAGGAAGAGGAAGAATAACAACACCAAGATACCTATACTCAGTAAATAGGAATGAGGTTGTAACATCAGCACACCTGCAACAACAGTATCAATATTCTGTTCATAGTGATCCTAACACAGGCTTAATCCAAAGGGTGAGCTTGAGTTTTTCAAATTGCAGACTCTAGCAAATCGTCATAAACACCAAGCTCATCTAAAATGTCAAAAGCTTTGAAATGTCCTTCATCGAATTCTATTTGACAAATATGAGAGGTCCTTTGGAAATTCCCTAATTCCTCGTGAATTCGAAGCTTCTCCTTTGAGTATAGATGACTATCAAGAACGATTTTCATCGTCTTTAACACACTTGCTGCCTTCAGGATCTGTCTAACAAGTACCATCTCAACTGGAAACCCTAAAAATCCATCATAATGACAAGTTGTAAGATGTGATGACAGCCATCCAGGAACATCCTGTGGCTCCTCCAAGAAACCCTCAAGTGGGCTATAAGCACATGGAAACTGTTCCGTCAATTCAAAGGCAAGTATTTGAAGCTTTGGAGCCTGACCAATTAAAAGTCGTAATGCATGCCATGCATAATCACAGGTAAGGTCACCACAAAACTTCAACGAAGATAAATCATGGAACAATGTAATGCCATCAGGTTCAGAAGCATGGAGGAGGAGCTGCACGGCAACATAACAAGCACAAAATTTACATATTCAGAACTCAATCACAACAATATTATGTAGTAATTAGCTATTTAATTAATATAGTGAATTTAATGCATGAAAAACATAACATTTCAAAAACTTCCAACCTTACCACTGCGGTGTCTACGCTCATTTCCAGCGATTTAACATTATAGAGTGGTCTGATGAAGTCACGTGCGCTGTTTGCATAATCTTCAAGACTCGCATCATCCTCTTCAACTCCAATGACTGATTCAACCAAGCTGGGCATGTTTTCCACCACAAAATCGTTTGTCAAACGACCTTTGAAATAAAAGTACTTGAGAGCGGGGGTGTTCATCTTGAGTTTGTATGGTGGTATACTAAAAAGAATATGGCAATGAAATCTTTTCAGTGTAGGTATGAGCACAATAATATTGAGCTTGCCTTCAAACACGACGTCGCGATCGTCAGTAATCTCAAGGGTCAAATCTTGGAGGACTGGGCAGGCAGCTAGGAACGTGGAGAGAGAGTCTTTGTTTGCATAGAAAACCTTGAGTTTTAGAAGCTTCAGACCTGCGAACTCAGAACCATATCTAGGAGGATTGAAAATAATCGCACCTTCCAGTTTGAGAACCACTAATGTTCTACAAAAGAAAACACTATCGGGCAATTCATAACTTGGGTTAGGTTCAATATGGAGATTGAGTTCTTGCATACCACATTGAATGCGGTTATAGAGCCATGTTTCGACAAAGCATAGACGGCAATTGTGAACCCAACAGAGGCGCAATCCACGTAGCGGGTAGGGATTAGTTATGCTGCGTCGATTCCAGATCCGGAACACTATATCCTCAAATTTGTAACAGCCTGACCTCTTAACAAGTGAGAATTCGTCTAAGTTAAGAACTTGGACTTGATTGCAGAGAGGCCTCCACCTGCTCGACAAAATGCTTGTTGCAACAGAGTCTTCGGTTGGAAGAAAGGAGAGGATGTGCAAGAGGAGAGAGTCCGGTAGTGTGCTAATAATGTCAGCATTCGTTGGGGACTTTTGTCGAGCACCTGATAGGCAAGTCAAACAATTTGATCTTTTAATTCCCTCCCTCTCCGTTTCTTCCTCCTCTTGTCGCCTCTTCATGCTCCAATCTGCTTCCGATTCGGTGTGTGTGTGTGAGAGAGAGAGAATTTCGCTTTGGGAAAATTTGAGAGTGAGTTTTCACAAGAAGTTGGAAATTTGTTGTGTAAATGGAATGTTGGCTAGTCTGAATTAGCCATAACGAACACTGTTCACCAACACCGTTCTCATTTAACCAAAACAATATCGTTTGGCCGTGTGTTAGAAACTGTTGATCTGTTCAGTCCTTCAGTGTTCAGTAACGCGACACCGTTTTGAGCTTTACCATTGTAATTAAGAAGTTACTGAAAGAAAAGAGCAAAGTGGTAATCCGTTAAAAAAAATAAATAAATAAAAGTAATCCGTAAAAGCAGAAGCTTATCAATTATCATACGTGTATGAATGGTGAGTGCACACCATGACAAAACATGATTTCAGTTAAATTATGAAATTATGGATTCAAAATTTGATTTTCATTTCAATTATTGAAATCATGAAATTATGGATTCAGTGTGTGTTTGCTACAGATTAAAAAGCCAACTTATTCCCATCTCAAAAAAAAAAAAAAAAAAAAAACTTATTTTACTATTCAGTTTATTTTTGCTACTATTCATGAATTCCATTGCACTTTTTGGTACTATTTATGAGTCTTACTGTATAATTTCAGCTAACTTTTATATTTATATACAGTACTTTCAGCAAAAAAATTTCAGTTTCAACAAAATAAGCGAATCCCAAACAGACCCTCAATGTTAGATTATAGTTACTTTTTGTTTAGAATCAGATTTATTGTTTATTCAAAGAGAAGTGCTATAATTTGAATTTATTACTATAGGAGGTTAATTATTATTGGTTATAATTTGAATTTATTACTAAAATTACTTTTTTTTTCCCACCAATAACAACCTGTCACTTAAAATTTATTATGAAAATGTTATAGAGATAGTATTTCCCTTATTCAAAAGGCATGATCAAATGTTTGCAATGTATATAATACCTTCACAGTATACCTCTCGCATACAAAAATAAAATGTGACTAAGATTTTTTTTTTTTTTTTTTAATCATAAAATTTTACTACAATACGGCAAACCAGTTTAGGGGAAGAGATGTGGGTGCAAACTTTGTTTAAGATTCAAGTGCAAGAGAACTAATTAATTGCTTCACTCATCTTCCATGGGTCAAATTACCATGTTTAACTAGAAACTTTACAGGACTAAGCAAACAAAATAATAATAATTGGAAGTTACCATGAATGCTTTTATGTTGTCTACCAATTGCTCACAGTATCTATTTCTTGACATACTGTAAACCATTCGTCCATATTCTATTCTAATACCAGCTTTGAAAATTTCCTAGACTTACATCAAAATATCAATGAGGAGACATAAATACAATAGGCAACATTCTGTCATAGTAGTGACCATGAATATAGATTACATGGGATACCGAGGAAACATTGATCTTTGTGATCCAATACTCTACCAAATGACAGTTCATATAGCAAGTCTTTCTAAAAGATAAACAGGAAAACAAACTATAATTAGTAATCTGTTTTATTGTGTATTATATTCACTACTGGAGTGTAAAGTTGTATCTTTTATTAACCATTGTGCTGTTTTATTCTAGCCATTTGAAACCTTGCAGACTGTTAATTTCTTCATAGCAACGAATAATAGGTCTATAAGGATCGTTGAAATTCGAGGACAACCAGGCCTCCTAAGAAGAGTGGAAGAGAGAGAATGGTTAAGAGAAACAAGTAGTAGTTTGGCTAAATTCTTCTGTATATCTATCATTACAACCAGGCCCATTTGCTTCTAAAATTCTTCTACCAAATGGCCCGTTACAATTTTAGCAGCAATAGCACATAACCCATTACAATATTATTCATTACAATATTCTGTTGAAAATGATCCAGATTCCAAAACTCAAAAAATAAAAAAATAAAAAAATAAAAAATCCATGGATAAAATTATGGAAACTAAAAAAGATAAATAGATTATAAAACATCATTTCATTCGGCCTTAATTACATTTCTTGTCACTTAATTATGAAGTCTATTTAATTTTGATCTTTCAAATTATAAATAAATAAATAAATGATTTTGGTTACTCAAAATTTTAAAATGTAGAATTTAGTTCTTCTATCTTTTTTCCATTCACGTCTACTAATGGAATGTAAGACGTCACATATTTAAGAGACCAAAATTGAATCGATTCCATATTTATGGAATCATAATTGAATCAACTCTATAATTTAATGATCAAAATCAAAACAACCCCATATTTTAAGGGGAAAAAATGCAAGCAAAATAAATTTTTTGAAAATCAAGAAAATGACCTAAAACATGGGGCAACGTTTTATATTTTTTGAAATTTAAAGAATTGAGTTAGAACTTTTTAAAATTTAGTAACCAAACTTGTGTAAACCCCATAGTTGAGGAACAAATAATTCAACTTACCCAAATTAGATAGTTGAAAAAACCATAGTTAGAACTTTTTTCCCCTAACCTAGTAGAGTTGGTCGAGTGGTTGGGCACTCGGTTTCAAAGTGGTTGTCTTGGGTTTGACTAGGAACTTCCTAGTTCAAGTTTAGGCACCAGCACTTTGAAAAAACTTATTGGGCCAGCAATTTACTCCACTATGAGCTCACTCGTCTCAAACAGTGATTAGTATCTGGTTGAAAGTTTTGAGGAAACACAGAGGGAAAAAAAAAAAAAAAAAAAAACTCATAAGTGTGAAACAATTACTCAAATGTTCAACAATTACCAACATGTAAATTATGAGCTAACTAGGGAGGTTGACTCGCAGTTCCCTTTTCTTTGTTAAACCCAATGTCCAATAAAGGTTGGGTTATAAGTTGCAATAGTAATTGAAGAGCAAGTAGTGACCAAGTGTTACATAAGTAAAGAGGAAGAGAATCAAGAGATTACAGGGTTTACAAGTGTCCATTATAACAACTAGGAATGGCAACGGGTCGGGTTCGGGCCGGGTTTTTCCATACCCGGACCCGACCCACGGGGTAAGATTTGTGGCCCGGGCCTGGCCCGTTTAGGGTACCGGGTTTTTTCCCGGGGCCCGGACCCGCCCCAACTGGGCCTCGCGGGTCCCGTTTAGGGATTGGGCCCAATTCGTGGCCCAACCAAAAAAAAAAAAATTTAAGCCCAAATTTATTTTTGCCTACATTCAAGCCTGCATATTCCAATTCAAGCCTAAATAACATGGCCCAAATGCCAAATTAGTCCAAATCATAAGCTACTAATCATAAATCAATAAATCACCTGTTAATTATAAATCTATAAATCAATAAATCATAACTAATATCATAATCATAATTCAATAAATCACAACCAAGATTTTTTAAATCAATAAATTACCTAGCTAAAATAACCATTTAATCATTAATCAACAAAATCATAACTAAAATCACCAACTAAACATAAAAAATAAAATAAATCAAACAAGTCCAAGAAATAAGTATCAAAAGTCCAACGAGTCCAAGAAATTAAAAAGCTACAAAATAAATCCCATAAGTTTAGAATAATTACAATCCAACAAATTAATCCAACAAGTCTAAAAAATTAAAAAAGCTACTAAATTAATACAAAATGTTTAGTCTTCCACAATTGTGACATAACTCCCATCAATTGTGGCACAACTCCCATCGTCTTCATTTGGCTCCCTATTATCAAGAATGGATTGAAATGTACTATCTCCAGATATAGTTGAAGAACCTACAACAACAATGAATTAAAAAATGGAACAAACTTAATCAAATTATAACTAACAAATATAAAAACACAATTTTGATTTTAAATACCATAAAACATGCAAAAGCATTAATATTGAACTAATAAACAAATAAAAAATAACATATTAAGCCTACAAAATTATAAACCAAACTGAAACATCAAAGAAGACCCAAAAAAGAAACTTCAACATAGTCCTTAACTGAACCCAGGATAACAAGAATCAATCTTAAATTTCAATGACCACAAACAAACTAGAATCTACAGTGATACAACCAATACACCTCAAAAAAACCCAATCAATCAATCAATCCATGACCCCACTGGTACAAAACAAAGCATCCAATTTCTGTACACTTAACCTATGAATTTACATAAAATAAGAGACCTAGAACAGAGCAAAATGAGCTGAGGGAGAGGGAGTGAGGGAGTGTCAGTCAACAACAACAACAAAAAAAGGAAAATGAAAGAAGAAGACGGTGAGAGCACAAACCTGATGGGTCTTCCAAGGAGATCAGAACAGAGCAAAATGAGCTGAGGGAGAGGGAGTGAGGGAGTGTCGGTCAACAACAACAACAACAACAACAACAAAAAAGGAAAATGAAAGAAGAAGACGGTGAGAGCACAAACCAGATGGGTCTTCCAAGGAGATCTGAACAAAGCAAAATGAGTTGAGGGAGAGGGAGTGAGGGAGTGTCGGTCGGAGTGAGGGAGTGAGGGAGGGTCACTGAGCTGAGGGAGAGAGCTGAGGGAGGCGAGGCAGAGAGTTGAGGGAGTAGAGGGAGGCTGAAGAAATGTAAGGTTTCGGATTAGGGTTAGATTATATATATATATATATATATAGAGGGTATTATTGTAATTTAGGCTACCGGGTTTTTTAACGGGCCGGGTCTCGGGTCGGGTCTCAGGTTTTTTATAAAACCCAAACCCGACCCGGACCCGCTTCGGGTTTTTTTTTAAAACCCATACCTGACCCTATTCTTAATCGGACCGGTAAAACCCGGCCCATTAAGGTCGGACCAGGCCGGGTACCCGCGGATCGGGCAAAAATTGCCATCCCTAATAACAACTGTACGATAAGAATACCAACAAAAAAAAAAAAAAAAAAAAAAAAACTGTTCAATACTCATTGAGTGTCACCTGTGATTATTATTATTTTTACAAACTCCGAAGCTTTGCAATTTCTTGATTCATCCTACTTCCTCGTAACAAAACCAAAAAATAAAAAATAAAAAATAAAAAAAATAAAATATGGTGCCGTGCAAGTTCGTTCAGGATCTAGGAACTTGGAACGTGTTATGTAGTGCCAGGTTCCCCGCACCAATCGATCGTTCAATCAAATCAGTCAGTTTTTATCAAAAAAGAAAAGGAAAAAAATTCAAATCGGTCAATTGTTCACTCAGAACTATTTTTTATAATTTGGGTACTGCTTGTTAAAAAATTACATTTTCCACCCATTTTTTAGTGCGTAAGGCAAATTTTTTAAATTTTACTTATCAATAGTATTTTTAATGTTTCTTAATCTTAGCAATTTATGCCAATTTTTTATTAATTGAATTCCATAATAATTTATCATTAAAAAGCCCGATGCAGTTAATTTTTCCTTTTTTTTAATCAGTAATTTCTTTTATAACGTACATTATCAAATAGGATAATAATATTATTAGTACGTTATTATATATTTTATCCAAAAAAAAAAAGTATGTTAGTATATAAGCGAAAATATAGTCAACACTTCGTTAAAACAAAATACAATCAACACCTTCCAGTAAGGTAAAAACCATTTTAAAATTAATCAATTAGGTTTCTAAATTCATTGATTTGGTCCTTAAGGCTCCGTTTGGTTTAATGTAAAATGTTTTACAAGTGTAAAATATTTTCAGGAAAACAAAATATTTTCAGGTGTTTGGTGGCATTTTAAAAAATACTTTGAAAAATATTTTTTAGTGTTTGATTGTGTTCTTGAAAATACTATTGAAAACACATTTTCTACTTAATGCTCACATTTTCTCAACTTTCAAACAAATATATAATATTAAACCAAACCAAAAAATTCATCAAATCCGGTCAAATTGAGAGAAGAAGGAAGAGAGAGAGGCAACTGGGTTCGATCTAGAGGCGATGGAGGCAAGATCGCGCAGCGAAGGTGACTGGGTCACAGTGGGTCGCTCGTCGACTAGGTCACGATGGGTCACAGTGCGTTCGATCTAGAGGCGACGAAGGCAAGATCGATGACTTGGGTCTGATGGCGACGAGATCGGTGGGTGGGTCTGATATTGGCGACGGCGACGAGATCGGTGGGTGGGTGGGTCTGATACCGGCGACGGTTGGGTCGTCCTCTTCACTTTCCCTTCTAGCTCTCTCTCTGTCTTCGGGTGTGTGCTTGAGCTGGGTTGTCTCCCTTCACTTTTCCGAAAATTCATTGAAGGTAAAATCAAAGCGTAAATGATTTTACGCTCAAAGTGGCTTATTTTCCGGTCAAAGTGTAAATGATTTTCTGTTGACCGTATTTTTTGTAACTGCCAAATACACACAAAAGCGTAAAATGTTTTCTTGAAAGTGTTTTCAGGCGAAACAAATGCAGCCTAAATCGTTTGTCATTTTTCTTCTTTTTCACGATAATTAAGAATTAAATTAATAAATTTTAAAATATTTTAAACGTGACTATGTTAGCTCAAACATCATTTGATTATATTTTATCCTATTATATACATTCAACACAAGAAAGTCCGACAGTGATAAACCATAATTTTCAACGATGTTTTCACACATGCATTGCAGAAGTGAACCATACTATGATACTAAAGGATGTATTTGGATACTGCTTATTTTGCTGAAACTGAAAACTTATTACTGAAAACAATAAAAAAATAATTGTTGGGTTACTGTTCACTCCCCCAAACACTGTACATTTACCCTAATGCATTGTTCATGTTCCATTAATAACGCAAGAGGCACCGGTAAAAAAAAAAAAAGAAAAAAGAAAAAAAATGAAACACGTACTAAGGGTCTATTTGGTACTATGATATCGCTTATTGTTGAAAATTAAAAATATTGTTACAAAATAATTTTAAATATAAGAATATTGTAAGACCTAGTTTTAACTTAATATTTATGTTTTTCAATACTTATAAGTCCCGCGAAAAAAAAAAAAAAAAAGCTCAAACTTTCATTTTTCAGTACAACTAACACGTTTTCCTTTATCAGTATTCACTATTCAGTACCAGTACGCAATTGATTTGATTTTTGATCTGCCATTTGTCCAGCAACATGAGATTGTCTGAAACTCAGTGCAAAGTGCAAACAAAAAACACGACCATATTCAAAATTCTAGACCTTAAAGTCAAATTACTCAATTCACTCACATGTCACAACCTTACCAATCCTACTATGGCTGACAATGTTTGACAATGTTGGACCATAGAGAGTAACTACATCTAGGGCACCTTTTCAATGGCATTGCTATTCTGCAACTCTTTGGTCTGATACCAGTGTAGGTGTTGTATACCGATTGGTTCAATATATAGAGCAAAGAGCTTTACCACTTTTACTTTACAAATTTTACTGTTCTTTTCTCCTAGGTGTTCGGACTTTGGATAAACAAGAATAAGGGTCTTATTTATTAGAGTAATGTTATAATTATCACTTTTTTTTTTTTTTTTCAAGATCGAATTTTTATTCTAACTTAATCTAAGTGTATATGTGTGTGAAACTTTCTCTTGGAGACTTGAACCCTGCCCCTTCCCCCCACACCCTACAAACATTTATACTTCTGAATTTTTGCATCCCCAGATGCTAATGCTCTAAGACTATCACGTGGTTAGGTTACCTATAATTATCGCTTTTAACACAACTTTCTCATAGTTTGTTCATGTGACAAGTTATGAATGAAAATATTAAAATTATGGCAAACGTTGTATTCTTAGCAACCCGACATGAATAATTTGTGACAGAAGTTGTAATATTTTTCATTTTTGTATTTAATTATTAGGTAATTTTAAGTTTTGGTCCATAGAAAATTAGAATTATCTATGACCTCCCATAAAATATTTAAAAAAAAAAAAAAAATCTATGATCAGCATAGGGCCATAGACTTCGGGTTTTCAGCTAGGGAGTACTTGTACTTCGTTGGTCTCTACCCCACCTATTCGATCAATGTATGCCATGCAAATTTGGTACGGTTGGGCCACCTAAGTACTACGTGGGGTTAATTTACATTAACAGTATTCATACTCTTTTACATTAAAATGTAACATGGTTTGAACATGAACAAATTTTAGTTATAAAATTAGTTGTAACCTTAAACTATAATTGCTATAAAATTGAATGTAACTTTAGACTACAACCTTACTCAATATTTTTTTATTAGAGGTAAATTTTGACAAATTTATCATTGAATTATACATTCTTCTTATATATATTTCATGCTTACAAAATTTCTAAAAAATTAAAGATCAATAACTATGTTATTAATAAATTGTTTAAATTGCAAGTTTTTGTAGTTTAAAGTTATGCATAAAATATAAGATTACAGATCATATAGTGAATAATATTCGATTGACACAAAATTTGATGTGTATTAAGAGTATAAAGAACAAGTAATTTAACGGTTAGATTTTCAAAATATATAGTAATGTTTATTTTATTGAATAATTTTGTAACTTTAGGCTACAACCAATTTTGTAACAAAATTTTGTCCAAAAAATATGTAAACTATAGTTTTCCTAATTTATATGTAAACTATATAAATACATACTCCCTCCTCTCACATGAATGGTGAGTCCCATTAATTAAATTCATGGTGGAACCCACTATTCATGTGAAATGAGAGATTACACATTTATGGTACTCCGGAAGTACCTAATAATTTTCCGACTTCAAAGGTAGTTGCAGTAATTTTCCAATAAATAATTTAATTTAATACTCTTGCCAATAAAAGTGATGAATAATTTAGGAGAAAATATAATGTGGCTTATTGCAAGTACCTCTTGTTTCAGTAGCACTTCCAAGTTCCAACTCTCTCCATAGGTGAGAAGATGGAATCGAATTCCATTAACAATGCCTCCTTAATTCACCAACTAACAATTTTTTTTATTTCAGGATGTTTCTTGAGATCAGATCAATTATTTGATGGCGATGAATATCTTGTGGAGGGACAATTGTAGCATAGTAAGATTGGCATAGTTTTTGTAATTATTAATCATACGAAAAGTTAGGGGTTTGCAACATTTTATAACAGGTTTTTTCAGCCTAAAAGAGGCGTGTGACCAAGGGATGGAATAAGAACTATGATGGTGATTTGGAAATGGGTCAACTAAGAATTTCCATCACAAAAGACAGTGACAATTTTTAGACTAACAATTTATGTGGGTGGAATGGATGTTGAACATTGACCAATCATAATTGCAATCATTAGATGTTTAGATTTTGTATATATATATATACCACTAGTTGGAGGGAAATTTGAATAATGAATATTTCTGTTAGAATTATTAAGAGGTGTTAATCAGTTAAACTACAAGACTATCGGCAAAGATTTTATTACATCAAAAGTTAAAATCCTATCAAGAGAGAGAGACAGGTTTAGTTATAAAGTTACACTCATTTATGTGACACCAAGTTGGATAGATAGTTCATCATGATGTGTGAACCTTGATTCATTGTGTTGGTTATGCCTCACGGAATACATGTTTCACCCAGGTGTGGACTGTCTGGTTGAACCTGCTCAACAAGCCTCAACAATCATTTAAGGCTGCCGAAAGAGTTTGTTAGTTAACTATTGTAAGAGTTAAAAAAAACTAACTTTCAAATCTAACCCTTTAATAAGTAATGTTCAAACAAAATAGTAAAAATTAAAAAGTTCAAACCGATATCAAAAGTTAAATTAACTCTCAAAATCAGGTATACCCTGTGATATGTTACTTATTTTACTGTCTTTCTTTTCTATTGTTTGCATCTTGTGGATCTGGGGTTAATTAATTCTGTTTCCTAGTTCCTACCACATAAATCTAACATGCTTTACAACTAATATAAGCAAATAAACGAATCTAATTGGAAGATGATGAATCTTTGTATTTTCTATGTGCCGAAATCATTACTCTAATTCATTTTTTTCCCCTATCTAGATTTTGACATTTGTGAACTTATATGAGCTGTACTCTTTATATGTTTTTGGGTTTAGTCGTTATGGTGGGACATAAAGAGTTAAAAGATCATATTCTTGGAAGACTCTATATACAGGTCATGGTTTGATTTTCCTGTGATTAAGAATATATATTATCTTCAGGTGGCAGAGTATTTGGCAAACAGTACTTGCATTTTATTGTTGCCCTTTGCCTTCTCCTTTTAGCAAGCGTTGTTGGTTTTGTTTTTTGTTGCTAAATCCACTAATTGATGAGAGAGATTGAGATGCGCTGGATACAAGAAAATCTAGACAAAAGGAAAATATTAAAAAAATTACAGCTACTTGTATGTGCTTCAGATTATCAATTTATCATCAAGGAAAGGTAGGCTAAAAGAATCAAGAGTGAAGATTTTTTTTTTTTTTTTTGTTCCTTTCTGCTCAGCACCCTTTTCCTTTATTTCCTATGCAATTTCTTTGCTTAAAATGAACAAAAAAAAAATATATATTTAGAAGAAATGGAACTTTAAAAACTATATAAAAGTTTTTTTTTTTTTTTTTTAGAGATAGTTTTAACCCATTTCTGATAGTTTCTTTTTATCATTAGATCAAGACACTAATTGGTTTTTGGTGTAGACGGGGATTGAACTTCAAATCTCTTATTCAACAGCAAAAGACTTTGCCGGTTAAGTTAACTTGAACCCATAATAAAATAAAATAAGCTTTACATTTTAAAAAAAATTAAGTTAAATAAACTAAGCAAAACACAAACTTTATCAGTATAGGAGTGACTATAATGTCTTTATATTCGTAACCTTTACTAGATTGATGGATAAGAAAGCTACATAATATTCTTGCCCTTAGTCCAACTATGTTTTTGAAATGATTGAGAAAAATTCAGCAGCAATATACAGGAAATGCATGTGCCGGTTGCAGATCTTTTGAAAACGACATTTTCCTCTAAAACAAGACACATAAAAATCTTATGTTCCATTCCTTGTAGCAAAAGGAGTCCAACACCTCATGCCAAAGCAGATAAAAAATAAAAAAAGATGTTTCCATGTTATCTATCAGAAAACAACTTTAAGGAAAACATTTTTCTTTATATAAACATACATTAATACATATACAACATGTTACTAATTGCTATTTTTAATTTGGGATGTTCGTTAATTTCTGGCTTGTAGCCTGGCCAGCAAAATAAAAAATAAAAAAGAGAGAGTATAATTAGGACATTCTTATACTTTTTTTGAAGAGTGATGATTATAAAGGTTAATTAATCAAAGTGAGGTTTTTTTTTTGTGGTGAAATCAATCAATCAAGTGAGGTTTGTGCTCAAGTCAAAAGTGAATTGTATGAAACCAAGAAAAGTTTAAAGAAAGAATTACTTTGATAATTTTCTGTTAAAGCCTTAAAGGTTTAACCACAAAACCTTTTACGAGTTCCCAAGTAGTGTGTATATATGAGATCTAAACATGTACTTTATATATTATTGTCCTTTCTTTCTAGATACTAGACTACCACCTTCAAAAGGGCAAAGGCCGTATATGACCAAAACAGTAATGGATAGTGTGTTTTTCTCATATAATTGTGAGGTGTATACATTTTTAGATTAATAATGTATATATATTGAATAGGATAATTATAGGTTTACATTGTGCATATATAAGATAATTATTTTTTGTAAATGAATTTTGTGCATATATAAATTCACATCTTTTCTTTTATGCAATTATACGTATATGTTTTTTATTTAACAAAACCCAAATATTAACTAGGGGGAGTTTTCTATTAATTTTAACTAGATGAGAACAAATTTAGTACTCTTTTTGTTCTCTTCTTTGAAAAAATTAGATTTTTTTTTCTTAGTGCGGCTAACATGTCCTACCTATTACAGTATTACCTGAACCTCTACCTTAAACCCGAAGGTGCCATTAGACCAATTGGAGACCAGGTTGGGTTAGAAAATGAAAATGTTGAGTTTTTCTTAGAAAATATAAACTTCCTCGTAAAACAAGAACATGAAGGATTTTTGCCCGTTTGTTACTGAAGTTTAAACAATAAATAATAGTTTTCAGTGTTTAAACAACATTAAACGTATTTTCACATACTTTTTTATTTACACATATTTTTAAAGAATACAAATAACGTTATTAGAAATCTCTTACCAAACGGCCTTAGTACTCAAAAACATTATGAGTAAAAAATGTACCTCATAAATTATCAACTTCCTTCACTGTGTTATTTTAAAATTTCATCCTTGTTTGTACTTTCATTCTGTTGGGAAAGGTTAATTATTCAATCTCATTTCGAATTTTAAGTGGGTAAAATGATTTTATGGGTCCTATGTTAATTAAGCATGTCAAACATGCCTAATTACCTTTAATCAGATCCCTAAAAATTCTCAAAAACCCCATGCCCACACGAAACAAAAATGTTGGATTTTTCTTCATTGTTTTTAGAATCCAATGCAAATACTCCGGCTTTCCCTCAAAAGTGGGGCCGAAAGGTCCCCTTCATGTACCAAAACCCAAGTACATATTTTCACATTCTGATTAAAACTAAACTAGTTGTAAAGGGTAAAGGCCATTTGTAAAAAATTGGTGAATGGCGCAGACAACCTCAACTCTGCAGCTTGGTTCATGCACTTGGGCTAAAATAGGCCTATGAGTTTTGTTTGGTACAAGAAGATAAAAGCATCTTTATAAAAAATAAATAATAGTGTATTTTTGTTCATAGGACAAAAAAAAAAAAGGTACTAATAATAAAGCATCGATTAAAATAGAAAAATGCTATGGTAAAACTGCGTGGTACGAATGACAATACACAGCCAAAATCGATCGTGATCAACCTCAAGATTGAAAACAGGACAAATGGACAATCATGGTAAATTGTACATCCCAACTCAAGACAAGAGTGCACTGCATATGTACAACCATACATAATAAATGAGAGTGAAAATTGATGTTTAAAATTTATTGGTGGGGAAAAAATATCTATGAGTGAAAAGTTAATGAATGAATTGGACATTGATTTAGTAAGTATTTTTAGAAAATTTTTTATTAGAAAAGAAAAAAATAAATGAATTTTTTTTATCAATCTTACATATTTATTATAAAAATGATATTAAAATTTTTCTAAAATAATTTATTAACAATTGACTTAAAAACACCTGTTAATCATATCTTATTTCTTATTTAGACTCACATTAATGTGATATTTTCCTAGTTGCTATTATGGTTTCCTGCTCCACTTTTATTTAGGCAGTGCTAATTTAGAAAACTAAAAAAGAAAAAAGAAAAAAAAAAGAGATTCAACTTATAATTAGAAAAATGTTACGTCCATAACATTTTCATAATAAATTATAAATAGTAAGTTGTTATTGGTTCAAATTTAAATTCATCACTTGAATTACTTTTTTGTTTACCAATAACAACCCATAATAACCTACCACTAATAATTTAGTGTGAAAACGTTATAGAGATATTATTACTTTTATAATTATATCTTTCATCCACCGCATGATTTTCCAATTTTATCTGAGTAAAGTGGTTCAGATGAGATGAGGTTGTAGTACTATCAAAGTAAAGTGCAAGAAAGAAACATTAGAGTAGAAACATGGTTATCATTCACTAAAATTACTCTTTTGCATGCTGTAATCCTTTCAGATTATAAAGTAGAAAGGTATTTCATTTCTGTATTGGGACCAAGACTTTAATCACCAGGACCGCGACCTGACCAGAAACCACTTTATTAGACACTAAACAATGTTTTGTTTTGTTATAATTATTGACTTCAACTTCACGTTGTTCCAAAGTGTAACCCAGACGATCTGTTTACGTAATGGATTACTGTGAGATTGTGCATTAATTCTTGTTTTTCTTTCTTGCTGTGTTCTGTTCTCATTTCCTTTTCCTTTGGACTGTTTGAATGAAAATTGTTAGAATAGATAACTACGTGGATTGTGGGATCAAAATTCGAGTTTGCAAAGCATGTAGCACGAAAAATTATTTACTTATCTTTTGAAACAATCTTATGAGATTATCGTTTTACGATATTTGAAACTCATATATGTGTGATTTGTACATATTGTGAAATAAATGTTTTACGAAACTATTTTATCAAGTAGTACCTTTTTTTTTGGGTGTATTAGGCATAAGGAAAAAAAACAAAAAACAAAAGGAAAAAATCCAAAATTTTTATATTTGTTATAAATTTAAACCTTATATATTTAATTGTATCAATTTAAAATCAACATTTGTCAAAAAGTCTTATAACTCAATTTACACCTCTTTGAAAATATCTAAGGATCAAATCATTCTCTACCATTGTTATATCTAACAAATTATATATATATATATAAACTCTACATTTTCATTCCTGTGATAATCGAAATTCTCGTCTATTTGTGAAAGAAATCTAACATCAATACACACAAAAAAACACCATTTTACTAAACTTATATAGCTCTATTTTATTGCCTCACATTAGAGAGGGCATTGCCAAAGAGGCCATTTCAACCTGTATTGCTTACAGTTTTATTTTCTCACATTTAAGAGAGGAATTTTTATCAAAAAAAAAAAAAATACACAAACTCATTTGAATCCATTACCGTTTTCTTTCTAACTCAAAGTCTTATAAAAAATTACCACCCTTGTCTTCCCTAGGGGAAAAAAGTAAAAAAAAGAAGAAGAAGAAGGTTGTTTTTGATGCATGCTTATTGCTTTCAAATTTCTTGTTTTTAGGCAATAATAACATAGTAAGACTCAATTTTTAATTGTTACATTAATAAAACTATGTGCGTGAAGTACATTGGTTAAGGTCAAGTTTTATATTGCAATACTGATTTTTTTTTTTTAGACAATCAGCCACTTTCAATTAAAGAAATATTTATTTATTAAGTTTTACTATTTTCAAATATAATGAAACTTGTTAAATTCTTCATTAACGAGAATGTACCTCGAAACTAGTTAACAAAAGCCATAAAAAAGAAATCGAGATCTATTAATTTTTTATCTTATTTACTTTTACATATCACGTTACGTGAGATAATTACATGGTGCAACATGTTCCAAATCCATAAAAATGTGGGGTTAAAAGTTAAAACTGACTTAATTAAAGATATAAAGTTTAATTTTGTACATGTAAAAAATTAATTGAAATTTTTTTTTCTTTTGGGATTTTTAAGAAAAAACAAAAGCAAAGGAAAGGAAACGATATAGGTGTGAAAAGGGTTGGGGTTAAGGTTGGTTGTGGGTCCTATTGTAAAACGCAATAAACCCGTGCTCTGCTCACTGTCCCCTGAATCCCTCAATTATTATCACCTTCTTCTTCACTCCACCGCTCGCAGTATTGTCACTGTGTCACACACTTTCTCATCCGTACAAATCACAACAAAATAGTGAAAGAAACAAATATGAATAAGTTTAGTACCAACATTTTTCACAATTTTATTACAACTTTGCTACGTAACGACTGGTAAATGACAAAATTATAAACACACGTATCCTTATTATTTTATTTCCGCCACTCACATATGTCATCGTATAACAAAATTGTGGCTGAAAATTTTTGTAGACCTACTCAAAAAATACTCTCACTGTCTCACACTCACTCAGATCAGGCTCAGCTAAGCTAAGCTCACTTTTCTAAGTTTTCTTTTATAAAATATTCATACTCGCAACACAGTCACGCGTGTACTCACACTCCCACATTCAAAATCCTATGATTAATCATTATTATTTATCTCTCTCTCTCTCTCTCTGTTTTTTATACTTAAGTTTTAAGCGGCTTTTGAATGTTCAAACTAGAATCGCGGCTCAAATCTCTTTATCCGTGTTTATCTTTACCCCATTGTTTGTCTCTATCTTTTTCCTCTGTGCCTGCCCCTTTCTATTGCAAAGAAAAAATCAAAGAAGCTCTGTGCTTTTCACAGAGAATCGAAACCAGAGCTTCTTCTGAACAGTCTTTATATATATATATATATAAAATACCCTTCTTTTGCATTGTGCACACAACAATTATATACTTGT
Organism: Notholithocarpus densiflorus; assembly: GCA_030021035.2. Taxonomy (NCBI): domain Eukaryota; kingdom Viridiplantae; phylum Streptophyta; class Magnoliopsida; order Fagales; family Fagaceae; genus Notholithocarpus; species Notholithocarpus densiflorus. Next base: position 940,726 of record JARYZH020000046.1, read on the forward strand.
ATTGCCAAATTTTTTGGCTACATCTCCTCCATTTTCTGTAAACTCAAAAAATTCCATTTGGGTCTTACTCAAAACCACCATTAATGGAAGCTTCCTCATCTCCAATCTCCATCCAAACCACACCACTTCAAGACCACCCAGAGGCTTCACCAAAGCCCTATAAAAAAAGCTTTGTCACAACTCTAATGGAAGCCGCAACACTTCGTTCTCATTCCTTCAAAGAAGACAAATACTTCTTCTCCAACCTCAAGTCCTCAGAGAAAAAAGCTCTCCAAGAACTCAAAGACAAGCTTGTAGCTTCTGAAGCCTCCGATTCATCCATGTGGGGTGTTCCTCTATTGGGTGGTGATGACAAAGCCGATGTGATACTGTTAAAGTTTCTAAGAGCTAGAGATTTCAGGGTCTCTGACTCACTCAACATGTTGCTCAAGTGCTTAGCTTGGAGGAAAGAGTTTGGAGCAGATAATGTGGTTGAAGAGGAACTTGGGTTTAAGGAACTTGAGGGTGTGGTGGCTTATATGCATGGTTATGATAGAGAGGGACACCCTGTGTGTTATAATGCTTATGGGGTTTTTAAAGACAAGGAAATGTATGAGAGGATCTTTGGTGATGATGAGAAGCTTCAGAAATTTTTGAGGTGGAGGGTTCAAGTGCTTGAGAGAGGGATTAATCTTCTGCATTTTAAGCCTGGTGGGGTTAACTCTATTATTCAGGTCACTGATCTCAAAGACATGCCCAAAAGAGAGCTCAGAGTCGCTTCTAATCACATTCTCTCTTTGTTCCAAGATAACTATCCTGAAATGGTGGCTCGTAAGGTAATAAATTTTCCCATTTGATTTTATAGACTTAAATGTTCAAAGCATTTGGTGTTTAAGGTTCATAGTAGTAGTAAAAAAAAGTACATGTTAATTAAATGAGGAACAGAGTGTGGCTTAAGATGGACTGTAGAAAAGAATGCATGTGGCCGAACACTAATTAGTAATACATGGTGGATCCCAAAATTTTGGAGCCTAGTCTTGAGTGTTTGTTGTATATTGATATTGGAAGAGTATGACTTCGGATAGAATTGAATGACGGAAAAGAATGTTTATGGCTGACCCTGATTAGATCTCTCAAATTTTTTGGAATTAGGCTTGGATGTTGATATTGTATTTGGTGTATGCATTTCTAGTTTGGCTTTTCTGTTTGTTTGGGGGGTCCAGATTTATTTTTTCAATGTTTCATGTTAGTCTAGTAGGGATTCATATTTCATAGTAATCATAAAATTTTGGGATTAAGGCTTAATGATTGTTGAATTTGTTGTTGGAACTTCTTGTTTGGCTTTTTTGTGTGTCTTCCATACTGATACTTGTGTCTATCTTTTGGGTTCAGATTTTTATCAATGTTCCATGGTACTTCAGCGTGTTGTATTCGATGTTCAGTCCGTTTCTAACTCAGCGAACTAAGAGCAAGTTCGTGATCTCTAAGGAAGGAAATGTTGCTGAGACACTCTATAAGTAAAGTCTCCCTAGTTTCTCTTGTTTTCTTCTTTTACCATCAATAATTTATTCTATTGAATACTCTCTCTGCTCTGTCTATTTCTGGTTTGTTTTGTGTAAATTTGATTGGGAATCTTCTTAGGATTTTTTGGGTTACTTTTTCTTTTCATTTCGCTATTTTCTGCAAAGGGATCAAAGATTCCCAATTAGCTTTTGATTTTTTCTGTCTACTTCTCCATTTTTTTACTTCGGTTTTGTTCTATTGTTAAAGACAAATTCTTCTCTCGTTTGTTGTTTCTGTACGACCCTTTTACCTACCAGTCCTTGTTATTTTTTTGGGTAATTCCAATTTACCTTTACATTGTTCACAATTTGAGCTTGTTTTTTGAAATGGGTTTTGCTTTCCTGGACAGGTTTATTAGGCCTGAGGACGTTCCTATTCAGTATGGTGGACTGAGTCGACTCAGTGATTTGCAGAATGGTCCTCCAAAACCGGCCTCCGAGTTCACTGTCAAAGGCGGAGAGAAAGTTAATATACAGATAGAGGGGATTGAGGTTCATTTATTATCTTTACTTTATAAAGTTTTATTTCGGCTCTCTTTAATATGTAGTATTGCTAATTTAAATCTATTGATAACATTTAAAGCCTAAAAATTTGGTGTTAGTCATTTCTAACTGAAGGGTGTGGCTTCTGTCCTTGTGACACTGGACCCACTGCGATCATGACACGTGTTTGAAGATGGACGCGTGTCATCGTAGCGGGTTCAGTGCACTGGAGGCACTGGACAGAAGCTGCGCACGCCCCTAACGGAATTATTCAATTCAATCTTTAAATTGCTTTGAAGGCTTTTGTTAACATGGGACTAGGATCCTTTAAAGATTTTAGGTAACTGCATAGTAGAATTCCAAATGATGTGATACAATTTAATGTAATTATTTCAAAATGGATGGATAAGATTTAAGAGTTTTATGATGAAGTTTCTCTACTAAACTGGTGATAGTTTTTCTCCCAAATAAAAAAACTTGTGATAAAATAATTATTAAGTACTTCCGGAATATAATGATTCGGTGATCCCTTGTCTCACATTTATGATGAATCCTACCAACTAAATTCATGGTAGGATCTATAGGAATGTGAGAAGATGGATTATCATGTTGGCATATTGTAAGGGAAAAGTTGTACTATTCCCTTATATATCATCTTTATACATTCTTCAAAAAAATAAACTCTTAACTGCCTGCAAATATCTACTGAAACAAATTAAATACTATTGTGATTAGTCCATTTCTATTTTCAAATAGTGTGTATTTTATATGCTTGCATGTTGAGGATACTTACTAACAAGATCTTTGTATGAATTCTGGTCAAAGCTCTATTATACATGACAAATTTAATAATGGCCAGTAATTGTATCTTATTAGGCTGGTGCAACTATTACTTGGGACATAGTGGTTGGAGGCTGGGACTTAGAATACAGTGCTGAGTTTGTGCCCAGTGCAGAAGGTAGCTACACCATCGCTGTGGAGAAGCCTAGAAAGGTTGCTGCCTCTGAAGAAGCAATTCACAACTCATTCACACCACATGAACCTGGCAAAATGGTGCTCTCTGTGGATAACACAACCTCCAGGAGGAAAAAGGTCGCCGCTTATCGTTACATCGTGCGCAAATCCACCGCATTAGTACCCGCTACCTTCAATTATGCTAATTAAAAATCAAAGGGTGTTTTTGATCTTATTACTATGTTCTTTTGATGAGGGGGCTTTGATTAATCGTGTGTTACAGTTGTGAAACTTTGTCAAAGTCTTTACTTGAATAGTTACTAGCGTAATGTATAAAAAATGGTGGTATTATATATTGCTTAGTTTAGACGAAAAGTTGATTAACTTTGCTTATATAAGTGCATTTTCCCTTTTGTCTCCATCTCTGCTTCTGTATAAAGAGTGATTCTGATTTGAGAATTTCCAACTAAGTTTACTTCATAACACTTTTTTATAACTCTTTCCTTTTCATAATTGTTGATATGACCCGATTGATGCATAATAATAAAAGTAGTGACAGCAATAGATCTAGTTGAAGGTAAAGTGTTGTTACGCTAATTACAGTTTATGTAAGTCGTAAAAAAAAAAGAGTGGAAAAAGTGGTGTAAAACCCTAATTTGCCTTGTCTTGGTGTGTGGCAAAGAGGGATAAGAGGTTTTTTGTTTTGGTGCAGTAAGTATTGATAAAAGAAATTGGTTGCAGGTACGTAGTTTGCATTTTGTCTTGGTCGTGAAAGGGATTGCTTAATGGTCACAATCTTTTTGTACAATTCTCTTTGTTTTGGTCTCTTTAATTCAGGAGTGTTTTTGGGGTTATCAAAAGTGGAGCTGGTGGGAGAAGAGAGATATTGACTGGACATGGTGGTTGTTGTCTTTTGCTGTGTCTTCTCACCCTTTTTCTGAAGGTGTTGGTAGGTTATGATGTTACGGTCCAGAACATACATTTTTGGGTAAAATACTATTAACACATTGTTGGGCTAGCATTAGCATGCTAGATTAGAACTTTTCAAACCAACAAAATGAGTATCGAGTCTAACGGTTTAGGGAACAAGTTGATTAGTTTTGAAAATTTTTGAATGTGGCATGTATTAGCTCAAACTTTAGAAGTGTTAGCTTTTCGTATTATCAAAATAAAAAAAGAAAAGAAAAGAAAAAGAAATGAAATGATAGGAAAATCCGAACAAAATGATCGGTGGGAGAGAGGAGGCTCACGGACAGAGTTTTAGCTTTTAACGTGACCAGGGTTTGAAAAGTGTGGTGTGTGGTTGAATTTTGGTATGTTCTTATAGACTTTTGGTACGTGAGAAATGTCAAATTTAGGTATGAGTATGTTTGGTTTAAAGCCTCATTTAATTTTTAGGTATGAGAATGTTTGGTTTAAAGCCTCATTTAATTTTTAGGTATGAGTATGTTTTATCATTACGTAAGCAAAAATGTTACTCCATTGTGTAGCTTCTTAAGATCTGAAGTCTTAACTAAAAAAAATGTAGTAGTACCTTTATTCAGTAAAATTTACTTAATTGAACACAAACACCTACAGTTTTTGTTCACTTAGGGTATGTTTGGTTGGGATGAAAATAGGGTGGAAAATAAGGTGAAAAATGACATTTTTTACTGTTTGGTTGAGGAGAGAAAACAAGAGAGATAGAAAATAGGGGGGAAAATTTTCTCTCTGGGCCCACATTTTTTTATTCTTCCAATTTGGGAGGAAAATGAGGAAGGAAAAGTGCTGAAAGATGCATTTTACACAAATATCCTCAATTTAAGTTGCATTTTTTTTCTTTCTTCTCTCTTCCTTGGGCAGCAATGTTGCCTTTTTTTTTTTTTTTTTTTTTTTTTTTTTTTCTCTAGGGCTTGGGCGTGATAGTTTATTTTTATTTTTACTGGATGTGATTTTTTTTGGAACATGTTTTTTATTTTTATAAAAAATTTTGGGTGATTGCTCTTTTTTGTGTGGTTATTTGTCATTTTTTTTTAAAAAAAAAATTTGGCATCATTTTTTAACAATGGTATATGAGTAAATTTATTCAAACTCATTTTTCCCATCCCTCCACTTTTTCACTCCCAACCAAACAAAAAGGAGAGAAAATAAAATCTTTACTATCCTCTCACTTTTCCATCCTCCCACTTTTTCACCCCTCCAACCAAACGGACCATAATAAAGGAAATTTGAATTTTGGCTTCTTTTAAACATGAAAATTATTGAATAAGAATAAGAAGTGCTACATCCATAACATTTTTACAATACTTTTATACCAAATCATAGGTGATAAGTTATTATGGATTTTAATTTGAATCCACAATTGAAATTACTTTTATACCTACTAGTAACAACCAATAACAAATTACCACTTAAAATTTGTGGTGGCAGTATTGTGAACATAATATTTCTCTTATTAAATACTCCTGCATTGAGTTGATTCTCTTTCCTAACATGATAGGTGGATCTCATTATAAATTAAATTAGTATTCAGTTAATAAGCAAAGCCTATTAGTTGAGCTTGAGTTTTTTTTTTTTTTGGGTGCAATTGATAAATTGTTTTTGGGTAGTTGCTTAAGCATTCATTTAAAGAGGTATTCCGTATTTGTTTATCAACTTTTTCTAATTTCCAATGCATTGTGACTTGCTCGATTCCTTCTTAATTGATGCATTTATGCACTCATTAACATATTTCATTTTTTTTTTTTTTTTGATGAATGTTAACATATTTCATTTAATTAATGGGATTCATTATCATGTGTGAGTAAGAAGTATCGCATCACAATATTGAGTAATTATACATTCTTAAAAAAAGAAATATAAGATAGATTGTATAGTGTTTCAGTTTCATATGGAATTTTTTTTAATGGTAATATAATTTATACTCCTAGTGGATTAGAATATTAGATATCATGGATTTGTATCTTCAAATTTCAAAAGTGAATTATTAAAAAAATAAAAAATTTGCTCGAGAGTTTTATAGCTCAACTTGTATCTTTTAGTATATTTGGTGAAAACATAGGTTCAAATTCTCTTACTTTGAACTATCTAATTAAAAAAAAAAAAAAAAAAAAACCTGAATTTTGTTTTTCCGACATACCATACCTTAAACTCGGGTCATATAAAAAGAAGGGTTCAATTTTCACAATGCCCAAAGCAATCCAGGTGAAAAATGCATTCAACTTATGTTTTTTGCTTAAGCCATAATTCAGAATCAAAGCATGTGTCAAGTGCCTCTGACCCAAACCCAAAAAAAAAAAAAAAAAAAAAGGTTAAAGTCAGAAAAATTGCAGGCTTTAATGTATTTAATGGGCCGTACACTGGTGTTTGAAAAAGTCCAAGGCACACAATCTTTTTCGCAACAGATTGTGGCCAAAATTTGTGGTCCTATAGATTCATAGAATAACCTTTGATGTGTTGGCATGATCCAAGGGGCCTTCGTTGGTTTTTCCTTCTGCAATGACGAAAAATTGGAATAGAGTAGAGAGTGTTGTCCACTCAATAATTGTCGTACATTGTGTTGTACATCAGGTGGCAGCAATGCATGCCATCTCCTTCAATTCAAATTGTACCATCAGAGCAATCTACACTTTGATCAATACCTCTATATTTGTCCTTAGCTCCACACCGACATACTTCTCCTCATTTATTTTTATTTTTTCGAAAGGTTAAGAAGGCAGGGCCATACTCTCCTTTATCTTTATCTTTATGTCATCTTGTTGATGAGAAATAATTCATGAAGACTTTTTATTTATATATATATTTATTTGATAATTCGATATTTGAGAGGTAAGATTTGAATAATCGTTGGAAATATTTAGTATCAAGTTGCAACTTATAAGAGGCTTTGACAATGAATACTATTTTTTTTTGTCAAACATTTTTTTTTAAATAATAATAATAATCCTATAGTTACAAGAATGTGGTAAAAAGGATTTAAATGTTGGGCATCTATATTAGAAACAACTGAAAGTATTAGTTCAACTGCAAGACTTAACTTGTTGGAGTTGTTTAAATTAAGTACAAGTTTTAGTTACCTAGCTTCTAGTCTATAAACTATTCCTATCTTATTTAGTAGTATATATAATCCTGTGGTGGGCCTTTTTGGTTGAATCGGGCTGGGCTACCTCCTGCGGTACTGAGCCCAAATATTCCGAGTAAGGAAGTTGAGACCGGTCCAACTGTAACTCAATTTGGCCCGACTTGTGCGCAAACTATGCCTCGTCTGCTAGGAGCACGCTTATGGCAGACAGAGCTGTTTTAGATGAGTCATGGCAGACAGATATAATAATAATAATAAGACAAAAAGAAAGTATTTTTTTACTTAATTAAAGTGAATAGATAATCCCTAATCAAGAAAAGATAATCACAGTTTGAGAATAATCACTTTTATAAAGAAAAGTAAGGGGAATAAGTGGGTAGTATGGGTTAATTGAAAGAGGATAAAAATCAGATTTAGTCTGATCCGCAGGACCAAAACCAGAGAGGGAAGAACGTCTCTTCTTAAAGTGAATAATCTCTCAGGGAAATCCTACCGTGGAAATTAATTACTTTTAGGGAAACGGACCTGAATGGTTGGTGCACAAGAGAACTTTATTTCTGGCAGAGAGCAAGACTATGAGAGGGAGAGAGTGAATCAACCTATTGGTGCATGCCTGTTGCTCTAACTCTCTAATCTTTTTCTTTTCTTCTCTTCTGATTTTCCCATTTCTTATCCTTTTTCTTTCATCCTATTTTTTTCTTAATACTTGTTTTCTATTTCCTGGTTTTCAATTTCCTACACCGTGGTGCTTGTCCCCCTTTCCTGTACACGGCAAGGGCCTCTTTATAGTGTTTGCCGTGACCGAATTTTACTATTTTAACCCTTAGCCACCTTTGTTTGGTCTGGGTGTACTTGTCGACCACCACTGGTCCGTCTGCGTGCCACTTCCCATTGCCAGACAAAAGAAAAACTATTTTGTTTGTTTGTCTGCCTTGGCACCCTTTCCTGCTATGGTGTGGGTGCCTTCTCTCTCCCTATCCCTCATGGCATGCACCTAGTGGTTCCAACTCGGCTTTGCTTCTTTTGGGTGGTATGTCATCCCAGCAAGACACTTCTCCCAAAAAAGCTCGAGTAAGAACCTCAAAATAGGTTTTTTCCCTCTTCCCACCGCCAAACCATGCCCTATTACCTCTGACCCATGACCTCACTGTGTCCTGTATTGGCTGGGTACAGGCTGGTGAGGTCCGGGCTTTGCACATGCCTCTCTTCCACGTATGTTTAAGATCTGTCTGCTGCTCATGTGTTTGTCGTGATTGGCCTGTACAGTTTGCCGTTCGTTTTGACTATTTTTTGGTTCCCCTTTCTTTTGTGGTCTGCCCCACTTAGGGGCTGGGCCTTGCTTGACGATGGGCTTTGCCTTTTTTCGGCCCACCCTTTTTCCTGCTACCGTCTCCTGCCATTCCACTCTATCATTCTCGCTACGAAGTTGTTTGCCTTAATCCTGCTGGGCCTTTTTTGGGCTTGCCGTTTATTTTCCTCCCAATGGCCCAGTATGGCCATTGGTTCCTTTATTACATCACTGGCGGGCTCATGTGTCCCATTTATTTTCTCTTAGGCGTCCCTGACTCATTTGCTTTCCTTGGGCTTCCTCGGCCCTTTTCTTAACTTTGCATTCCCATGGGCTATTACTGAGTTCTTTGGGCTTCCCCGGCCCAATTATATTATCCCTCACTCTTGGGGTTCATGGGCTTGCCATCAACCCCTTACTTTCTTTGCTTTCATTACTTTGGACTTGCCGCGGCCCATTCTCACTTTTCCACATCATATACAGCCCATGATTTGCTTTTTCTCTTTTTCCGGGCTCCTTTAAGCCCATTTACTTCCTCAAGGCCCATTTGTTTGTCTCATGGGCCTGTAATCTATTATTCCTGCCGCTTGGGCTTAATGAGTTTTTTATCCATTTGCCAACTCTTTTCTGGCTTCTCCTTTCCACTTGGGCTTCCAAAATGGCCATCAACAAATCCAAACAATTACTTTGGTTTGAGTTTGAAAGGAAGAGAATATATATATATATATATATATCTATATATTTGTTTTCCATAGCATGTGGTCCTTTATAATTGTGAAGTGAATAAAAAAAAAGAAAAAAAAAATATATGTGATACATAATAAGATAAATTATTGAGAGAAAAGAGACCTAAAATTGGTAATAGTATCTTGTGAATCAAAGATATGTATGCTCTCATAGCGTGTAAAGTGTGAACCCTACATGTTTGCGAGGTCCACACAATATAAAGTGAGAGGAAAGATAAATATATGTGATACATAATAAGATAAATTATTGAGAGAAAAGAGACCTAAAATTGGTAATAGTATCTCATGAATCAAAGATATGTATACTCTCATAGTGTGTGAAGTGTGAAACTTACACGTCTGCAAGGTATATAAAGTGGGAGGAAAGATAAATGGGTCCGGTTAATGTGTGCCTCACACATTAAGCCATCTATTTTTGGAAACATTTTCTCGAAAATTAAAAAAGCTGTTAATACTTTTTCAATTTCCAAAATTTTTTTTTTCCAATAGTGAAAATTATTGTGTGCCCTTAGGGCACACATTAACAAAATCCAAGATAAATACATCGTACATATTATTTATACCTCTTCTCACAAGTCACAAGTGAGCATTCAATTTTGGTAAAAAGATACAGAGGAGGTACCCATAGTTATTGGGTATTGGAATAGATTTTAAAACCCAAACTGTCCCTGGGCCCTATTTTCACTCAATTATTTTCATCGCCTTCGTTTTGGGCTAACCATGACCTGTGCTTCCCAGTTATGATAAAAATCCAAGCGTCCGTCTGGTGGGCTCTTTTAACTGAGATTCAATATTTGTATATTGGGTTTTAGTGTTTTACTAACATATGCAGGGACGAGTAAGGATTTAGAGTTAAAGAGGTAGATCTATTGTTGGTTATATGCGGCGGTTTCGACCTTTGGCTTTACTACTATTTAGTCGTTCGAGAGATTTTTTTTTAAGTGTGTGTGACTTTGATGTCGGGCAAGGACAAAAGAATTTTTTTTGAAATTTTTACGGGCCAAGTTTTTTGTTTTGGGTAAAATTGGTTAATTGAGCTTATTTTGTTTTAGATTCACTATTGGTAACTTTTGTTGTTGTGCTAATTTTTTGGGCTTCTATATTTTGTTTTAGATTTTAGATTGATTGACTTTTTTATGGTCTTTACGAAGAGGAATACTAGAGCTACAAACTTTTTTACAAATTGCTGATATAGTGAGTGGTTATTGGTAAATCAAAAAGTAGTATAAGTGGTGGGCCAAGTGCGAACCAATATGAATTTTCTATCTTAATAGTTTGTAAAAATATTGTAGAAAATTTTGTGGCAATAACATTACTCTTAAAAGAATTAATGATATTATTAAAGGGGGCAAAGTGTAATTTTATAGAACAAAATTGCTAAAATTAGTACCCGAATATATACTAATATTTTTTTAAAAAAAATTGGGAGTTGGGGGGGGGGGGGGGGGCATTGCCCCCCAAGTCAAAGCTTGCCTCCGTCTTTGAACATATGTACTTGAGACATATATTAAGAAACCATTTTAGAAAACTTTTTGTGGAAAAATGAAAAGTGACTAACTTTTTTGATAGCTTTTTTAATTTTTCATAAAAAGTTTCCTAAAATAGATGATTATATATTAACCAGACCCTTGTATATTATCTAGTCTTTGTTTTTTAGAATAGTATATTATCTCGGTAATTCTACATTTACGAATATACTAATTATAGTCCACAAAATTTTCACAATAAATACTTTGGTGCAAATTATTATTGGTTTTAATATGAACCCACCACAAAAAATTACTTTTTTTGCCTATCAACAACAACTAGTAACAGTAGGTTCCAGTTAGCTCAATTGGTAAAGTTTCTGATGGTTGAATAAGAGATCTGCAGTTCAATCCCCACCTACACTAAAAACCAATTGGTGTCTTGGTCTGATGATAAAGAACTATCATTAAGAGTAGATGCTATAGGTTGAAAGTCTCTCTAAAAAAAAAAAAAAACAACAACTAGTAACAGCTACCACTAAAAGTAAATGCCGTTTAGACCAAGGAAAATTAGTTCAAGGAAGGAGAGAGAATTACAACCCACACCCACTTAATGGAAGTAGATGGAAGGAGTGAATTGACAAGAAGTTTGTCAATTGACTAAAATAAAAATAAAAATAAAAATAAAAATAAAAATACAAAACTCGATTGAATTTTAAACAAAGTTAGAGGGGGTAAATTATAAAATTGTCTTTTTTGTCCCAGTCGTGGATTATTAACCTACGTTGTTTTGAGTTTATAATCACATTTAGCAGCCGTGTAACTAACAGAATTAGAAGGACTAAATTTGAAATTTCAATCTTGTTTTCTTGCTTGGTTAAAAGACGTTCCTCCTGATATCAAAACTGTGATTCTTGCCGATTTGATAAGTAGTCATGAATGGAAATTATGATGTTTCTTCTATAAAAAGAAGATAAAGAAAAAAGAAATTGATACATAGCCTCAAAAACCACTACAAATGTGCATAACTCTTGCAGTCATAGAAGAGGGTTTTAAAGGACTTTTTTTTTTTTTTCAAACACTACCGATGTGGAAAGCTATGTAAAGCCTAAGACACTAACACTACAGGGGAAGGGAAAGCTATGTAAAGCCTTTAAACTTGAGATAATTAAATAAATTTTTTTTATAGATTAGAAACAAAAATTAAAATCACCTAAAGGGTTTGTAATTTACATTTTAGTCATTTTATGAAGTGACTTTGAGCCTTTTGTAATGTCTTTTTGACAACTAACTTAAACTAATTGAAAGCAGATTCTCAAAAAAAAAAAAAAAAACTAATTGAAAGCTCCAAACCAACACAATGTTGCACTCTTGCACATCACATTCGCAAAGGATTTCATGTTTAACTACATTGTTCTGAATTTTTGCAACTCGGCAAACCAGAAAAAAGAAAAAAATGATAGGCAAGCGTGTCAAAAAGCTGACCCAGATTAGGACACGCCAGCTCTAAAAGCCTTGAACGTGTCTTACATGCAGTAATCCATGGAGCCTTTTATAAACATGTTACATCAATTTCCACAACCAAATCCAAAAATCACACTGAAAATCTTGAAAGAAAGCAAAGCATGGCACAGGCAACAGTTACACCGCAAGATCAACAGGCAGAATATTTTACCTTGTTGAGTGGCCACACCATACCAGCGGTTGGGTTAGGCACTTGGAAATCTGGTTCAAAAGCTGGCGAATCTGTGTTCACTGCCATTGTTGAGGTACTGCATGCCTACAATTGTTCTTTTAGGCATGTCACTAATCTAACCTATAAAGTTCTATAAATTGGACATGAATTCATGTGCTACATCTGTATTATTGAGTCTATTATCTATGAATCATTTATATCGCCGCCAAATTCAGATAATTATTTTGTAACATGCATAGGACATGTTACTTTTGCCTAAAAAAGCAGCACCAGCATGCTCTGGAAAACAACAAACCTCATTGATTTTTTTTTTACAGACAAGGAATGCTGATCTTTCCAGAGACAATGAGTTATTACTAACTTCTTTGTGACATTAGGGGCATTGATTTTATTACTAACTTCTCTTATTGCTCTGGTTGATTCTATCTATAGTTTCGTCCGAGAGATCTATGCTATTTCTAGCTTCTACTTGTAGACTAATAATATCAATTGGGTTTTTGACCATTAATGCTGCAGGCTGGTTATAGGCACATAGACACGGCTGCGGCGTATGGAGTTCAAAAAGAGGCATGGCTCTCACTATCTCTCTCTCTAAAGTCTAAACTCTTTTATAACCCCTTTTTTTAAACAAATCTTTTCCAACTTAGTACCATAGTGATCTATCATCTATACAATACAGCAAGATAATTTTCTTTTTTACACGTATCTGCTGACAGGTTGGGCAGGGGCTCAAGGCTGCCATGTCGGCAGGAGTTGAGAGGAAGGAACTCTGTTACTTCTAAGCTATGGTAATTAATATATGATAGTTAATAGATTAGTAGTATTAATATTATATATAACTATATAAGTTTGTGGTAAAGTCTTAAACACAAATTAAAAAATAATTATTTATTTTTTATGATTGATTTAGTACTATTTACTATTTAGCACAAATTTATGAAAATTTTAAGCCTATTAATGTATAATAATAATAATGTATTTCCAACTCACATAATCGTGAGTCTCATTCATCAAAGACTTAGAGTTTGTTTGTGATCTGCTTATTTTGCTGAAAGACTTAGGGTTTGTTTGTGATTTGTTTATTTTGCTGAAATTTAAATTTTTTTGCTGAAAGTACTGTAGATAAAGGTAAATGTTAGTTGAAATAGTACAATGAGACCCATGAATAGTACCAAAAACTGCCGTGGGACTCATGAATAATCACAAAAATAAGCTAAATAGTAAAATGAGTTGGCAAAAAAATAAGTTAGTCAAATAGACACTTGCTATTTTTTTGAGATGAAAGTATAACGATCAACTCTAAATTTTACTGCAAAAGATAATAAACTAATGTCATAGTGAATGTGATTTGTTTCACATCAACGAGATGATAAATGAGGGTATGCATTGTTTTAGTGAATTAATAACACATTAATTTTTATCTACTAAAATTAGTATTATACCTAAGAACACACTTTAAAAAGAAAAGTTTATGGAAACATCCCTGCTCTTACATTTTTTGTGAATTATGTTATGTTTCAATGACTTGCAAATTGAGATTGTTGTCACCTCTACAATTAATCTGAATTACCTTTTGTCTTGGGGGTAAGTTTGTGGAAGCATTTTACAAGAAATTGACAACAACTTTAACATTTTCTAATTGCTAGATGTTAAATTGCAAGCCTTTTGTAATAATTTGAGAGTAACTTTATGTTGTTCTCCAAACTAGATGTCAATTGATTAAGACTATTAAAAGGCACAGGTTAGTTAAAAACCGAGTCCACGAGGAGTATGATAATCAAAAGCTCATTTTTGTGTTATGTGATGGTGAATTCAGGTGCTCTGACTTGTCCCCAGATATGGTTCGTCCAGCACTGAAAAATTCCCTTCAAGAGAACTTGATTACCTAGACCTTTACTTGGTAATTTTTGTATATACTCTGTCTTAGCTAGCTTTTGTTACATATAAATAATGCAAACATGAGAGGTTATGATTCCATTGAATGGCAGATTCACTGGCCTTTCCACCTTAAAGATGGTGCCAGCAAAACCCCCAAGCCTGGTGATATATTGGACTTCGACATGGAAGGGGTTTGGAGAGAAATGGGGAAGCTTGTCAAGGAAAATCTCGTTAAGGACATTGGGGTTTGCAATTTTAGTCTTAAGAAGCTCAATAAGCTACTGGGCATTGCCCAAACTAATACTATGCCCTCTGTGTGTCAGGTGATAACATTAAAATATGCAGTAATTGAATTGAAGTTTAGTTTTCCAGATATAATTGACAACAATATGCAGTATAGACACATCTTTTCTTGGAAATGTTTTCACAATTTCACAGCGGTTAAGGTGACAAATTGTTAGTGATAGACATATCAAAATCAGTGATGAGACATGCGAAAATCAATAATAACTTGTCAACTTAGCCAATTAAGTTTTGAAAAATATTGTGAAAAAGATCTAGTTTGTAGCATTAGTATTACTTGATTGACATAAGAACTTGGTATTTATATATAAAAAAAAGGAATGTAGCATTATCAACATTTTATTTTGAGGTTATTTTTGTGTGTTTTTGGAGCTCAGATGGAAATGCATCCTGGATGGAGAAATGATAAAATGCTAGAGGCTTGCAAGAAGAATGGCATTCATGTCACTGTAAGATTAATACTAGCTTATTTGGATGACTTATTAGAATATTTGTTATATGGTTCTGTTTGTAATTTTGGACAAGCATAATTTAATTCCTTCTTCCTAGGCTTACTCACCACTGGGCTCATCAGAAGGAGGTAGAGATCTGATCCATGATCAGACTGTAGAAACGATAGCAAGGAAGCTTAACAAGAGCCCGGGGCAGGTGCTAGTGAGATGGGCCATCCAGAGAGGAATAAGTGCGATTCCCAAATCAAGCAATCCAGAGAGGATCAAAGAGAACATCAAGGTCTTTGGGTGGAAAATCCCAGAGCATGACTTCCAAGCCCTTTGCAGTATCTCAGATCAAGTGTGTCAAATTCCATCTTGTCAGATATTTTTCAATTCAATAATAAGTTTAGGGACACAATTTTTTTACAATTTATAATGATTATTAAAGTGCATAGAGTATCACACGAACTTAATGTTATTTCAATCACAATTTATCATATTAGTAGTTGTGAACAAGATTGTAGAACTTTTTGTACTCCTTAGCATTGCTCTTTGGAATTTGGTGCTATGTATTGGCAATTGTATGCATCAATTAGGCCACATTGATAGAAATGTGTGACATTAACTTTGGTTATGGGTGCAGAGACGAGTCCTGGATGGTGAAGATTTGTTTGTGAACAAGGAATCAGGGCCATTCAGAAGCGCAGATGATATATGGGATCATGAGGATCAGTGACTAGCTTATGAGGTAGCCCCTAGAATGGACCTCAACTTTTGGGGAATGAGCTTGAGCTCAGCTCAATTAGGGGTGGCAATTCGTGTTCGCGGGTCGGGTTCGTGTCGTGTCGAGCCATAAGTACTCTGCTATATGGATTGACTCGAACCCGACCTGTTTAGTAAACGTGTCAAGAATCCTCAACCCTAACCCGACTCGTTTATTAAACAGGTTAACCCGACACGACACGTTTAACCCGTTTAATTAATAAGTCATGTAAAAGTCAATATAAATAACCCGTTTAATAACCTCTTTGATTAATAGGTCATACATGACCTAAATAATCTATTATCAATTTCCATATATCTAAAATTAAAATACAATTACAACCATAAATATAGTAATAGACATATAATTACAACAAAAAATTAAGCAATAATAACAAAATTTAATACCTGTATTATCTAAACGGGTCAAACGGGTCAGACAGGTTCACATGTTAAACACGAACACGACCCGTTTATTAAACGGGTCAGCCGTGTCGACCCGAATATGACCCGAACCCGCTTAACCTCAACCCATGACCTGTTTATAAACGGGTTAGTCGTGTTGGGTTCGCGGGTCGTGTCAAATTTTGCCACCCCTAAGCTCAATGACTTTCTTGTACTGTTGCAACAAAATAAATAAAGTTTTTTAATTTTCAAATTTACAAGGCAATTGCTTATATGAAAATTATACAAAAGATGGGATTAGCTTAAGCTTTTTTTTATTGTATGGATAGCAAGGTCCTACTAAGAGGTTGGTCCAGTGAGGGGTTGATTTGGTCAATGTTTTTAAGGTTTATTCCCTAGTGGTGGGATTAGACTTGCTTAATTAATAGTGTTCTAAGAGTCTTGGACTGACATCTACCACGTTTTCATTAGCATTAATTTGGTGTATGTACAACGAATGCTAAACATTAATTAGCATTATATTGGTAGATGAGAATTTTTTACTTACACAAGTTACAACTCAACAAACAAGTAGGTGGATAGGATTTAAAATTTAAAACAATGTCATTAAGTTATATAAGAGCTTACTAGAGAACTAAACAATGTTATTACGCTATAAAGATCTTGCTGGATAGATAGGATTTTAACAGATTTAATAATGGTTAAGTCATGCCATGAGTTCTAGTTAATTCAATAAATATAGAGTTCTAGTTAATTCAATAAATATAAAGTTCTAGTAAAGGACTTTTTTTAAAATTTTTTTTTGAGAAACAAGACTAGAATTTTTTAAAGAAAATCAACTATGGTTGGTTAACAATACAGAATAGAGGTGTGGAGGAACATCCTCCATTCACACCTTTAAACCCGCAACATGTCGTGCATGTTTTGTAAGGTTGTGAGCAACAGAATTGCCAAGTCTACGAAGGTGGGAAAATGAAATACAACTGACATCTGTTGAGGTTTTGGCTGCAGCTAGGATGTGACCAAAGGGTGCAAGTGAGTCTTCCTCGTTCTTTAGTTCCTTGATTATTAATTCTGAATCACCTTCCAAGACGTAACTAGAAAAATCAAGTTCTGCAGCAAAACAGATGGCTCTTGCTGCTGCCATTGCTTTAACCAGGTTCGATGAGTAGGGGAGTTGAATCTGCTCCGATAGGGATGCCAGCACTTGTCCAAGCCCATCCCGAATAACGATTCCAAGACCAGCCTTATTGATGTCCTTGAAAGTTGCTCCGTCGAAGTTTATTTTCACGCAGCCATTAGGTGGGGGATGCCAAGCAACTCGGGTCGGTGTTGGGGTGTCCATCTGAGTTCTCCGCACTCTGTTCTCCTTTTGGTAATCTAGTAAGCATTGTTGGGAGGTTTGAAGTACCTGCGATATGGGATTGTCCTTGTTCAGTTTCAGTTGGTTTCTGCGATACCATATGTTCCACATGATGACCACCAATAAATCCACCTTGCTGCCTGCATTTGAGACATAAAGAAGTAGGTCCTTTATATCTGCAAATGAGCGAGATTGCCGGCATGCGAAGTCAGGTATAGCATCCCAAATTGGAGATAGTTTTGAGCACTCCCAGATTGCATGTAGAACTGATTCTTTAGCTTGTCCACATTGTTCGCACTTGTCATCATTCAAGATCTTTCTCTTTTTCAGGTTTTTCTTTACTGGAATCGCATCTCTGCTTGACCTCCACACAAAATTTTTAATTTTGTTTGGGACATCAAGACCCCATATTAACTTCCATAGATCATTGTTTTGGTCCGAATGGGCAGGTGATTAATTGTGAAGCTCATCTTTGGCTAAGAACTTATATCCATATTTGACAGTGTATGAACCCAAAGTATTGAAAGGCCATGTGAGTGTGTCAACAGCAGGGGTAGTGCATAAGGGAATACTCTTTATCAAGCTCATCTAGTAAAGGACTTGGTTTGTATGGTCGGGGAAAAAAAAAATACGTTGTTTGAATTCTTGCTTTGATGAACGAGAATTAATCATTGTGGAGTTATCATCTATAACAAAAGAAAAAGAGCACAGGCCTAAGTCCATTCAAGCATGCCTCGTCTCTTCGATCTAGGCCTGGTTATTGCCATCAATTTTAGTGGTCAAAGCCACACAGGCCTTTTAACGGCCCAGATTTGGTCCGCCCATTAGCCCCATCATAAGAAAGACTGAGAGACTCGAGAGGAATCGTAGTTTCTCTGGAACCAAACGATTTTTAATGATGGTAATCATGAAGCTGGTCAAAGTCAAACTGTCAAACCATGTATATGTATTAGTACAAAGATTTTTTTTAAAATTAGTGTGACACTGAGAATACACTGTTAGTTGATTCTCCCAAAAAAAGAAAAAAGAAAAAAGAAAAAACCACTTCGGTTAATTCAAATCCAAATATTAACATCTAGCTTTTTATTTTATTTTATTTTATTTTATTTTTTTAAAAGAGCTTATTTTGCTTTCCCCTCAACTTGGGCTTTAATTTATTTGAAGAGTAAAACTATGGTTTGTTAGTTTCAGTGCATTAGCTTTTTCTAAATTAATTTTTTTTTTAAAATCTCCTCTTTGTGTTGGGTAGAGGTAGTTAACAATTTCCTCCGTTTGAATCTAGCCCATTTTTCATTTGCCAAAATTTTCATTTATGTTTGGCAAATGAACAAATACCTTAAATCCAATACATTTTTGGTTAAATTCAACGAAATTATAACGATTACAAATTCAATTCAAGAAAATAGCAATACAGTTTTCAAAGAATTTTTTTTGTTGGTGTAGTGTATGATTAATAATTTCTTTAAAAGATTCAATTTCTCTTTTTTTATTATTTATTTTTATTTTTATTTTTTATGTGCGACTAATATTGTTGCATTGATAAATAAAATATAAATAGTATTATCTTTTAAAAAAATAATTAAATTCAATGCAGTTATATATTTGAGTTTAATTGAGAAATTTAATGTAACCTTCTATATTTTAAGAAAATGAATTGTACTTAAATTATAGCTTTGTTTGAATTATATACAATCATCAATTTGTTATTTACTGCAATTATTTTGACTTATAAGAGGAGCCCAAAAAAAAAAAAACATTTTGTCCTTTTTATGTTGCCACAACTCAAAATTAGAGAAAAGATATATATATATATATATGTATGTGTGTGTGAGAGAGAGAGAGAGAATTCGAAGGAATGAAATAACACAGGTAAAACTAAACCCCCATTTTGATGGGTTTCAAATAAATTTGTCAATAAATTAAAATCACATTGCTAATTAATGAGCTTCAACCTCATCAAAACGCTTTGATGATTTCCTCCGACTCATAAAGCTGAGAGACCTAGAAATCTTCAATATCGTATTTACTCTACTTACTCCTCCATCAAGAGCACCGCACTCTTTCTTTGACCTTATTCTGTCTATCACTGTAATCCTGTTGTCATTCACAATCACAGATTCTGGGCTTTTCCCACAACATTTAATGGACCTATAGTCAAGAAACTTTGGGTTGTTTACATTACTCTTACTATTTTTAGACATGGGCTTGGTTGTCTGGCTTTTGAAGAACAAGCATATGACTGCACAGTCATCAACCTTGGAAGTAGGATATTTATATTTCCAGCCATTAATCGCATGAGCTACTAACAATTTGGCTGCCATGGATCGCCTCTTTGCTGAACCAACTATTCTTATAACTTCGTTGTTAGACAATGCATCCCATACCTGCAAAATACATAGTCAAACCAATACATTTTAGCTTATGGAAATTCCATATCCTCACCAAATATCACACTGGTTTGTTTCTGATTTATTGGTATATTGTCTGTACATATCATGTGTTAAATGTGAATATTTTAAAAAAAAATTTGCATCTTGTGTGAAATTGTGGACATTGTGTGCATAGAGTGTACATTTAGAGTATGAAACAATAATTTCTCATTAAAAGGACAAGGTAAAAGAAATTATTTTGTATATTTGTAGGACTGTACCTCCCACTTACATAAAAGTAAGTCTCATGTTCATGACACATGAAATAAAATCACAGAAGGTATATTATGTGAAATTATTCGCGCACATGATGTACTATACTTCCATTTCATATAAATATAAGTAGAATTTTATGAGGAAATTCTTTAGCATATTTGGTGTGTTACGTTATCCTCTCATATAACGGTAGACCCAATCAATGGATTCTTTAAATGAATTGTAGTTTAGTCTATTAAATAATTTGTCTTTATACGTGACTCATACATAATTTAGATTTTATGTGAGAGGAAAGTATAGCACAATATGTGTATGATATAATTTCTCCTACTTTACAAAATGTCTAAAGCATGTTATTTTATTTTCTACAAAACATATAAGTAGCTTTTTAAATTCGGCATTTTGAATTTTTACCCCATCTGTTGCTAGAACTAAAAATTCATCATTGCTTGTGATTTTCCTATAACAAACTTCTGGAGTTGAGATGAGGCCACAATCTTTGATGCAGAAATCTCCAAAAGCTCTTGACATAGCCAGACCAGGGCAATCACATTCAGGCATCCATACTCTATAAACATCAGGTTCCTCATCTGCTGCGAAAATTCTACCTTCGCAACTCTTGATTCTTTCTGCTTCAGCTGAGCCAACATCAGAATAAAAAGGAAAGAGAGAAGATCAATTACATGCTTTGAGGAGAGGAAGAGAAAGAAAACAAAGAAGGATGAAATAGAAAGCCTCACAAGGAACACACGGTTTATGGTCAGCTGTGAGTTGAATAGGAACAAGTTTATCATTATCCCCTCTAGTGCCAAGAACTGCTCGAGAATCCCCCAAGTTGGCAATTATTAAGTGTTCATCCTATAAATAGCAATGGCCAACAATAATATTGTTAGAATAACGAATTAAATGATTTAACTCATAATTTTCAAATAACTTAGGCCTTTGCAACACATGGTAGTTTATCACGTTATTAAAACAAGTGACAAATTTGAATTATGTTTTTACTCTTTATTCCATGTCTCATTTAAAAGTTAAAAATCTCACATGTTGAATCTTATTTATAATGATAATATATATATTTTTTTGGGTTTGTAGAAATGTACTATACCTACTTAATCTTAACCGTCATCATAAGATGATATATATATATAATACATGGATTGTTAAGATTATACAGATATGACTCCATGCTTTTTGGTAGATTAAAGTTGGCAACTAGAAAATGTCAAAGAGACTCTTTCAAATGTGTGTTGAATAATACCTGTTTAACTATAGTTACAGCTGTAGTGCCACTGCAATAGCTATCAATGGAGGAATCTAGACCAAGTTCTTCATCTGTTTCATTGAAAGCTTTGACAAAACTTGATTCCCATGAAGAAAATGAGAGATTTTGACTATTTTCATTGCCAATACTATCTTTGCTATCCAGACTGCTGTCACTGTGATCATTATGATCATGGTCCTCTTCATCATCAGCACCAACGTCTTTGCATCTATTATGTTGTGAGTCTTCTACTGCTGCAGTAAGCTTTGAGGGTAAATTATCACGTACCGTTCGTGCAACTCTGTGACCCAAGGGACCATGACCATCGAACACACCGCAGAATAGCCTTTCTTTATCACCAGTAAAATCCTGAAATATTAATTAAAGAATTCACTTTTTTTTTTTTTTTGAGTAACAATTATAGGATTCACTTGGTGCTTATATTAAAGCATGAACTTCAAAATAAAATCTCCAATCAAATTTAAAACGTTTTAATTAATTAGATACCATTTTAAAAGTTTATGGTTCTATTGAAACTAGCTGAAACTATAAAGTTCTATTTGTAACAATTTAAAATTTTAGGTTTAGTTTGAAACTTTTGAAATTGTATGTTTTAATTTGAAACTACTCTAGAGCATGGAGTGATAGGTGCAACATGACGGTTTAGCAAAGCAAGAGATAAATACCCAATAGCAGCATTGAAGAGAATTCTGATGAATAACAAAACAAAAATATGTTGGAAATGTTTTGAAATTTTAAAACATGTACACAAAAGAATAATATACAACGTCCATTGCTTTAAACGTCAACTAGTTGGGCATTAATTAAAATAGCCATAAACGAAGCATGAATTAAAGCCAAGATATTTATCAATCGCAACAAAATTAAAATAACTTTAGATAGTATACAAACAAAATTAATTAAATTTATAATTAAAAAAAAAAAAACAACAGAAAAATGGATATTTGCAAAAACAAGTTTTCATAAAAGAAAGATAATGGCAAAGAGATTTCTAGTTTATCTGGTATCTCCTGATATTTTTAATTAAAATTTTTAGGGTTTTAATCCTCCCATCTTCAATTATCGACTTATCGAATAACAAAGAAAATAATGTACCTCCCAAACTGTCATGGTATCTTGATTGGTGCCTTTTTTTCCTTGCTGGGTGTACATCGATATGAAGCTAGAATGTCCTTCCAATCTTATACGAGCCCCACCATCACCATATTGTGTTTCACCCTCATCAAACTGGTCATCATTCTCATCCCAATCATCCTCCTTGGCCCTTCCATAAATGACATCCTTAGTACAACAAGCTCCCATTTATGGAAATGCCAAAGCACTTTCTGGAAAGAAAGTGCTGGAAAATGAAGGGAGGATTTCTTAGGGACTGACTGTATGGAATGAGAAACCAAGGAATTTAGAGAATTCAAGGTTATGGCTTTGCTGTGTAAAGCCTAGAAAAAGTTGTATTAGTATCTATATGGTAGGACAAGAATGGTTGTAAACAAGGACCCAATTATTGATTTGAAAATGGAAATGTCTTTTTTAAAATTTTAATTTTTTAAATTAAAAACTATTTGGATAAAAGAATGCAACAAACAATTGAATTTTGATGAATAAAAAACGCCGTGCTCCTCGTTCTTATGTTAGTTGTTCTCTGAACATAGAATTCTCAGACGTGCTAATCTTAAAAGTTATAACCATGTAAAGTCAAAGAGATCTTTTCGCTTGCTAGAGACAGAGCCTGTTTCACAATTGTCAGGTGTACCCTCCCTATCATTTTGTTGTTTATTATCTAAATTTAGTTTTAATTTTTAGTAAAAAGAGAAATCTACGTACATCATTATCTTCAATCATTTTAAATGAGATAGAATTGTACTGCATATCATGTTTTCTCATTTTTGAACTGTACCACAACAATATTATTATGAGCTAAACCCATAAGTTTTTTTTGGTTGTGAAGAAGGTAATGGAACTAAACCCATAAAGCTGATATAGGTTCTGCTGTCATTTTAGTTAATAATGGATAGGAGTAACAAGTGGGTTTTTTATTTTATTTTTCTTATTTATGATTATTATTACAAGCATCCACCATAAACTATATAGGGATATTTGCAATGAGATTAAATTAAATTAAGTTGGGTTGTAAAGTCCATATTTATATATTTCTTTTTTTGAACATCATATTTATATACTTCTTTTTTATTTATTTATGAGAATCATATTTATATATATCGGCTACTCAACAAGTTGTTCAAAGCAAGGGAAAGTTCAATAAAACATTATTTTAATTAAAAAAATGATTTATCTATCTTTTATTTTGTATATAAATATGAAACTTGATAATTATGATAGATAGTATTAGAAAAAAATTTATCTTAATTATATTTGTATATGAAATATGATATTTATGGTATTTATTAATAGTTATTTATATTTATTATGATTGTGTATTTATATGGAACTATTAAATATATGGTTATGGTAATTATTAATATTTAATAATAGATATTTATTATGATTATGTTTGTATATTATACTATCTATTCTATCATTTAATTGAGAGTTTAAATATAATTAAATGATATAATAGAATTTAAGTCCAATTAAAAGATATATATTAAAATATTGACGTGTAAAATTGTGAGGATACAAAAACTTATGTAGCAAAATATTATATGGTTAATCAAAAGTCAAATGAACTTAGCTTTACATATATCATAGTTATAAAACAATGTCATGTCATTTGTTCCCCAAATAATAGCATAAGGCCTAATAAAAATTAATTCAACAAGAGTGTGTATTAGACCTTATGTTTTCATTTGAAAAAATCTTATGCGGCAATGTTTTATTAGAGGGTATAAATATGGGTTGCATTACATTCTTATTGAATTTAATTACATTTGCAATTACATCTTAAACTTTGCAATGAACATCATAATTCGAGTTCTCTCACTCAAAAAAAAAAAAAAAAAAAAATCATAATTCAAGAATAATTTATGATATCCACCACCATCCAAATAGACTCAAAGTGGTGAACATTGTAAATACTATTCTAGTTTAAGTTGCACATTGCAAATTCGCCTATAGTTTATGAAACACATTTCTAATGCTCTCATATTTTTAGGGTGGATAAATGCCTACTAAACTGTTAATTTAATTACACATTTGGGTGGACATTGTAAATTAACATAGAATTGCAATGTAAATTGTAAAATTTTGAAGTTCAGAGTGTATTATGTAAATACACTTATAATTTGGAGTCGAAGTGCAATGAGCACTTATAATACACCTTTTTCTACAACTAAAATTTTTTATAAAAAAAATCTCATAAAATAGTAAGCAAATTTGGGATTTGCTTGTTTTTTTTTTACGCTCAATATCTAGACAGATTAGAGAGGAGTGGAAGTGATCTGTGACCTCATCTCCATTTTAGGCTTATACCCAATCATGTCCTATCCTATATTTATCTATATTTACAAGCCATCTCTTTTTGTAATGATTCACAAATTCGAAAAAGTAATTGGTATAAAATGATACCACGTTATCCGTATCAAAATCCAATAAACGAGAGACATGTGTGCAAAAATAACTACTCACTAATACATATACTTCAATTGTTATTCGCACTTATTGGATTTTGATACCGTTAACATGGTATTATATGATACCAAATACCTGCTTCACAAATTTGACCTCACCAACTTTTACCTCTTATTTATACTAAATTATCTTGTTTTAAATTGCGCAATCCACTTTGAAGCTTGGTCCTATATCCTGTAGAACAGTCTCACAGTAAAAACAAGGGAAAATCACACAAAAAATAGTATCTTCAGGGGCACCTTAATCGATCTGATCATATTATCATCTATTGTTCTTGTTCAAAAGTTGTATTAATTAAGATTATTCATAAAAAAAAAAATTTAAGATGATTCATCAATTGTATTTCGGTCTCTGACACCCAGAATTAATAGATGGAATGGGACAACTAGTTAGGGGTGTTGTCTGACGTCAGACAACACCCCTAACTAGTTGTCCCATTCCATATCAACAATAATTAAGATTTTTAATTATTCTTGCCTCTGATGGAATAAAAATATCATCAATAAGTGAATGAGAGAGGAAAAAAATATGTAATGGGTGTCTTGATTTGATTTTTTTTTTGATAATCAGACGTCTTGATTTGATTTATATATGAGTTTTGTTGATAATTTGATAGTTGGGATGGGAGGGATTTTTGTTTACTGGCTTAAAATGTGTAAAATTACAATTTTATAATATATATCATACCATAGTAGAACTTATTTTTAAGAAATATCTTGCTGTCCAATAGAAAAGAAAAACGAGGAACAATTTTCTAACTAATTCATGGGTTATCATCTTCTTTAGCAAAATAAAACCAGAAAAAAAAAAAGCATGTTACTGTTATAAACTATATTCTTACTAGTTATTATTTAGACCCATCATTAACATTACTTTTTTACGTTAATAAATAACGACATTGAGATAGAAATTATTTTCGAGCAAAATTTGAGTCCCCAGAAACGCATCTTGATAGACTGATTTCTTTTTTATAAATTTGATGGGCCGACGTTAATTTGGAGGAGCAAAATATAATTAAGAAATGGCTTTTTCGAGCTTCTTCTTCTTAACAAAAGAAAATGGCTTTTCTCAATAAAGTAGTATAGATGATAGGGCATCCAAATCATTATAGAAATTGAAAGTAGAATAATTTCCAGTTGTGGATTAATTTGAATATCGCTTTGGAATAATGCAGTGTGACAGGGAAAGAGACAGCATAGAGACGTATAGAATTTTAGATGGTCAGTTTGCTTAAGCCACAACTAGGCATAAATTGTTTGATAAGCCAACGGCAGACATATATCTCTTCCCTCCTTTGATTCCTTTCTTAGTTGTTTTGCTTTCATGTTTCTTTCTTCTACGTTTAAATTTATTTTACATTTCTCAAACAGAATTCGTACTATAATTGCAATGCTTGCTCAGTTTTAAACATGTTGAGACAAAGAATTCATTGTAGATCAACTGTACAAAACCAACTAAAATGGATGAGTTTTATCATTTTATTTGCGTCTTTTTTTCTCCCACAAATAATGATAGAGACATCTTTTTTTTCACTTTTTTATTTATAAAAAAAATTTGTTGAGGAAACAAATATTAGGATTATTTCCATTTAAAATCGATTTATTTCAAATTTCAAATTAAATATTATAAATCTAAAAATGTACCCAATAACCAATATAACATTATTTTTAAATTTTAAATGAAGTGTCACTTTGTAGACGGTTAGATCTAGCAAAATGAAATAAAAAACCTGAAATTGATTCTCTAGGATCTTGACACATGTGGCAAGTAGTGTTTATCAAAACATTACCTTTACAAGCAATAATTATCTCATCTACAAATTGTGATTAGTATAACATCATTTATTTTCTCTCTCTTCATCTTATGTCACACATACGAATTGTGATTGGTATAGCACCATCGCCGCATGCAATAATTATTTCATACATCCGACATATTAGGAACTCTCTTCTATTACAGTTAAATGGAGTGATCGTGTTCCCTTTTCCTTCGTATACTACAATCACACCATCTAAAGAAAAAGAACTGTGAAAAAAAATGGTGTCATAGCCTCATAGTCATGAGTCATAGGACTAGTTGATTTTCCCCAAACCGTTTGTTTGAGACTGTGAGACGTCCCAATTGATTTCAGATGATGTACAGTGTCATTGTTCTCGTCCGTTTTCTCTTGGCATTACAAGTTACAAGACACTGGTTTTTTCATCTTTTTACTGTAAAAGTGGAAAGTGAAAACCATTCCTTTCCAGCCCCAGTTTTACTTCCCAATTGTCTTAGACATATCACGGGCTTTTGTCTTTTGCGCCCAAAAGCTATAACAGAACCAACAAACATTAATTTTCCCATTCAAGCATCTCTTAACGTCTATTTTTAGTCTAGCAAGTTGTTAAGCAAACGACACAGATCAGTATAAAGTTCCAATTTTGAACCTCATATTGTTGCCATTACACCAAGATATTAAGACCCAGCACAATGTTGCTATCGACAGCTCGATGCCTTGCTTTAGTTATCTTTCTTTGGCAGGAAAGGATCTTTCCTTTACCTTGACTGGATTATGCTCATTCGAGTGATGAAGACACTCAAAATATTTGACGTTTTTTGTAATGTTTGATGTGATAAGTTGTGCTTAGAACATCATTTTATGTTGGACACCACTTTTTTATAAGCATTATAATCACAACATTTCATTTCAACAGTTGAAAATTATTGTGTTTCTAGACTTATTGTGCTCAAACTCATACATACTATTGTAAATATGTAATATTTACATTCAGATGTTACTTTAAGCCAAGAAATCGTGATTAATAGACTGTATCAACAAACTCCATCATAGTTGAATTTGAACTTTCTTGAAAGCTGCTGCAAATAAGATTCTTGATCATTTTAACCTCATGTACATAGCTTTCTAGCTTTGGTATGTTTGTACTTTTTAGTTTGTACTACTACAAGATTCTGCAGTATCACAGGCAGCCTAATAAATCTTGGCACTCGCTTCAATGGAAAATTGGAAATGCAACAAGCTGCAACCCCATTGCAAGAATTAGACTCAATGTCACATAAAAGGTTAAGGGGTTGCAGACTTTTTTTTTTTTTTTTTTGGAGAAAAAGGGGTTGCGGACTTGGAGCTTGTATTTACACTGAATCTTCGGCTATAATTTAACCCAAAAAAAAAAAAAGCCTCTGCTAATATAGTTCTCATCTTTAATCAAAGCAATCACCCTGGTTCTTTTTTTTTTTTTTTTTGATAGGATCACCCTGGTTCTTGGATATAGAAAAAAGAATCTTTGTACTTCAAATTCTAGGTACAAATATAAGGATAACATATTGAATACCCTGCATAAGACCATTCTTGTCACTAAGTTTTTTTCTATGAGCAGTGTAGATGTAACCAGTTTAGGAAGGTCACCATCTAGAATGACCATTCTCAATTGTTAAACAACCCACATATTCCCTGCAAATCAAGCCCCATATTCCAACATAAATTTGAACAGGATTACTGGTTTCTAGATGAGCAAACCTCAAAAACAGCATCAATAATTAGTCTATTCAACAGTATAATGATACTTCAATACCACTTCCTAGAACATAAGGAGTAACATTAACACAGTAACCAGTATCCTTAAAAGTTATTCTAGGGGGGGAAAAGCATATTAAAATGGTAGTTACATTGAAATTTAAACCAAAGTTAAAGCTAAAAGCACTTAGAAATTCTGTTCAGCTTTACTTACACAACATCTAAAGTTCCTAAAAAGTGACTATTAAGGCCAATGAAAGACATTGAACATACGAAAATTTTCATTTTCTGCTACAAACCCTTGCATCAAAAGTAATTCTGAGGATACAATTGCCCAACAAATTCAAGAACCAACAACATTTTAATTGTATCACCGCACACCCTTGGTGCGATGGTCACTTCACAAGTATAAGTGCTTGTGGGGTGTGAGGGGCAAGGGCTGGGATTCAAGTCTCCAGGAGGGAATTTTCACACACATATACACTTAGATTAAGTTAGAGTAGAATTTTTATCTTGTATCAAAAACACCATTTTAATTGTAAAACAAGAAAACATTTAAGCTTTACTCTTTTTTTCTTTTTCTGTTTTTTGTTGATAAACTAAACTTTACTTAAACAGTAGCTAATCCTAAAAAGTGATTTATTGAGAGACCAATGAAAGACATTGAAACAGATGAAATTTGATTTTCAGCTCCAATCCCTTGCATCAAAAGTAAAATCTCAGAATACAATTGCCCAACAAAATTACAAGAACTAACAACATTTGTAACTGTAAAATAACAAAAAATTTCAAAAAAGATAAAAAAATGTTTCAAGAAGATATCATCTGTATGATTTGTTACCACCATTGATGAACAAGAACCCCACTTTCCCTGAGAGACCTAAACAAGTCCAAGCATTGTCCATAGCTTTTCTCATACTTTGCACTCCTCTCTCCGGGGCAACACCTTTGCCACCTATTGTAATGACACTCAAGAAATATCTCATCAATCAAACATATCGCCCCGGTCTCAAACAACCTTGGAATCAAATCGAATTCCGTCCCTTCCACATCCATTTTCATCACCACAAAATCCCTCTCCGTCACCGTGCTCTTCAACCACTCTGCAAAATCAAACCCCTGAATCTCATTCACCTCCCTCTTACTACCACCACCACCACCCGAATTCTTGGCGGGTTGAATTCTCCCCATTCCCCGTTTCGCCTTATCATCCTCCTCGACTTCCTTACCCGGGTCTCTATTAATTTCAAACATCAAACTCTCATTCCTCACCCACGCCGCGTATGGCAACAATGTAACCTTTTTCTTCTTCAACCTATACTCTTCGTGAAACGCCTTATCGGCTTCAATTGCATACACATCAAATGTCTTGTTTTGTTTAGGGTATTGCTTCTTAAACCAACTTCCTATACTAGAACCATAACTCCTAGCCCCAACATCAACATAAACATACCTATTCTTAAACCTAATATCAGCCATTGATGTTAAATACTTTATATTCTGTATGTTCCTCTTCAACGTAATCCACGGTTTCATCGGCTCCGTCGAAATCAACGGCTCTGCTTTCTTAACCAATTCCAGTTTATGCCCAGGAACAAAACACTTATTTACCGAATTGCCACTAGTTTTCTTAAATTTAACAACATTCTCAACCTCTTTTCTCAAAACGACTTCGTGTATAAAAGGCATCGAAGACTTTGAATCCAAACCTTCGATTTGATGAGATTTGATCAATTTGCAAGAATTGAAAAGCTCAAGGAAAGAATTGAAACTATACGTATCTTTTGTGGGGACTATGTGGGCCACCACGTAGCCTCCGGGCTTTACTGTCCGTACGATCTCGGAAGACAGATCCAACGGCCGAGACGCGTTGTCGAGTTTTCCCTCGCCGATGAAAACGAAGTCAAACGTGTTGTTGTCGAACGGGATTCGGTTCTGTGGCGCTTTAATTACCAAAAGACCCGAGGCTTTTTTAAAAATACCGATCGAGTCCTCGACTCCGATTTGTCTCAAAGCGTAGACTTCCTGTCCGGTTCGGGTCTCTACGGTTAACGACTTCGAGTCCGGTGAGAGGTAACCGTGGGCGATAAGATCTTGGAAAATCGAGGAGTAGAAATGGACGGCCTTGATCCAATCTTTGCTGGTGTAGAGGTCGCGAGCACCACCGTTGGATGGTTTGACTGAAATAGCCGAGGAAGCTTCTGGACTCGTACTCGTTGTGATGACGAAATTGAAAGATTCAGGTAACGAGAAGAAACAGAAGTCACCAACGGTGCACGATTCGCCTGTGACGGTTACAACGTAGGTGAATCGGACGGCTATGATGAAGAGTCCGAATAAGAGTAAGCGTACAAGAATGTTTCTCAGGAAGCTCGGCTTGGATGAGGTCGACTCCATGGTTAGAAATATGCTATGCACACTTTTTTTGTGAATGAAAAATTAGATTGTTAGAGAGAGAAAAAAAAAAGGGGTTGTTGTTGTTGCTAGCGAGAGCAGAAACGAGCGGAAGTGTGGTTAGCTCCGATTAAAGATGTTGTGCGAGAAGATAGGAGAGTGCAGATTGGGAAATAGAGAGGAAAACGAAGGGTAAAACGGGAATGCATGGTTTATATTTGGAGGCGAAAGTTCCGATTATGGGGGTGAGGCCATGACTGTTTGGAAGCTTTGCAGAGACTGAGTTTTTTTTTTTTTTGGTGGGGGGGGTTTATTGAAAGTGGGAAGTGAATAGGAAAGTCATAAACGATAAACAATAAAGACGAGCGCGGGGGGAGTGACCGGAATACCCGGTTACCACGCGTATCAAGTGAGAAAAGGAAGGAGCGGATAGAGTTGTGTAGAAAGGGGTGTATATAAAAGTGAATTATTTTATTTTATAAATATTAAGATTGCCATCATGCAAATGCCACTTGAGCCTGATGGTTAGTTTGTTACGTTGCCTCCTCAGGACCGTGACTGGCGTTCAGCGTGGGGACTGGGGAATATATTCTGTCAATACTATTATTTGAAGGATTTTTATTTATTTATTTGGGATCTTTAATTTTAATATCTAAAATACCATCAATTTATTTTCTTACAAATTTTTTAACTATCAGAATAAATACGAAAAAAAAGAAAAAAAAACTGCTAGTTGAATTCTATTTTCCATGTTTTACTTCTAAAAAAGTGCTTTTAATATGCCAATAACGTTTTCAACTCTTTCAATTACCCTTTTTTTTTTTTTTTTTAACAACCGATTATATTTAAATTTCACTTCCCATGTTTTACTCTTAAAAAATGCTTTAATTTATTTATTCTTTTTTTTTCCCTTTTACAACTGATTACATTTGAATATTAAAAAACTACATTTTAGGATTAAACAAAAATTTATAACTACCATAAATAAAATTATAAAAAAAAAACGACACTAAAAAATAAAGCAACATGGATCTTGGAGCCTTTCCTTTAACAAAAATAAATAATACAGTAATAAAAAAACCTAACACAAAAAAATGTGAGCCTTTTACCGCAACAAAATAAATAAAAACTACTAAAATTTTGTACTTTGTTTTGTTATGGATCTATACTAAGTGACTACATTTGAAGACTATCATAAACACATAACACAGCCATGTCCATTGTTCTCAAAAGAACCCACATCCATTTTTACTTCCATCAAAAATGTTATTCCATAAAAAAATGTTACGTAGAGTTTCTTGGTTTAAAGGTAATTGTTAAATCCTGAATTTAAGCTTTTTTTTACTATTGTTATGGATGTGTTGTAGGTGGCTAATTTTAGGATTGAAGATAAGTAGATAACTCCCATCAATAAATCAGAATTTTCTCTTAAAAAAATATAATAAATAGTTGAGGAAAGAATAAAAGTTTGGATAAATGAAACATTTAAAAATGAAGTATTCTTTTTCTATACTTCACTAAAAAAAAAAAAAAAAGTTTAGATATGCCCACAAATTTGGGACTGAATTCAGTACTGATAATATAAAAAAAAAAATATATGGATTTTAACTCAGTATTGATGAAAAATTATTTCACCTGCAAACGCATAATACTCATCACATCCCTAGGATTTTTTTTTTTTTTTTGATTGAAAAATGTAGTAATTTCAAATTATAATAAATGCAAATTATTAACTTTTACCCAACAAAATAAAAATTCAATTGGGAAGAACATGGTTTTAAAAACTGGACCAACTGGTTTGTCTGGTTTAATCGAGAATTGTGCACTAGTTCGGTCCAGTAACAATACCCCAAAACCAGTGAGAACTAGTCAAAAACAGGGTTAAGCCGAGAATCGGAGGCAAAAAGGGTTTTGCCCCCGGTTCGGTTTATAAAACCACGAGGAAGAAAAAGGGCAAAACTTGGACAAAACCTGTTACAATTGTGACATGTTGTCAAAAGTAGACATGTGTGGCGATCTTAACAAGTTCAGTGCTCTAGCCAAGTCCAAAGAAAACATGTCTTATAAATGACTTAAATAATGACGTTCAAGTGAGTATTATTAATAATTTCAACAATATGACTTAAATTATATTTTTGTGATTGGTAATATATTAGTTTGTAATGTTTTTGTACAAATTTAATCAAGGGAGGGGGGTGGGGGGGTTGGTTTTAGATGTTATGGAATTGTAGCAATGACTTTGATTGGAGTCATACTTGGTGGTCACAATGCACTAAATCAAGCAGCTGTTATGGAAGGAGAATGAAACCTACTCATTACTCTATAGATCTACTAATAGGGATAATAGAGTTTTAATAGTGTTTTTGTGCATACATCTATATGTAAATTAGAGGGTATTTACGAAACTAAGTTGATAGGATTAGGAACCTTCCCCAAATATAGGAATACGATTGGCATGTTGTTGTCCCTTAAGTTGGTTGAGGGAATGTGAGGATGGGTTGTTGTCCTCAGCAAAGAGGCAGCTCCTATCAAGTAACATTTAATGTAACAGACAATTGGTGATGAGAGGCAATATATTTTTGCTGGTGTCCCTTTTTGGGTGGGTGTATTAGTGATTGATTCTATAAAAAATAGGCTAAATTGTGAATTATACCCTTAAAGTTTAGGAATGTTTGGATTTTATACTCTGAAATTTTAGAATTTGGATTTTACCCCCTGAAGTTTGAGGATATTTGGATTTTATTAACCGAAATTTGGGGGTAATTGGATTTTACACTCCCGACGTTTTAGAATTTAGATTTTACCCCTTAAGTTTAGAGGTGTTTTGATTTTACTCTTTAAAGTTTGAGAATATTTGGATTTTACACCCTGAAGTTTCAGAATTTGAGAGTGTATAATCAAAATACTCCCAAACTTTAGGGGGTAAAGTCCAAATTCTAAAACTTCAGGGTTTAAACTGTAAAATCCAAACACCCCCAAACTTCAGGGGGTAAAATCCAAATTCTGAAACTTCAAGGTATAAAATTCAAACACCTCTAAACTTTAGGAGTGTAGTTTGCAATTTAGACAAAAAAAAGAAAAAGAAAAAAGAATTTATTAGTGATTGCCCTACCTATAGCTGCTAGGGCACCGCCAAGCTCAAACTTTGTAGGACTCTAACCAAGTTGACCATCAATATTGATCGGATACCATATGTAATTCGTGGAGGGTGGCCAAACCAGGATGTGTGGTCAAGCTTATGGCAATAGGCACCAACGACACTTTCCTTTAGGTTGGTCGGAGGGGTTAACTATCTTGTGGATCTAATCAACGAGCAAACTAGGACGTGTTGGGTCTTCAAGATCCGTCTCGACAAGTAATATTTTTCTTTTAGCAATATACTTAAATGTATTACAGCATTAACAAGAGTATTGTATTTAAGTGACATTACTACAAAGGCACTTATGATAAACTTTTATAATAAAAAAAATGATATTCACAAGACAAAGTTAAAAAGCACATTGATGATGTGTGAAATCAGTAGGTTGAATGCTCCGGGCTTCAACGGCGGATGAATGATCTGAAAAGAAAGAAAAAAACTATTGAAGTTGACTGGGGTGAACTGGCCAAGGACCCTCTGACAATTAAGTCAAATTTCTCTATAGAACTCAAGTATAGTGAGTGGATGAATAGTAGAACGTACTTTAGTCTGGTGAGGCTCGATCCCTTTTATAAAGAGTTTTAGAGTGGGTCTACTTGTTAGGCTCTACTAATATCGTGGGAGATGTGTAGGCTTAGTGGAGAAAGTGGAGTGAATTTTAGAGAATCCACCCTACGTCTCGAAATAGTGGATCGTAGTCCAATTATTCTGGGTTTGTAGAAAATACTTTAAAATTTACTAAGTGTTTGCGGATCATTTAGACCTTCTTGTGGTGTAGATGACCTATCTCCTTCAGACAACCTTGCTCTTCGGTGTTAGCTACGTCTTCCTCTTTTCCTTCTGAAATTCAACTTTAGACGAGCTTTGCTATTGTGGATGACTTATATAGACGATGAAACCATTTTTAACTACCCATCACACACAAATTATGTTTAGTGTCCAATTGGTAGATTTAATGACCATTTTATTATTAACAATTTGTTTGGACATTTTTACAATAAAAAAGAAGTCCGGATTTTGGATAATTGTTGCAATACATTACTAAAATGTGCTACCAACTACAATACAACTTTAGGATTAACCGTCAGTTTGGATAATTGTTGCAATACATTACTAAAATCGGCTACCAATCACAATCACAATAAGTTCTAGAGCAAAGAAGCCTTTTCTCTATAGTACAGTGCATAAATACTCTTTATTTATTAGTGCGGACTGCGGAACCTAAGTTGGTGACCTGCTATACCTAAAACTCCACGAGTACGCTATAAATAATATTCAATGAAGTCATTGTCTTTTTTTTTTTTTTTGGTGATGAAATTGTCTTTTTTTTTTTTTTGATGAACCAAAATTGTCTTTCTATTTATCACATTAGTCTCGACTGACATTAATATTCTACCCCTCTTTTTCTGGTGTACTTGACAGTGGGGATGATACAGACCAATAAAAGAGATAAATCATAAATGCGAATTATGGTCATTATTTGCATTATTTTGCAGTTGCTTTCTAAAATATTTACTATAACATGCATAAGAATCAATAGTAGATCTTTATTTATTCTTTTTCCCCATCCTAAATTTATGTAATTGAGAAAAGTTAACAAATGCCTTAAAAGCATTAGTTTAATAACTATTTTTAAAAACTTTTTATGAAAAAAAAAAATCTATTTTATTACTTTTTTATTTTTTGTAAAAATTGTATTAAAAATTTCTCAAAATAATAAATTTATTAATATTTTAAATCTAGAACCTAAGTAATAACATGCCCTTTTTCATATTGGATTAGTTTAAATTTTTTTTGCTAATTTGCTAAAACTCCTCATTTCAATATATTTTTTTTCAAATGACGAGTTCATCTTATTCAATACGTGACATGTGGCGTATAATCATTATACTGTCTTTTATATATATTCTTTGTTGTCACAACCCTTCAAAGAATCAAATTATTGTTTGATTCATATAAAAATATTAAAAGTGCAAGTAATTAGAAGGTCCAATAAAGAGAGAGAGAAAAAAAGAAGAAGAAGAAGAAAGAGAATTGGAAAAAGAAGTTCCTAGAAAGATCCTGTGGATTAACATTTTAGCTTTATCTAACTAAAAAACTATTTTATGTCATGTAGACACAAATGGAAAGTATTAGTACCACTTTTAACTATTAGTCTATTACTAGTTAGAACTTAGAAGATGTTTGTGTGATTCGTTATAGTATGTTCTTCCCAAAAAAATTTGTTTTTGTTTTTGTTTGCATAGTTGTTTAGTTTTTACATTAGTTACAGTTGCAACCTTTTTATTTTGTTAAAAAAAAGAGTTTAAATTACAAATTACATTCTTTAACTTTGTATAAAAATTAATTACTTCACTTTCATTCATTCAAATAGAAATTCTACTCTAATTCAATCTAAGTGTATAAGTGTGTGAATTTTAAATTTCAATTTCGTTCAATTCACTCATTCCATTTGTCACGGTCATAATTGTTCTGCTAACTTTCAATTTTGTTCAATATAAAATTACATTATTTTGGGAGTTTTAATTGGCTAAATTTTGATGGGAACTAATGGGGTACTAAATTAAACAAAATTGTAGCGTTAGATGACTAAATTAAATTTTTTTTAAAAAAAGCGTTTGGTTAATGAATCATCTATTTTTAAAAACATTTTATAGAAAATTAAAAAACTGTAAAAACAAAAGTTGGTAAATTTTTTATAAAATTTTTTTTAAAATAATCTACTAATATATGACCTTAAGGATATACATTAATAAAAAACATAATAAGTTTTGTTTTGTTTTTTCTTATAACATATTTTCTCCAAAAAAAGAAAAGTTTCATGGGAAAATGTCACCGGATCAGTCGGTCAAGGCACGAGCTTTTTGGGAAATGCTCGCATGGCACAGCCACAGACAGACACGGATTCGATGGGCGCACCACACGCCGAAGTAGCCGTTATTTACTTTTGGCACACGAAATACCCACGGTGCCCTTTGGAGAAAGGCCAAAACGGCAGGTATTTTGGACAAATCCATCCAACTCTTGTGAGTTGTGAAAGCAGTCAGTCAGGTATTGGCGTATTGCTTGCTACAGATGGAAACACAGAGCATTAAGGAGGGTGCCACACGTCACATGCATTGTTTGGTTTGGCACTTTGTCACAGCTGGTGCTGACTAAGAAAGATGGGCATTTGTTTAGAGTTTAGACACCATAATTTCATGCTTTTAATGCTTCAATATTCAAATACATTATCATTTCGTCACCTTTGGATTATCTTAATCTTAACTTAATATTGCAAAGTCCAATTACAGTACTCAATGTATATAGTACGACTTCATTTTTAATAAAGTAATTCAATTAATGGGATTTACTGTAGTTGAGGCAGCAGTGCACCTCGTCATCAATTTCGCTAGAATGCAATTAAGATTGGAAAGGCCAAACACTGCCGAGAACTTTGAAGCTGGATGAGTTAGTAATTTTTGGTGTTTTTAATTCAGACATTTGAAGTTTTTTTTTTTTTTTTTTTTTGAGGATACTAAATATTTTTAACACACACACGGGGAGAGGGGAGAAGATTTTAAAGAAACTTCCAATGATGTATATCCAAAAATGCTTAACTCTTGAATATACAACACATGCTTTAAACCTGTTTAACTTTTGAAGTTTAAAAACCCTTACTCTCAATCATCAAATTATAAAATAAGATAAGACAAACATATATTATTGTCAAATAGATAGCTGATGATTCTCTTTTAGAAAATCCAAAGTCAATAGATAATGGGGTGTTTAATTCGTGATCACAATGGCCATTAGGTAACAAGTGTATCCTTATCAATTGGTCATTTGACTAATGTTGTGGTGAAGTTATGCATAATTAGAGATGGTCTTCAACTAGCTCTCTCACTCAAGATTACCCATTTGTTACTTTAACTTGAATTTTTTTTTTCCATTTTTTAATTTAAAAATACTATAATTTTCTTTTTTTGAGAATTAGAAATACTATAGATTTAAATCTATGAAGTTCACTATATGATAATTATTCTTTACAATTAAGATACTAGTTGATTTTTTAGTGTAAACGGAATTTACTCAAATTATTTATTTGAAAAAAACTTAATAAAGGTTTTTAATCTATTAAATATTTTATACTATTCCAAAATCTTATCAATATAAGCAAAAATAAACTCAGACTATTTTATGACATGTAGAATTACCTTTATCATCAATTCTCCTAAAACTAATACTAATTTTTTTTTATGGCTCATTAACTAAATAATGCATTGTTTTAGTTGAGGACGAAAACTTTTTAAATGCCATAGATTAATTTTAATGAAATTTTTGATGCCAAAGATAGAAGAAAGAAAGAAAACCAGCTTGGTCCACCAAAAATTGAAAAAGGCATGGTCCCAGCGTACCGTTTTAGCAACGACTTTAGGCCTTTGGGCACGCAGCAAAGAAGGTCCACATCCGCAACCTACAACCGTATTCAACGGCAATATAGACCAGTCCCATTTTACACGCCGCCCATCAAGTTCACATTGTCTCCATTGCCATTTATTTAGAGGTATATTATTATTATTATTATACAATAGGAGCACATCGTGATAAAAATTTTTTTTTGAGAAATAATTACAACATGCTGCTAACCTTGCAGTTCGAATCATTTCCCCCCTAAACTCCCAAACACTTTGTGCATGGGGAGTAGGGGTGGCAATTCGTGTTCGCGTGTCGAATTCGTGTCGTGTCAACTCATGAGTATTCGATGATATAGGTCAACACTAACTCGATATGTTTATTAAACGGGTCAAGATTCCTCAACCCTAACACGACCCATTTATTAAACGGGTCAGTCGTGTCGACCTGTTTATCAGATTTTATCAAAATGAAAAAAAAAATTATGAAAAAACAAACAAATAAAATTTTTTAAGATAAAATTCAGAACTAATGAGTAATTGCATCACAAATAATCATTCAAAACTAAAGCATATCACGATATCACAAATAATCAATCACAATATGTCAAAGAAAATAAACCACAACAACTAATAAGTTTATATACCTAGAGTTTGAAGGGTATATTGGTAAAATGTCATTTAATTAAACGGATCAGATGGGTCAAATGAGTTCTATATGTTTAACATTAACCCAACCCGTTTATTAAACGAGTCAGCCGTGTCAACCCGAATATGACATGAACCCGTTAAGCCTCAATCCATAACCTGCTAATTTCATGTCGTGTTGTGTCGGGTTCACGGGTCGTGTCCAATTTTGCCTCCCCTAATGGAGAGGTGCCAATTCAGCTACAAGGCCTTTGGCACATTGTGATAATTGAGATAATTGATTTTCCACCTATATCCTCAATTATCATAGTCACTTCTTTTCCCTTTTTGCCTGGTCCTCCTCCACAATCATTATCATCAAAATTGGCTGACGTTTATCTTGGGTGATTATGACCTTAGGATGCTAACGGCCAAGTAGTCAACACTTCTCATAAGCCTTTCATGCATGCAAAAACCTCATAAAATTGAGGACCATTGTGGGGATGCTACATTTCAAGAGTAATGAATAATTTTCTATTTAAAACACTATGTAAAACTCACCCATCAATTCACATAGCATGCAATTAGATTAGATTAGATTATTTAAAACTTATTTATTGGAAATTCTTAAAACATGACTATTAAATCCAGGAGAGGCTTAGATCCAGTGCATCCTGTGCACTAGACCCGATTAGATGCTATCATGTAGCAATTTTTTGACATATGACAGCATCCTCTCAGGTCCAGTGCACAAGACACTGGACCCAAGCCAAACCCATTACCACTTACCCATTGTCAATCTCATTCTCTCCCAATCTCATCCATCTCATCTCTATCAAGTTTGATGGAGACTGTCTTGATCTCCTTATTTAGAATCCTACATTAGATCATCAACCCTGATTTCATCACTTGACAAGTGTGGTGGGCCTTTTCGTGCCTTGGGCTGGATTGCTCCTGCTGTACTACGGCCCTATGATTCTGGGGTAGGAGAGTTGGGATTGGCCTAATTGAAACACACCTTAGGCCAGTTTGTGCGCAAGTTGGGCCCTTCTTGTGCCGTCGTGCCTTGGCAGGAGTCTTGAGTGTGTCACGTGCTCACAGTAGGAAATACTGTTACAAAATGTTATAATAGGAAAAACACAATACGGCAGGATAACTAAAACAGTTTAACTAAAATATTTTCTTCTAACAACAATAATACATGAACAATTCCACAAAGGAAAAGTATCACAATGTGATTACGGCAAGAATAGACTAATAGCAAAAAGTCACGTTAGTCCTTAATCAACCATGGCAAAAGAAACGAAGGTTAGTCTACTAAAGGAATGGGCTTGAGTCTTCAGCAGATTCAAGTCCAAAAAAGGGAACTAATCTCCAATATGGGTAACCTCAGAGGGGAGTCTTGCTGTAGAAGTTACTCACTTTGAAAAATGGACCTAAATGACTTAATCTCAGATTCTTGACTTGTTAGAGAGTGGGTTATTGAGAGGGAGAGAAGTGGGTAGCTTATTGGTGCATGCTTTTACTCCTATCACTCATATTTTCCCTCCTTACTCTTGGTTTTCTGTTTTTCTTTCTTTTTCTTACTCGTTTTTCTCTATTTTCTTTCTTTTCCTTCTCCTTTTTTCCTTTCCCGTTGTTATTGTTTACTGTGCACGTCTATAGCCTTTTATACTGCCTGCCGTGACAAGATTTACCATTTTTACCCCTTAATAGCTTTTGGTCTGTTGTGGGTGTCCTTCTAGGACTGCCCACCAGTCTGTCGACTGCCCAGCTACCACCACTACACTGTGTTGGCCGTGCCACGTCTCCTTCTAGAAAAAAGTGGTTTTGTTTTGTTTTTTACTTCCCTTGACACTCCCATCCGGATAAAGGCTGGACTTCTCCCTTACCAACCTCTATAGTATGCACCTAGTGATTCCAACTCACGTTTACCTCTTTTGGGTGAAATGTCATCCTAGCAGGACATTTCTCCCAAAAGAGCTTGAGCGGGAACTTCAAAATAGGCTCCCTCTTCTCCCCACTGCCAGACCACACCCTCTCTTACCTCTAACCCGTGGCCCACCTCCCCTATATTGGCTGGGTACAGATAGGTGGTGCCTGAGCCTTATGTGCGTGCTCCACTTTCATATGAGTCCATTACTTTTCTGGCTCTCACGCGTTTGCCATTACCTCTAGGTTTGTCTGACTCTGCT
Organism: Notholithocarpus densiflorus; assembly: GCA_030021035.2. NCBI lineage: Eukaryota > Viridiplantae > Streptophyta > Magnoliopsida > Fagales > Fagaceae > Notholithocarpus > Notholithocarpus densiflorus. Next base: position 981,880 of record JARYZH020000046.1, read on the forward strand.
GTACACTCTAGTGCTTGTTTAACTCTTGCAGCGTGAATGAGTTTTTGGCTTATCATTCTCTGCATCCAATTTCTTCCTCGGGCTGGGCATTGCTTAAATGTGGGCTTTCTTTTCTTTAATTCGGCCTATGTCTCTTTTCCTCCTTTGTCCGTGGGCTGGCTGGTGCTCCTGCCATGCCACTGCATTGTTCTTGCTATGACATCGTTTACCCTTGTTTGTCTTGTTATTACCTCTGGGATTGCGAGCTGAAGCGCCTGCCATGCCAATTTCTCATATTATTCCTTCTTTTAGTCTTTACTGCCCAGCATTCCTGCTGGGCCAGTTCATTCAATATCTCGGGTTTCCCCCGCCCATTTAATTCTTTGAGTATTCTTGGTCCATTTCATTCTTTAAGCATCCTTGACCCATTTCATTCTTTCCTACCTTTTACATTCCTATGGGCTTTTACTAAATTTTTTGTGCTTCCTTGGCCCAATTATCACATCCTTTGCCTTTGGGTTTATTGGCCTTCGAATCAATCCCATTTACTAATTCCTTTTTTTGGGCTCCTCCGGCTCGTTTTTGCTTTCTTTCCATTTCTTACGATTCCCATGGGCTTACTACTTTATTCTTTGAGGCTTTCTTGACCCGTTTGCTTGTTGGAAATATGCATGTACGTAGCGGAAAATTAATGGATCTACTTTATTCGCAATTGATAACATGCACTATGTAAGTTTCAGAATATAGAACAAGAGAGTGTACCTTGGTGCAGTGAATTTCAAAACCAAAGATCAGAAGTTCTTGGGAACACTTTCAATCTTCACTCCAATTCCATTTGATGCCCAAGATGTGTGGTCTCTTAATCAGTTATATGTGTATGTTCAAGAAGAGAATGAAAGAGTGTCCAACACTCTTATACATACCAATTCATGTTCTTACAAAAAATCTGTATGTTTCTCTCCATATAACTGATTATCTAATTGGGTTAGCCTTTTGGGCTTTTCCAATTGGGCTTTAGTGTGTGGCTTAGAGTGGGACCAAAAGGGAACAAATAAGATTCTAGCTCCAATGGGCCTTGGGCTTTTCTGTCAACTCTTGACAAGTCCAAAGTTACCATTAATTATATTTAATACCACTATATAAATATAATTGCACTCTAGGCCTTATTAATAAATTATATCCCAAGACTTTATTGTACATGCAACCCCTTTATAAAATATTCGTAGTAACACAAAGTCATGAATGAAGACTGCCACTTTGTGAATTACTACATTTTAATCCTTGAGTACCCGGTTTAATCCTTTTAAGTTATTCATCATATATTTATGAAATCCAATTTCATAAATATATACTTTAGTCTTACTAAAGTGGTTAGGCCTAACTCTCTGAATAACAAACCCATTAAACTTATCTCAAGGGAATATTTTGTATCTCCGTTAAGAGACTATGAATTCCATCTTGAGAATATATGTTCCATCAACACTAAATGTGGCTGCCCAACATACTGAGATTTTGACCGTTACTTTAGATCTCACTCTTAATATATCAAAGCAACCTACACTTCATGATCAGGTCCATTATTCTCTCAGGATTAAGAGTTCATGTAAATATAAGTCGTGAGATTTATTATTCAATTGACAGTCGTTTGGAGAATAATAAACCTCACAGTGGTCCAGTTCAATATATTTTAACTCTTAAAACATATCAACATATCAACTAGAAGTCACTACTTCCATGATCAAGACAAATTATCTTAGTTAATATGTTATAGTCTTCACAGATGAAATGCCCAATTTCATCACCGACTACGAACTAAATTCTGAGTTTACAAATAACTTGTGATCTATATCTTCTGTGACTAAATCACATACTATGCATCTCATGGACTATATGATAATGTCCGAATATTCATGTTACCAATATTTCAGATAATAATAAAACAACTTTATTAAACACAATATTAAGTCATACATAATGTCATACATAATATCATACATAGTATCATACAATAGGATTTAAGGGCACTAATCCCAACATTGCTTTCTTTGGGGCCACTTATTATTTTGTGGGCATGTGAACCACTATTCCTGCCATTCAGGCCCAATGACCTTTACTTTACTGCTTTTTTTCTCCACCTTCTTCATATTATTAGGCTTCTTCTGTCGTTGGACCCTTTTTGTCATAAAATGGGCATCAACAACGAGATGAACTAGTACAAACGATTGGTTTGATCATTCACAAAGCCTTGCAAGTTACAAGTTTGGTCCATAACTCGTTATTTTTCAATCAACATCAATTAGAGATTTTCAAACTTGTAGTCATGATTGGGTCGATTGGTGAGTTGATGCTCAATCTAATTGGGAACACCTCCAATTTAGCATGAACTCTACTTACTTTTTTAGGATTTGTGTATAAAATCAGTGGAAAATGACACCTCTAATATACAATTTTTTTTCCTTACAGAATTAGGATATAGTTCACCAACAAATTAGTTTAGAGAAAAATTCCTCTAACTGTGTTCGTGATGATGCAAACAACCACGTAAAGATTGGACATCATTCATCTGAATTGATTCGAAGGAAAACTACCTATATAGCAATAATTCAATTGAAACTTTACACTTAGATTCGATCCATTTTAAGTGGGTTCCATATAGATTTGTCTGAAATATTTGTACATTCGAATTCTACGTTACATTTCCCCCCTATTCAAAGAGATCATGAATTAAGTTGTAAATTTGATATAGATACAAGAAGTAAACAAAAAAGAAGGATAAACATATTTCAAGCCTCGAACGGTTTGTTTTCATTTCTAGTTTTGTACCATTGGTTCGTTAGTCCCTCAATCCTCATAAGCCATAGCCATCAACTATGATTCACGGCTTCTCCAATCTCCATTTACATTGACCATAACTTATTAATGGATAGAGTAATAGACCCAATCATGGGCACATGCTTCCCAGCCAGTTCACATATACAAGTAAATGGATATATAACATTATGAAGCACGTGGGAACATGTTAATCATTAATGGGTTATTATTTATTAATTTATTTAACTCAGCCAAAAAATAAAAATTAAATCGGCTCTCTTCTCCAAAATGAAAAAAAGAAGAAGAAAGAATATCGACCAATTTCCTAGGAGAAAAAAAAAAAAAAAAAAAACTACTAGCAGGTAGTGAATCATGCAATTATCGAGATTGTGGATCCAAAGAAGTTTCTTCATCTTCCTCCAAAGCCGAGGGGTGGGTGAAGTCAGAAATCAGATGCATTATTTTAGATTTGATGCAATTGGAAAATTTAATACTTCATGTATATTATTTCCTATTTTTAAAATATTTCTTATTTTTGATTCTCTAATACAAGATAATGTTAATTACATTTTTTTTTATCTTAGAAAGAAATAATGTTAATTAATTAGTTTATTTGATTGAAGATATCAGTTGCCATAGTTTATTAAAATTGTCCATAATTTGTCAATAGTTTTGTAGTTTTTTTGAAAAAGAATAGTTTTGTAGTTCAAATGGGTAGAACCTTTTTATATTTTTAGAAACATCTAAGATATATATTCACATCTCTCAATTATTGAATTATAAAAAATAAAAAACAAAAAAATTGCTCTTGGTTCATTCGGTCATTTCCCTTTCACAAGAACAATACATTTATTATTGATATCTAATTTAAAACTCATAAGTCATAATTATGAAAGAATAGAAAGATAAAATGGATTTCTCTTTTCATTTTATTGAATCCACCATACCCCAAGCCCAAGACACCTAAGCCTTACAGTTACCGGTGTGCATTGATTTCTTATAATTTAATAATGGCTAAAAGCATCAAATAAAGTACTAAAGTAATTAGCTAACCCCACGTAATTATTCCCGATCAAGAAGCTAAGAAAGAAAGAAAGAAAGAAAGAAACAGAGGGCCCACTCTGTAGAATATGGTTCTCTGGATCAAAAAGTAATGTTGAGACCACCAAATTGAGCACAATTTTGTGTCACAACTCGTCACATGACGAGTTGTGATTTGTAAATGTGTATTTTTACATGGCTCACTGATACATTTTAGCAAATCATAACTTGCCACATGGCGAATTATGACACAAAATTGTGCCCAATTCGGTTGTCCTAGCATAACTCCCGGATCAAAACCATTCAAATAGTCTCAGTATTTATATTATCTTTATTCTACCAGAAAAATAAATAAACAAATAAATATAGCATACAATTCACAGAAAGTTTTCCACCTCATTATTGGTTTTTTTTTCTTCTAAAGTATAAACTTTTAAGAAATAGTAAATTGAATCTAACAAAATTATTGTTATTGTAATTAGAGTAGACTTTTGTAGGTTCAAAGTGGATGGGTCAGTGTAGGAACTAGCTTGATTTGGTATGCGGCCGTAGTGTTCAGGCCATTTTTTGACACCCTTCTATACATAAGGCTCTAGTGTTGCCAAACAAGGCACTGTATGACCGAACACCGAATGTAACAAGCCAACCTATCTAAGGCCAATTTTGATAAGAACTCAAAACTCGATGATCGATCACCTTAACCTAAATAGTACTGGTTAGAGAAAGTAATCTCGCCTATCACATTTTTATTTATTTTCTCCCATCAACAATCATCTTTATACTAAATATAACAAGATAAAAGTCACTACATACTTTGGTATCTAGATAGTTGCACCCTTAGATCACATCCCCTCAACCAATTTGAGAAAAGGAACAGGAGGTGTCAACCAGTTGAATTTAAAGACTCTTAGCGATATTTAACTTAGCAAATTGTAAAACAATTAAAACTCCTGAACATTGTGAATTTGAGCCTTGGTTAGACCTAGACACTATTACATGCAATAACCCAACCCCTGAATGCATTTATAGAGTTGAAACTTGAAACATTTAGCTGGTATTAATGGGAAAATGGGAAGGAATGGAATATCAATCCAACAAATTAGTTAAACATTGGCTCACTGTTGAGAGAACCTTTACAAACATCTCTCGGTGAATTGTTCGAATCTAAAGACATGCAAATAATCATTGTTGGATCTTAAAAAAAAAAAAAATCCAAGTAAAATCCGAAGATTTATGGTAGTTATAATGTCACATCCTACTATATGAAAAAGAGAATTTTGTACAATCTCAACCGAAGATTTAACTTAAGCGGTGGAGCCTAGCTTAATAGTGACTATTTATTAGTGAGCATTTTTGGCAACTAAGAGTATTGCTCCATGTGAATGATGAGTGCGGTGTCGTTGTTATCCACACCACACTAATAACAGTACAGCTAATATTCTTCTTTCAGGGGTTGGAAGAGACTTAGAGGCTTCTCATTTGTTTGTCTAAACGTGGGTTTGAAGATAATGGAGGCTTGTTTGTTCTGGGCTTTTCAATGAGATACGACCATAGAATGTGGTTATGGGACCCAGGTGTAAGTGTAACCCTGGACAGCGTGGAAATGATGTATGGAAAAGTCTAGGACCACATAATTTTTCATAACTTCTAACCACAACTGTAATGTAGCAGAGTATGATTGGTTAAGAAACAATTGTGAGTCCATGTATAAGTGATAGTTAACCACTCACAATTTGCCACGTCAGAGTTGTGGCAAAAAAGTTGTAAAATAATTTGTGGTCTTAGAACTATTCAATAATGTACACAGCTCCAACTTAAAAGGTATGCCCCCATACAGGAGCAACAAGGCAAGAAAGTTTACTTGAAGTGAAGGGCATTTGATAGTTGACATTTGGTAATAGCACAGTAGCACCACTAGCTTTCGGATTTGGATGGGCTTTAGGCTATGAATGATGGGCTAGGTTTTAACCCCCCTTGTTCTTGTTTTTTGTATATGTTTTTATTTTTATTTTTTTTAATATAAAAAAGTAGCGTTCTAGAGTTCTAGTCTTTCATCAAATTATTCGACTCCTACCCATAATATACCTCGAAAATTCCATAGACCAATAGTATGGTGGATGGAATTTCAGAACTTTGGGTTTATGATATGTATTTCAAGCCTATTAAACCTATCACCCAAGTGTCTCCATTCAACCAATTGTTATGAAACTTTTTGAACAAATCCATACAAACATGCCAAAATCATTATGGTTAGTGATATTGTTGGATTCTCTTATAAAGTATATTGTATATCAGGAAAAAAAAGAAAAGAAAAAAGAATATGTGCATTCTAAGGCCCTTTTTTGGGGGGAAAAAAAAATTTAAGATCACAACTAATTTCACACACATTTTTTTAACTATATAATATGGCTGATTGTAAGTGGTGGAAGAAAAGTAGTGAGCCCATATGAAAGTGATAGGCAGTGAGTTACAGTCTACCACATAAGATAGTTGTGAAAATAGGTGTGAGATTGGTTGTGGTCCTAGAATTACTCTATTAAGGCTGGGTTTGGATCCGCGTCTGGCGTTTTGCTTTTTTTTTTTTTTTTTTTTTTTTTCAAGCCGCTTATGTTGACTTTCAGAGGCAAAATTTACTGTTCATGAACAGTGAATTCACTGTTCACACACTGTGCATGCACTGTTCACGTATTTTAAAAATATTAAAAATAGGTCCCACGGTACTATCTACACATTTAAAAATTATTTTGTTACAGTGTTTTCAGTTTCAACAAAAATAAGTTGTATCTATTGGGTTTTCATCTCTCTATCCTCATGAGGCAGATTAAATGAAGCTATATTTATAAGAAATGGCTCTATGATAGTTTCGAAGTAGCCCAATTCCCCTTCTAATAAACATATTTTCCACCAGTTTATAAGCCATCCTAAACACTGCAAATTGTAGTTAGAACTTAGAAGTAATAATGGACTCAAGAATTTTCTTTTTCCCTCAAAGGGGTGAAAATTATGAATGAGAAATTTCCAAAATATTTATAATCATTGAAAAAAAAGCATGTTAAGTCAATAATTATATTTTTTGAGGAGGTGAAAAAAAAAAACCCCTTAAAATTTTCAAAATGTACAAGTCCTTTTCACCCTGAAAATTTTCAAAGAATATTAGGCCATATATATATATAAACATTTATATAAAAGGTTTGCTTGACAATGTTGATGGATCATATTTATAATGCGTTTGGTAAGGGTGTTTTTTACTGGAGTGTTTGAGTTACGTTGCTCATGGAAGTGGAATTAGATGCTAAGGTGATTGTGGGGCTGCTTAATTCTAATAAAAATCCTAATTCTGCCTATGCTCCTCTACTTTCTGATTGCAGGTATCTTCTGGGCAAGCTTCCTCAAGTAAGGGTATCCTATGTGTTTAGAGAAGCCAACAAGTGTGCGGATTGGTTGGCAAAATGGGGTAGTGTTATGAAGGAAGATTTTGTTGTTTTTGAGTTTCCTTTTACTGCTGATCTGGAAACTTTAGTTGCTAAGGATAATAATAGTTTGTATTATGCTAGACTAGTTGCTGCTAGTCTGGCAGCTGTATCTGTGTAGTCTTCTTTTGTTGGTTTAATATGAATGGCCTTTTAACCAAAAAAAAAAAAAAAGATGCAAAAAGTAGGATTGAATAATGATATTAGGGGATGGATAACAACATCAAATGCAGTGCACAAAGTTTGAAAAATGTGCATTTGAGGCACAAAGTAGGATTGTATATTTTATTCTTTCTAGTGTGAACGGCTAAGCTAAACTTTTATACATTTAAGGGGGGAAAAAAACTGCTAAGCCAAAATCTAAAGTCAGTTATAAACGCATTAAGTGTCTATTTGGGACAAGCTGAAAATTTCAATTTATTTTTGCTATTATTTATGGGTCTCACTACACTTTTTGGTACTATTCATGGGTCTCACTGAACTATTCAGTTAACTTTTACTTTTATCTACAATACTTTTAGCAAAAAAATTTCTGTTTCAACTAAATAAGTTGTTCTCAAACGGACACTAACTCTCATTCAACCCTTAGAGATGTGGCTCAGGTGGGACTAAACCTCTAGTGTCCAAAATTGTGGTAGAAGTAAAACCATGTATATATCCCTTGATAGATCCATTACTCTTTATTTTATTTTATTTTAGAAGAGATAGATCCATTACTCTATAATGAAAAATATTTTAAAAAAATATCTAATTTGTTATAAACTTAGAATCTAATGAATTAATTTTCCAATTCAAAAGTGCAAGTATCAAATTGAGACTATCAAACTATAAGGTTGATATTTGATGTCATATGAAATAAATCGATTCCTATTTCATATATTTCTTTGTTGTAAAAATATTAGTCATTAGAGTTATGTTATGACCACAATAAAATGTTTTTAAAATATTTTTTTATAACAATTAAGGTGTTAGTCTATTATAAGTCAAAATAAAATAAAATAAAATATTATACTAAGATTCACCTAAGCTAAAAATAAAGGTGTTGTGAAAATGTTATGTTCCTAAGTTTTCTCTCCTTATCATGTATTCATGCAATTCAATTAAATAAAGATACTTTCTTCATAGTAGGGGGGGGGGGGGGGGGGGGGGGGATTGCCCCCCAAGTCCAACCATGGCTCTGTCCATGAGTATAAAGGAAGGAAAAATTTGGAAACATTTTTGTAGACACTCGATTTTGCACCCATAATTTAATCTTGGAAGATGGCTTAACTGACCATTCATATACCCGAAAAATCATAGTTGCATTACATGCATTAATTTATTTATTGCATATCATAAAAATGATGTTGAGATTCTAATGGTCGCGACGGTATGTCCGATTCCCAAATCGGACCGTTGGATTGAAAGATATCACGAGATCAAGTTTTCACGGTCTGCATGCATTGTATGGGGTGAAGCTGATCATGTGTGATTAATTGAAATTAATCTTAATTGGTTAATGATTAAAATTAATAAAATGAATTTTTGTGATTGGTTAAGTATTTTTCTTAAAGTGAGATTTGTTGCATGGGATTAAAACAAATAAACTGATAATATTTAAAGGCTGTAGATAATTAGGCTTTTGGGATAATTATATTCAAAATAATTATTTTAAAAATCCTAATTATCACATTGGAATGAGGTTTATCATGAAAATAACTCTAAAATTCGTCCAAATACAGTTTTAGAGTTGGAAAATACTTCAAAAACGTGCTAATCAAGTAGCAAATTTCAGATTCACGTTCCAAGACACTTTTGGCATAGTAGAACTCAAAATTCGGACTAGGCTATTTTTGGAAAAGTTGTAGAGAATCGAATTTCCCTTCCGCTGTAAATATTTCAGCTTAATCCGACTTTTGAGTAAAAATATATGATCAAAATACTAGAGCTTGTTCTAATTTGAAAAATCAGCTTACTCTAATCCAAATCTCATTTTTTTAGGATTTTCCCCATACGTTTTTTTGCTTATTTTTTAAGCTGATTGAAATTAATTTTTAAGCAAACCTAGCTTATTTTCTAAGCAACTAACACCTCTATAAATAGGGGAGGCCTCCCAACATTCAGAACCCCTTTTCTACCCTTTTTTCTGGACCCCTCTTTCTGACCCTTTTTTCTGGCTCTTCTTTTCTGACTTCTCGGCTCCCCTTACGTTAAAGACGTTGATGGGGATCAATTAAAGTTAACCCGTCCTTGGATGTGTCCATGACCATATCACGTCCAAAGAAAGCAATCTAAGAATGACGGTGAAACAGCACTTGTCCTTTAACAACGAAATGATCCAGTCCGGAATTCCTTCATGGACGATTAGAGTATATGGACGAGTATATGTATAGGCATAGACGACTGAATTATACTTGATATCCTACGAAGAATTCTCCAAAAGTTCCACATAGTCATACCATGACACATTGCTCTTACTACGTGGAAGGGACTCCTCAGACTTCGCTCCACATACGCCATTTTCTCCATTAACCGTCCATATCTTCCACGATGATAGTGGATCCAAACAAGTAGACCCATTACTAACTCTCTATTAAAGAACAAATCCCATTCACCCAAGGTAAGTAATAACCATTCACTATTTTCCATCCTTGTATCCTAGAGAGAAAACTGACTTAACCGTTGGAAGGTCCTTGGCCGAGTCACACTGGTCACCTTTGACAGTTCTTTCTTTCTTTTTAGGACTCATAGCCATCACCATAGCCCGAAGCATTCCAGCCTACTGATTTTCGTGTATCATTAGATGTTTTGGAAGCTTTGGTTTTAAGAACTTCTTTTTTGTAAGTAAAGTATTTTAGACCTCAAAGAAGTGAAAATTTCTTTGATTTCTAAATATTCTTCTATTGAAGGGCACGCTCATGCAAGAGGTATTTAGTTTCATTCTTATGTCTATTTTTCTTCTCTCAATTGACATGTTGAGTTGTTCATTGCATGATTGTTGTTGATAAGTGTTTGATTTTATGTATCTTGTTCATAATTCATGTTTATATATTTAGTTAGAATTTTCTTTGACATGTTCATGATTTAATCATTCTTTAATTTCAAAATCTGCAGTTGGTCATTAAAATCTTTTTTTTTTTTTCTAAAAAACAACCACAAAACAGATATGTATTTTCATTAAATACAGATCTGAAAATTTTTTTGAAAAAGTTTTCTTATTAAATAAAAACTGCAGATTTTGAATTTTAAATAATGAATTAATAGTTAGGTTAAAGTTTTTTATTTATTTATTTATTTATTTTTTTTAATGTCATTCCATGAATATGTGATGCATGCATAATAGATTTGAATTATGAATATGAATCCTCTTTTAAAAATCTCATTTTTTTAACTTTACAAAAACAGATCTAATTTTTCTTAACAAAATCCTTCTATTTACCCTTTCCAAAAACAGATCTGATTTTTTTAACAAAATCTCATTTTTTTACACTTTACAAAAACAAATCTAATTTTTTTTAACAAAATCATTCTTTTCACACTTTACAAAAACATATCTGATTTTTTTTTTTTACAAATCAAATCCTATTTTTTATTCTTTACAAAAACAGATCTGATTTTTTTTTTTTTTACAAATCAAATTTCATTTTTTTCTCTACCAAAACAGATTTGATTTTTATTCATCAAACCCCATTTTTTAATCTTACAAAACATATTTGATTTTTCTTTGAGAGGAGGTCATATTCCTAAGACAAATTTGTTTAAATTAATTGTTGCCAAGTGTTTGTCATGTGTGTTATAACATATCATTCAACATCATACAAAAGGGTATATAATGGTCATTAGAGTCCAGAAGACCAGACTTTGTCTGGGCGGAATGGGTGCCTAACACATTCCCATTCAATAACCTAGCCCCTGAACTTAGGATTTTAGTTAGTAGATTAGTGTTTTGTCTTTAGTTTTGGTAGATTGTAACTAGGATCAAAGCTTTGTAATTTTTACATAGATTGTATTAGGACCAAAGTCCTGTAAAGTTATTCTACCAAGTTGTGTTTGTATAATCTATTAATGAATTTGAGGTATTTTTGGACATGTGAATTGTATTTTATTTTATTTTTTATATAAAAAATAAGTGGCAACTCCACACAATTACCCAAAAAGATAGGTGCCCAAAGCACCCAAATCTCTTTTTTGAGAGCACCCCCCATGCGGTCTCTCACAATTTAAAATAGAGTTAACAAACTAAGAGAAGTAGTTTACCTATACATCAATGAGGAAGACAGGGATTTCATTTTGAATTTCAAAGGCAGTGACGGAGCCACTCTTGGACCATGGGGGGCAATGGCCCCCCTAATTTTTTTATTTATTTAAATTTTAGTATATATATATGTAGGTATTAATTATAGCAGTTTTGTTTTATAAAATTACACTTTACCCCAAGGTTGTCAAAATCGGGATCCTACGTAGGATCGTGGGAGGTAGGTAGGATTGTGGATCGTAAGATCCTACCTATTTTCAGATTTTAAGCAAAAAACTTATTGATAGTGACTTTGTATGTTATATAATCACTTAAAATATGAATCCATCCATTAAAAAAAAAATTGCATAATAAAATGTAATTTGCACGCATTACATCGTTCTTATGTCATTCTAGCGAAATAAAATATATTTAACTTTTGACATAATGTATCTAAAAAGTTCAGTACATGTTTAATTAGCAACTAAGTACCAAAATATTATCTACACATATGGAAAATGTTTTCCAAATTCTAAGTTCCAAATCCAAAATAAGTTAGGCTAGTTAGCATATAAAAACTAGCTAACTACAAATTTACAATATGTAATCCAAAAGAGAATTCTCAATCTAAGGTAAACTAGCTAATTACAAATATGAAATCCAAAAGAGAATTCCCATTCTAAGGTTCTTCTAATCTAATCACTGTCATTGTCATATCCCATTTCATCATCTAAATATTTTAGGTTTTGTTTTTGAAAATGTTAAACTTAAGTACTATAGGTTTTTTTTGAGATTTTATGTTGACATAGGGGTAACTTTGGGACTTCAATTCATTATTGGGCTTTTGATAACTCGTTGGGTTTGTGGGTTTAGGTGGATTATCTTACCCAAATGAATCCCACTTTAAAAAAAAAAAAAAAAAAAAAATCAAGCCAAATGGTAGGATCGGTAGGATCCCATACGATCCTACGATCCTATGCGATCCTACACGATTCTACATACGATCCTACCATTTTTGCGATCCTGCTACGATTTTAAACTTTTTGGTGAGGTGGGATCGTAAAATCGTGCGATTTTACGATCTGGATTGCGATTTTGACAACCATGCTTTACCCTTTTTAATAATATTATTAATTCTTTTGAGAGTAATGCTATAATAACAAACTTTTATACAATATTTTTACAAACCCTTGAAGTAGCAAATTCTTATTTGTTCGCATCTGGAACTACCACTTACATCACTTTTTTACATAACAATAACCACTAAACACATTAGCAATTTATAAAAACTTTTGTAAATATAGCATTTTCATCATTTTAATGGCTATAAAAATTTATAGATCTAAAATCTAAAACAAAATATACAAGCCCAGAAAATTAGCCCCACAATAAAAATTACCAATAGCAAAGATTAAAAATTAAAAAAATTAAGCCCAATCAACTAATTTTACTCAAAACAAACAACTTGGTCCTTTAAAAATTTTTAAACAAACTAATTTTGTCCTTACAAGCAGTACACATCAAAGACACTAAAAAAACACCCTCGTGGCTAAACAACAGATTCTAAGACCAGAACCGCAGCACACAGTCAATAGCAAAGTTGCCCTTCCTAATTCCAAGTCCTGGCTCCGTCCTTGTTCAAAGGGGTTTGTTAAATTGCCCTCGAATTGTTTTTGTTCTACTAGGAATGCATACTTGCAATTTGCAGTAGAGATTTCGTATAGGGCCTCGTTGGTAAGTGCTACAAGATCTCGTGCATTGGAACCCATGGTTATGAATCCAGATCCATTAGCATTAGTATGGAACATGTTTTTCTCACAAACATACATGCACCCACCAATAACTGTACCATTTGGGGACTTCAATGACGTAAAAGCAATGCAATCCACAGCAAGAAATTTGTTTCTGGATTGACAGAAGACAAAAGGGATTGATGCTAAATCCTCACTTACTGTGGTCTTTGTACAATTAGCACAAATCCGAATTGAATTTTTTGAGAAGATGAGATGTAAGGTAAGTAATGGTTTATAAACTTTAAACCAAATACCTAATGAAAAAACTGTGCGAAGCACGGGTTAAAAACTAGTTGTAGTTAATAATGAAAGATATGTAAACATGCAAACCCACTTCTAAATAAGGCAAGAGAAAATGAGTTAATTCAATAAGTTTAATGAGGGAAGATGTTCAAGATTTAATGAAGATTTAACTTTAATTAATATTCGCTCTTTAAAAAAAATTAAACATTAGCTCCAATTAAAGATCCAATTACTTGTTTGGTATTCATATGTTTAGATGCTTACGTGTTCACATGATTTTGTAGTCATAGGTCCACATGTATTGGATGTTTAGATGCTCAATCGCCTTTTACATGATCATTGTCTTGCTCTTGGTAATTTTTGATTCACATTACTTGTCGATGAACTTTAGGACTTAAAAGTGTGCACGTATTCACATAAAGCCTATTAGAAAAACCCCATCTGATCACAATCCAACAACATATAATGAAGGCCAACTACGGCTGGGGGGCTTGGGGTGTCTAACATCTTTTTATCTTGTAGCCTAACTCGGAACTTAGTTTGATTCGTGGACCTTCATAAAGTAATTCATGATTCTTGGACATATATCTAGGTGGCGGCTCCCTTGCCTCTTTCTAGGGTTGACTTAACAAATTTTGGAGGCTGAGGGCGAAAACTTTAACCAAAGCATTTTATTATATTAAAATATTAATTAAATAATACATTTAATTTCTTAAAATATATTTTTCTTGCCTTTAAGATGCAAAATTACTAATTCACTTAATATTTATTTTTGTGACATAGTTGATTTTAAATATGATTATTAATTTTAAATTAAAAAAAAAACTTATTTAAGAAAATACAACTATAGTAGGTATTTTTGCCTAAAATATACAAATTAAATAACCTACACAAAATAAAATGAACCGGTTTTATCTTATTATTAAAAAATAAAATAGAAGAATAGATTGGTAAGGCTGGGAAAAGTTAAAACTAATTCAAAATTTTATTATTTAAAAAAACTAATTAAATTGTTAAACAATTGTAACAAAATAACGAAAATGAATTGATGTATCACATCAACCCACATGATATATTTGGCATTTGGCACACCAAACACCAAAAAACACATCACAGCAGGTGTTTTAAATGCCAAAACATTTGGCACAAGTGAACAGTATTGTTCCAGATTTGGAACGGTACAGACACAAATGCCAACCAAAAAAATAATTTTTTATTCTACTTTTTCTCTCTCCTCTCAATTCTTTATTCTACTTTTTCTCTCTCTTCTCACAAATATGTTTCTCTCTCCCAACCCGTGTTCTCTCTCTCTCTCTCTCTCCCTCTTTCTTCTTTAGATCAGATTCCCAGCCCCTCTCTCACCCTCAACCTCAACCTTAACCTCAAACGTCTTTCTCTCTTTGCACCTCAAATCAAACCCAAATAAACTTCTTTCTTCTCTCTTTATCAAGTGACAGAGCTATGGATCGGTGTCAAGGGTTTTTGGATCGTGGGTCTGTTGGTTATAGCGGCGTTAGGGGTTTTGGTCTGGTGGTTGGTTGAGTTTGTTAGTTGATGGGTTGGGGTTTTGGGTCGATGATTGGTTGAGACAGTAGATGGGTTAGTTGGGTTGGGGTTTTTGGCGGGTTGTTGGTTGAGTTAGTTGTGATTTAGGTATTGGGTGGTTCCGATGGGTTTGGATTTCTGTTGGTTTTGGAGGTGGGTTGTGGTGCCGATGGGTCCGACCAAACCCAGACCGGAACCATATTGTCGTCTGAAGCTGCGTCGTCCTCCATAGCTATTACTGCCGATCTCGCCGCCTCATTCTCCACAACTCACCGCCAACCTCGAAGCGTCGTCCCTCATGCCACGCTGATAACCTTCTTGCATCTTCTGACCTCCCACCTTCGGATCTCTCTTAATCAAGTCGTGGTTGTGAGATTTGGGATGGGTTCTAATATGCTGTGTTTGTGGTTGTGGGCGGTGGTGGCAATTTTAGTTAAATATTATTTTAATGTATTGTATATATTATTTTAATGTATGGAATTGAAGAATAGAATATGTGATGTAGGGTATATTGTAAAATGATGTGCTAAAATAATAAAGTAAGTTTTTTAGTGTGTAAAAATGGCATATTTATAGAACACCTGATGAGAATGCTCTAATAGGTATACATGTGTAAACCAATAAAGTGTGTAGAGAAGGAGATAAGTTGTGTTCAAAGCAATGTGATGCGATAAAATATACAAAGGTGTAAACGTGTGGAGACTTTTAAAGGAAAAAAAAAAAAATCAATTGTGGAAATAAAGAGATAAAAAGTGGTATAGTTGGCTTTACCGATACAAATGTGGGTTCTAGTTAGTTCAATTGCTAAAGTTTATGATGATTAAATAAGAGAGATTTGGGGTTTAATCCCCGCTTACACCAAAAACCAATTGGTGTCTTAGTTTAATAATAAAGAACTATTATCGAGAGTGGACACTATAGGTTAAAACTCTCTAAAAAAAAGAAGAAGGGGTAATTACACTGAACCCACCTGTGGTTTGAGCGAAAATCACTTTGCCTACCCGTGGTTTGAAAAGTATCACTTAACCACCTGTATTATGTTCCGTTTGTTTTCCGTAACCCACCTTTGTTAAAATCAGGGGTAAATAGGTATTTTTGCTCAAATTTTATGTTTCTCTTCTCCCAAAACAAAAAATAGCACAAAAATGCAAGAAAAACAAGATCAAAAAGTGGTATTGGTCTCTCTCTCAATTCACATAAATCTTGAACATGAAGAACATACCCAGTTTTCTTAGCAACCAAACAGAAGTAGAAAATAAATTTTGCGCCAAAAAAAAAAAAAAAATTCTTATATGAACTTTAGCATAATAGAGGCAAGCTTCTAAATTCAGGTAACATAAATCATTAAACCCAGAATTTTTTTTTTTTTTTCCACATTTCCAAGTTCTCTCAAATTTTCTCAGCAACCATATAACTATAAAAGAAATCAAACTCTTCAATCTAAGTCTTAAACACCCATTTGGCTCAACTTTCAGTAAGTCTCTCATCTTTACAAGAACCTCAACAACATAAATCACAAAACCCAGAATTTTTTTCTCCTTCCCAATTGAAAACAAATCAAAAGTTTCAACATTTACTGATTTACACAACAATATAAAGCTCAAATGGCACAAACTACAATACCCAATATTTTTTTCCCTTTTATTTTCTTAGAAACCAAACAAAGAGAGCAAATTGAATAATGGGTATGTGTTAAACCTAAAAAAAAAAAGAGCTTACCAACATACAAGGACGATTTGGAGAAGAATTTAGAGAAGCCAGGTGTTTGATATGGCTATGGTGAGATTGAGACTGTGAACCTATAACCAAATTCTCTAAAACCCAAAACCTCTATCTTTCTTTTCTCTCTATTGTGAACCCATAACCAAATCCACCAATAACCACTGGCCATCGTGATTTCTGCAAAAAAAATAAAGCAAACCCAAATGCAAAAACCAACAAAACCCACAAATGGTGACACAAAACCACCAAATGGAGAGAAACAACCCATTAATGGCGAGAAAATTTGTAACCACTTACTGAGAGCCAGAACCACCGTGACGAGACGAAACCACTAGGCCGGGACAGGCTGAAAAAGAGATATAAAAACATGTGTTTTCTCCCCCTAGCTTTGATGTTGCGAAACTTGTGTTTTCTCCCCCTCCAGACACTCCAAACCACGAAGAACACGTTGATCTCACCACAGGTCTCTCTCTTGAAAAGTTTCTGAGTTTTGGGTATTTTGATTCGCATTATATTGTGTTTTGGGGTTAAGAGGTGTTTTTATAACGGCTGGGCTTGAGATAGGTTACGGAGATTGACGAAAACATACCATAAGTGGGTTAAGTGATACTTTTCAAACCACGGATAGGCAAAGTGATTTTCACCCAAACCATAGGTGGGTTATGTGTAATTACCAAAAAAAAAAAAAACATTACATATAACTTTTTTACTTATCATTAATAGCTTGACATGTAGACAAGTGTGAAATTATTTGCGTACTTAGATCTATTTAATAAAAAAATACTTGTGTTTCGGATACAGTTGGAGTTTTTTTTTTTTTCTTAAGACATTCTATTGGCTAACAGAGGAGACCTTAATTTTGTATTAAAAGCTAGTAATAAATAATTTTTAAAAATCATCATAATTATCAAATTTTATATTCATTAAAATATTTTAAAAAACCAAAAAAATGTTTTTTTTTTTTGGGGTACATTGGAATAAAAAAGCTTAATGACGCCGTAACTTTTTTTTTTTTTTTTTGGGGTTAGAATGACGCCGTAAGGCCCGTAACTCCTCACCCTTCAATTAAAGGCCGTTGTATACTTGTATTTTTACCCGACCTCAATTGGGCTCCGGTCCGTTTCAAGCTGTTCTATAGTTCTATTTGGTGTTTACATTTTACACACACAGGCTCTCTGTTACAAGCGTCTTCTCAGATCAGAAGCGGAGCTAGGTCTCTCTCTCAAGAATCTCTTTGGTATGTCTCTTTCTTTCTTTCTCATTCTTTCTTTTAATTTTTCCGAGCTCCTTGCCCCTCTGTTTGTGGATGTTTATAATGACCTTTATTTCTTTTTTTTCAGAGATTGAATGATGGCAAATGAGGACTATGAGAAAGTATTGTTTTCAGACTACGATGACTTCATTTCTGAATATGAAGATGGCGAACCTGATATTGTTCCCGGGTTAGAGTGGAGTTGGAGTTCTGATCCCCTCCTCAAAGTCAAACTCTCTCACCCTTCTAAAATTCCTCGCCCTAGCCCTACCCCTATTCCTACCCCTCCCCCTACCATCGACTCCAACCTTCAGCCTCAGCCTCAGCCTCAGATCATAGAGCTAGACCCATTCCATGTGCCAAAATGGTTCTCAGAGACAGAGGTATGTGCAATGTGTGGGTCTTTTCTTTTTTATTAGGAAAAGAAGAATAGAAGGCTTTTTTTTTTTTTTTTTTTTTAAAAATTAAACTTGCTTGTTCCTTAGCTTTCTGAGGAGGAACGATATGAATGTTCTGTCTATGGAGAGATGCTGTTAGACCGCTACAACCAAGTTAAGGTTTGTTTCTTCTTTATCTCTATATATCTCTCTATCTGTCTATCTGTCTATATACTTATTAATCTTCAATTTGAACAAATTGGTTGGTGTAGGGCACGGATTTTGAATTTGTGAGACTTGTGAAGATGAAACTATTTTTCGCCGCTGGTGTAAGTTTTAAAATTCAATTTGAGGCCAAGCCCAGAGCTGCTGCTGAGTACACCCTGAAAACCTTTGAAGGTTTCGTGTTCAAGGATTTTGTCTATCATAAAGTGTGGCCCCAGAGTTGTCGACTAGTAAGCCCTAATCGTGACTCTGTGTATGATGAAGAATATCGCCGTCCCAATGATGAAGAATATCGTCGTCCCATGTGCACTTATGAATGGTAAGCGACTTTGGTCCTCCGAGTTTGCACTTATGAAGTGCTTGATGGTTGGGTGGTGATCGTAATTGATTGTATTAACTTTCTGTTTTTTGGTTTGAATGACCTGCAACCAATATTGCAAATTTTATATAATCAAAATTATTAGCGACTCTCTCTTGCATATATTCCTCTAATTTATCTTATTATTAGGTGTATATCTAATTTTTAGGGGGATAAATTCGTTGTGTTTTTTCTTTGGGTGATCTTAATTTTTAGCGTTGTTGTTTGTTACTACCTCTATGCCATGTTTGTTGCGGTAGGGTTTATGGGTTTCTCCCATGACTTGCTGAGAAAAAGGTCTCTCTTTGAATCAGAAAAAGGTCTCTATTGAAAGTCTTGTCATATCCAAATTGAGATTGATTGAGATATATCATCGGTCATGTAGGAAATCTGCTATGTCTTTTCCAAGGCTTAAAATTTAGCGGTCATGATTTACTACAAGGGATGTAACATACATACATACAAGTCCCACCTGAAACATTCATGCACGGATTTTTCACTCCTGTTAAAAAATAGAAAAAGAAAAAAGAAGATATTTTACTAGTTGTTTTAAGTTTTGAGACAGAGCACATGTTATGTTTTTTAATGTTTCCCATTGAAACATTCCGAGTTCAAAACCTCTAACTCTCAACCATCAAATTATAAAACCAACTAAACCAAATGTATATTATTGTCGAATGAATGGCTTTAATTTGATGATTCTCTTTTAGAAAATCCATAGTCAATAGATAGCAGAGGTTTAATTTGTGATCATAATAGACATTAGGTAACGATTATATCCTTATCAATTGGTCATTTAACTAGTGTTCTGGTGAAGTCATGCACAATTAGAGATGGTCTTCAACTGGCTCTCTCACTCAAGATCACCCATTTGTTACTTTAGCTTGATGTTTTTTCCCCCTTTAATTTAGAATTATGATAGAATTGATACTATGATAGAATTATGATAGTAGGTAAGTGGTACCTTTTTTTTTAATGAAAGAGAAGATTGTATTGCGTCAAATGAAAAGAGTACAAAGTTCAAGTAACAACACCCTAATAGCAAAACTAGAACACCAATGAACACCAAAACTAACTCATGCAAGGACAACAATCAGTTAAGCCACAACAAGGGGAAGGAATTAAGAAGAAGAGGATCTAAGAACATCTAAAGAAAATCCACATAAACAACACAAAACTTTGTTTTGGACAGAATTAGCAAAATAGCCATTCCATTCAATTCTCCTTCTAAGAAAATCTCCAACAGAGTATGCATAGCCAAAATATAGAAAGTATTTGCTCCAAATCTTTACTGTTCATGCTCCAACCGCTTCTCTATATCTGAAAATTTTTTGGCTAATGAACAGTAGCCCATCAAGTCTGATGGGCTACTGTTCATTCTTCAAATCTTTTTTTTTCTATTATAATAATTAGATGTTGAATAAAAAAATATTGGAAGATGTATAATTGTTAAAAAAGAATAAATAATGAATGAAGAAATAATATTTAAATGGGATAGAGAGTCTGTTGGAAAGTGTATTTGAAAAAATGGATAGATAAAGGTAAAAGTCACTATTCATTCTTCAAACAGTGCAAAAATTTGATGATTCTGTTGGAGATGCTCTAACTTCCCATTTGATCAAGTGAAGGATATTTTTTTTTCAACATAAATTCTCCCTTGATGAAGCACACCATTTCTTTGCTGCCAAATGTGATATAAAGCAGACCATAAGGCTAAGCGGAATACATTGAATCTAAGGCTCTTACTTTTGGCATGTCTTTCACCCCAAGCCATGATCTCATCCCAACAAAAGCTAGGGTGCTTCACCAAACACCAACTCATGAGAGTCCTCCATAATCTCCTAGAAAAAAGCAATCAAAGAAGAGGTGCTCTATGTTTTCAATTTTACTTCTGCTATCTCATTAAAGCCTCATTTAAGCATTCTTTCCTAGGTTGACAATCTATTCAACATGACCAGCCAACCAATGAAGGCATGCTTGAGTATGGCTCTTGAATACCATATCGATCTCCACCAACTAACCTTATCTTTTTTCTCTCTAATAGCCTCTAAAGTTTCTACACAAGAGTAAGAACCAGATTTGGAAGGGTTCCAAATTGGTCTTATCTTCCACAGTAAAATTAATAAGGAACAATTTGCTTCAAATCCAATTACCCCCTCGCAACACACTGGACAAAAGAGCATCAGAAGAGCTAGCTGCATCCTACTTCCTACATAAGACACCATCTAGATGCCACCAATCATGCCAAAGATGAATATTCCTACCTGAACCCAACATCAAATCTCTAGCAATCTCCCTGAGCTTCAGGATTTTCCTCTACTTGCCTTAGTCCAACCTTATAGTTGCTATCGACTAGTACCACCTACCATATTATTTTGTTAGTAATAATGTGATAATGTGGCTTAGAATTTAATTTTAAGGGTTCAGTCTCGATATTTGAAGCTCTTATCTCATAAAATAAGGTATAAACCCAGAAAATAGTACAAACATCAGAAACCTAGAAAATATCCAAAAAACTAAAACAACAACAACAGAGAAAAAAATGCCCCAAAAAAAAAAAAAGAGTGGAACAAGCCATCAAACCCCACAAAATTTAACAATAAAACCCAAACAACTCAACACCAAATATAGTTGGAACTGTGAGTATGAATCAAGGAGACTCACCTGAGATTGAGACTAGAATAGGTGGGTCTGTTGCCCTGAAGGACCGAGAGGCTTGGAAAGAGAGATGACAGAACGACCGAAGAAGATGATGGAAATGAGATGTTTTGATGTTGGAGGGAAAGTAAGCACTACACAGTAGGCCATGGATTGGGTTTGGGTCGGGTATACCCAAACCGGAGACTAAACTTTTACCCATGAATCCCAATTCTCAATACCCATTAAGTACTCATTACCCATTCATATTTAGATTTTTACCCATGGATATCAAAATTCAATTTTTTTGGACTTTTTATTAATGATAATAATAATGTTAAGTTGATTTCATTTCTTTATCTAATTTGATATCGAGAGAGAGAAGCTAAATAGAAACACAATGATTTTCTCTTATTAATAAGAACAAAGTAAGAGCGAGAGTTTGTTTCATGAAAAAATTAAAAAAAAAATTTAAAAAAAAAAAAGTAAGAGAGTTTGTTGCAATGAAAAAACTAAGCTAAGGTGTATAGTGCCTCACGTGTCTGGCACACTACTTACTAACTAGAATAGCTTATATAAGGCTATAAGTTGTATAAATAATAAGGCTACAAAACACTTGTCGTTTATGCTCTTCACTCCTGTTAAAGTCTTTGAGCTTGTACAAGTTTGATACTCTAAGACTTTGTTTGGTTCTCTCTTTTCGCTTCTCTCTTTACAAAACCAAACCAAATCTTCAATACTCATTTTTAGATTTAACTATAAAAGTGAATTGAATTTTCATTTGATTGCTCCAAAGTACTCCACGCCATAGTTGTCAATATCGTCTGTATCGTGTATAAAAAGTTCCGTATCGTAAAGATGTATTGTAAGTTCTCATGAATTGTTCAATACATAGATGCATATAATATGAATTGTATCGTATCGTACGATACATAGACATATGGTTTAAAATGAGTTTTTTTAGCTAAAATGTGTGGTTTTATTTGATTTAAACAAGTTGTTTGACTTTTTTTAACACAAATTTATTAGAAAACTTAATTGAATCTAATAAAATAACATGTTCATGAATTTTTTTTCCTCAATGTGTATTTGATAACTACCTTAATCCTATTTCCATATTTAAATTGCTAGCTATTTATTTATTTTTTAAAATATATATTATTTACAAAAATTTTGTTCAATGTTTTTATATATTTAAAAATAGAGAATTAGGAGCTCATGAGATGTAAAAGAATTATCAAATACTCATAATAAAATTACAAGTAGCTTATATACCTTAAATTTGGTTATCTACAATTGATTTGTTTGGTTGATTGATTCCTTGTAGCTTATATACTTTAAATTTGGTTTTTTTACAATTGATTTGTTTGGTTAATAAATTTATTTTCAAGAGAGATTTAGCCTTTTCACCATTTTCAGTTTCAAGAAAGGTTTTGTCAAGCAAAGTTCACATTTTGCATATTTTCAAGTTTTTCTCTCTCTCACAAACCGTCACGTACTATAATGTAGGAAGTGATAATGTTACTTTTGATCATATGAAGATTATGTTAGATTTTCAAATTTCAAAGGATTTCAACCTCTCTCAAACAAAGTTGGATGTTGGATCACTTTTAAAATTGATTTTTTTTGGATTTTTGGCCTCGTAATTACCACTTTTGTTTCATAAAAGGATATAGATTTTCTTTTCTTTTCTTTTTTTTTCCGTTTTTTTTTTTTATTTTTTTATTTTTTATTTTTTTTAATTTGGGTTTCAACGGGATTTTCGGTTCCAAAATTTATTGTGAGCACGTGTCAAAATGCTTTGCTTAATATGAAATTTAGATTTTGAAGATTTTAAAATAAATCCCAAGACCACATTAGGTCCACAAATGTGGGGATTTTGCTCCCACGCTCACCCAAACCCAATTCTATTTTTGCATTTTTGACGAAAGTGTGATGATGTAATGAATGACGTGTATGAGAATATTTTGATGCATATGAGAGTGTTTAACTACTATGAGAATTTTTTATTGGTATTATGGTACTTTTAAGTTGGTACTCAAGAATCAAGATACCACCTCACTATAGAATGCTTGTGTGTGTAAACATTAAAATTCCTATACTTCACTAAAATAAATTATTTCTTTTGAATATCAACCCTTAAAATTGCTAACCAACCTAGTTAGTTACTTAGTAATATATATACAATTATATGTGGCAGCACACCAAAGGTCCAAAACCTTTATTTATTTTTTTTTTTTTTTTGCAAACTTTTTGTAGTTAAGTTTTTTGTAAAGTTCATGTTTTAACTGGTTTTACTTAGTGATAAATTTATATGTATTTTTTTTATTCATTTTTAATATATTTTTCTAGTCTTAATTGTATTTGGGATAGAAAGTACTCGAGTCTCTTACTAATGTGAAAACTGCATTCTAGGACAACTCGCAACCACAGCCCACAAGTAACATATGGTAGAAAAACCAGATTAGAGTGCGGATTAAGCAAGTCGCAACCATTTCACGACTAGCCAGGTCGCGACGAGGTCGCGAATTGCACGATTGGTGTACTATATTTTTTGGTCTTTTTCTATCCCTCATGATTTTGCCAACACACATTCTGTGTTCAAGATTATCGGATGGATATATATAACCCACTATTATATGGTCTTTCTATGTAGTACAAATTTCTTTTAAAAAAAACATAAAATAAAAAAAGTTCAAGAATAAATAGTAAATCTTAGCCTTCTTTATTTTCCAAAATTTTTTTTTTTTGAATTTATAGATATATAATGCTTTATTAAATAGTATTTTTAAATAAAGTTAAAATGTACACATATATCTAAAAAAGCGCACACAATCACGATTAATTTGTGTGTAAGCCAATGAATTATTGACGTATGTATTTTATTTTTTGAAAAATATGCCTCCACCAAGTGAATTATGTCGGACATGAATTGTGACGAATCTCTTCATATGAAAGACCTATTTTCACAAATAATATCCAAAGTTCAAAATTAAAGAAAATTTGCAATTTTCTGGGTAATGGGAATTGTCTCTCTCTTGGAGGTAACTTCTTATCCCAAATTTATAGTGACTTTTAATATTTTCTTTCCACAATATTATTAGTATCACCACCTAATCCAATAATTTATCTCATTCTGTGTAGCAATCACATGCCTTTTGTCTCATTGGGCAAAAAAAGTAGCCTTTCACAAGACAAACAAGATAACTTCTCTTTTTCTTTTTCTTTTTTAGCAAACTTTTCTTATACTATAAAACTATAAGTTGTCATTTTAATTAATTCCAAAAAAAAGAAAAAAAAGAAAGTCATTTCTTACCCTGAAGAAACTTTCAGAAAGCTTTTGTTATTTAACTATATATACCCTAATCTTTGATTCATTCATCCAAAATAGTCTTTTACTCTTTGCTAAGTTCTGAGGCATTAATATTGAATTCAAAAAACAAAGAACATGTCAATGATCAGCAACGACCATGCGTCGAACCAACATGTGGGATCGTTGCCAACCATCCCCACAGCTCCTCCAGTCGACAACATGGACAACCAAAGCTTAGTTATGGAGGTCGAGAGCTCAACTATCGTATGTCGGTGCAAGAGGGAGGATTTGATAAAGAAATTCTCGTTGGCTTTAAGAGGATTGGCTTTGATCTTCTCTGTGATTGCTCTCATTATCATGGCCATAAACAAACATAGTGAGTTTCACTTTCACTACGAATATGATAGTTGGGAAGATCATAAGAACGCTATTGAAGATGGTGGTTGGCAAGATTTCGATAAATATGGAGAATATAGGTAGAGTAATTCATGCGATTCTTAATTGGTTTTTGAGGTTTAGTGTCAGTTTGCGGCACACTAATTTGAAACAGTATGTGTTTAGAGAGAGAGAGAGAGAAAGAGAGAGAGAGAGAGAGAGAGAGAGAGAGAGAGAGAGAGTCTTTTTAAATTTTAATATAGTCTTTTATAAAAATTTAAAATATAGTATTTTTAATATTTTATTTTTTTACTACTTAAAATATTAAGAGTACTTATTGAGCTATAAATTTTTTGATAAATTTAATTGTTCTTAAAAAATATAGCATTGTTTATACTGCGTTGATCAATAAAATTATATGCATAGTGACTCAATTGAAAAACTCAAGATTTAACAAATAAAGTGTTGTACCTAAAGTTTTGATTTTCTAAAAATAAGTTGAGTTAAATTGGCACTAAGAATTTGATTTCGGTTTGGATTTTTTATTTTTTTATAAATATTTTTGGTGAATGAGGTTGTGTTGAATTGGACTAGGTATGTATTGACAATAGCAATTTTGTCGACCGTGTACACAGGCGGCCAAGTAATGCAACAAGCATATGAACTTTGCATCGGAAAACTATTGCTTCAACAGCGAAGCTCTACCTTGCTCGACTTTTTTGGAGATCAGGTTGGTCTCGATTCTTTATGAACTTTGATGACACGAGAATCAAAGGTGCCTTGACTAGCAATGTCATTGCCCACTTGCATGTGAGGGTGCCTTTAGAGTACTCCCAACTCCAAGGTACCTTGCATAATTAAACATCATCCTTGGTCTAATAGGAAAGGCAACTGTGTTTGTGTGACTATAACCTCCCCATTTTAAATGAATTTATTATTATTATTATTATCAGATTAAGAGTCCCTTTAATTAGACGTTTTGGGATATTAAAATAGCATTTTTAAAATTCAAAACTCTGTTTTGCAACTACAACTTTTCGTAGTTTTTTATAAACGCTCATTTTAAACTCAAAGATAGTTTTCCAATAGTTTAAAATCCTTTCTTTTTCTACAAACTTTTCGTAGTTAGGTTTTTTGTAAAATCCTTGTTTTAATTGGTTTTACTTTGTGATAATTTTATATGTATTTTTCTAGTCTTAATTGTATTTGGGATAGAAAGTACTTGATTCTCTTACTATTGTGAAAATTGCATTCTAGGATAACTCGCGACCTCAACAACCTACACAGCTCACGAGTAACACATGATAGAAAAATCAGATTAGAGTGCGGACTAGGCAAGTCGCAACCATTTTATGACCAGCCAGGTTGCGACAAGGTCGCGAACTGCATGATCGGTGCACTCTATTTTCTTATCTTTTTTTGTCCATTGTGATTTTGCCAACACACATTCTGTGTTCAAGATTATCGGATGGGATATATATATAACCCACTATTATGTGGTCTTTTTATGTAGTACAAATTTCTATATTTCTTTAAAAAAAAACATTAAAAAAATTTAAGAATAAAAAGTAAATCTTAGCCTTCTTTATTTTCCAAAAAATGAAGTTAATATATATATATATATAATGCTTTATTAAATAGTATTTTTGAATGAAGTTAAAAATGTACACATATACCTAAAAAAGCACATACAATCATAATTAATTTGTGTGTAAGCCAATGAATTATTGACATGTATATTTTATTTTTTGAAAAGTGTGCCTCCACCAAGTGAACTATGTCAGACATGGATTGTGATGAATCTCTTCATGAAAGACCTATTTTCGCAAATAATATCCAAAGTTCAAAATTAAAGAAAATTTACAATTTGCTGGGTAATGGGAATTGTCTCTCTTGGAGGCAACCATTGGGAGACATTAAAAATTCCATTTCCGTCATCTAAGGACAAATCTTTTTTCAGCGTAGGAATTGGCGGATATATTTTGGGATTTGCTAGCTACTAAACTAGTTCTTATTGGCTTAATTACAACCTTCAATTTGGTGGTGAAGAATGGAGTACTGTTAGAACAAGAATACGTTCCATTCATGTATCATAAGTTGCTTCTTTATTATTATTATTATTATTCAAAACAAAAATTGAAAAAATGTTCATTTTGATATTAAGCAACATCATTTCTAAGGTCACAATTTTCTTTTTCTTTTTTTTGCGCTTTTTGATAAAAAAAACAAAACACGTCTAGGCATACATTTTTTTTAGTATGTTTTTATTTTTATTTTTATTTTTTATTGAATGAATAAAATTAGTTGTTTGATCTTGAAGGAAATAATATGAATCATTATACACGCAGTGTCACTTTGTATGTGATTCTCAACCAATTGGTTAGACACTCAATAGCCACCCCAAAATAGCATTATTCATGGAGGACCCAACAACCTTCTTCTAGTCTCACATTAGCATTTCAACCATGTGTACATTTATAACCCAATTTCATATGGAATTTCAAATTCTAATGAAATAACATTTATAATCAATCTCTCCCTATAATTGCAAAATAAGGCCTAATTACAATCTATTGCAACTAATATTGTTAATTATTTTGCAATCTCATGAAAATATACTATTGTTTCACGATTATTATTGCAATAAATTACAAATAATTGACAAAAATAATTCGAGTCAAGTTACAACAAATATATTTTTGTTGTTATTATTTATTACTTCATAATTTTCATTGTAATAGATTGCAAAATAATTGCTATCGGGTTATTGCAATAATATCTTTTTTGCAATAGGTTATCACTCAAAAATTTTGTTGTAATATATTGGAAAAAATAATTAATATCAATTTATTACTATAATTTTTTGTTTAAAATTATTGCAACAAAATTTTCTAATGCAGTAATGTATTAAGTCTTCTATTGCAATAAAAAATTATAAGTTATTGCAACTAATTATTATCAACGCCCTCTTTCTCTATATATAATTGTAAAATAAGGCCTAATTGCAATCTATTGCAATTACTTTTGTTAATTATTATGCAGTCTCATGACAATAGGTTATTGTTTTACAACTATTATTGCAATTGATTACAATTAATTGGTAAAAATAATCGAGTCAATTTATTGCAATTATATTTTTGTTGTAATTATTTATTGCTTTATGTTTGTTATTGTAATAGATTACAAAATAATTGTTATCGGGTTATTGCAATAATATTTTTGTTGCAATAGGCTATCACTTCAAAAATTTTGTTGTAATATATTTTATAATATATGAAAAAAATTTGTGGGTTGTTATTTGTACTAACTCTAATATGAAAAATTTTTATACATCTAATTTAATCTTTTAGGATGCGTTGTTGGTAACTGTTTAATTTTTGGATGTGAGCATGTTGTGTTTGATTTTGAATTTTTTTAGGTGGGTTTGTGTTTCATTTTGAATTTGCTGGGATAGCTATAGTGTTTGTATTTTGTTTTGTATCTTTTAATTTAATTAAAATTGTAATATTAATTTAATTACAATCTTAATTCAATTAAAAAAAAACTTTTTTACATAAAAAAAAAAAAAATCTTTTGATTACCAAAAATTAATTTTTGGTAATCAAAAAATTTTTTGGTGGTTTTTTTGCTATAGTGGCATTTCACAAACGCTACTATTGTACCGTCACTATAGACCAATTTTTTATTTTTTATTTTTGAAAAAGGCTATAGTGGCGTTTGACAAACGCCACTATAGGTCAGCCTATAGTGGCGTTTGTCAAACGCCACTAGCCTTTTTCAAAAAAAAAAAAAAAAATTGGTCTATAGTGGCGTTTGTCAAACGACACTATAGGTCAATAGTTGCGGTAAACGCCACTATAACAAACACTGCTATAGCCAAAATGGGCCTATAGTGGCGTTTTTAGTACCTATAGTGGCGTTTCACAAACGCCACTATAGGTCCAGTTTTTTGTAGTGCTAGCTTCATAGTGATTCATTCTAATGAAGAAGACTTCATGATGAGTAAGTTGAATGAGGGGATTTGCTTATGTGCAACAATATGAGTATCTAAAGAGTTCTTAAAATCAAGAATATACTCTACAAATGTCATTGTGGATTTAGGAGGGATTCAGAAGATGACTTTGTTACACATATAGTAATGCTCATAGGAGATGGGACTACACATGACACTAGAGAAAAGTGTTTGCTTTTTAACAACTGTTGGGCAGTGATGGGGAGATGGTGGATTTAGAAAAATACTACAAGAATAGACGGTGTACAATCCAAGAAACTATCGTAAAGAACTTAATCTACTAATTACTGTAGTTGAGTGTGGACCTATTAAGTTAACGACGGTCAAGAGCTGGCAAATAGATATTTTCTGAAGTGTGAGTGCTGGTTATTGTGCAAAAATTTTGTTAATGATTTGGCTTGACCGAAATTTTATGTTTTGTGTATCTTCAACAGTTTTAGACTTGAACTTAGCATAATTATTTACCTTGTGTTAGAATTTCATTCCATCTCCCTTGTGCGTGTTGGTCATCTAAAAAAATAAACATAATTACAATTATTACAGTTCTCTTTGACACAGTATTTTGCCAATTCTAGAACCTCACACACTAGTTTATTTTAAGTAATAAATAAATAAATAAAAAGGAGTCCTTGCATTAATACCATATTTGTTTGAGGAATATGTACAGGGACGAACTCAGGATTTTAAACTAGCAGAGGCCGGAGTATAAAGAAAAAAAAAAACTCCAAATAGGCATCCATATAGTATTAAAAAATTATAAATACACAAAATCGTTATTTCTAAATACATTAAGATGCGATAATCTACCAACAAAGACAAAAGAAAAACAAAATAATGTTTTTTTTTAATACTAGGTTGGCTATAATATTTAAGATGCAATCATTTACAATCAACTAGTATTTATACCAGTTTACTAGTAATTGTAAAAAATTTAGCTTTAGCTTCTCCTATAACACATGATTTTTTGGTTCTTTGGTGGTAAAATAATTTTTTTTTGCTAAAATACAATCACCATTGTGATTGTTTTTATTGTTTTTGTTAAGTTTTCGGGTTGGATAGTTGCTATTTGAGTTAAACTAGTTAGGCTGATTGGGAAAAAGGGGGCCTAAGGTTTTGTAAGGGACGGCCAACTACAAAAATAAAACCCAAGACCACATTAGGTCCACAATTGTGGGGATTTTGCTCCCATGCTCATCCAAACCCAATTCTATTTTTACCTTTTTGACGAAAGTGTGATGATATAATGTATGATGTGTATGAGAATATTTTGATGCATATGAGAGTATTTAACTACTATGGAAATTTTTTATGGGTATTATGGTACTTTTAAGTTGGTACTCAAGAATCAATATACCACCTCGCTATATAATGTTTGTGTGTGTAAATATTAAAAATCCTATACTTCACTAAAAAAAATTATTTCTTTTGAATATCAACCCTTATAATTGCTAACCAGCATAATTACTTAGTAATATATGTACAATTATACATGGCAGCACACCAAAGGTCCAAAACCTTTCTTTTTCTGCAAACTTTTCGTAGTTAGGTTTTTTTGTAAAGTCCTTATTTTAATTGGTTTTACTTAGTGATAAATTTGTATGTATTTTTTTATTCATTTTTAATATATTTTTCTAATCTTAATTGTATTTGAGATAGAAAGTACTCGAGTCTCTTACTATTGTGAAAATTGCATTCTAGGATAACTCGCGACCTCAACGACCTACATAGTCCGCGAGTATCACATGGCAGAAAAACTAGATTAAAGTACGGACTAGGTAAGTCGCAACCATTTCATGACCAGCCAGGTTGCGACGAGGTTGCGAACTGCATGATCGGTGTACTGTATTTTCTGATCTTTTTCTGTCCATCGTGATTTTGCCAACACACATTTTGTGTTCAAGATTATCGGATGGGATATATATAACCCACTATTATGTGGTCTTTTAATGTAGTACAAATTTCTATATTTCTTTAAAAAAAACATTAAAAAAATTCAAGAATAAATAGTAAATCTTAGCCTTCTTCATTTTCCAAAAAATAAACTTTATATATATATATATATATAATGCTTTATTAAATAGTATTTTTGAATAAAGTTAAAATGTACACATATATATCTAAAAAAGCGCACACAATCACAATTAATCTGTGTGTAAGCCAATGAATTATTGACGTGTATATTTTATTTTTTGAAAAATGTGCCTCCACCAAGTGAATTATGTCGGACATGGATTGTGACAAATCTCTTCATATGAAAGACCTATTTTTGCAAATAATATCCAAAGTTCAAAATTAAAGAAAATTTGCAATTTGCTGGGTAATGAGAATTGTCTCTCTCTTGGAGGCAACCATTGGGAGACATTGGAAATTCCATTTCTGTCATCTAAGAACTGATCTTCTTTCAGCACAGGAATTGGCAGACACATTTTGGGATTTGCTAGCTACTAAACTAGTTCTTATGGGTTTACTTACTACCTTCAATTTGGTGGTGAAGAATGAAATACTATTAGAACAAGAATACAGTCCATTCATGTGTCATAAGTTGCTTCTTTTTAATTATTATTATTCAATACAAAAATTGAAAAAAAAAATGTTCATTTTGATAGTAAGCAATATCATTTCTAAGGTCACACTTTTTTTTTGCGCTTTTTGACAAAGCACAAAACACATCTAGGCATACCTTTTTTTTAGTATGTTTTTATTTTTACTTTTTATTGAATGAATAAAATTAGTTGTTTGATCTTGAAGGAAATGATATGAACCATTATACATACAGTGTCACATTGTATATGATTCTCAACCAATTGGTTAGACACTCAATATCCACCCCAAAATAGCATTATTCATGAAGGACCCAACAACCTTCTTCTAGTCTCACATTAGCATTTCAACTATGTGTACATTTATAGCTCAATTTCATATGGAATTTCAAATTCTAATGAAATAACATTTGTAATCAATCTCTCTCTATAATTGCAAAATAAGGCCTAATTACAATCTACTGCAACTAATTTTGTCAATTATTTTGCAATCTCATGAAAATATACTATTGTTTCACGATTATTATTATTACAATAAATTACAAATAATTGATAAAAAATAATTCGAGTCAAGTTACAACAAATATATTTTTGTTGTAATTATTTATTACTTCATATTTTTCATTGTAATAGATTGCAAAATAATTGCTATCGGGTTATTGCAATTATATCATTGTTGCAATAGGTTATCACTCAAAAATTTTGTTGTAATATTTTGGAAAAAATAATTAATATCAATTTATTACTATAATTTTTTTGTTTTAAATTATTGCAACAAAATTTTCTAATGCAGTAATGTATTGAGTCTTCTATTGCAATAAAAAATTATAAGTTATTATTCCTGCATGATTGAGAATGGTTATAAATCAAATGAATGTGATAAATGTATTTATTCTAAATCATGGAATAATTTACATGTTATTATTAGCCTCTATGTGGATGATATGTTGATTTTTGGCTCAAATATGCATGTTATAAATGAGACAAAAAATATGCTTAAAAGCCATTTTGATATGAAAGATCTTGGTGAGGCTAATTTTATTTTGGGCATGAAAATTACAAAAGCATGTGATGGAATATATCTTGATCAATCACATTATGTTGAGAAAATATTGAGAAAATATAATTTTCATGATCGCAAAAGTGTAGCTACTCCTTTTGATTCTAGTGTTCATTTATTTCCTGTGAATAATGATGATGAGATTTTTAATCAAAATGGTTATGCTAGTATCATTGGTAGTTTGCGTTATGCTACTGATTGTACTAGACCTGACATTGCATATGCAGTAGGAGTGCTAAGCAGATTTACTAGCAAACCTAGTAAAGATCATTGGCTAGCTATTGAGCAAGTCATGATATATTTAATTGGTACCAAAAGCTATGGCTTATTTTATAAAAAGTACCCTGCTGTGATTGAAGGTTTTAGTGATGCCGATTGGAATACTTTGTCAGGTGATTCTCTCTCTACCACTAGTTATATTTTTACTTTAGGTAGTGGTGCTATTTGTTGGAAATCTAAAAAGCAAACAATAATTGCTAATTCAACAATGGAAGCTGAATTAATAGCATTAGCTTCAGCTAGTGAAGAGGCAAATTGGCTTAGAGATTTGTTATATGAAATTCCACTTTGGGAAAAGCCAATTCCACCTATATTAATTCATTGTGATAGCACTGCAGCAATTGGTGGAGTTAAAAACCGTTACTACAACGGTAAATCCAGACCTATAAGAAGAAAGTACAGTACCGTGCGATCTTATTTGAGTAGTGGCATCATAATTGTGGATTATATTAAATCTAATGATAATCTTGCAGATCCATTTACTAAGGCCTTGGCCAAAGATAGAGTCTAGAATACATCGAGGGAGATGGGACTAAAGTCCATAGAATCATGAGCCATGTATGAGGATACCCAACCTAAGGACCAGAGATCCTAAGAATTGGGTTCAATGGGAAAAACGAATCACACGATGGTCGTAAGAAATGTACTATTTATTTTTTTTAAATTATTTATTTTGTAAATAATTTTTTAATTGTTTATCCCTATGATGCAAGTGCATTTATCCTGTAATGTGGAGAGGTTGAGTAAAAAACTCTTAATGAAATTTGTAGCTCATATGAGTGGGGTGTCAGAATTATAGGAGCACCCTTGACAAAATTTCACCTATGTGAGTGTGGGGGTGGGGCCGCTCCCTATGAGATTTGGACTTAATCTCAAATACACTCATGAAATCTGAATCAGCACACGGCCCTAAAGTGCTAGCTATAAAAGCTCATGTCAACACCTGGGCTGTTATGTGTAAGCAGTGATGCTTAATTTCCCTAAAGCAGTCCTAGTTCAAGTTGGAGACCACTACGACTCTGGAGTTGAGATCGTTGTTTTACTAAGTGAAGGTTCAATGCAGAACACACCTTTATGATGCACAATGACCCGTCTTTGCCTGGTAATCTCTCTTTAACTAATTTTTTTTTAATATTAAAATGAGTGGGGGATTGTAATATAAATTAGACCAGGGGGCCTGGGCCCCCTTGGGCCCCACCTAGGTCCGTCTTTGAATATGTAGACATTTGAACTGTAAATACAAGTAATTAAAATGGTACTGAACAAGCTTACTTGGACCAGGTTAGATCAAGAAAAGAAATTGGTGATTCAGGATGGAAACGACTATAAAACTCAACAAAGAGAGGACTTGCACGGGTACGTGAAAGAGCAGTTTGGAGAGAGAGATGGCAGTAGCACTATGCTTTTTGATTTGGATGGGCTATGGGCTTTATGGGAGCTTTATGTAGGCTTGCTCATGAATGATGGGCTAAGCCTCCTATTTGCTGATTGAGTTTCAAGTTTTAACTTTGCTAAGATTATTCCATTCTCTACCTATGAGATACTCTAGAACCCTATCGACTAATAATATGATGAATTATTCAGCAAAAAAAAAAATAATATGATGAATAAAACTTGAAAACTCCAAATTCACGACACATTCTTCAAGTTTATTAAACTTACCACCCAAGTGTCTCTGTTCAACCCACTTGCTATGCAACTTTTTTGGACGAATCTATACATGCATGCCAAGAGCATTATATTTAAGTGATATTGTTGGATTCTCGTATAAAGGAAAAAACCAACAAAATAATATGTGCATTATACGCGCATATTTCTTTAGTGACTAGCTGAAGGCAAAGAAATTGACACTTGAATCAAAATCACCACACAAGATGAGAGAAATGCCTATGGACCTAAAGGCCATTGGGTTTTCATCCCTTTCTTAATGTATTCTCATGTGGCAAATAAAATAAATGAAGCTACGTTTAAAAGAAATACGGGCTGGGCTCTATGATAATTTCGAAGTAGCCCAATTCCCGTTTTAATAAACAACTTCTCCATTAGTTTAAAAGCAATCCTTATTCCTCCAAGTTGTAATCATTTAACACATTTTCAAATATGATAATTTATAATTGTACAATTATAGTTCTAGACTAAGTCTACCTTCTTCAGTCCCAAAAAAAAAAAAAAAAAAGTTCTAGACTAAGTTAGGAGGATGTTACACTTTCGACATAACATGCATTAAATTAATGCGTGCCAAGAAGTCTCACAAGCATAATTTCTATACATATTGGTGCAACTTGTAGTGAGATGTAATTATGGATTCAAAGAGCATTATTATTATTATTATTTTTTCCTGATGGGTGAAAAGTATGAGTGGCCCTTAAAATGTCCAAAATATTTATTAAAAAAAAAAAGAGGCACGCTAAGTGAAGATTTTTTGTTTCGAGGAGGTGAAAAAATAGAGATCCTAAAATTTTCTAGTGTATAAGTCATTTTCACACTTAAAACTTTCAAACAAAAAGTATTAGGCCATATATATAAACATTTCTACAAGACGTTTGCTTGAAATGTTGATGGACCACGTTATCTAGTTAGAAATGGGAACTATATATATATAATAATAATTTTCTTTGCAAATTGAATAAATGAAGGAGTCACGACAAATGCATTTGATTGCAAAATAGTATTACAGGATTTGTTTTTTGTTTTTTTGTTTTTTTTTTTGATAGGAAGTAATAATAAGGAAAACAGAGAAAACAAACAAGGAAAAGAAGAGTAAACTGATGTGCCTGCCAACCATGTCTATGTGTACTATAGTTCGAATATTGATGATGAATTCCAAGTTGATCCTTTAGGTCCCAGCTTCGACTTAATTTGTGCCTGCCAACCATGTGTGCTAAAATGTCTAAACTCTTAAAAAGGCTTAAAATTGGCCCGCACAGGTTGTCTCGAATCTCGATTTTGATTCGACCTTATTAGGCTATTAGCTGCTTGGGTGATTAAGAAAAGCTTTTGTTAACAGATTCACACATTTGTTACGGAAGAACTTTTTTTTTTTTGGATGAAGCAGTTACGGAAGAATTTAATAGGTTTTATTGTGTTAGAAAGTAATAAAATAAATAAATAGATACTTCTTTTATTGATTGAAATGTAACTACACTCAAAAATTGATCGATTAAATTAAAAAAACTCACTACCGCGCACCCTTGGTGCGGTGGTCACTCTACAAGTATAAATGTTTGTAGGGTGTGGGGGGCAAAGGCCGGGATTTAAGTGTTCAGAAGGGAGCTTCACACACATAGATATTTAGATTAGGCTAAAGTAGAAATTCTATCTTGTATAAAAAATAAAAAATAAAAAACTCAATCGTAATTAATGCCTTTTAGACATTTGTTAACTGAACTCATTAAGTAATTATCACAGCTTTACGTCAATGATACCCTAATTTGGTAATGATTAATATTAGTTTTATGGGTCCAGTTAACAGATACTCTTAGGATTTTTTTTAGTAGATCATTTTAAGAAAATTCTAATACCACTTTTATGAGAAATATAAAAAACTATAAAAAAAAGTTAGTTCATTTTTTATTTTTCCATAATAATTTTATTAAAATGGTTTGCTAATAAATGCCATTAGGCACTCATTAACTTTTCCCTAGTTTTATTACCAATTTTATTTGGTAAATCTTATAAATAATGTGTCAACTTCTAAAAATAAAACAAGATTCTTAGTGGGTTCTAGCTAATTCAACTGGTAAAA
Organism: Notholithocarpus densiflorus; assembly: GCA_030021035.2. Taxonomy (NCBI): domain Eukaryota; kingdom Viridiplantae; phylum Streptophyta; class Magnoliopsida; order Fagales; family Fagaceae; genus Notholithocarpus; species Notholithocarpus densiflorus. Next base: position 1,018,870 of record JARYZH020000046.1, read on the forward strand.
TCTTTGATGATTGAATAAGAGATCTGGGGTTCAATCCCCGCCTACACCAAAAACTAATTGGTATCTTGGTTTGATAATAAAGAGCTATCATCAGGAGCGGACGTCATAGATTGAAACTTTCACTCAAAAAAAGAAAAAATTGTCATTTGAACCCCTATCCTCCCTCATTTACTATCTACCTATCTATCTTATAAATAAAACATAAAACAAGTAAGTAATAAATATATGACACAATCATATTTATTGTCAAGTCAATTTGTAAGACTTTTAGGTTATGTTTGATAACAGTTTCTGTTTTCTATTTTCAAAAATTGTTTTTTGGGAATATAAAGAAAAAATATTTTCTTATATTTTTGAAATAAAAAACATGTTTGGTTAGTTGAAATTAAAAAAAAAAAAGTTTTTTGAAGAAAAAAATAGAAAATACTAAAATATGTTGTTACTAAGATTTGAACTTTAATGCTAACTCATTAATTGAGACAGATTCATTAAATTAAATGCGTGTTTTCATTGACTTTTGAAAACTAAAAATTGAAAACAGTCTCTTGCATGTTTTATGTTTCCTTCACAAATTGAGTTTTGAGAACAATTTTTTTTTTTCTGTCTATTTTAGATTGCCAAACAAGTTTTTTAGTCTCAAAAATAGAAAATTGATTTTGAAAATAAAAAATAAGGAGAAAAAACAGTTATCAAACATACCTTTAATATTTTATTATAAAAGTCATTCTTGGTGTAAATAAGAAAAAAAAATCTTTAAAGAATTTAATATCACTCAATATAATTTTATTAGATGTGTATTTTGATAATCTAATGTTGGATTATGTTTTCTACTTATACCCTCCATTTAAATTTTCAAAATGATTAGTGATACATAACTATTTCGTCTATAATTTCTTTAAATTTCAAGTTTATTTTTTGTATTTTAATATTGAACAAAAAAATGAGTTTATTAATTGAATAGTAGTAAGTAACATCTAATTAACACAAAATTAGTTGTTATTGTTAAGAATAATATAATTGTGTAATCCAATGGTAAAAATTTTAAAATAATTAAAAATATTATTGTAACATTCATAAAGAGTTACATTAGGTGTAACTTCGTATCCCAAATTTATAGTGACTCTTAACATTTTCTTTCCACAATATTATTAGTATTACTACCGAATCCAATAATTTATCTCATTTTGTGCAGCAATCACATGCCTTTTGTCTCATTGGGCAAAAAAAGTAACCTTTCACAAGACAAACGAGATAACTTCTCTTTTTCTTTTTCATTTTTAGCAAACTTTTCTTATACTATAAAACTATAAGTTGTCATTTTAATTAATTCCAAAAAAAAAATAATAATAAGAAGTCATTTCTTACCCTAAAGCAACTCTCAGAAAGCTTTTGTTATTTAACTATATAATATATATACCCTGATCTTTGATTCATTCATCCAAAATAGTCTTTTACTCTTTGCTAAGTTCTGAGGCATTGAATTCAAAAAACAAAGAACATGTCAATGACCAACAACAACCATGCGTCGAACCAACATGTGGGATCGTTGCCAACTAACCCCACAGCTCCTCCTCCAGTCGACAACTTGGAGAACCAAAGCTCAGTTATGGGGGTTGAGAGCTCAACTATCGTACGTCGGTGCAAGAGGGAGGATTTGATAAAGAAATTCTCGTTGGCTTTAAGAGGATTGGCTTTGATCTTCTCTGTGATTGCTCTCATTATCATGGCCATAAACAAACACAGTGAGTTTCACTTTCACTACGAATACGATAGTTGGGAAGATCATAAGAACGCTATTGAAGATGGTGGTTGGCAAGATTTCGACAAATATGGAGAATATAGGTAGAGTAATTCATGTGATTCTTAATTGGTTTTTGAGGTTTAGTGTCAATTTGCGGCACACTAATTTGAAACAGTACATGTTTATATATATTTATAGTCTTTTATAAAAATTTAAAATATAGTATTTTTAATATTTTATTTTTTTACTACCTAAAATATTAAGATTACTAATTGAGCTATAAATTTTTTGACAAATTTAATTGTTCTTGAAAAATATTTTAAGTAGTAAAAAAATAAAACATTAAAAATATATGTGCATAGTGAAAAAAAAAAAAAAAAGCATTGTTTATACTTCGTTGTTCAATAAAATTATATGCATAGTGACTCAGTTGAAAAACTCAAAATTTAACAAATAAAGTGTTGTACCTAAAATTTTGATTTTCTAAAAATAAGTTGAGTTAAACTGGCACTAAGAATTTTATTTTGGTTTGGATTTTTTTTTTTTTTTTTATAAATATTTTTGGTGAACAAGGTTGTGTTGAATTGGACTAGGTACGTATTGGCAATAGCAATTTTGTCGACCCTGTACACAGGCGGCCAAGTAATGCGACAAGCATATGAACTTTGCACCGGAAAACTATTGCTTCAAAAGCAAAGCTCTACCTTGCTCGACTTTTTTGGAGATCAGGTTGGTCTCGATTCTTTATGAACTTTGATGACACGAGAATCAAAGGTGCATTGACTAGCAATGTCATTGCCCACTTGCATCTGAGGGTGCCTTTAGAGTACTCCCAACTCCAAGGTACCTTGCATAATTAAACATCATCCTTGGTCTAATAGGAAAGGCAACTGTGTTTGTGTGACTATAACCTCCCCATTTTAAATGAATTTATTATTATTATTATTATTATTATCAGATTAAGAGTCGGTTTAGTTAGGCATTTCGGGATATTAAAAGAGCGTTTTTAAAATTCAAAACTCTATTTTGCAACTACAAATTCTCGTAGTTTTTTATAGATGCTCATTTTAAACTCAAAGACAGTTTTCCAATAGTTTATACAAGCGCACTCTAAGTAGTTTAAACTTTAAATTTAAAGGTGTTTTAAGTATTATGTGATTTAAAAATTAGATTAAAAAATAATAATTTAATTGTTCAATTGACTCTTTTCATTTTAAGTGAAATAAGAGAATTTTGTTCCCACTCTCCTTGGCACAAATCATCATATCCATAACATCTCCCTAAAATAAGATTATTTCTATTTCAAATGAAGCCATTTCATGGTTAATGCTAAATATCAAATATAATTTAATTAGCGTTTGTTTATGTTTATCAATATCTTGTTTAAGTTGAACAAAAATGGGGATGGACACCTTCTCAAAAAAAAAAAAAAATAAATAAATCGGGATGGACAAGTTGTAATCGGTTTTCAACTAACATATAATAATTATAATTAAGATGCTGACCTAGAGAAAGTCCTAAAAAAAATAAGTACCTGTATTCTAGTAATTAAGATGTTGACCTAGAGAAAGTCCTAAAAAGTAAGTACTTGTATTCTAGTGGTAATATACTATTCAGTAAACTTAAAGGCACAACAAATTCCACAATTACTTAATTTGACATATATTTTAATTGGTGTACAATAAAAGTAACGTTCCAATAATAAGTAATGTTGTACCATTCACAATCTATCATGTTAACAAATGTGAAATTTGTTGTGTATATTACATTATTGTTTACTAATATATATTTAGATTATTAAAAATTTGTGAAAAGGATTGTAAACAAATTGTCCATAACCATTTTCTTATGCACAATCATCATAACATGTTATTTTTGTAGTTATGAAAATTTTTGTATCACTAGATTTATTGAAAGAAAACCATCTAAACTCTTTCATTTTAATAATATTTTAATTGCTTACTCATGCGTTACATGAAAAAGTTCAATGAAAAATATGCATATATTAATAAATATTAAAAAAATGGTTAAATTAGAAAAGTAGTAAGATCAAATATCATATATAGTTTAATTAGAGTTTTTTTTTTAAGAAAAGATTATGTTAAAATAAAAGGAAGAAAATAAAAGATTTAGACAAAGAATGAGAGAGTAGATGCAAGACTTATGTGGTTCAACCTGATAACTTACTTCACAAAAAAAAATTGTGTAGAACAAAAATCCAATATTGGGTACATATACGCACAAAAGTTGATTTGTAAGGAACATTTATTATGCTTGAATCAATGATAATTGATATGCCTTGATACTAGGCATGATAACGGCCTAACATGCCATAACTAAATTGTGTATCAATAAAACATAGAAGACAAATATATTAAAACACATGGCCTTTTTGGTATAGACTTTTTGTCAATTGGTAAAGTTTTTGATGTTTAAATAAGAGATTTGGAGTTCGAACTTCACCTATACCTAAAATTGATTGGTGTCTTAGTCTGATGATTAAAAAAAAATAGAGGTAATTTAATTAGACAAAACATAAAATTGATAAAATTTTCACTGCAGATTATGGCGTACCTGTTGATATTAGCAGCATCTTCGGCACTTCCCTTGACCATTTGTTTGAGAACGCTAGCATACCAGAAATTTACAGAGACAATTTATAGACTTTTCAGCATCAGCCATCAGCCATCAGCATGGCCTTTTTGGCATTCTCAGTGTTGGCATTGTCTTCCATAACTTCAGTATACAGATTATCAACTCAATACTTACCATAAATGTTTGGGCTTCGGGGAAAGGCTAGCTAAGACCTACTATTATCTGATAAAGTTTAAAGTTTCAACCCCTTTGTAATCAACTTTTTGTATTTTGAATGAACCAAAATATAATGCATGCATTCTAATAATACTTATCTCATTTACTATTTAATTTATTGATTACATGCATCCACCCTCTTGTTGCGTGAGAACTTAGTAACTTTGTCAAAGTTATATGCTATGAGATAAATTATGCATATATCCGATATATGAGATACATTCTCTTATTCTAGGTTGAAAGAATAAACACAATTAATCCTTATTCTTCCAATAGTTTTATGCATTATTCTTGTTTACTATTCAACTTATCCAACTTAATTAGCTTATGTTTTTATTTTGAAGTACAATTTTACTACATGAGATTAATTCTCACATATTATTAGCAAAATAAATAAACAAATAAAATAAACCCTTTATTTTAGGCTAAAGAATGAACTGTAAGATTTATCCATTTGTTTGGGGCCAATTTGTGGTACTACTATATTAGTCAAGACACCCCCACACATATATGCAAACACATGCATATATATAGACACACACACATTAATGATTCAATACGAGAGAAAGTCATAATTCATAAATAATATTGCACACAAATTTATAATTTTTATTGACACATATTTACTATATAATTTTTTTTGGAGAACTTATAATCTTTTAAACTTCAATAAGTATTAAAGTTGCCTTATTTGATAATAGACATGTTAAAAATATATATACAAAAGAAAGAGAGAATTTAGTATCTCCTATTAAAATTACGGTCAATGACAATCTTCATAGAATAAAATTCATTTTTTACCAACGTCATAGTAAAATTCTTAAAATTTTATTTTTCAAAAAAATTTATCAAATTTCCTACCAAAGTTAATAAAAGTTTTTCAAAAAACAAATGAAAATTTGAAAGTCAGATTCTTACCAAAACTTTAACAAATGCAAAAGCATTTTTTTTTTTTTTTTGGAGAATCAAATACCAAAGTAAAATTTTCAATAATTTTTTTAAAAAAATTACCTTGTTTCTATATCTATTAGATCAATTGGCCAATTACTTTTCAAAGAACACCATGGGCTAACTCAAATATATATTAAAAGATAATTTTTAAAATCATGGAGGGCCATGTGTGTAGCTCCGCCCCTGCATATTTATGTGTATGACTTCTGAGGGAAAATAAACAAAACTATTTTTATAAGTAATACGAGCTCTATGGTAATTACAAAGTAACCCAAGTTACCTTTTGATTTACCACACCGTATATATGTTTTATAGGTCTAGTAAAAAGATAGAACCGACTTGCCAGTGTAATGCTGGTCAATATACAATCGTCAATCGGCATAATTGAAAAATAAGAAAGTTTGAATTTTTTTTTTTAAATCAAATGATTTAAATTGGGCAGTTTTTGGTAAACGTAATTAAATTCAATTAAACATGAGGTTGTTATCATATTTCGATGCACCATGTGCTAAGTACAGTTGTTGGCCTGTTTTGTCTAATACAAATTCTAATTACTAATTAGAGAAGTTGTCTCTTCAAGGAGTCATTATATATTGATTCTCAAAAAAAAAAAAAAAAAGGAGTCATTATATATTATGAATGAACTTTGAAATTTCAAAAAAAAAAAAAAAAGGTTATGAGTGGAAATTTCGAAAGTGTTGGAAGTGGAACTATGAGTGACCCTTGAGATTTTTAAAAAAAGATAAGACTATAAAAAAGCACACAAAGCATTTGCTTGGCAATGTTTTTTTTTTTTTTTTTTTTTTTTGAGAATGATTTGCTTGGCAATGTTGATGGGCCACAAACAACCAAAAACATATCATTGTACGTACTTAATAACATTTTGTTTACAATTCGAATTAATAAATGAGTCATTTGATTAAGGGAATGGGTTGTATTGTTATTATAATATTAAGATGCTTACTTTCACGTAAAACAAGGAATGAAAGGTTCTCTATAGAAACACTTCATGCTAATTATAAAGGGTACTTTCATATGATAAAATAATTTTCCATTAGTCCAGTGGCGGAACCAAAGATTTACCTTTGGGAGGCCATATATAAAAAAAAAAAAAAAAATTTCTATGTATATATTAATTACATTTTTTTAATGGTAAACTGAAATTTATTCAACTAAAAAAGAAGTACAAGATACGATCAAGAAACAAAGAAAAACATTAGGCATTTTCAAATTAATTACATCCATACTATATATAAAATCTAGAATAGTAATGTACATGCAATTTAATTTATATAAATGATAAATAGTAGTATATTTTAATAGGTACAAATAATGTTATATGATATATAGATTATTTTAATAACAATTAAATATACGGTAAAGAAAAGTCAAATTATAAAAAGATGAAAAAAAAAGTACCTTGGAAAGTGGGATTATGGAAATGCTATAGTCCGTTTGGATTAAACTTATTGCTGTTGAACTGAAAACTGAAAACTGAAAATACTGTAGCAAAATAATTTTTAAATGTGTGAATAGTACCGTAAGACCATTTTTTAATATTTTTAAATACATGAACAGTGCTGCTACAGTGATTTTTGTCTCCTGAACAGTAAAATTATGTGATTTTACTGTTTATGCGCTGAAAAAAAAAAAAAGCACTGAAAACGCAAAACGCAGACTCAAAAGCTGAATCCAAACCGGCACATAGTAACACAGGCATGGCTACAACCTACCCACTTGCTTTGGTTGAGATTCTAAAGAAGATTTTAACCACACTGATACACGTGTTTATCTAGCCTGCCGTGTGCAACTATTATTTACATAGAAGCTTTGTTACATTGTAAATGACGAAAACTAGAGCCTAGAGGAAAGAAAAAAAAAACAGAAAGAAAAAGAAGGCGGACAGAGCAGTTGAGATGCCATAGAGAGAGGCATTCAGACAGAGAGAGCGAGAGAGTTACCTGTGTCCTATCCTGTGATGAGCAAAATGTTTGCAACTATGTGCTGGTGCGGCGAATCAAAAAGATCTTCAATCTTTTTGCTATTGCTGTGCAAGTAAGCCCTTAGGGTGAAAAATTAGATTTTTTTTTTTTCCTTTTATTTTGTGAGATATTTGTTAAAATAACTATGTGTTTATCTTAAGATACCAAAAAATGTCTAATTATTGTAATTTTTTGACATATATATTCATCACTAATTGGATTGTTTCCAATATATATATATATATATATATATATTTTGGACTTATCCAAATATTGGGGCCAAAATGTTAAGAGTTCCTTAAATATTTTCAAATGGGTTAGGATATATATATACACTAATTTTTTTCCAAATATTTTTTTGGGGGGGGGCCGCTAGGGCTCCCTTCTGTCCCAATTTGGCTCCGGCACTGCATTAGTCTCTAACTGATCTCTATTCCTCTTTTGTGTTTGGATTATAATGTTTTCTTTTGTTTATTTTATTTATAGTAAAATCTAGATACAATTTTTTAAATACTTTATTTAAGGTTTCTCAATTAAATTCAACTACATGACTGTTATTGACTAATGCAATCAATGTAAACATGACTTATTTTTCTAAGAATAATTAAATTCAACCATGTTATTGTTTTTTTAACACAAACACATTGTTGAATTTAATTAGAGAACTTAATTGAAAGTTTGAAACATAATCTCTAAAGAGTTGTACCCATATTTTATCTTTTTATTTATTAGGTAAAGATGCAATTATACCTGGAAAAATTTTGTCATGCATTTAGATAAGTAAATCACCAAATTATTTTGTTTCTTGTGTAAAAATACAATTATATATTGAAAATATGTGATGCTTTAAAAAGTTGTAATACTATCCTTTAGGTTGAATATATCATGAAATCATTCTTTAGGTTGAATATTTCATGAATATCATGAAATCATTCTCAAATGAATAAGTTTATTGGCAATCAACCTAAAAATTAATAACAACTTGTGATCTTACATGTATCGTGTAGTCAAATACTATGTATAGCATTACAAACTCGACTTGGGTCCAACGAATCCAATGCACTAGACCTAGGCACTAGACCCAGCTTTACTCTAAAAGAAGAAAAATGGCCTAAAATTGATGGAAAATGCTAGAACTATAAATTATTGTACAACTTTTGCCGCAACTTGTCACATGACAAGTTGTGAATGGTAGATACAAAAAAGATTAAATTCAGTAAGGATGTGGTGTAAAACTCATGTTTTACCCCTCCAATCTCAACATGCCACATCATCTTATCACATATTTAAGAATAAGCAAACTGCACCCAATCAATTCTAATACCATATATAATTCCAACCAAATTAGGAGTTTATTGAGATATTATTAACTGTAATAGGATATATTGAATTTTAAGTAAAATGCTAATGTGACAATATCTTATTGGATTGTGTAAAACATAAATTTTATATTATATTTTTACCAAATTCAAACTCGATAAAAAATAGTGGGTCTATATGGATCTAAACTTCTACCACTCAAAGCTCTCCACATGATGAGTTGTGCAATAAATTGTGATCCAAGCATTACTCAAAATTGATCAATTAAGGTTTCTTACTTCCAAAGGCAAAATGTCAAGATCCTAAAATTGGCCTTGTCCGAAGGTTCTCTAAATTTTTTTCTACTAAAGACCGTATCAACCGAAGTTGGTTACAGCTATTTCAGTTTCAGTTACTCAGCGGAATTATCCACCACTTTACCTCGTCACTACCTCATCCAATCACTCCTCGCCACGTCACAAAACCACTTTTCTCCGTTATAATCACCCGCCTTTTTGTCCCAATCAGCATGAGCGAGCAAATTAACCTTATAAAATACAAACTCTGAGTTGTCATTTATATATATATATATATATATATATATATATATATATATAAATAAATGAACAATTTTCGTTCCTTAAAAAGCTTTCGTTCCGTTAATGTTCTTTGCTGACTTCCAAGGGCATAGACTTCGAGAAACATGTCGAATTTGGATGATCCTAAGTCGAACCACCAACACGTGGAATCGACGCCAACTGCGCCCACAGCTCCACCGGTTGCTGACGTGGAGAACCAAGCAAACTCAGCCACCGCACCACCCACTTCGGGGTTCGGGTTTGGTGGTGCCGCGGCGATTGTACAGCGATGGAGGAGAGAAGATTTGATAAAGAAAGCAGCTTTGGCTTTAAGAGTATTGGCTTTGATTTTCTCTTTGCTTGCTTTTGTTATCATGGCCAGTAATAAACACGGTGATTGGAAAATTTTTGATAGATACGACGAATACAGGTAAATTCAAGAGTCAATTATTTGATTTTATGAAAGCGATTGCTAATTGGGTTTTTGAGGCTAAGAATTTTGGTTTTGGTTATGAAACTTTTTTTTTTTATAGGTACTTGTTGGCAATAGCGATTTTGTCGACCTTGTACTCATTGGCACAAGCTTTGAGACATGTTCATGAACTTTCGACAGGGAGACATTTGATTCAAGTTCAACAGCGGACCTCTGGATTGTTCGACTTTTTTGGAGATCAGGTTGGTCTTGATTCTTTCTTTGGTTTAACTTTTCAGATCGATGTCGCTGTAAATCCGACTTATTTGGGGGGTTTCTGTTTCTGGGTCCAGTTTCTTTTATTTTTCACTTGGCAAAAAACTTTTTTTTTTTTTTTTTTTTTATCAATAAAGACTTAGTCTTAGTCTCAAAATTTTGGGGTCGCTATAAATCCTCAATAGACTAAAAAGATCGGCCACATGTGTTAGACTGTTAGTGGTTCTATAAGAGAAAATTATCTATTGCACTCCACCTTGATAGACGTGTTTGATTCTTCATTGTTGCGTTAAAGATACCTGTAACATGTTGCCAAACTTTAAAGTTACGATAGCAAAGGGAAAAAAAACAATCGGGAACTAATCAAATACAAATTTCTCAAATTTAATGAAATTTTGCATTGGACAAACACAAAGTAATAAGAAAAATGTTTTTATCAAGTTTAAGGCTTTAAGCAGGAGATGGAAAATGATGATTTGTGTTCTTAGTTATTAGTTGTCTAATTTGTCTTTCTTGCTTTGGGGTATTTGAGCACATTTGTGTGAACCTCACAATTTTGTCTCAATGAAATCGACACAGTTTAGTCTTTTAATAACAAGTGGCACACTTGATTTAAAATTCAAACTAAAAAAGAAGGTTTTGACCTTAATCCATAAGTTGAAGGGATACATGTTTAATGTCCAGCTATGATTCTATGTTTATAATTAGAACTGAAGATGAGGTTGATTAAACTATTTTTCACAGATTATGGCATACCTATTGATATCAGCAACATCTGCTGCAATTCCTTTGACCAATAACATGCGAGAGGGTGTAGACAACATATTTACAGACTCTTCTGCAGCAGCCATCAGCATGGGTTTCTTTGCATTCGTTTCACTGGCATTGTTGGCCATGATTTCAGGATACAAAATATCAACTCAGTCTTATATTTGAGATGGGATTTTTTTTTTTTTTTTTTTTTTTTTGTGTGTGTCCATTGATGATTCTTTATTTAACATTGTTGTATTTGTTGTTTGCATAATACCTTTGCATGTAAATTTATGTTTTCAAAGGGAATACTTGGGCATCCATAGCCTTCATCTGTTTGTAAGTGTTTGAATTTGTTCATCATATGCGGTATGAGCTGATTTGTGCATAAAGAGATTTCATTGACTCTGTTTATAAATTATACTTGGTCAGGTTTATGATTTATGGCCTGACTCTAATTAGTTTGTTTATAATCCATTTTTGACCCTAAAATTTTAGAACTAAGGCTTGGTTATTGTTTTTGGCGGTTTTAGTGGTGATGTTTCCTGCCAAAAAAACTCATTTCACTTTTGGCTTGAGTCATGAAATATGCAAAATATTAAACACAAGAAGCCCCCAAAAAAAGCCCCACTCCATGCTATATCTTGAAAGCAATTTTCAGAAAGTGACTTTCCTGAACAAATCAAACCATGGGAGCTATAGCTTCTTTTGCGGGACAAGTAACTGCCGAAAAAGTTCTGGTTTAAGCACTTAAGAAATCTAAATCACATTTATCTATTGTATAGTTGGTGGGACAATGTGAAGAATAGAACAATAATGTGGCCCTGGCCCCAAAGCAATATGTTTCACTTCTATGTTACTCAAGCTGACAATTGGGGCTGGTTGGCTAAATATTGAGACAATCTTATCTGAAAATGCAAAGATTTGCTAGAATCTTAAAAACAGCAGGGAAAACAAGAAATGTTTAAAAATAAAAGAATTCTTCAAGAGCATAGGATTGGCACTTGTTAGAACTTACATGGGCATTCATTTTGCACCTCATTTATCTGTTCTACTTTTACAAACTGAATCAAATGAGGTATACTTTCTAAAGCTTTAAAGCAGCCTCAATCGTATTTAAAGAAAAAAGAAAAAAAGAAGGAAAAGTAACTCCTCTACTTATTTCAGTCGCTAATTTTAGACAGCAAAAGCTATAAACTATAAACTATAGTCATAAAACAAATATAATTAGTGTGATCTTCTCTCTCTATTCCAAAATTAGCAATCCTAAGATAGGAATGAATCAAGGAATGAGTCAGTCTTCCATTCCTCCTTGGCCCTAGACAATACACCTTCTGAGAGCTGTGTTTGATCCATGTAGTCACGATTTTGATTTCTGTACCCTGAAAATGGTACACCCTCTTGGTTCTGCACCATTTGTAGAGTAAATGGTGCTTGAATTCCGGATGTTGTTAGCCTTGTATTCTGAAAAGAATTTGGGTAACTTGTCTGGATAGGATGGGTGGCCATGACTGAGGGCCTTATTGGCATGGCTTCATTGCTGCTACTGTTATTGGTCGCAGCTCTATTCACAGCATAACTGCCATTACCGCGAGCTGCAGGAACATCGTGGTTGTGTTTCCCTTCATAAGTAGTGATCACAGCCCTTATGTCATGGGATGCTCGCTCAACGTGTTTCCTCACAGGACAAGCAATAGAGGTACATTTGTAGTAGCTCCTAAATATAAGAGAAAATTGCAGAGTTAGGAGACAAGTTCAAAAGTTCGTTTTAGAAAGACTAAGAAATCTATAAGGTTAAGTACTCATTAAAATATTTTGTAATTGTCACAAGAGTGAAATACCTTGGATTTGGATTTCCCTTAACTACTTTCTGTCCATATTTTCTCCACCTATACCCATCATCAAGAATATCAATTTCACTTGTTGTTTGAACTACAACTCTAGGTTCCCTCACAGTCCTACTTGCAGAAGCTGAAAACCCCCCATCCTCATTTTCTCCTTTCCTGCAAAAGAGAAATTAAAAGAGTATTAATAAAACCCAATTTACAATTTTTTCTTCAAAAAACACAAGCAAAGCCATCATACTAGTACTTTTTGACTTACCATCTTTTGGCCTCACGCTCATTTTCATCATCATCTCCTCCCGAATTACTCATTGGTGATCTCTGATCAAAGTCATCCTCTCCAATTGAGACTGAAGAATCATCCTGCATTGTGACAGATTCCATATGTCTATTGCCTAGTGTAACAATCGACTGATCTGAAACGCCTGAATTCGTGCACGAAGAAGGTTGAATTGATTGAGAATTTGATCTTCTATTAGACTGAGGCTTAGGATGATTATGACTTCCTTTGTATACTATTTCAGTAATCTGTCCATCCAAAGACCTCTCAACTTTTTTCTTCGTCGGGCAACTTGGATACGTGCACTTGTAATAACTACGAGGGTTTTCACTTCCCTTCACTTGTTTCTGTCCATATTTTCTCCAGTTGTACCCATCATCTGATTTTCTCTGCTCTCTTATATATTGTGATTGTTGAGTGCATTGATTGTGACCAGATAAGGCAGCAGCACCACTCTGCATTTTTGCTTGGCTTGTAACCATTTCTGAAGTGAAGTTCTTTATTGGTGCAAATTCTGATTTTACTACCGCCTTCTCCAACGAAAATTCATTTTGATTCATGGGTTTTTTAAGATTCCATGCTTCTTCTTGTCTTTTCAAGGATTCTTCCTGTTCAAGTAGAATCATATTTAGTTTTGTTTAGCAAAAAATCAAAAAAGAAAGAATCATATTTAGTTTCAAAGCAAAAGTAATGAAAAAAAATTCCACCTACAAAAAATTCAAGTATTTGGATAATTTAGTGTCATAGTTGACACCTAGCATACTCACCGGATGTGAGTAGTCTTAATGGTTGTCATGCATAATGCCTCCAAGGAATTTGTAGCAGGATAAATAACATAACTCTTTGTCTCTTCAGCAATATGGTATATATACATATATATATATATACACACACACAGCTTTTGGAAACTATTTGTTACTATTTTTGGAAAGTATACAATTTTTGTTTTTTAAAAACATCTCAAACAAATAATCAGAGCAGTGGTATAGGTTTTAAATTTGTATTGAATTACTGACGGAACCCAACAACTCGAGCTGTTACTTCTTAGCCAAAACTTCTTGCCTTGAGGCCTAGAGGCTACAAGTTGCCTTCAAAAGCACCTTGGGTAATGTCTTATGTCTTTATCTTTTAAGGAATACTTTCTTTTTTTTTTATCACAGCTGGCACGTTTGTTGACTATCACAGAGAAAACTTATCGCCTCAACAAACGTATTACTATACGCATTAAACATACTTTCTCTGCCGACGTCTACGGATTCTTCACAAAAAAAATATCTATTAGGATATTATAACAATCTAAAAAATTGTCTCAATAGACCTATGAGGGCAAAGAAAGCCCGATCCACTTTTTTTATTGCTCATAGGCATAGGATATGACATTCAACACGGCCTCCTACGTTGGCATGTGGCAAGACCACAAAAAGTCTACTCTCGTTGGCCCTATTATTAAATTTTTTTTTAATTACAAAACTTAAAACATACTATCAAGAACTTGTAGTATTGTCTGCTCTTCTTTCTAATAAGTTCTTTTTTTATTTAAAAAAAAAAAAAAAAAAAAGAACTTGAATTGCGACTTTAATTAGTTTGTTAAAGATCCATGATCGAATTCAAAATTTTAGAACAAAAAGCTTGAGAGTTTTTGAAAACTAAAGAGAGAGAAAGCTCTAAAAAAAAGGAAGTGTTCATAATTACTGAACATCAAGAATATATGTAATAATTGAATTATATGAAATGACACATACCACCGAGTTTGAGACCATGCTTGAAGAAGACTGAAAGGTGGATGATGATGTTGTAGTAGCAGGCTTTGTTTGGGGTTGGAAAGAGAAATCAGAGAAAGTTTTCTCTTCCAACTTCATTCCAAGCTGCTGGTTATCACCAGAATTATTCATCCAGTTGAGTGCTTGACTAGCAAAAGCCCCAGTAGTTGGAGACGGAAGATTCTGCATAAACAAAACAAAATAACAAAAACCCATTTATCATTTTGTGTAATAGTATGCATATAAGTAAAACTCAGCCAACAAACATCAAAGCATATATATGGACTATGGAGCTCAAAACTTACATTGTAATTGGAGCCAAACAAAGGTGACATCAAGAATTCAGTCGGGCTTAAACCAGTTGGGAAAGCCAAATAAGAAGAAGGAGAAAGTGGAGGAGGAGAGAGTGGCAATGAAGGAGGTAGAAGTGACTTGAATTTTGGTATTTCATTTCCATTTCTATCAGATTTAAGGTCAGAGAGTCCCCATCTGAGTTCATTTTCTTGGTCCATGTTTTTGTTATTGGAAAGGAGGTCAGTGAAGGAGGTCATGAATTGGTTTGAGAAGGAGAAGTTGGAATGAGAATTTATAGGATTATTTAAACTGCTAGCTGAGGAAGCCATGTGTAATATAAGATGGGCGATCGATAATTATAAGAGTAGAGAAGAGAGGCAGAGAGAGATAAATACTAAATACTTTGAAGGCCAAATGTTTATTGCTGAGGCTTTTTCTTATTAACATCTCCAACTCTAAGCTTCTTCGGGGAAGCTCAGAAAGTTTGACCGTGGAAACCCATATTTGGTCCAAGCTTGTGGCTTTGACTTGACTGGCCACAAGATAGGCGGCTAAGGCAGAGAGCTAGCCACGTGTTCCTTCATCAGCTACCATTTTGCTTTTTTATGTTTTTTTTATTGTATTTTAATTAGTAAGTTGTATTTAAAAATTTATAATTGATCAGATAGGTAACTAAGTAAAACTTAGTTGGTTCTCCCAAAAAAAATAAAAAAATAAATAAAGTTAAATAAAACTTAGTTACATATCCATGTTACTTAAATGTAACTTAAATTTTTTACATCTCAAATTTTTTGATTATTAAATTCAAATATTTAATTGTATTGATCCATGTAATGTAAATAATATTATTTTTCAAAGTTAATTAAATTCAAACATATTACTTATTAGTCAATATAATCATATATGTCACCTATTTATATTTTATTTAACTTTTGCCCAAAAACTAAAAGTAAAAGCCCACTATGCATTAGAATCTCTTATTTTAGTTTTTGTTTTTGGTGGGTACTTTATTTAAACTTTCCCTGTGGATTGAAAGACTTTTCAGCGTTGATTTAAATATTTCAAAATAAATTAGTCCCAGCCCAAATCTTAATCTTCTACTGTTGTTGTGAAGTGATTATAAATAAGTCTTAAAATCTAGGAGTATCATTTTGCTCCAAAAAAAAAAATCTAGGAGTAGCATAATGACTTAATGGGTACAAGTCATTACCTTATAATTTTCGGGAGATTAATTAGTGATATATAGGTATATAGTCTTGTTCATGAAAATAATTAATAAACCTCGTAGAGTTGTAGTCATTTTTTAAACACAAATGTCTTCTATTAACTAATTGAATTATTGTATCAAAAACTAATTGAATTATTTAAGCAAATGCCAATACGACAAAACTTAAATATAATTTCTTAAACGATGTATCTTAGTTATCCTAGTTAAATTCAACAATGTGGTTGTATTGCCAATGAGCCACTTAATTGGATGAATATAACTTAAGAACAGTTTCCTAGATGTTTTACCTTAAGAATTTACAATTTTCAATTAATATGTGGTTGTACTGACCAATGCAATACAAATTGCGATATCTTCTTTCAAGGATAGTTAAATTCAACTATATGACTCATTGATTAATTAAAAAACTTAAAATACAACACTTAAGATATTATATCTAAGTTTTTGTCCTATTAATACATAACTTTTTTGTAGGTCCTGTTTTGTAGCCCAAACCCGAAGTGTATAGGATCTCGGCCTAATGAGCCCAATACAATGAATTTGTAGAGAATGGGTCAAAGAACTAGGCCTTAATGAGTTTAACAACGGCTAGTATTGATTCAAATGACCATCATGTACAAATAAGAGATACTGATACCAATGGACCTTCGGTCCGAGGAGGTTTAACATTTAGATATAGTGATCACAGTTGGATACAGGGGCAACTTCTATTGCTCCCGTCCTCCCCTTTTTTGTGGAGGATCTCTCCCCTTATATAGCTCCCTTTGGGTCATCTTGATCCCACACTTGTCGATCATCTGAACCCCTACTTGAGTACCTGTCCTATCAGACACCCCATTTGGCTTCTTGTGAGTTGTGGTAGCCAAGGCAGCACTGTTTAGAGGTCTTCTCCACATAAATGCGGCCAGAAAAGTAGCTGTAACGCATTTAATGCGGTGGTAGCAGCTTTTTCTTAGACATTTCTGGGCTCCCATCACCCTTGTATGCTTATGATGCGTGTCTTTATTACCATAGTTTCCTGGAGGGTTTCCTGGATTGCTGGGACACATGTTTGAGTTGTATTTATCATATTCGAGAATTTGTCCCTCCTCGGACCGATTCCCCATTGGTACTTTACTCGTCAAATCCTAAGCCTGGACCATTCATTACCATTTGTGCCTCCTTGGACTGACCATACTCTCGGACAGGGCCCTAAGGCCCAATGTAGGATTTGGGCCCTTGACCCTACAATAGCCCCTCAAAACTCCAATTTTTCCTTCTTATCTGAAGAGAAAAGATGGGGTTTTGACTTTTAAGAGATAAGACCATTTATTTCTCTGCCTCACACGTGTGAAGCTACCGCTTTGCGCGTCCCATGATTGCTACTAACGCTTTGTAGCCCACGAGGCCTCATTAAATGCTCCAGGCGGCGTTATGTTCCCAGCATCCAACGGTGAGGTGCCAATCCAATGGCTGATTTTTTTTCTAGGATTTTTGAGTGGGAGTATTCTCACTCATTTCCTCCCTCTATATAAAGCCCTAAGGGAAACCGTTTCTTTCTTTCTTTCATGAAACTTCAAGCGCTCCAGAGAATTTCAATCACTAAATTTCCTTAACTCCATTCCTTAAAAATTTCCAAAGGGTCTTTTAAAGGTTCAGAACTTAGCGTGCCTGCTTTCATAAGTGTTTATATATATATATATATATATATATATATATATATATATTTCTTTTTAGCTTTTCTTTTTCTCCTCGGCCTTCTTCCTCTTTAGAAATCTTTTCCTGCGTCGTTTGTGTCTATTGGGATGGGTAGGTTCAAACACTTAGTAGACTCTCCGGCTGGCATGGAGGGTTTTAAAGCCAAATACCATATCCCACAAGGGGTAGACCTCCAGTATTGTGCTCCAGATGAAGTTCTTTCAATTAGAGGGGAGGGTAGAGTTGTCATTCCAATGATCGCCTTTACAGAGAGAGGAATGACACTTCCTATGAGTAGGATCACTACAGACTACCTGCGCAACCACAGGCTGTGCCCCCATCAGTGTGCTCCCAACCTGTTTAGGGTTCTAAGGAGTATAGATGCTTTGAACGATTAGATGAACCTAGGGCTCATATGGCACGATGTCGTCCACTTGTACGAGTACCATTCTCTTGCCAACGCAGGATATTACCTCAAGTCCAGGTCTGATGTTGTTAGATTGATATCCTGCCTTCCTAAGTCCCACAAAGGCTTGAAGGACGACTACCTGGTCGCCTCCGGGGCGTGGAACGACGGTCTTCACTGCCCAGTTAGGGAGGGAACACCAGGTGGGGTACCCTAGGATTAGGTCCCTTAGTGTTTCCAAATTTTCTTCTGTTCATTCTGAGCTTTTCGTCTCCTCAGACAATATTTGCCACTGATTTGACCATAACCTCCTTTTCAGATGTTTTTGCAGATAAAAGTCACGTAGCTCCGAAACTCAGTCTCATCAACGTCCTGGGGCTCAATTACTTGCTGAGATCGGAGATATTCGTAAGTAAAGACGGATAACAACGAGCTGCCAACCTGATCTTGGATTACGAGCCCATATCGCGTATATTTCAGGACGCGGGCCAGGCGATTAGAGTAGGTAGCCCTAAGCTTGCTCAAATAGACGTCTCTAAGCCTGGGTTCTTGGCTCGGAGAGACCTTCCCCCCGCTGAGCTGCCACCCCAACGTGTTCCTCAGTAAGTGGCTGCTCTGAGAGAAGAATCAGCCTTGTCTCGCCATTCACTAGACGCCGAGATCGATCAATTCCGCCTCGAAGAAGAGGAAGGGGTAGCAGAAAGGCCAGTAGAGGTCTCGAATTTCGAAACTGAGTCTGAAAGACTTTCCGTCGTCTATCATCCCCGGCTAATAGTCGCTCGGCCGGAGACTAGTTCCGAGGAAGGAGAGGGTATGGATCTAAAACAAAAGACCAGTTTAAAGGGCCTAATGGCCAACAAGAACAAAGGATAAGGCTCAAAAGACGCCCTTAAGACCCAGGCTGCCTCCAGCCTTCCTCCTCTTCCCCCTTTGCTCCCTGCTGACCTCGGACTGAAGGCCAATCCAGACTTAAAGAAGAAGAGGCCAATAGAGGATTTGGAGGAAGGTGAAGTGGCACCCCAAAAGGGGGCCAAGCAGCAAAAGAAGTCTAAGGATCTCAAGGATAAGAGGGCCAAATCGATGGAGAGCCGGGATGAAGCTGAAATACGCAGAGTGCAGCGTATATGGGCCCTTCGACTGGAGATGGAGGGTGTTTCAATTCCTTGGGATGCCTCGACTTAGGAGTCTCAAAGGGGACATGCCACCTTCCTTGCAGAGGCTTTGGAGCAACCTCTCCTTCTTCCCCGAGACATGGATGGTCTTAAGCGCACCAGGCAACCGGACCTCTTTATGCCGTTGAAGAGGGACCTTGCAATAGTAAGCCAACCAATACTTTTCTTCGCCAAATACTGAGCTATACGTTTTTTAGCATATGTGTCTATTTCTATAAACCCTTTGCTGCTTTTATGCAGGTTACCCAACAAATTTATGTAGCTGAGGAGTGGGTCAGGAACGCCCGCAATGAAGTCACTACTGAGACCCACGCCCGTCATGAAGCCTAGAAGGCTCTTGGGGCCTTAAAGCAAGAGCAGGCGAGGTTGTCTGAGAAGCTTAAGGAGGCTATCCAGGCTTACCATAGCACCGAGGCGGGTCTGAAGACCACAGAAAGGCAGACCGAGGACATGCGCCAAAAGCTGCATATAACAGAAATAAACCTGGCCACTGAAAAGCAATCCGTTTTGGATCTGAAGGCAGAGCTGCGAAAAGCCAAGGATGCAGCTCGGGTGACCAGGGAAGCAGCTAAGGCCGCGGTGAAAGCATCTTATGAGCGCAAGGTGCTTGATACGGAGGTCAGGCTGTCCGAGGAGGTGGCCGTAGTGTGCAGGGACTACTGCACCGAGTCTTAGGGGGTGGCAATAGACCGGGCGGGAGTTCCTGCAGACTCTGAGCTGAGGAATGTCGAGAGTATCTTCTTCCCGGAGGATATTCACGAAATTCGGAATGCGGTCCCCTTTTCCGAGCAACTCCCTACTGCTCAAGTTCCTCCTCCTGTAGGGGGTGAGGAGACTCAGCCTTCGGTGATGGCTAGCCCTTCTGAGGATGCCCTTACGATCAGGGATGTGGTCGCCCAGGCCAAGGATGCAGAATATGTGTCTCAAGTCGAGGACACCCAATTCGAAAAGGTTAACCCTAAGAAGGACCCTCCGCAGGCGAAAGCATAAGCATTGGACTTTCTTTGGCAGCTTTCTATGTGTATATATTTCTTTTGTAAGGGCTTTCTGCCGTCATTTGTAATGTGCTTTCTTTTGATTAATGAAAATAGAAAAGACTTTTCTTCTTATTCTGTGTTTCTATTTTATACGCCTTTAAGATTATGACTTATTGCCAACAAACCTGAACTGTTACAATTCCTTTGCAATCATACCTAATGATAGCAACCTAATAATGATAAGTAGAAATGAGGGCTTAGACAGAAGGTAAACATCCTACATTCTGCCAAATACTTAGACAAATAAACGAGGTCCGGTAGTAATCACTTATAAAGATACCATTGAGTGTTAATTTCACCCAAGTATGTGGTCCGAGAGACCTGACATGACTTAGGATCTGTTTAATCACTTATAAAGATGCCATTGAGTGTTAACTTCACCCAAGTATGTGGTTCGAGAGACCTAACATGACTTGGGATCTGTTTAATCACTTATAAAGATGCCATTGATCGACGCAAGAATTTACTGAAAAAGGAAATTTTTATTAATAATAGTACATTTTCAGGTTGTTTACATTCCAAGGGCGCGGTATTACATGCTCATCTAAATCTTCTAGGAAATACGCCCCTATACCAGCCACTGAAGTGATGCGATATGGTCCTTCCCAATTGGGTCCTAACTTTCCCCATGCGGGGTTTTTTGCAGTGCCCAGAACTTTCCTCAACATCAAGTCTCCAGGCACTAGTGGCCTTTGCTTTACTTTAGCATCATAACCTTGCTTGAGTTTATGCTGATAGTACGCCAATTGGACCATTGCACTTTCTCTTCTTTCTTCGATAAGATCTAAGCTCCTTTCTAGCAACTCATTGTTACTACTTGGACTGAATGAGCTGATCTTTAGCATTGGGAAGCCCGTTTCTAAAGGAATAACAGTCTCGGCTCCGTAAGTCATAGAAAAGGGGGTCTCCCCTGTTGACCTGCGAGGTGTGGTTCGATACGCCCATAGGACATGTGACAGTTCTTCCACCCATCTTCCCTTCACATCATTCAACCTTTTCTTTAGTCCGTTCATTATGACCTTGTTAACGGCTTCGACTTGCCCATTCCCTTGGGGATAATCTGGGGTAGAGTATCTATTCGTAATTCCTAACTCACAGCAGTATCTCCTGAAGGCCTTACTATCAAACTGAAAGCCATTGTCCGAGATGAGAGTGTGAGGGACCCCGAACTGGGTAACGATGTTCTTCTAGACAAATTTCTTAGCGTCTATATCTCTGATGTTCGCTAAAGGTTCAGCTTCAACCCATTTGGTAAAATAGTCGGTGCCGACCAGCAGATACCTCTTGTTTCCCGCTGCCTTAGGAAAAGGCCCGACAATATCCAAGCCCCATTGAGCAAACGGCCAAGGGCTGGTCAACGGATTGAGGATCCCTCCTAGTTGATGTATGTTTGGTTCAAACCTTTGGCATCGATCACATTTCTTCACATATTCGTGTGCTTCTTTCTACATGATAGGCCACCAGTAGCCTTGCATAAGGGCCCTATGAAATAAAGACCTGCCTCCAGTGTGGCTTCCGCAAATCCCTTCGTGTAACTCCTCTAGGATTAGTTTTGAGGCCTCAAGATGTACACAGAGCAAGTATGGTCCGGAGAAAGAGCGTTTATACAACTTTTGGTCCTCAGATAGCCAGAACCGAGAGGCTTTTCTTCGTATTTTGTCAACCTCGGATTTCTCTCCGGGCAAGATGTCATCCTTTAAAAATAGTACCAGAGGGTCCATCCAACTAGGCCCTATTCTGACTTGATGGATTTCGATTACATCTCTCCTTATCACTGTGGGTTTGCACAAGTCTTCTAAAAGGATGATCCGGGGTAAATTTTGGGCCGAGGAGGTGGCAAGAATGGCCAAAGAGTCGGCATGTGTATTCCCACTTCTAGGGATATGCAGTAGGCTAAAGGAATTGAAATGTGACTACATGTACCTAACTTGGTTTAGATATCCTTGCATTCTCTCATCTCTTACCTCTAATTCCCCGTTCACCTGGCCAACAACCAATCTTGAGTCTAAGAACATGTTCACAGCTTTTCCGCCCAGTTTTTGAACCATGGACATCCCCTCCAGCAGGGCTTCATACTCAGCTTCATTATTCGTGACTGAAAAGCCCAATCTGAGTGATTTTTTGATGGTAATCCTCTCAGAGGAAATCAGGACCAGCCCCACTCCAGAGCCCCTTTGGTTCACTGCACCATCAACATATACTTCCTAGCATATAGGTCCTTGTGGAGAGATTGTGTCAACCGATTTTTTATCCATGTCTTGTGTCTCAGCTACTTCTCCTAACGATGGTTCAGCAAATTCAGCCACCAAATCTGCGAGGACTTGGCCTTTGACGGAGGTACGAGGCATGTACTTGATGTCAAAAGCCCCAGAATCGTACCCCACTTAGCAATTCTCCCCGTATAATCAACACTCCGAAGTACGGATCTGAGCGGGAGCTGGGTCAGAACAATAACTGTGTGTGCTTGGAAGTGATGGGGAAGCTTTTGTGTAGCTTGAACCACCGCTAAGATGGCCTTCTCTAGTGGTAGATAACGGATCTCGGCTTCATGCAATGATTTTCTTACATAATAAACCGGTCGTTGTACGCCGTTGTCCATTCGTATTAGTACTAGGCTTACCGCATGAGGGGCCACAGCGATATAGGCGAACAAGACTTCATTGACCTCAGAACTGGATATGATCGGTGGCCGAGATAGATATTCTTTGAGTTGTTGGAAGGCCAAAGCACACTCCTCGGTCCATTCAAATCCCTTCCATTTACTCATCAAGAGGAAGAAGGGTCTGCACCTATCTGCTGACCGGGAAATAAAACGATTTAAGGCCGCGATCATTCCAATAAGCCTCTGGACCTCTTTAGGATTCTGAGGTGGTTGTAGGCTGCTGATGGCTCTGATTTGATCGGGGACTAACCTCAATTCCCTTGTGGGTTATCATGTAGCCCAAGAATTTGCCTGATCCTACCCCAAAGGAACATTTGGAAGTGTTGAAACGTAACCTGTGTTTCCTCAAAGTTTTAAAGATGTCTCTGATGTCTGTCACGTGCTCGGACACCACTTTACTCTTTACCACCATATCATCTATATAGACCTCAATGCTCTTACCCAATTGCGGTTCGAACATTTTGGTCATCATCCTTTGGTAGGTGGAACCTGCGTTTTTCAGACCAAATGGCATCACCTTGTAATGGTAGTTTCCGATGGGAGTGATGAAAGCTATCTTTTCCTGATCGTCCAAGGCCAGTGGTATCTGATGGTATCCTTGAAAGGCGTCCAAGAAACTCATCCGAGGATGTCCCACCGTTGCGTCCACCAACTGATCTATTCGAGGCATAGGGAAGGAATCTTTTAGGCAAGCCTTATTCAGGTCCGTGAAGTCCACACAAACTCGCCACTTCCCGCTCTTCTTCTTTACTACCACAGTATTAGCCAGCCATTCTGGGTAGAAACTTCCTTGATAGCTCCTGCCTGCTTCAGCTTCATCACCTCATCTCTGACCACATCTGCATGTTCCTTGGACAGGCGCCGAAGAGGCTGCTTTCTGGGAATAACGGATGGATTTACATTTAAGTGATGGCAGATGAAGTTCAGATCCACCCCCGGGGCCTTGTAAGCAATCCATGCGAATACATCAACATTCTTTCTAAGAAACTCCATCAGCTCTTCCTTCTTTGGGGAAGGCAGTTAAGACCCGATTTGAAAGAATTTCTCTGGATCCTTATCAACGATGACTGTTTCCAAGTCCTCGCATTTCGCCTCCTCGACCGATCCATTGGCAGGCGACGCCAAAATTCTTAATTGCTATAAACCCCTTTCATTGGAGGCCGAAGGCTCGTCTTCGGGTCGACGCGAGATGGCAATCACCAGGCATTGCCTAGCCATAGATTGACTTCCCACAATCTCTCTAACTTGGCCATCCGACGGATATTTCACCTTCTGATGCAAAGTGGAAGAGACAACTCCTAGGGCATGGAACCAGGGCCTGCCCACAATGGCCATGTAGGGGGAATAAGAGTTCATGGTGATGAAGTTCACCTCCACTATTTCTGGGCCAACCTGTACGGGTAATCTGATTTGGCCCTTTGGGATGACAACCTACCCATTAAAGGTTAACAGGGGTGAGTCATAGGCCGTCAGGTTCTCGAGCTTCAAGTTCAGCCCCTTGTATAGGTCGGGGTACATGATCTCAGTGCCATTGCCATCGTCTATCATGACCCTTTTCATGTCGTACTCCCCAATTCTGAGCGTGACCACCAAAGCGTCATCATGGGGTTATATGGTTCTAATCTTGTCCTCTTTCGAAAAGCTTAGTGCCGGTTGGACATTCAGTTTGGCCTTCTTTGGTGTCGAACTAGCGCCCTCAGCGGCCAACCGAGCCACAGACATCACTGGAGGGACAAGAACCAGTCCTCCCTAGGACGGCGAAAATGACGTTTATCATGCCCAATGGAGGTCTTGAAAGAGCATCTCTCTGGGGTTTCAGATTTGTCTGGCTCTCTTGGCCACTAGAGTGATGCAAGAGTTGCTTCAACTTCCCTTCTCAGACCAACTGGTCCAAATGGTTCCACAAGTTTCTGCAGTCCTCGGTGGTGTGTCTTTGGTCCTGGTGGTAGTGGCAGTAAAGGTTTTGGTTACGATTCATGAGATTTCCCGCCATTTTATTGGGTCATCTGAAGAATTGCTCGTTCTTAATCTTCTTTAGTACCTAGTGTACTAGCTCCCGGAACACGGCATTAATCGCCTAGGTGTTGGCAGGTCCTGATTGTCCCGCGAAATCCCTTCGAGGTCGGCTGTTATTGAATCGGTCCGACTTGAAATCCCTCCCCTCTTGAGGGATAACCTTCGCTTTACCTTTACCCAATTACTGGTCCTCTTCAACTCTTTTATACTTGCCGATCCGATCCATGAGTTGGTGCAGGCTGGTGATAGGTTTTCCTGTTAGGGACTTTCTTAAACCATGTTCAGCTGAGATGCCTCTCTTGAAGGTGCCGATGGCGACGTCATCAAAGTCACCATCTATCTCATTGTACATCTCCCAATATCTGTCCGAGTATGCTTTTAGGGTCTCCCCTTCTCGCATAGACAAAGACAGTAGAGAATCCAAGGGCCGAAGAACCCTGCTGCACGTGATGAAACGGGAACCAAAGGCCTGGGTGAGCTGTTTAAAGAAACCTATGGAATTTGGCCTCAGGCTGTCAAACCACCTCATCGCCACCGGTCCCAAGCTGGACGGGAATACCTTGCACATCAAAGCCTCGTCTTTAGAATGGACGGCCATCCTCTGATTAAACTGGCTTACATGTTCTACGGGGTTCGTTCGACCATTATACATGGTAAATGTGGGTTGGTGGAACCGCCGAGGGAGCTTAGCCCCTTCTATCTTGCATGTGAAGGGTGACTTGGAGATCCGATCCAAGGCTTTGCTCATGGCATCGCTTCCTAGGCCTTTGCGAGTCGGGCTATTGTGACTGCATTTGTGACGGCGTTCTTCTACATAAGAGAAAGTTTCGCTTGGTGGGGTTCTTGACCTTTGCCTATAATTGTCGTCCCCTTCATCATTGGAAGACGTATCAGAACTGGAAGGGGACCGCTTCCGTTGCGCACGACGTAGTTTCTTTTTCAAGTCATCAATCTCCTTTTGCAAGGCTTTATTACCGTTTTGCCTTTGGGACATGTGACTTCCCATCCTAGAATGGCTTCTGCTTGTACGGGTAGTATGCACACTACCCTCTCGATATCTTTCTCGGCCCCTTTCCCGTTCAAGGTTAAGAAAATTGTCCAACCGTTGGGAATCTACCGGACCTGCTTAGTGTGGACCTGCTTCCACCATGTTTAATCGTAGCACTCACTGATGCACAAGTTCTCCCCACAGACAGCGCCAATTGTAGGGTCCTGTTTTGTAGCCCAAACCCGCAGTGTATAGGATCTCGGCCCAATGAGCCCAATATAATGAATTTGTAGAGAATGGGTCAAAGAACTAGGCCTTAATGAGTTTAACAATGGCTAGTATTGAATCAAATGACCATCACGTACAAATAAGAGATACTGATACCAATGGACCTTCAGTCCGAGGAGGTTTAACATTTAGATATAGTGATCACAGTTGGATACAAAGGCAACTTCTATTGCTCCCGTCCTCCCCTTTTTTGTGGAGGGTCTCTCCCCTTATATAGCTCCCTTTGGGTCATCTTGATCCCACACTTGTCGATCATCTGAACCCCTACTTGAGTACCTGTCCTATCAGACACCCTCTTTGGCTTCCTATGAGTTGTGGTAGCCAAGGCAGTACTGTTTAGAAGTCTTCTCCACATAAATGCGGCCATAAAAGTAGCTGCAACGCATTTAATGCGGTGGTAGCAGCTTTTTCTTAGACATTTCTGGGCTCCCATCACTCTCGTACGCTTATAATGCGTGTCTTTATTACCGGAGTTTCCTGGAGGGTTTCCTGGATTGCTGGGACACATGTTTCAGTTGTATTTATCATATCCGAGAATTTGTCCCTCCTCGGACTGATTCCCCATTGGTACTTTGCTCGTTGAATCCTAAGCCTGGATCATTCATTACCATTTGCGCCTCCTCGAACTGACCATGCTCTCGGACAGGGCCTTAAGGCCCAATTTAGGATTTGGGCCCTTGACCCTATATTTTTTTTTTCAAATCTTCTTGTACGAAAAGAAAAGTATTACTAGTTTTTTTTTTAAAAAAAATCAACTAGCTCACAGCCTATAATGAAAATAAATTAACTTTTGCAATAATTCGCTTCAACATAAGTTGTAACTTAACTAGAATTTGTTCAAACAAATTATGAGTTCCTAAACGTTCAAGGATTATTTACCAAAAAATTCCTAAAACTAGAAATGTTTTAGGGGTGATATTTAGGTAATATTCAACTTGAAAGAGATATTGGTTTTGGAAGGAAGAATTAAGAAATATGAATTATATAATTCTGAAATATTACCCCCTAGTAGAAGAATTAAAAAATGGGTTCATAATGCAGATGATAGGGTCAGTTAAACTAATGAATAATCGCAATTGGTAATTACATCCAAAATCACAATATTTATTAATTTGGAATTTTGGAGAAGCTCTCTTCAGATTTCTACAGTGAACTATTTAATGGTGAAACCTTCGACCAGCAAGGTTCCATGGTGTAGTGGTTAGCACTCTGGACTTTGAATCCAGCGACCTGGGTTCGACTCCCGGTGGGACCTTCAAGCGATCATGAACCTTTTTATTTTTTAAATTCTTGCATGAACGGCAAATGGGGCCACAAGTACATGATGGATCACGAGTTCATGACCAATTGAAGCTACAGTGGCACTTCAAAGATTGCTATGCCTATAGACAAAAAGTTGTCCATCTCACACACATTGAAGGATGGATTTTAGCCCATTGGGTTACGTACTTTTGTGTGTGCGGGTGAAAAAATGCACTTTACACCCTCTAAGTTTAGGGTTACTTTTAAATCGGTTCATCAACTTTCAAAACTTGCAGCTTAAGCTTTCAAGGTATTGCAAAGATGTCAATGTACTCCTACTAAGATCTTAAGTGGATTAATAATAAGATTCTAAAAGATGTTTTTATTTTTTATTTTTTTATGATATCGATTCTAAAAGATGTTAATAGAAGAGTTATACATTGGCATTTCTGTCCTTTCTATAATGCTCAATAGTGCAAATCACATGTTTTAATAAATACGAGATTTATTTAGAAGTGATCCTAACTTAAAGGGTGTAAATAGTATCTTAAATGTTTTATTTTTTTAATAGACATGAATTAGGGAGAAACTAAACAACAAGAAGTTGGCACAAAAGTTTCTTTTACAATGGGCTTGATCAATCTAAAATTCCTCTAGGTGCCCCAAGAGGACCATGCAGTCATTAACAATGGCACTTAAAAGGGTAAGAATCAAAGTCAAGGTTTGAAGCCATTATAAGGAAAGCAATAACTCACTGATCATTTACTTCTAATGAGTAATTTGCGATTGTTGGTTCAATTGCCAAATGGTGACCATTACATAAGGCCTAAAGTTCCACTATAATACTCGAAGAGATGTTTATGTATATGAATTATGGAGGAGCTTTTAGCCCGCAGTCTTTTACTGTCTCTAATTAGACCTCTTACAAACCTGGTTCAGAGTTATTTAGAACCGATCTGTCCAGTAAATGAGATTTTCATCTTATATGACTTCTAGTTCAATTGTTTCGAAATTGCCAAATCTTTTTTTCTTATTCGAGAATCTCCTTCCTTCTTTCACTTCACCTGAGTAATTAGAACCAATTCAGTCACACATCCAACCAGTTAATTTGTTTCTCGTTTTGTCTTTGTTTGCTTGGTAAAAGTGATCATAAGCTCACTTTTGTTTGAAAATTGTTGAGATGTTGAAATCCGTTTGTTTCTTCTAGCTGTACAAAGTACAAACTTGCCATGTTGATGATAGAGTACCTCCTTTCATTAAATGATGGGGTAGAGAGTAGATGGGTCTGTCCAATTTTGCCAATAGATAGAGAGTGCCTCCTTTAATTTCATTGAATGATGTGGTGGAGAGTAGATAGAAGCTAGCATTGCTATTACGTCTATAAAAGAGGGAGCATAAAGAAACTGTATAGGATTCTGATTGTGAATGTTGCTTTTATCTATGCAGATTAGCTAAAATCCTGTCCAAGGAGAGAATTTGGCTTCGCAAAGCAAGATAACGAAAGTAAAAATTAATTGTGGCGGCCTCAAAAGTATTAAGCTTTTGGCAAAAAAGAAACTCCAATGACTATTGAATCATTTCACATGAATTGCTATATATTTATCTTAATGTTGAAGTGTCCCACATTGGATGTACATATAGGCTCCAACTTTAACATATTTTTGTTTACCTGATGGGCTTGGACTCGGTCCAAATAGAAAATTTTCAAGGTACACTACTTCCAAATTTGCTTTTAAAGTCTGCAACATTATACTTTTTTAAAGGAACAAGTGACTTTGCAATTTTCAATACCAAGAGAGAAGAAAAACATTCAAGAAAGGGGCCATATAATACCCAATTACAAAGAGCCATCTCCATTTATTATAACAAGGTAGGTACGCAAGCACATGATAAAATCAATTAAAGTGAGTAGTTAAAACAAGTTCGCAAAGACCAATTCTCTAAACTTTTTGATGACTTTCATGAAGCTTCCATGATGCACACCAAAAAAGACAGCCCTTGCTTGAAAGAGCTGCCAAAGGCTAAATACTTTGCCAAATACAACAACAATAACCAAGCCTTAGTCCCAGAATTTTTGGGATTAGCTTTGAATACTCAATAAGTTAATTAAGACCGACTACATGTATCTCCAAATAATAAACAAGCATAGGGGAGAAGACCTTCAAATTCCAATATGCTATAGACGTCAACTTCTGCATAGTATTTACAGTTACCAGCTTGAGAGCTTGACACCCTGAACAAAAAGGAGCTTCAGAAGACCCTATTGCATCATATCCTCCAACTGTAGTTTCCAACACTTGGGATCTAATTCAGCCTGTCAATCACACCAAAATAACCTTAATATCTTAATCAAGTAATTAAACTAACTGCAAATGATTATTTTAATAGTGCTATATATTGGCTTTAGTTCATCTAACATTCATTTTGGTTGTCTACATGATTGTCAACCTCTAAAGCTGTCCACACCTAACAATCAAATATTGAACGGTTGCTGTTGACTATAATCTGATTTCTCTCCAAGTTATATTATTGAAGCACACATATGTGCAAAGACATGCATGTATGCAATCAAATACTATTGCCTGTTGAGGAAACGCAGCTGTTGCAGCAAGTTCCAAACATTTCTTTGTTGCATTTGATCAATAAAACCATGTGGTTGAATTCAATTGGGGAACCGAAGGTGCAATACCTAACAAGCTTTACCTAAAATTTTACCTTAATCTAAATATTAGAGCCCACAAAAGTGGGAAACTTATGCACTAGGTAAGGGTTTTTTTTTTTTTTTTTTTTAAATATATATATGATGGATCGAAGAAATTAGTTTTTTCATGGACCTAGTGACAACTAAGTGACATACCTGAAACACTTTCTCTCTCCACTGGAACAAACAACCACGCGCTTCCAAATGTTCAAAAATTGCTTGGGGTAACAAGGATTTAAAGGATGCATGGAGCTTCACTTTTGTTAGTCCTCCGCATGCCAATAAGGCAGCTGCTAGTCCACTAGGAGTCAGACCTTTCAAGTGCAAGATAGTCAAAGTCTGGAGGCAGCTTATGCTGGCAAGGGACAAGAGCCCCACATCTGTGACCGAGCTATATGACAAGTTTATCTACAAGTAAAGGAATAAACCATTACTGCTTGATTTCAATGTTTCTCTTGATCCATTAAGTTCCAACAAAGAGAGAAAGGGGAGGAAGAGTACCTGCTTGAGGTTTTGAGAAAAGTGAGCTAGTGGAATCATCCCAGCATCATCAATTTTGTAACATTTTTTTATGTCTAACTTGGTGAGTTGCTTGCATCCTGCAGCAATTGCTGCTAGACCTAAAGATGTGATATGAGGACATCCTCGACATTCAATTGTGTTTAATTGTGCGCATTTTGGGAACAACAATAAGGAATTATCAGTAATTTCTTTACAGTAGGCTATGTTGATCATCTCAAGGCCAGGGCAACCACCGGCAATTGCTAAAATCCCTGAATCCGTTATTCCTGTGCACCTGAAAAAAGTAAATACTGTCAGTTGATTGCCAAAGATGACATGGACTAATTTATCCCAATGCGAGAGAAAAAAAAAAGACAAAAAGTTATGGATTACAAGTCACGAACCTGTACAGATCCAGCTCTTTAAGCCCTACGCAGCTCATGCCAATGTGGGCAAGTCCCTCATCAGTTATGTTTAGGCAAAACCCTAGTTTTAAGCTAGTGAGTTTGCTACATTTAGAGATGGATTTTAAACCTGTAAAAGGAAGGAACATGACTACATTAGCATATCACTCATAGAGTAGCCCTTGTTTACGTTATAGTGGAGTAAAGTCAATACCTTCATCATCAATTTCATTATCTGTTAAGTCAAGCTCCTCAAGAGAATGGCACCATTGTCCAATTAAGATAAATGCTTCTCTAGGAACCAGGGTACATGATTCCATTTTGAGAGAACTGAGATCAGTGCATGAACTTGTGATGTGGGAAATAGAAACATCAGTTATCTTGTGACAGCATGTGATGTCTAGTATCCTCAAATCTTTCTGTTTCGTAAAAAGGTAAGTCAAACCTTCGTCTGTCACCCCTGAACATTTACTTAAGCTCAGCTCTTTCAGTGATACACACCAATCTCCAATGGCCCCTAGTCCAGCACAGGTAACTGGGCAGCCATCTAATTTGATTGATTGCAACTTGGAAAGCTTGTTCAAACTATCAGCAAGGTCAAGATTAACCTACATCACCACCATTATGACATTGTCAATAATGTACTAAGATAAAAAGCTTCAGCTTTTAGAAAGACACAAAGAAGTGTAGAGACTTACAGAATAACCATTTGCTAATGTAACTTGTTCTAGACATATGGTACAACTGAATACGGAAGACAAGCCAATGTGAGTAATCTTCTGGCAACTTGACATATCAAGTTTCTGTTCAAAGGAAAAATAAGTGAATTGGTCAAACAGATACTTCAAAAGAAACATAACTGACCTTTCAACAAGTAGGATGTGGAATCCATGGCTAAACAGGATGTTTATTCTATGTATATCATATATATTCATGAAAATCATATGATATACACTTAAATACATTGATGAGTTATAACATCAACTAAATTATACTGCAAACTCAGCACCTTAGAACAGCATCTTAGATTATACGAGGCACATGGAAGTTTATATTCTTCCAAATTTTGTGCCCAGGCAAATCTTTTAGCTCCACATTGTGATTATTCTATCTTTGTTAATTGCAATTAATACAATAAAAGGAATAAGACAAAAGGACAACAACAAACCCATGAAAAAGTACCTTTAGCGACTTGCACCCATTTTTGAGGACTGCAAGGCTGTTATCATCTATACCAAAGCATCCCACTAAAGCCAGATCTTCAAGATATTGCAAATTCAAGATGGATGGTAAACATTTGTCACTGATCTGCAGAATATGAAAAGGCATCAATAATATGTAACAAAATTTCCCAAAACACATTCCACAGGCAAAAATCCGCTAAACACTTAATTATCACTTTTCCCCATTTTAGCTAGGACTACAAAGTATTCAACTCAAGATGAAGATCATGTAACAACATCATTAAATAAGCTGACAAACCATAAAATTTAAAAAAAAAAAAAAATCAAATACCTCAAATTGACACAATTAATACTGATCACACAACAGATTTCATTAAGACTAAGACTAGAATCACTTCCATACACACACACATGTAAAGAACGTCCTTCAGTGAGCTAAAAAACCATGAGGAACAAAAATTCAAAAACAAATGACATAATTAATACGAATTACACCCAAATTGGATTAAGACCATGACCACATCCACATTCATTCATTTCTCCCCAGGACAAAATCAACATCACTTTCACACACAAACACACATATCCAACAAGCATAGTACCCAGAATCACTTCCACAGATACACACACATGTAAGAATATCCTTCACTAAGCTGATATGCCATGATGATCACAAAATCAAAAAATCAAACAAAACAAAAAAAAAAAGATTGGATTTTGACCATGATCACATCTACATTCATACATATTCTCCCCCAGAACAAAACAGCATCATCTTCACCTATAAGGATCCTCTCTATTTTAATTAGACCCATTTCATGATCCAAATTAAATGTTACAAATGTAAAGATGCATCAAGTACCATATCATTTAAAATTTTGAATTCCACCACACTCTCTACATTGTTAGATCTAAAAAACAAAACCTGAACCATAAAATGGACTTTCACACACAAACAAATCCCAAAAACATATTTCCCAGAATGGTATGCAACAAAACAAGGATGCATACTAAACAAGCTCAAAAAGACCCAAAAAAACACAAAACACAAACAACAATAAGAACAAGAAGATGAAGAAGAAGAATTACCAGCAAGTAAGAAAGATCCAAACTACGAATATCTTTACACTTAACAGCAATCAAACCCACACCCAAATCACCAACACCGACACACCATTTCAAACTCAACAGCTTCAGCTTCCTACACCCAACAGCAATACACCCAACTCCCATATCCGTCACCATCTTACACCTTCTCATCCACAACCTCTCCAAATTCCTCGCCTCCGCCACCATCGCCGCCGCACTATCCTTCAACTCCGTCGCATTAGTTAAGTCCAACTCCACCAAGTTCTCACACTTCACCGCCAAATTTAACAACCCAACACCCGTGAAGAACTTGGACATCGATAAATCAATGGAAACCAGGTTAGAGTTACACGCACTCGCTATGTTCGTGAGGGTAGCGTCGGTGACACGTGGACAAAGCGTGAGGTCCATGTGGGTCACGTGGGGGTAACGTGTTAGAACCTTTGGGAGGTACTCGGAGCGAAGTGGCTTGAGAATTCGACGGTGTTTGGATTCGAGGAAGTAGAAGTTCTTGCACACGAGAGAAAACGATTTTTTGTCTAATGGATTTGGGGTTAACAAGTCGAGGATTGTGAACACGATTTCTTCAGACAAGAGATCGAAGTAGCTGAAGCTCAAACCGTTATTGTTGTTGTTGTTGTTGATAAGTGGTT
Source organism: Notholithocarpus densiflorus (assembly GCA_030021035.2). Classification (NCBI taxonomy): domain Eukaryota; kingdom Viridiplantae; phylum Streptophyta; class Magnoliopsida; order Fagales; family Fagaceae; genus Notholithocarpus; species Notholithocarpus densiflorus. The sequence continues at coordinate 1,053,096 of JARYZH020000046.1, forward strand.
GAACTTGAAACTGAAATTGTTTTGCTTTCTTCATGTTTTTTGGTTTTTTTGAGAAGCCAAAACACTTACAAAGGTTTTGGTTTTGTGTTTTGTGTTTTGTTTTTCTGGGTTTTGGGGGATTTGAGGTATGAGATTGGAGATGAGATTGTGTTTATAGCTGGGATTTGAGGTTAGAAGTAACCGTTAAACAGAAAAGTTTTGGTTTTTTAGTGATGGGAACTTTGTGGGGAAGGGAGTAGTGAGGATTGAGGAAGAAGGAATGTGGAGAATTACTTTGTTAGCCTTGTGGACTTCCTATAAAGCTTGCTTTGATTGTATTTGTTGTTTCAAGTACAAGACCGTTTTACCCCTCACTTGCTCCTAATGACTGAAGTACGATGTGAAGTACAAACATTTTCCTTTTTCATTTTTTATCCAAAAAAAAAAAAAAAACATTTTTCTTTCTGATTTTTTTTTTGGTAAAATATAAAAACCACCTAAAATGACAAGTGTGTGTTTAAGATGCACTTATCAACTAGCTTATTACTTTCAGCAAAAAAAAAAAAAAAAACTAGCTTATTACTTATTTTTTCTACTATTTGTAAATTTTACGTAAATCACTTACTTATTTTATTTAACTTTTAGTACTTTCAACAAAAAGTTTTCAAAAAAAATTGTTCTCAAATAGACACTTATTAGGGTTCATTTGTAAATTGCTTATTTTCTTTAACTTATTTGCATGATATGAAACAAAAAGCTAAAAATTAACTTAAAATATATATATGTATATATGAAATTTAGATTATTTTGAAATAAAATTGAGAAAAAAAAGTAGTATGAGACTTACAAATAATACATAAAATAAGCAAAAAAACTATTAGCTTATAATTATTTTCCAAACACATACTATATACCATTTAAAAGTTTCATACTCTTACCACCAAGCACCTTTAACTTGATAGTCATCTCACAAGTGCTTGTGAGCTGTGGGAGGCAAAGATTAGGGTTCAAGTCTTCATACCTCTTACAATGATTTTATTAAAACAATTATATTCTTAGAAAAAAAAATTTTAAATGATGTTAAATAACGTTTATGTTTAAAGAGTTTTTTACTCATCCAAATCTTTTTCTTCTTTTTAAATGTTTGTCTTAATTCACAAGGACTGCATCAAGACATTTGTATGCTTTAAAAAAAATTTCAAACAAGGTTAAGTGACTTTTGTAATTAGGTAGTAAATGAGATATTTTGAAATTTTTGAATAGTATACTAGTACATGACCAGCTACTTTTTGTATTATATATATATATATATATAAATAATAAAAAATCATTCTTAGGAGTAAAAAAGTGATGATTCTAGAAAATGATGGGGGTGGCATTTATGTCATTGAATAGGCAAATAAATTTCCGTACGGAACAAGGACGAGAAGGACGACCAGTAAATAAGAGGGGTTGACGATGGGCAATTTGGTCACGAAGAAAAGTCGCTGTCTTATCGCAACACAAAGGACTGATTCATATGGTGGAGGACTATGTGAGGAAGGACAGATTCAAGTGCAGACGGTACGAAACGTATTGACAAATATAAATAATAAAAATAAAAAATAATTATAAATTCAAAAAATATATATTATTATTTTTAAAATTTTTAGAAGTATCTTTCTCATTTTGTGTGGAGGACAATCGCTACGTTTCAAAAAAATATAATTATTTTTTTAAAATAAAAATAAAAAGATATGCGGTTAGATATAGCCGTACTTATAGGTGGCCTATACATAGTACCAACCTTACTCAGATAAGAACGGCTAGAGAGATAAAAGGTTGGAATAGGAATGAGGAATCCCATGTGTTAGTGAGAGAGAGAGAAAGAGAAAGAGAAAGAGAGACCAATTGATATTTTAGTCAAAAAAGAGAGTTTCAGATTCTAATTAGGGAAGGTTGTGACTCATGCAGTTTCAACTGGGAAAATTTCTTTTGGGGGGTCCAAGTTTAGGTAAGTACTCTTGTCATTGTACCTTATTAAGATATTGTGTAGGTTGTATGTTTAGTTTTGCTTTTTAAAAGTTTCTTAATTATATTTAATTTATTTCTCAATTAGAAAAAAAGTTTCTTAATTAAATAAATTGCACGATTTTTTTTTTTTGATGGAAAAATAAATTGCATGATTAAATTTTAGTATTATAGGAGTATTTATGAAAAGAAGTGCTATTTTGACTAATAATACAATCATATGATTGTATTCAAGGTCTTTTTTTTTTTTTTTTTTTGCTAAACGTATTCAAGGTCTTGTTAATAAGTATAGTAAGAACACGTGTTAAGAAGTAATAATATATACTCATTTAAAAGTTGTAATGCACAATTTTTCATAGCAGTAGTGCTATGAATATTATTATTATATAAATCTTACAAACTTATGTAACCTATCACCCAAAAAAAAAATAATTAAATACTCATTTATTATATTATTTAAGTGGCACCAATCACATTTTTGTCACATGAATTTGCAATGTCTTTGTAATAGTTTTAACATTTTCATTTTTAAAAAATGTTTAACATCAATAATTTATTGGTTTGCATGCATAAATTTGTTATGATTGTTTGATACGTAATATTTGTGTACAATTTGAAGGGTCAGGCTTAGGTTTTGTGTCCAGTAGCACTGGACCCGTTAAGATAATGACATGTGTCCACTTTTTAACACGTGTTACCGTTTGATCAGGTCCAGTACACTAGATGCACTGGACCTAAACCAAGTCCCAATTTGAATTAATTTTAAAAAAAATGATAAAAATATTAATTTTTGTTAACCGGTGCATGCTAAAATGTATTTAATACTCTATTAAATAATATTTGTATACATTTAATGAGATATTAGTTACACCTTAGCCTGCCCTTCTAGAACACTACTAACAAAATCCTTAACAAAAGGATTTTTTGCTTTCCAAAATGCTATGACTTTTTAATTGCTTTCCAAAAGTTCTCATATTTAATTGAGAACTTTTTTTTCTTTTCATTTTTGGATAAAAGAATTGAGAGCATGATTGGTAAGAGAATTTAAATATAGTTTTTTGTTTTGCGGACCATAAAATGGTGGGTCCTATGCTTGAATATATTGTTTGGTTGATGTTCTCTAAATACAGTTTTTAGAAAATTGTATCCTATTTTTTTTTTTTAAAAAAAAGGTAATCTACAAATTCTACACGTTACTTTTTGTAAATTTTTTTAAAAAAATAAAAAATAGAAATGGTCTCCCAAATATCATTTTTTTTCTTTTTAGTATTTTGAAAATTGTTTTTAAAAGTGGAAGCAAAACACATATAATGTAAAAAAATTTATCTGAAAACTATTTTCAATTTCAATTTTTTGAAAATTGTTTTCATATTGTTTGTTTTGAAAACAAAAAACAAGAATCCTCCTACCAAACAGGTCTAAAATACTACAATTAAGGATTTTTTTTGCATTACAAAATGCTGACTTTTCCTCGGATATTACCAATGAGGGACCATTCCTACAATGATAAGGATACCCTACGTTTTGTTACTTTGATTTTTTTTTTTTTGGTAAACATTACTTTGATTTTAGATGCTATAGTTTGGTTATTTCTAGATATAAAATTGTGGTTTGGGCATATATTTGGTTAGCTCTGCCATGTGATATGGCTGACCTGAGTGAGAGGAATGGCATCCATGGTGTGTCAAATAGGGAATGATGAAATAAAGTGCAAAGATTCGGTGTGTTTATTTGTGAGTATCAGATTTTTATTCTGCTTCTTCTGGTGGAGGTGCTATTGCTATTATATGATTCTGCACCATGTAATTATGTGTTTCATTGTTTTTCTCGTGTAGTTTTTTGTTCCTTAATCAAACAAGAATTTCTTAGGGAAAAAAAGAAAAAGAAAAAAAAGAATATCCTAAGGACCATAGAGAGGATATTATTCTTTAAAAATGCCTTCTGGTTTTGCAATTAAAAACTCATAATAGGATTGGGAGTTGATGCATCAGCAAAACACGGAAACACGGAAAAAGTATTCATTTCTTTTGTGTTTACTTTAAACCTTTCTATGGGCAAAAAGACCTATCATAAAACAGTGTTAAGAGTGTTTGGTATTCTTTAGTAAGTTTAGAGATAATTTTTTTCACATATTTTTTCAAATAACTATTTTTTTAATCTGAAATAAAATTCTATTCTAGTCCAATCTAAGTGTATATATGTGTAAAACTCTTTTTTGGAAACTTGAACCTTGATCCTTAGTCCCCCACACCCCACAAGCACTTGTACTTATAGAATGATCATCGTGCCAAGAGTACATGATGATTTCAAATAAAAATGATAACAATAATGAATTTATTTAAAACTGATATTATTCCAAATTCTCAATTACAACTTCTCATGTCAATAGTTGTTAAATTTTTTTAATTTCATTATTTTTCTTAAAGAGGAAGTGCTTAAAGGAAATACCAAAAAAGAATAGTAAAATGCATAAATGGAGTTTGAACATGGAGGTAAAAAAAAAATATTTACATGAAATGTTATTTGCTTATCTAGTTATTTAGTAAGTGAGGTAGGACATGGCTTTCAATAAGTAAGCAAAGGTTTAAGCAAATAATTTTTGCTTAGCTACAAAAGATTAAACCAATACAAACATTCATTTTTTTAATATAATTTATGGTGCCTATTGTAAATATAATATGTGAAAAAGATTAAAAAAAACCTTTAAGATGAGTGGGCAACTGAGTCTGTACGTAGTTTGTACACGGAATCAAAGTCAGGTCAAACAAAACGCGCTCTCTACACGTTGAAATTTGTGTTCTTCTTTTTCTTTTCTCACTTTAGTACTATCATTTTCGATTCCTTTTCCTTTTGCACCTCAAAAAAACATTATGAAATTCCCACTAGTAGCTACACTAGTATATTTGGCATTAGATGCCTTGTCGAGTTGATAATGCATAAAATTTTTAATTTTAAAAAATGATTTTATTAACGTGTGCTATAAAGATATACATTAATAAACTATTTTAGAAATTTTTTTATAGAGAAATAAATGTTTTGATAATTTTTTTAATTCCTTATAAAAACTTTCTTAAAATGAATGATTAATATATGCTTTAACCTTAGGTCATACATTAACTGGACTCTTTAAAAAATAGAAATCAAACTATTGGGTGGCTTTTCCTTGCTAACTTCTATAATGTTAGTCAATGAGACCTTGGTTCAAATAAGCTTATAATAGTGTGCCGTATGAAATTAAATTTGGAGGTATATTTGTTCAAATAAACCCTCTAATTTCGTATACAAAATCTTTGATTTGTTTCCCTAGATGAGACTAAGTCAGTTAATTGTAAATCGAAAGTTGAAATTCTATATTATCATATGACCTAATAGCAGGTTTAAACTAGTACGGCTTTACCTAATCCTTTTTCGAAGAAGTAACTATACATAGTCTACACCTAATCTTCTTTTTCCTTATCTCCAAGAATTTGTACGGCAACGTGATGAATTTTGGTCATTATTCAATTCGCAAAAGAAAACATAACGTCATACCCCAATTATCAGATTTATAATCAAGAGATCATCATATTTTGTTTCCTTGATTGTGACTTAGATGGTCTATGCTTAAACAAATTTCATGTGCATTCACTTGTGCTGGAACACAGCCTTTTGTTCTAAGTTAGAGCATCCACAGCAGATGTGGTATTTGTGCTAAATGCTATAATATTTAGCATTTGGCACACCAAATACAAAAAACGAAGCTTTATCAGATGTGTTAAATGTGTTAAATTTTTGCAAAATGCTACAGTACTCTTTCAATTTTGACACGGTACGGACATAAATAGTATAACGATTTAATATTTTTTTATTCTCTTTTCTCTCTCCTCTCTCTTCACTTTATTCATTTCTCTTCTCTCTCATTCTTTCGCAGACATCAAGCCTCTCCATTCTTTTCTTCTTTCACTCTTTTTTCTTCTCAATCTCATTGTTTTTCTCTCTTCCTCTCAGACATCACCCTAAGTTTTTTCTTCTCACTCTTTTCTTCTTTCACTTCGATCTTTTTCATTGTGGTTTTTTTTTTTTTTTTTTTTGATACCCGGTTCGGCAGTGGGTGGGTTGAGATGGTGATTGGCGGATCACTGGTGGTGGGTTGTGATGGTCAGATTTAGTGGTGGGTGGGTCGGCCTGTGGGTGGGTGGGTCGGTTGGTGATGGGCGAATCGGTGGTGGTGGGTTCTGTTGTGTGAAATCGGTGGTGGGAGGACCGGCCTGTGAATAGGTTCCGAAGGATGGATCGGCGGTGGGTGGGTTGGCAACGGTAGTGGGTGGGTGTGTGGGATGCGGTGGGTTGGTGGGTGGCGGCAGTTGTGTTTTGATTTTGGTGGTTTTTTTTTTTATATATATTTTTTCTAGTGGTTGTGGCCGCAACAATTTTTCTGGGTGTGGTTTTTTTTTTTTTTTTTTTAAAGGTGGTGTTGGGGGATGTGGGTTTGTGCCGGTGGCGGCTGTCAGCGTTGTTGCAGCCGAGGTGGTTGTGCCGTTGTTGTTGTTGATGATGATGGGGAAGTAGTTTAATATATTATTTTAATGTATAGAATTGAATGATAAAATATATGATAAATAGGATATTGTAAAATGATGTGATAAAATAATAAAGGAGACTTTTGATGTGTCAAAATGGCATTTTTTATAGAACATCTGCTACAGATGCTCTAAATGTATTTTGTGGGTTCTAATTAGCTTATCAAGTAAAGTCTCTTATTATTTAATAAAAGATCTGAGGTTTAATTCTCGCTTGCACAAAAAATCGATTAATGTCTTGGTTTGATGATAAAGAGTTATTTTCAGGAGCGAACACTATAAGTTGAAACTCTCTTTTTCAAGAAAAAAAAAACATGTTTTGATAAGTATTTAATAAAAAAATTAAAAGAATAATTTATCTTGTATTCGTAGTGATATCATCTTTTATAATGAATATATACGTAGGATCACTTGTTTAAGTTGTTACCTCAATACTTTCTCAAAAAAAAAAAAAAAGTTGTTACCTCAATATGCAAATGCAATGAGGTATCTCTCTTTGAATATTGCAAGTTGTCAAACTAATGCGTAAATGAAACTAAATCATGTTTCTTCGTCATGATTGTCTGGATTGGGATCATACACACGATCGAGGGTTCGTGCACTGGATGGAAGATGCTAAGATTCTAATTTTGGTATAAAAATAAAATGAAAATGAAAATTTATGTTAAAGAATCATTGAAATAAAATCGATCCAAACTACTTATAAAAGACAATAACTACTAATTAAGTACCAAATTACCAAGACATAAACAAATGATTAACTTTAAAATTACATGTTCTAATAATATGAACATACATAACATTCCAAATTAACAACACATGGCGTACAATAATGTTTCCAGCTATTATAACAACATAAACATACATAATGATGAATATTCCAAACTAAGCATACACACAGTTCCTCTCTTGAAACCAGAAGTGGCTGAAGCTTAAGCCATTTTGTGGTCTCAGATGACTGCCAAAGAGCAGAGAGGTTAAGAAGGAACTAATATTTGAGGACTCCTAAATCTACAAAAGTTAACCTTTAAAAGAGAATGGCCTTAGACTAGGTTGGGAGACAGTGATGTTTGATTGAAGATATTTTGTCCTTGATGAAAAAGACTTTTGTTTGTTGTAACTTGTAGCCTCCCGTGGGTCAATAGAGATGCTAATGGTGTTGTCTATGTCTTTGTTCATTATTGTATCAGTCCTTGGGGTTAGTTACTCCCTCATTTGGCACTTTCTGCCTTGAGGTTGAGGGCTGACAGTGGCTTGTAATTTTGTTTGATTGATTCTTACATACGAGAAACACGAGAAAATAATGTTATCGTTGTGGATAACATTACTTGTTTACCATTTCACTAAAAAACTATCACTTATTTAAAATTACTAAATCAATTTATGATTTTTTTTTTAAAAAATTTAACAGGCTTGTTAATTTGAATTAGTAATTTTAAACAAATGAGATGGTTCATCATAAGAACAATATAATTTTTTCTTACGTACACACACTTAATAAAAAGTAAAAAAATCACTATATATATATATATATATGAGGTCTACATGTATGAATTCACATATATGCAATAAGAGAGTTGCCTACACCTGTTACCTAAGAGACTTTATGTTATTCCCTGGAGGATGTGTGCCTGTTGCTTTTGTTAAATTGAATTCCTAATTTTGTCCTCCAACTAACATTAGATGCTTTATTTTTGTCCCTTAACTATTAATTGTATCAATTTCTTCATTTAAATTTTAAAATCGAACCCATTTTATTATTGGATAATGCTCTTCATTAAAATCTTAATACAATTATCTAATTTTTCTTTGTGGGAATACAATTATCTAATTTAAAATTTACTTTTTTTTAAGAAGAAATTTAAAATTTACTTTATTGTGAAATTACGGGGCAAAATTCATACAACTAATGGTTGAAGAATTAGTAATTAATTATTATTGCTATTATTGTACTTTCATATTTTAGGGGAAAAAACATAATACCATACTTACTACTTTTTTTTTTTTTTGGAAAAAAATGCAATGTCAGCCAATTCCCTCACTCCAGTCATATGGTAAAGACTAGAGAGAGAAAGATAAAGTTTATTGAAAAATGACATAAATTAATTTGACATACTTTTAAGCAACAAACTTGAAAATCGAGAGATTCAAATGATAGCCTAGTGATAATGGTATCTTTTGTATTACCTCATATCTATGGTTCGAATCTCATTTTCCCCTTACTATTTTTGTGTGTGTTCTAATAAGTATTACTGTTTACTCAAAAAAACAAAACAAAACAAAAACCTTGAAATTCGAATGATTGTTTAGGGACTAAACATCCTTACCCCAGATAAAACATCATTAGCCAGTAAATTAAAAACTACAAAGCCTTCTGTCAAATTACAGCCCAAATTGTTGCTAGACTGTCGGCAACTTTTTATAGGTTTCCCTGTAATATTATGTGCTCCATGTTCTTCTTGGCCTGACCTATTCAAAAGCAACCTGCAATATTCACATGCAAGCTTGAGAGTGGTTTTGTAAAAGCTTTACCAGTCACCATCATCAACCTTATCGCCTAGCAAGGGAGGTTATGCCCACTTATTACTTAATAGCCTAAGTTCAAGACGTCCTTAGAGCATCTGTAGCAGCTGGTGCAAAAATTATGTCATTTTGCCACACCAAATGCCTACTTTATTATTTTACCACATCATTTTACAACATTTCATTTATCAGATGTTTTATAATTCAATTCTATACATTAAAATAATATTTACTACACATTAAAATACATTAAAATACATTTTTTAGTTTACTATATCTGTCCGTACCGTTGCAACGGTACGGACACAAAATGGTATATGTGCAAAAAAAAAACAACATATGCAACATCTACTAAAATCCTATTTTTTGTGTTTGGTGTGGGATATGTGCCAAATGCTAAATATTTGGCACATATCCCACATCTACTGTGGGTGCTCTTAGATACTCACAACTTTGGCAAACTCGTATAGTCATTTGTTGTAATAACATTTTGTAAGATAATATATACTATAAATTAAAGAAAAATATTTTATTAATATAATAAAATTTGAATAAAAAATGAACAAAAAAATGTAATTTAAGTTTACATGACGAATGCACATATAGTGTAACATCAAATTTTTTATCAAAAACCAATGGTCATGTTAGATTATTGAAAAAAAATTACAACTTACTCCCAGTTCTTGATCCTATTACAATTAACTTCACTATTTTTCAATTGTTACATTTTACTCTCTAAATTTTGGATTAAAATGAAATCATTAGGGTATTATTCAAATTAATATATTTTGCAATTTAGTTTCACAAACTTTTCAATCACTATATTTCTGTTCTTAAAGTTTTTATGAAAATGAAATTATAAACTTAGTTTGGGAAGATTCATAATGATTTTATTGTAGTTCAAACCTTATGAGGTCAAATGTAACTATTGAAAGTTCGTGTACTAAATTATGATAGGCCAAAGCCTTAAGGAGATAAATTATAATATACCCCAAATTATAAAATAATTTAAAATAAATAATGGCTTTTGAAAAAAAAAAATTTCTTGAGACTTTTGATAATTGAGTTTTAACTGAAACACTATTTTAATTTGTTTGAAAACTTTGGTAATAGAATTCTATTGCAGTAAAATATGTGAATAATTTTAATGTACTTAAAAGGAGTCACATGGAGAAATTATGTCATACAACTTGTAATGAGTCACATAATACAAGCATGACATGTAAGACCTAATTTTATTATTAAAACAAAAAATTATGATAAATTAATAAATATTGGTAATTGAGTTTCCACTTATTTAAAAGAAATTTCAATATTTAGGGCAACCACAACTTGGAGGACAAAACTTGTATTATATCATATGGTACATGCTCTGGATGTGACCTTACTTAATATGTAATTTTTTAATGAATGTACACTTTGGTGACAATAACTTAATTATTTAAATTTTTTTTGAGAATCTAAATTATTTAATTTCATTACTCTCATTTAGTGTACAAAGGTCTTATAATTCACGTGGGAAGTTTCTTTGTGTTTAGATTGGTTTTAATCATAACTTATGTGATTAAAATAAGAATAAAAATATAAAAACGATAAAAAAGAAAAAGAAAAAGGAGAGGATGCCCACTTTTTTTGGTGCAACATGTATGATACAACTTTTATTATATATTTAACAAAAAAAAAACTTTTATTATATAATATATGAGATAATTTGGACATTAGTTTATTTAATATTAATTTATTGTAAATATTTTGGTGAAAATCACTAAATAATTTATTGTTATATATAATTTCACAATTCTCATATAGACACGTTAACGAAGAAAGAGGTGGAAGAAGTACAGTGCCGATTTATTACAACCTATTGATAGATTTTATTTTACTATATTTTTTGTCGAAATTATGTCATACACCTAATTCTATTAAAAAATTATAATAAACTAATAAATAAAATAAATACTGGTAAGATTGTAAGAGACTAGAGTTTCCACAAATTTAACAGAAATTTTTAATATTTAGGGAAAACCCAATGTGGAAGGCAAAACTTTTATTATATATATAGTATAGAGAAATGTTATATTCACAACATTTTTTTTAAGTTGTAACTAAAATAGATTATTATAATAAAATAATAAAACTACATTTAAATGTACACATTTAATAATAAAATGGTAATGATAATAGTTTTATTTTTATATAATTCAATAATTACAACAATAAATGAGACCAGAATAACACCGAGTTACAAAATTTTTGTTACAAGAGTAGCATTTTAAACTTTTTAAAGCCTTTATAAGAAAGTCTGACTTAGAGTAAACTAAGTTAATAATTTTAATATACTTAATGTGCCACATAATATGAGAAGGACCTCACTCCCTCTCCCTTTGTATTTGTGTGTTTTTGTTTTTGTTTTTTTTTGTTTTAAATTTATATATCCACTTTCGAGGGACAGGGAGCTTGGTAATGGTACCAGAATATGCCGAATTTTGACCAAAAGCTTCTATTAGAAATGTTAAAATATATCCTCTCAAAAAAAGAAAGAGTTAAATATATGTTGGTTAGCTATATATCCACCCACCAAAATCCGAAGAAATTGAAAATGGAGGCCAAATAGGTTTAACTGCCTAAGGTCAAAGACTCTTAGTGCCCGTTTGGATTAGGCTTATTGAGCGTCTGCGTTTTTGAGTTTCACATTTCCTTCTCTTTTTTTTATTCTTTTTTGTTTTCAGCGCATATGAACAGTAACCGTACTGTTCATGCACATAGATTCACTGTGTAGGAGACAAAGTGCACTATTTATGTACTGTTCACAGGACCCACAACCATTTTATTCAAAAAAAAAAAAAAGGGTCCCACGACACTATTCACATATTTAAAAATTATTTTGTTACAGTATTTTTAGTTTTTAGCAAAATAAGTTGTATCCAAACGGACCCTTAGACTTTAAAAGTTAGAACTTGCATGGACAGACCCCATATGGCCCAGCTCTTTGAATCAGTCATTCATCCCTCAAAACAAAATTTTTTTTTTTTTTTTTCTCACTGACATAAACCCAAAGCCCAACAACTTACTATTAAATCATTTTTTAAAACAAATAATAATAAAATAAATTATTATTATTATTTTAAAACAATGCTTAGGTTCCGTTTGGATAGAGCTTATTTTGCTGAAAATTGAAAATTGAAAACACTGTAGCAAAATAATTTTTAAATGTGTGAATAGTACCGTGGGACCCATTTTTTAATATTTTTTTTAATAAAGTGGTTGTGGGTCCATGAACAGTGCGTGAACAGTAAAATTTGTCTCCCTGAAACGCATGAAAAAAAAAAGGAGGAAAACGCAAAACTGAAAACGCAGACGCAGTAAATGTGCTATCCAAACAATCACTTAATAGATTTTACGATTTTGCAATTTATTGAGGTGACTGATTGAATTTCATACAATATTACTTTCAGTGATACCACTATTGACATTACTTTTATAATACACTAATCACAATCTGTCACCTCACCAAATATTAAAAAAAAAATATGAAATTCATTATTTCTTCATACTTATTATTTTTCTTTTTCATTCGTTTCAAATGCTTGTTTTGTAAGAATAAAGTGCAAACTACAAAGCAAGAAAAAAAAAATCTTGTCAATAACCTCTAAATCAAATAGCATCTTGGTGTATTCAACAAAAATGTTCAAGGCTTAAAATGTATTTCAAAAGATTTTTAAGGCTATTTCTTTCATGTTCGTAAGGCTAAGTTTCTAGTATTTACTTAACCTTAATAAAATACAACAATCAAGCTTTAATCTTAAAATTTGAAGTTCCGGCTATGGATTTTCAATCTTAATTAGGTGCATTTGTATAAGCAGCTAGAAAACGGTGTTTTGAGTTTAAAATGAGTGTTTGTAAAAAAAAAAAAAAACTATGAAGAATTGTGGTTACAAAACGGAGTTTCAGATTTTAAAAATGCTCTTTTAAGCTTTCAAAACGCCTAACCAAACTGAGGTAATTGCAATAGATGTAAAATACATAAGATAAGGAAAGATGGTGAACTTTGAAACAAACAGAGAACATTGTAAGAAGTGGGGGATTAGTCTCAAATTTATTGCCCCAGTTGTGTTGTACGCATAGAGTCTGTGGGTTTCACTTTTTTTTTTTGCAGTAGTTTTGTTTTATAGCTATGGTTGTGACTTGTGAGGCTGGTCTTCTGTGTGGATTTTTCTGTTAACACATATTCTTTTTCCCATTTTAATAACCTCATTTTTATTAATAAATAAATAAATTGACAAATTCAACTAAGTTAGAAGTTAGAACGATGTTTACAGGTATATGAAGTGGTCCAGAAGGACCTATGATAATACTTATATATCTACATCTTACTATTTTCTTTTTCTTTTTCTTTTTTTCTTTTTTTGAGGGGGAATCTACATCTTACTTTGGTTGTATTTAAGAGAGATACAATTGTAATCTCATTTGACTCATAAACCATACTTTTGGATAATGTTTTCTGAGATCTTATGTTATCTATTAAGTATTAACCATATCAAATTATGGGTTTGGTTGTAAAGTACTTTACAAACATTTATTAAATGTGTAATCCACATTTATCCATATAATTTCTCAACACAATTAGTCTAATCACATAAAATTTTATATTTTTTTTCACAATTTTTGAGTCATGATGTTATGATTGATGAACAATAAAAATGGTTTCAATAGTTGGCTATGTGAAAGTGATGTTACATCAATCTCAACTTGCCACGTGAACTAGTTGTATAAACAATTTTCATCAAAAAAAAAAGTTGTATAAACAATTTATGAAAATATTTCTTCTTTCTTTTGGCATGATGATAAACTTCATTTTACCATCAGTTTCCATAAACTTAACTTCTAATTTATCACTATTCTTTGAAATCATTTTTATTTTGTAGAAAAGTGTCACTTTTGATTTTTTTTTTTTCAATAGAGATCCATTGAACTTGTAACTTGTAAGCTATAAATTGGGGGATTATAATAAAACCCCTTCTGTTATACATAAAATTTAATTCTAAGGCTTTTGTGTAGTTTGGTCATATTTTTTAAGAATTTGAGACAAATTGAATTAAATTTACTATTACTAGAAAAAGATTTAATACTAATAAAACTCTTACGGCAAGCAATAATTATCTCATATGTCTGCTTCATGAAACGACTCTCTCAGAACATGTGAGTCTTATAAAGGGATTCGCACACTATAAGAGGCCCCTCCATGGGCACATGACATTGAAGAATAGCCCAAACTGGTCGCACTCTGCATACTCCATTGACAAATTGACAACCATACAACCAACCAACATACAAAAAGTAATTTCATCATTGTCAGCTACTAAACTTTCTAACAAAGACTACAAACACTTAAATTATAAAGTGCTATGTTAGTCGTTTACTTCAGAGAATAAATTTTGAAGTCAAGAGTTATAGGTCCTTTGATAGTAATATAATAGGACTAAATTGTTTGGACTTTTATTCATCTAATAGCTTCACTAAAAGAGAAATTTTACAAGCTATCTATAGCAGTTTCAGCTCTAATGCTGATATTCCAGCTGATTACAACATGCCAAAACACATTATTAGATTTGCCTATCTTATTTCTCAAACAAAACGTTTAAGTTCTAGCCATACTGATTGTAAGAATGTTATTTACATAGGAATATGAAATCAATTTCTCAGGCCAGCAGATACAACATGTTGTCACCAACTGAGAAACATTTATATCATGACTCATTAGACGTAAGAACCTCTACCTTTTCAACTTGAGTAAGCATTTCAACCTTTTCAGGTGATCTTATTGACCATTGAATCCATGAAAATAACTTCTCAAAGTGGAAGAGGTGCTTCCGGACATGGTAGATATGTACAGTATAGAGCAATGCAGCCAATGTGACCAGCATAAAGGATATCAAAGTCAACTGCCAGAAATCCTGAAATATAAGACAATAACAATAATGGAGTTAATTTGGTTCAAAGCATCATATTTCTCAATTGACACAAGAGTCTGGTGAACACAATCCACATGTGACATGACACACTTCTCAAATGTGTGGCATGAAGAACTAATCATATTTCCACCACAACCAAAAGTCAAATGAGGATGAATTGTATTAAGAAAAACACAATTTCTTAAGTTATCAAGAGTGTTAGAATACAGTAAGCCCTATAGGCCCAAAGACCAAGGCCTGTTAGTATTACTAGTACAGTACTCCCATTTCTTATACAACACTCATTTTGTGCACCTATACATATAGCATACAGGCTTCTACTTGTACAGCTAACAAATACAGAAATATAGAATTTCCTTCTGCTCTTTTATCTGTTTCTTAAACTTAAAGAAACTGAGAACCAGAGAATCTGAAAATTTCATGATAGCCAAAAGATTCACCACAATAATAATGATAATCTCTTTCAATCTCGCTCTCTCTCACGACACACACAGATTGGAAGGATGTCTTAAGTGCTCTTACTGAACTAATGCATATTCCAGCAAAGCATAAACTGAACATACATGCATCAATTCAATGATATTCCATTAAGCCAAAACCAAAAGCTAAATAAGGTCACCTGTGGATTGGAGATAATTATTCCCATGACATAAGTCATCAAATCCAAAATAGACTGCAGAGAGTTCTGAACTCCTCCCACAACACCGCGATCAGATTCAGGAACACGATCCTATTTACAAAGGAAAATGAGTGAGAATACAAGTTGAATTTTTTTTTAATAATAGAAGAAAGAGAGATATTAAAATGTATAAGTACTAGTTTGCTATAAATTTGCTATAAGTGTATAGTCCTAGTTTTATTTCTGGGGTTTCTCTACCTGCATTTGTTGGATGACAGATAAGTCAAACATCCACAAACCAAGCCGAGATGTTGCTACTCCAGCCATCAGCATATACGCTGATAAAAGGCCATTTTGCACAAATATTGAAGCAACACATAGTATAAGGCAGAACCACTGCATGAAAACCACATAAACTCCATAAATTCAATGGTGAATTAGGAGTAACTTTGACAAAGAATGGCCTATAACACAAATAAAATTACTTAAAGAATCACTATTTATATCTGTATTTTTAGAAAGGGAAAAAATGCAATAGCAGGTTATTACAATTTACAAATGGGCATGTGACTTCAAAATAAGTAATACTACTAAATCTATTTTCTGACTACCAAATGACCTGTTATGTGTCTACCGAAGTTTTCACCTGAAACCAGATAGACCAGAGTCCAGTTCTTAGTGTTGAAATGCGAGATTGTAATATTGGGTATACAACTGTTGCAGCTATTCCAATCACAGCACTTACTCCACGTGATAACCCTATAACATAAGCAGGTACACCTTCCCATTCTAAAGTAGCCGTCATCAAAGTTCCAAAGCTGGATAAACAAAATCAGTAAGAACTTGTTCAACATTCAGCTAAAGCCAAAAAAACAGCATGGAAAAAATATACACAGATTCAGAGAGAGAGAGAGAGGAAATTTTATGTACTTTGAGGTGTAGTTAGAAGCAATTTGAAGGAAAAATAATCAGACATAAAATGCATAGCAATTAAGGGGAGATAAGACCTGTGAAAAATAGACAACCTAAAACATATTTATATATTCATTCACTCATGAAGAAGTTGTAATTGATAGATTACCACCTGTCCTGAAAGCTTAAACTACCACTTGTCCCTAAAGTTTAAGATGTTAGGAAATGATGAATTTGATCATTTAACCATTATTCCAAGAGTAATTAGGTTCTCACCTAAGGACGGTGAAATAGAGCAAAGCCAGAGCTAATCCAGGGAGCACAACATCTTGTTGCCAATACACTTTCCATGCATCAAAACAAGGGATCCATCCAAATATACTCATTACACAGCTTTCCTCTGCCAATGCTGAATTGCCTCCATCATCAGAAAGCAAGCTTTCTGTCTCTTCAACACTAGGTGAAAGTCTTGAGACCCTCCTTTGGTTACTTTCACCTAAAGCAGGTATCCCATTATATACAGAGATAAAAAGCCAATATTCCACCCAAATAGTAATAGCATTCCACAGTGCTAAAGACACAGCAGATGATCTCAGTGACACAAAGCTGATAACAAAGCCAGATAATACAGGAGCTCCTAGCTTGCTTATTAGATCAATTCGCCTGATAATTGAATTCAGCTTTGTCAGCGTTTCTGGAGGATGGCCTTCTGATATCACAACCACCCTGTAAATTAAAAATAGATAATATATTACATAAGAGTTATTATTATTATTATTATTTTTTAATATAACAAATTCCTTATTCTCCGGTTGGTAGCCAAGAAAACAAAGGAACTTAAACCAAAAATGACAAAATGGTGTGATAGCAACAATACAATATAACAAAAATTAAGCATTACTATGGCACAAACTGAACAAGGATTACAAAAATATGAAATGTTTAATACTTTCTAACTAAGGAAAAATAAATTTTAGATGATATGTCTGGCAGGATCAAATTCTGACCACCAACAATACTGATAAACGTTTCAACTAGAATTACGCAGTACTTTTTTTTATGTAAGTGAAATTATGAAGTCATTTTTCACTTGAAAGCCTCTATGCAATTACCATTCCCTTTCAATCAAGATGGTACCAGCGAGGGTTGAAAGTGCTGCAATTGCTCCGGAGATGTTGGTTAATATCACAAGAAAGATGAATGCCGTAAAATTTGTGGACTTCAAGAATGAAAATTTCAGTAGTGCAATCACTGTGCCTCCAGCAATTATATAAGCAAGATTTTGTGCTACCAACCAAAGTCGGAGAACCTGCCAATAGAGTTTAAGATGCATATTTATCTATCAATGATTTAAATTTGTCTCAAACAGCAAGTTCAACCTGCATACTTATACAAATAACTCAGTAAGTTTAAATTATCATATAATGGTTTGTTCACGTTCCATTCCATCCTGTAGATGAAGACAACAAGATTATCTAAGCAAATCAATTGGTGGACAGCTTAGGAGGATTAATTCTTGTCTCTTTCTTTCTTAGTTTATTCTTTTTGCTTTTACAAATGAATAACAGATTTATCAAAGAAGGCAAAGAGGCTACAACCCCAGTACCCTCCAACACATTGCTGTGTTCTGCAATAACATAAAGAGTTGGGAGGGCCTATCTGAAAGGCATTTAAGCAGAACAAATATGCCAAAAATGAACTTGCCAGCCATCTCCAATAATCTTTTAGAAGATAGTCCTGGCTATAAATTGTTAAGGAGAACTATACATTGATTAGAATCCATAAACTTCTCATTGTGCCTGTTCAAGAGCTAGTCATCAGGCAATAATTAATTGGCAAAATATTTTGGGTGTTTCTAGGAGACTTTTGAAAACTTGTTTTATTTTGATGTTCACCAATCACAAATCTATCTCTTTTTTTTGGTTGATTATATTACATACGCAAACAGTATATCTTAAACTCACGCCCTCACCCTCCATCCCAAATCTGTAAACTTAATACAGTGTACAATGAATAGATTGGTAAGCAAACCTTTACATATGTCAACCTATCCACCCATTGTCCAACAATGGCACCAAAGAGTACGGTAGAAGAAGCTTCTGCCACACCATAGATAGCTGCAAAAAGTAAAGAGTTTGGCCAAATGTTGATCATGTATAAACCAACAGAGAATTCCCACATCCTGCAACAAGAAAAGAATTCAATAAGAACTTAATTCCAAACAGTATATCTAGAGGAAGTGTGTTGGGTGTGAGGAGTCACCCAATTTGTCATTATAGCCAAAATATATAAGGGCAAATGCATTGGTCAATATAACCTTGTGTTTAGATTCAATCAGGGCACATAATGAGTATGCATTCAATCGATCTCTTTCATTAGACAATGAACAAAATCACATGGAACATGGTCCTCAGATAAGTTTACTTGAACAGACTTAGTCTATTCATGAAACTAGGTTGACCTCTAGGACAAAATATTGCATAAACATGTAGGGAAAGATCAAAATTAAAAAATTAAAAAATAAATCTGGCTGGATACTTTTTCTTCCTTCAAAGATGTTTCACTTAATACCTCCATAGTTCTAATTTCTTGGCACAAGATGGGCATAGCTGATAGCTGTAGTATTAACAGATTGTTCACCTGAAATAGATTTGTGTAGTTTATTTGTTGACTTCTCAAGCAGTAGCTTTTAATTAAATTTTAGCAACTAATAAATAGCCTTTCAATGGATCAAAACCCATAGCAGTGTTCATACAATCTGAATTTGAACACCTAAAATGAAAAAAAAAAAAAAAAAAAAAAAAAAAACACAACAACAACAACAACAACAAATTCAATCCTTATATAGACCAGAGTTGTAAAATTCACTCAAGAATTGAAAACTTCCAGGAAAATAAAAATGAAAATTATAATGTTTGAAATAGTTCTAAAACATTAAAGGTGAAAGATTTAATTTTTTAAATGTCACAATAGCAGTGAAATAGCTTCAAATTCAATAAGTCTAACAAAAAATGGTAAACAACAAGAAGAACCAGCTTTGGTCTCAAAAGTTTAGTAAAAAAAAAAACCTTTAGTCTCAAAAATTTAAAGCCTTGGTCTCAAAATGTTGAAACTATTATGAATTTTCAATAGACTAGTCAGTTCGGGCGCATGTATTTTTTTCCCAAAAAATATAAGAAAAATAATTTTTTTTTAAATAAAAAAAAATCAAAAAAAGAAAAACCCAACAATGAGAATGAAATTGTAAACACAATAGTGATAGAAAATGAGAAATAAACCTGGCACCCCATCTGGCCAAAAAGTGACCAACGTACAAGTACGTGAAAAGTGAAGAAGGGATAGAATTGTGTTGAGTATCTAATAAAGGTTTTTCTTGCTTCGCTAGAAGTGGTTCTCTCTCCATCTCTTCTATTTCAGCCTCTTCTTTCGGATTATTATGTTCACGTTCAAAATTAAAAGTCTTTCTAAGATTTTAGTAATTATTGTAATTCTAACTATGGGATATGCATGTGTTGTTGTACTTGTATGTTAGATGTTGTATGTTATGATGATGATGATGATGGTGATGATGATAACATTGATAACATGATTGCATAACCATCTTTTCGAAAAAAACAGCTGAGTTGTACGTGATGGAACCCCCTCTGAAAGTTGCTGTTATGATACTAATACTACAAACATGTTGTTTGACTTGCTCTAAGATTCGGGTGTTTTTGTTTTCTTCTACAAATATATAGAGAAATGTTAGGGGCACTAATTTTGGCACAACTTTGTGTCACACCTCGCCACATGGCGAATTGTGATAGGTAAAGGTGTGTTAGTGGGCCATGTGGAGACACATCCTTACCAATCACAACTCACCATATGATGAGCTGTGGCACAAAGTTATGCCAAAATTGGTGTTCCTAGTATTTCTCAATATATATATACTTTTTTATTTATTTAATTGAAAATTTGAAATCAAACAATAGAGAATTTAGATCCGATGCAATAACATGACCATGACCATCCATGCAATTTATCACTAGGTTGTGAGATGTAAAAGTTAAAAATCCAATGATAAGAGGGTAAAAAATTTAAAAAGTAAAAGGTTAATAAAAATTTACCATATTAGCTTTTATATCTTACACCTGATAGTAATTGCATGGTTGGAATCCCAATCCAATAAGGGCTAGTATCCTACAAAGTAAAAAGTTATAGGAAAAATATGCATTAAATTTAACAAATTAAACTAAGACAAGACTTAGATATAGTACTTAAGTGCTGTTCTTTAGGTTCTTATCTTAACATTCTGTCATATGAATTTTTTCTCATGAGATGAAAGTGTATTTTTTAATTAAGTATCCACATGACTGAATCTTAAGAGGGGAACCTAAGAAACAACACCTAAATTATATGATTGTTAATACTCAAGAGTTTTGTAATTCAATAACATTGTCCCTTCTCGTTTACGAGGAGATCAAATAATGATTCAAATTCTCCATCTCCTTTATTATGATTTTCAAATTAATAATAAAAGAACTAATCCCTATAGTTTAAAAGGTAAGCAATTTAACCTCAACCTATCAACCTTGTTGTCTGGTAGACCATAGAGTTTGAAATGTTTAGGGCCCGTCTAGTAGAAAAGTTTGAGTAATATTGTTTGTATTTTTTAAAATACGTGTAGGTGAAAAAGTATATGAAAATGCGTGTAATGTTGTTTAAAAACTAAAAATATTTTGTTTAACAACTTTACCAAACGAGACCTTATTTTTCCAAAGATATATGTTTCAAACTTTCCATTCAAGTGACAACTCACAAATTTTTTTTTTGTGTTAAATATTGTACAACCAAATCATTTTATTGAATTAGTGAATTTAAAAAAGGGTTAATTATTTTCCTTCAAGAGATAAGATTGTCTCCCATTTGAATGAACTATTTTTTAGGGGGGGTTTAAAAACGAAAATTTTATAAAACTAGATTAGGAAGTACATCAGCAAAAATATTTTGTTTTTTGGTAACACATCAGCAAAAAGTTGACCCGTCTAACAGTCAGCCGTCATTACAACAGAGGAGAACAGCCCAACAATAAAATAAAAGTGTCCTTTCTAACACGTACCCATGTGATTGCTCAACCTCAAAACAAGACCTTTTCCATGAACAGTCAGATCAAAGAGTCGGATTTTCTCAGTGGAAAAAGACAATTTTTATAGTCAAGACTTTCCATTGTTTTCTAGTGCAGTGGGGTAAGATACATCTTTTTTTTTCTTTAAAAAATTGAGGGGTGTTTGGTAGAGATATTTAAACAACAGTTTTCGTTATTTAAACAACATTACACATTTTTTTACCAATATATATTTAAAAAAAATACAAATAACATTATTAGAACAACACTATTTAATGAGCTCGAAAGTCTAATTTGAAGGGGTTTTGTCCTAGCACTAGGAGTAGGCAACTGTATACCAGTATATACTATATCCAGCCTTCATCACGTCAGCCCAGGTCCAATAGCAATAAAATAGTGGTAAAATTATTGATTTTTAAATTGGGCTTCTAGATTTGGTAGTGATAATCCTTTTTGTTTTTGTTTTTTTTTTTTTTTTTTTTTTTTTTTTTGAGAAGAAGTGATAATCCTTTTTGTTTTTGGTTAAATTGATAGTGATAATCACTTCGTCCTCTTATGGACTTTGTTGGTTAAATTGATAGGAAGTCTTGTTAACGGATGTTTATAGGCCAATTGTTAATAAATTATTTTAGAAAAGTATTAATACTACTTTTATGAGAAATATAAAAAGTCGTGAAAATGATTAATCACTTTTTATTTTTCCATAAAAAGTTTTTAAAAAATATCATTAATCAGTACTTAGAGCATTTATTAACTTCTCTTTTTAATAAATATGAAATTTAACGTTAGGAGGTGCATTCAAACCACCAATTTGGTCCAATCCAACATTTTGGATTGGTTAGATTAATTAGTTAGATTGATTTTTTTTTTTTTTTTTTTTTTGAAGTTTAGGTTAAATCGGGTTTAAGTTTTCAAAAATGTTAACCCAGTCCAACCTTATCATTAAGGATTGGTTTTTAGAACTATCATGGGTTTTTGGTTGAATAGAAGATTTTCGATACAAGAGAGTTATATTAGATTAAAAAATGCTTGAAACTTTAATTCAACTCCGATTCATGTACATCCCATATGGCCTTATTTAACATAGAAAGCATAAGTGGATGAACCACCGGGCCTTGTAGCCCAAGTGGTACCCGGTTCACCATGTAACCATCAGTGCGAGGGTTCTATCCCCCGCAATAAACAATTACCCAGCAAAAAAAAAAAAGTGGATGATACTATCCTGACAATGATGCTTGGCATGTCTTTCATGTGGACTCGAATAGATGATAAAAATTGATGCTAATTGGCAAATCTAGTTTGAAGTTTGAACTTGTTAGAGCATCAGCAATGGAATGGCTAAATGCCAAATGCAAGCTCCTTTTACCATTCAGCCTAAAAAGTCCACTCCATTAGATGTGCTAAAATGTAAGTATTGTAAAAAAAAATACAATTGTGCTACAGTGCGATTCTAAATGTAGAATCGCACTGTAGCTCAGATTGTATAATTTTTAATATATTTTATTCCCTCATATAAATTTATTCTTTTCTCTCTTTTTCTCTCTCCGCCTTCCATCTCTTCTCTCTCCCTTGTTCTTGTTCTACCCTCTCTACTCCTCAAACCAGAAACACCCTTTTCTCAAACCCAAAACCCCGTGTGGTGGTGGTAGCGGCAGAGGTAGGCGTGGCATAAAGTTCCGTTGATGTGGCGGTGGTGGCGGCGTGGGTCTAGGTCGGTGGTGTTGGGGGATGGTGGATTTCATTCATGGGTGGGTTTCCGTCGTGAGTGGGTTTCTCTCTGTAGTTGCCGTCGTGAGTGGGTTTCAGTCATGGGTCGGTTTTGGTTGTGGGTTGGTGGATTTTAGTATTGAGTTTGCTGATCGGCGCAGTGGAACGGCGAGGTGGAGATCAACGTCGTGGGTTTCAATATTGGTGAGATTGGCGACTGTGGCTTTCTAGATCAGCGAGATCGGCAGTGGTGGGTTTCTGGGTTTTAATATTGTGTTTTTTTTTTTTTTTTTTCTTGGTGATTATGTGGTGGTTGTTTCTTGTGGATGTGGTTGTTGTTGGTGGTTTTGGAGGCTTCTTCTTGTGGTTGTGGTTGTGGTTGGTGGTGGGTTTGGTGGTCGGAGTTGTGGGTTTGTTTAGATTAGTGATGGGTTTGGTGGAGATCGACGTGGGTGGTGATGGTGTGGTGGTGGCGTGGTGGTGGTGACTATGGTGGGTGGTTGAGAGAGAAACAGAGATTAGAGAGAGGAGATTAGAGAGAAGTGAGAAATATTTTTATATTATTTTAATGTGTAGCATGGTAAAATAAAAGTTGGAATGCTAGGTGAATTGTAAAATGATATTGTATAACTGATAAAGTAACTTTTTGGGATGGTAAAATAGAATAGGATAGGAGAAACCATTGTGGATGCTCTTAGGTAGAGGGTCAACTTTGCTTGGAAAAACATAATGAAGAGGAAGAGCAGTAGCAGGTAGAAGACATTTATTAGTGTTTTTGCCAGGGGGCGGCTCTATTCACCATACTGATTACTGATCTCGAGGAACCTCGCAAGTTGTGAACAACTCAACATAGATCCAACCAAAACACAGGATCCAATATAGATTTAAAGGTTCATGTAATCATTGTCTTTTTCTTTTTCTTTTTTTTTCCTTCTTCTTTATTTGATTTCCTTTTGTTTTTGCTGGATCTGCTTCCAAACATGTCAAAAAAACTGACACTCAACAAAACCTTAATAAATTATAAATGGAAACTGAGATTTGTATTGTCCTCCTTTTAATTTGGTCTGCTAAATGATATAATAAATGACACATCACACCTCAAAAAAAAAAGAAAAAGAAAAGACATCACTTTACAGTCTCTAACACATGAGGATTGAAACTTGAAACCTCAGATCTCCATCTTTGATTGAGGAATACCACACGCTTATTCAAGACCATTGTATTGCAAATTTAAAGCATAAAAGAAATTTATGTTCATACTGAAACCTGAAAATTTTAGGAGTTAATTGAGGCAAAAATAACTTTAAAATACATCAAATACCTACCGAAGGGCTACCGAAGAGCTACCTCTGGTAACAAATAGCAGAGAGGCAGCCAACCAGTACATTTAGACAGTTGCGAGTAAAATTCATAAATTTATCATTATAATTATCAAGTTAATTAATTTATAAAAATATTATTATTCACAACCCCATTGAAGACCCCCTTAATGTATGAAAATATTATTAATCACGACTCCATTGAAGACCCCATTGAAGGTATCTTGTGCATCTAGTGTATGTATCATCTCTCTCATAATATATGAGCTCACAATTAGGTGAGACCCACATGTGAGAGATCCCAATGAGTGCTAGTTTAACTGGTGCCTCCACCCTTAAAAGTTCTAGGTAGAAGGTGAATCCATGGGTTCAATACCCATTAGGTGCTCGTGTAACTAAACACCAAAAAAAAAAAAACCATGTGAGAGACAATGCATAAACCAGAAACATTAGATAATTATTGTTGACTGAGATAGCAACACAGAATTTGCCATGAAACCAAAGGATCCTTTAGTTCAACAAACTTGGGCTAAGGCAAACATGCTAGTTGCATGATGTTTCCGATGCTGCCAGCCACTGATTTTGCATGATTTTTTTTTTTTTTTTTATAAGTAGATTTTGCATGATGTTTCAGTAATTATTTCTTTGTCAACAATGTTATTCAAATTATAAAATTTTGTATCATTTGGTAATTAAAGAAAACAATCCAAACAACCATTTCCTAGTAATGACTGAAAACCTTAAAGGATTCTTGCCAATGAATGGGCAATGGAGAAATCATTTTCTGCTGACAATTAAAAGAATTTGTACAGTGCAATATTTTAGGTTTTTCTTTGGGGGTTGAGGAGTAAAAAAGATAAGTGAACGGGAAAAAAGAACAAAATCTTGTTACAGGCACATTCAAGATGCGCGAAGAACAGCATAGCTCCAAGCTGAGCCTAGAAACAAGGAAAAAAAAATGATAGCAGATTAGTCAAACCAGAAATATGCTTAACTGAACAGAAATTATAAACAACTCATGCCCATATCTAACATATGTTTCAGGAAAGATATATACAATCAATGATCTAGCAATCCATGACTGTTACAAAGTGCAACACACTACTGAATCTGCAAATCGAAAAGTATAGAGCAAACTCAACAATTGTGATCTACTTGAGTGTTTCATCTAACTCTACTTACTGCCACTTCATTTAATCATTACTTTGCTTTACTCTTGTTAGTTAGTAAATTCAATTTGAACCATTGATTTTGGTCTCCTTGCAAACCAACATGCTACTACTACACTCACTCATTGTGTTTGACTTCACATGAAAGCATTGATTTATAGTTCTACTTTCTTTACAACTCATCCACCTCAAAATTATCATTGTACAAGTATGTTCATTGCAATTATGGATTACTCATTGACTGCTGCTCTCATGAACAGAGCCTCTCTTATATGATATATATCCAGGCTCATCAAAAACAATATCTTGAAGTGATGACTAAAATATAACACAAAACATCTGACTAACAAAAAATAAAAAGTAACATGCCTCTAGAAATTTTTGTGTAAGAAGAGAGTAATTGGCATTGAAATTGTAAAATACCCCTTCAATGGCATAAAAGAGGAGATGAGAAACCCATTTAAATTTAGCCAAGTTCTAAACCTTAACGTTTACCTTGCTATTGCCCTTTTTAAGCTTCATTGAATCATATATAGGATAAAAGGATTGGTTCAGGTTAAGATGATAAAGCAGCAGAGTGAAAAAGAAACATAAATAAATAATGAACAGGAAAATATAAGTTTAGGTATTTTATTTGTATAAAATAGCTCAGACTAAGGTCATTTTTTTATTTTTTATTCTAGAACAATTGAAACCCCATTGCAATGAAGTCAAAGATAAGGGCTGCAGGCTTCTGCAGATAAGAAAACCAGTGGTCCATCCAAGCCCTGCACTGCATTCCAACATTCAGCCTCATCATTTTCATTTTGCACTTCAAGGAAGAAGCTTGCCACGTGTGGGTTTATACCATCTCTCAAAGCCTAAAACTTTATTTCTATCAAGGTCCATGAAAATGAAAGAAAGTGGCTCTCTAAACACCATAACAAGTCAAATATCCAGTACGAGAGAACTTTCACTATCAGTATTTATCACCATATAATTTATCAAAAAAAAAAGTATTTATCACCATATAATTTAAAAAAAAAAAAGTATTTATCACCATATAATTTTGCACAATGATATTACTAACATAATGTGCATGCATGTGAAGGTATACCCAGTCCATTGTCATAGGTAGGACCCCCCCCCCCTCCCCTCCCCTCCACACACACACATAAAAGAAAAAGAAAAAGAAAAGAGTGAAAGATAACATCCTATGGGACAATTTAACAAGAGAGACAGTAGCTTCAATGATTACACTAAGGCAAATCAAACAAGAAAGTCAAGAAAGGTGAAACCTAAGCATGTGAATCTACAAGAAACCAACAAAAGCTTCACTATTTTTAGGGTAAAGAAAAAAAAAGGGTAAATCAACTTACTAAATTATAGTATTAAGTGCGCTAATAACAAAGAAAAAGGTAAATCAACTTACTAAATTATAGTATTAAGTGTGCTAATCAAATTCAGATAAGTGCATCTTACTGCCAAATAAAAACAAAATTATATGTGAACCCACAAAATAGATTCTCACAAAACCAGACGCAAAAGGGCATGTTAAGGACACAATTGACAGTGAATAACCCATGGTCTTTGTATGTTCGTAAACATCCTGCTATTCTAAATTAAGTACAAGGTAATGAGAAAAACTAAGTACAATAAGGCCTGAAGGCCATGTAAACATCTTGCTATTCTAAATTAAGTACAAGGCAATGAGAAAAATTAAGTGCAATAAGGCCAAACGTAATAGGGATATCAACTTACATTTGATTGTTTCGGACTCACAGGCCTAAAGGGTCTACTAAGAATCACCCTTCAATTCGTCTGAATCTGAATCACTGGCATTATAACCTACCATATACCAGCATATGAACTTTTAATTAGAAGAATAACAACCGAAAAAAATAAATAAATAAATAACAAAAAAACAAAAAAAAGTAAACAAATGGGGGGGGGGGGGGATATGGAGTTCAACCTGGATGCTTATCACTAACTTTCCAAACAGAAGACCGAGTTCTTGATGCCCTTGTCATCCAAATTCTTCCCTAAAATCCCAAGAAATCAGCTCAATTTTAGCAAAATAAGTTAATCTACAAAAAGTACCAACAAGAGTAACAAAGGGTGCAGAATCAATACAATATATAAATAAAATAAAATTTCTTCCGTGAGAATACACAAATGCAAACTAAAACTCTAATGCTCCATTTGATCACTGGGAAAAGTTCCAGAGGAAAGTAAACCAGAAGTTAAAATCAATAACTTTTGTCCCATAAGACCTCAGTTTGCTTTTATTGACAACTAAAACAACATAAAGTTTGTAAATTTATTATCCCCATAATCTGCAGATTCTTCAAAACAACAACCAAGCCTTAATACCAAAATTTTGGAGTTAATAATAAATCCTCAATAGACTAATCATAGTTTGCCACATGTATTCTTTGCCGCCATTCTTTTCTATTCTATCTATCCAAAGGCATACTCCATGTTCTTTAATTAACATGTTCTTTGTTACAAATTCAATTAATGATATACTCTCTCTACTTTTTTTTTTTTTTTATCAACTCATTCTTCAAAACATTAAAATAAAAATCCTGCTTTGAAACATATTTTACTCATCCAATTCCAACCACAAAAATCATAAAAGCTAATACAACAATCCCAACTATCCAAACCAAAAACTAGACTCGTATCAATTATAATACTTCCTACTCAAATGAATCTACTAAAAAGAGAAGAAATTTAAAATTTTAAAAAATGACAAAAAGAACATGCACACATGTTTCAGTCCACAACTCCACAAAAGTCATATTAAGATTAAACACACATGAAACAACTGCAACCCCAAAAAAACAAAGACCCAACAAAGTGACCAAACCCTAAACCCCAAAAAAACAAAACCCAACATATATAATCCCTTAAAAAAATCAAATTTAAATCAAAATTAAAAAGAAAATTAAATGAAATAGACCTTCTGGGCATCTCTGGATATGCCATAACCGCTATAATACATCTGGGCAACCAAGATCTGCATGTTGATATCTCCAGCCTTTGCTTCCTTCAACGTGTCCTTAAACCACCGCTTCACACAGTCCGACACAACCTCCGACAACGGCAACCTCGTATTGCTACTACTCACGTCATTGTTGTTGTTGCTGCTCGACATGTCGTTTTTATAACTACTTTCGTTGGACTGGTGAAAACCTGGTCAGAGAAAGAAAGAAGCAATCTTTAGTATTAACAAAGTATAATAAAGAGTTAGTTTTAGAGACACGGTAAAAAAAAAAAAAAAAAAAAAAAAAAAAAAAAAAAACTAAAACTAAAAAAGTTTTGATCTTTTTTCAAATTTGGGTTCTTCAATTTGTTTAATAAAGTTCTTACCTTTGGTTACTTGGGATTTTTTTTTTTTTTTCTGGGTTTTTTTTTGGGGTTTTTTTTTTACAAAAATAGGAGCCGAAGATTTTGAAAGTTGGGAAGAGGGTTTTAGTTTACAAAGGGAAACGGAATTTCGAAATTTAACAAATTGACTTTCAGAGGACATTTATAGATGGAGGCCGTGTTTGAAGGGGTGGAGAAAAGTGACAACGTGGTCGTTTTGGTTTCTTCATTTTTATATATTTTTTTTTAAAGTGAAAAATTTGAGATAATTTTGTGTCAGACGACGTCGCTTTCTAGACTTCTAGTTAGTTGTTGTGTGTTTGTGGGAAACTCGAAAGAACGACATGACAATAGCCACTATTGGTGGCAAAAATTCTTACAGTGCTCATCTAACAGCGCCTTCACCGTGGAGCTCTCTGGTCTTGGAAGCGCCACTACACTACGTTTTTTCAGACTTGTTGTGGAGTAGGGGTTATTATTACTTATTTTGACTGGTTTAGTGGCAGCATTTCAATACCGACACTTTTATTAATTTATTTAGATCCCCAATAAAATCGTACACAACTTTTGTACCCAAATTTTTGCCAACTTTGATGATGTGATTGATTGTAAGTGATAAAAAAAAAATAGTAAATTTATATAAAAATAACAAACAATTACTCATAGTCCACAACAATAAATTTGTGACAAAACTTATGACACATAAACAATTACTCACTTTATTTTCTATTTAAATTATTGATTATATGACAAAATTCAATTCTCTCGTTCCAAAATAAACTGAAGATAGAATTTTAGAAACACTATGTTTGGAGTGTACTTAAGTACTTAAGAGGCACAGAGATATTTGGAGTTTACTTAAGTACTCTAGACTCTAGAGGCATCCTCTTTGACATCCTCAAAGAGGATGTCTCGCTCATTCAAAACTGTTGAAAGTCACATGTTTAAAGGATCTAGACATTCATTTTGAATGATGCCGACAATCCATTATTGATAGATCTACTTATGTGGTGAGATGTCATTTGTTTTGAACAAGGTAAGGAACTACTACATTAAAGTTATTCTTGAGTGGATCGAATGGGGTTAACTCCGTTGCAGTATTTGATAATGAAATATTTGTAAGCTTACAGCATTCAGCTGATTGTTCTTCTGGGTTGAATTTGATGTGGATACTGCGGCTACTCAAATATGACCATATGGTTAAGAACAAATTGTTTACAGAAGAATCTATACTATCATTAACTTTGTACTCTTTGATTATCTCACAACAATTTTGAGCTGTACTGAACACAGGTAGACGGCCAGGAATATATTGGCCAAAAGCAAAAAGAAAAATGGGCGGAAATATACCTCAGAAACGCACTACATACAAGTTTGCAAAATTGCATCAGTAGGCTTAATACCAAAATTATGCACTCCAACACAATTTACACCTATCAAGACCATAAAATAACATTGCATAGAAATTGATCGGTACAGCACTTGCACGCTGAACCTCAGCTTTCATTCTTGTATAAATCATGACTCAATACTGATTTTCTGTGGGTATAGCACAGCTACAAACCGATGGATACATCTTCAATGAGAGGGTGATGAGTGGAATATTATACATGAATGCGGAGAAGAAAGAAAGAATAGACCCGATAAAAAAAATTTCTATTAACTATATTTGAGAGAATAAAATCTCTCAAAACCCTTTCAAGGCGATAACCAAAGCAGTGAAATGCTGCAGTACCATAACCTAGTGTTTTCAGCAGTCACTCCAACCATCTGAATCTTCTTCATCACTTCCAGCAAATGCCTATTTCAAAAGCCACCTTTTTAATATAGTGCAAAAACATGTACACAAACACAATGAAAGAGAGAGAGAGAAAGAGAGACCTGGCGAATTGTTTTTGCTTTCTCCAAGATAGCAGCAACCTTCAGATTGGTTTTAGGACCATGAATGCTGGGTCTTGTTGGCACTGCAGGCTTCAAGTTGAAGGACTGACAAGGAAAATTTTTTCACTCAGTTCATATAATTGCATTAGGGGGAAAAAGGATGAGAGGGAGGGGTATGATACAAAATATATACATAAGCCACCCGCCAAATCTAACCTTTGTTCGTATCTGTTCTAGCAATGAATCTCTTTCATCTACCTTCGGTTCAATTTGAGGCCGAACCCGTTCAGCTACCTTTCTCAACTGCAAAAGGTTCAAAATGTCATAAAGCAGGCACTTTCTAAGCAACAAAGGATCAGATTGTAAAAATAAAAAAATAAAAAATAAAAACTTGGATACCAGAAAGCAATCATTACCTTGCTTTTGTCATGAGCAGCAACAGCATCAATGAGAGGACTTCGAGGACGAGGAATCTTAATTGCTGGATTTCCGTTTGGCTTTCCTTCTTCAGTGCCTGGTACTTGAGTAATTTCTCCATCTGAAGTCAACAAAGCCTGCTGAGGCTGTTCTGCTCCTATAGTTGGTGGCGGAATAGATGTCTCAAAAGGATTTTGTCGGACCCCTTCTGAATAATTTTGCAGAGAGGGTTGAAGTGTTTTATCCTCTGACCCAATCTCTGGTTCTAATTGGTTGAGAGGCTTGATCTGTTTTTCTTGTGAAGATTCAGATTCATGTTTAGGAGTAGCGTATTCAATGGTAGGTATTGGTGAGAATGGGTTTGAACTAGATAGAGCTTTTTCTCCTTCTAAAGCAAGGAAACCATATTCAGGCCTTTCATTAGGTATTGCTGGTGATGTTAAGAATGGATTCAGGGTTTGTGTTCCCTCTAAAGATAGGCAATTGTGTTGACTATCAGCCTCACTATCCATGGTTGGCAATTGAAAAGAGAATGGAATTGGTTGTGCCAAATTACTCTCCACTTGTTCAGAAACTTGTTGAGAATTCTCATCTTCAACAGCTGTGATGGGCAAAAATGGGTTATGAAGCTGCAAATTCCCCGTCTTGGATGCTGGAAATCCAAATTGAGCTTCCTCGTAATTGAATGGCTGTAACGGTGGAAACACATGCTGACTTGCCTCAACCAAATCTCTGTCAGAAGCAAGGGAAGCATTTTGAGCCTTCCCCATCCTCCATTGCATGGGAGGAAGAGGCGGCAATGGTGGCATCTCCTCCAGATTAACTTCAGCTGCCACAGGGAGCAGGCCAAAGCTAGGAAGGGCACACTGTAATGAATCCATTGCTTGCTTAGTACCATCCGGTTCCAGGCCAGCTGACTGTGGTAAGAATTCCGATGCTGAAAGTTGGCATGGAAGGTGTTCTGCACAAGATTCAGAAGGAGCATCAAAGCATCTTTCCTGTAAGTGATTTGAAGATTGGGTCTGTTCACATCTCTCCTGATCTACGTGACTTGGAGATGGCAATTGTTCAGATTGAAGTTTTAAAGAGTTAGAAGTTGCTTCATCT
This sequence comes from Notholithocarpus densiflorus, assembly GCA_030021035.2. NCBI lineage: Eukaryota > Viridiplantae > Streptophyta > Magnoliopsida > Fagales > Fagaceae > Notholithocarpus > Notholithocarpus densiflorus. The sequence goes on from JARYZH020000046.1 coordinate 1,085,725, forward strand.
TCTTGCAAACTTTCCACTTCAGCTTGATCAGCTTTGAACTGCAATGGCTTCTCTAAAGGAACTCCTGGCTCAGGGAGGTAGCAGGTAATTGAAGACACCTCATCTTCATTATTCTCGAAAAGATAACTCTGATGGGGGGATTTTGATTCTGACTGTTCATTGCTTAGTACTAAATACGTTGGGGCTCTGGTGACATCATTGTCAGACGAACTGTTTTGGGTTTCTTTGCCCAGAGATGACTCATGAACATCATCAAACATTCTTAAATTGCAATGGTCAGAAGACAGCAATTTCAATGTGGTATCTACAGGAGCAACTTCCAGTTGATTCACTTCTTTTTGTGTCATGGTTTCTGTAAGACATTCTGGAGAAGCTGCCTCATTAAATTCCAACCCTTTCTGATTGGAATCAGAAAATCCAGAAAGAGATTCTTCCAAATTTATATGATTCCCAGATGGAGAACAAGCTAGATCTGGAGATGTAGGAATAACATCATTGAGATCACCATCTGCACTGGTGACAGCAGCAGCTGACACAGATTCATCAGTTATAACTGGTTTAATTACATCGTCGAGATCACCATCTGCACTGGTGACAGCAGCAGCTGACACAGATTCATCAGTTATAACTGGTTTATTTACTACCGCATCTAAGTTTACATCATCCTTGTGGCATAGATAATTTGGATCATCAGATGGAAGTTCAAGAGGAACAGCATCATCTTCCACAACCTCGACACTGCATGTGGGTGTACCTATTTCCTCACCATCTTCCCTTGAAATCCCATCAATATCTGATTTCTTGTCAGAATATGGAACAACAAATTCTGCAGAAGCAAGTTTAAGTTCTGGAACATCATCCATTAAATCTAAAAATTCCTGCTCCTCAAAGTTGTGCGTCTTTTGAGTTTCAACCATAGGAGCTGAGTTGATTCCACTCACCATAAGAGCATCATCGGCTTTGGAAACTATATCATCAAGCTCTATAAGATCTGAAGAACAAGTAGGAGGTATCAAATCTGAACACACTTCTTGTGGTGAGGCTGAGCAATGGAGCTGATTTTCTTTAGGCGAACTTAAATGAGGTGAAGCAATCTTTTCATCAGCGAGATTTTCAGAATATTCTTCATCTGCAGATTCGGCTTGAAGTGCTTCATTAAGAGAAAAGTTGTTCCTTTCAATTTCCAAAGTTGGCTTTGAAACATCCGACAAATGCAGCAAAGCATCAGAAACAACATTTGGTTCTTCAACGTCCAGATGGCTTTCAACAGAACTTACCAAGCAAATATCATGAATATCCTGAGACGGAACATCAGAGACAACAGCTCTAGAATCAACTAGATTTGTCCCATTTTCATTGTCTGATAATTTGGAACCAATCTTAATAGAGTCAGAGGTTGCTTCCTCTACTTCAGGACCCACCAATGTATCTAGTGACAAGTGTACTCCATGATCTGAAGGCAGTAGTACAGGTATGGAATCTGTAAGACATGAGCTACATGATGCTTCTCCAACATCAGGGATCTTGTCTTCCTCAATGCGTGTACCATTTGGCACTGAAAAATCATGAGATTTGGTTCCCTCCAACTCATCCATTAGCTGGCTGGATGGGATATCCACACTCTCTGCTGCACAAGTTTCAGAAGACGGAAACACCTTAGCCACTCCATCACCACCAGATGCTGTATGTTCAGCCAAACTGCTTAGTGTATCAGAGTCGGAAAAACTGGATCTATTATTCTTGAACGAACCATTCCCATAATCTGACACAGAGGAGTTTCCAAATGATTGAGAATCCGAAAATTGAGCTTGGAGCGCCAGATTTTCTTCATTTTCATCAGAATCTCTCCCATCTTTCTTAACAGTGAAGAAGCCCTGGTCATTCTCAGGTCTATACTCGTTTTCTGTTTCAATTTCTGACTCTATGGTGTTAAGGGCATCCATGTAATTGTCTATCTCACTGGCCAAATCATCAGAATTGTACCCGTCTACACTGCCTTCAGTTCTGAGGTCTCCATCAACTGCCAATTCCTTTTCAACTGCTACCTTATCGAGGCTGGAAGAAGAAATGTCATTGGTATCACCATCATTGCCTGGTTCAGACACATGTACAAATTTTCCACCAATGACATCCCCGTTAAACTTCTCCATGTATGGTTCTGAAACTTCCTCCTGTGCATTAGGTGAGGAACATGCACTTTCCTTTCCTTGCGATGATTTCTTTACAGGACTCACAGTACTGATTTCAAGTATTTCAAGCCCTGATTCACTATAATTATCCATAGTCAATTTCAAGGGTGAAGTGATAGATTTTTCATGAACCACCTCATGCTCAGCAGTATGAGTCTCCAGGAATTTCTCCATGTAACTTCTCCCAGTTTTTGAGTCAAATGGATATCCATTCAATTGCCTTTTCTTCAACTTCACAAGACGCGCAGGGTCACTAAAAGTATTCTCAATGCGTTCCTCCAGAAACAACTGATGCAATCTGCACTATTCCAAAACAATTTAAGTGACCAATAAACCAACTACACTTAAAAACTAGGAGACTAAACAAACAAAAGACAGCCAGAATGCATCAATATGAGACCAGAGCCCTCACTTGGCATGTGATGTGGGTTGGACTTCAGGTGTTTCTCCATTTCTCCAGCGTGATCCTTTTTTCTGCAGAAATATAAGATGAAATTACAACTCAAGCTTTGTATTTACAAAAAGTTTGTGTATGCAGTGATGAGTTGCCATCAAGAAAAGAAGCTAATATGCTGATTCCAACACCAAAATTAAGATTACCACTACTGGCAAGGAAAAAGGATAGAATAACTGGCATTGTCAAGGAAAAATATGTTTCCTAGATGTGTAATTAACAAGAAACGGTTATAGGTGAAACAAATCTTAGTCAATCTTGCACAGCCTCTGTGAATCTCAACTTCCAAAAGGGAGAATCTAAAGGTTGAGTCAGAGGAATTTTTAAGGCCTCATCAAGAGTAAAGCTCAAAAGCATGTCAGCAAAGTGTGCATGAGTAAACAGAAACATACTCAATGGTGACCTTAAAAATTTTGATCTCAGAGGAAATGTTTACATTACATGGATGGTCAGAATTCTTTCAATCCAAGTGTGAGCTTTCATAGGAACTCAGGGCAAGATGAGATTATAGAGCCCAGTTCTTCATTTATGCTACACAAAGGACAAAATAGCAGAAGACAATATGCTGACTTCCTTGCTATAGGCCCCAAGTAGGTTATCCCAGCCCAAAGTGAATTGGCATGAAAGGTTGGCCTTTAATAAGTAAAATCCAAGAAAGATTTAATAATAAAAACAAAAACCCTATGCTTTGAATGAGCTCTAGCTCAAGAGGCATTTCCTCCTTTCATAAATTGGTGAAGGGTGAGGTCATGGGTTCAAACCCACTAAGTGCTTGTATAACCTACCTATCAATAATTACTTTAAAAAAAAAAAACTACTAATCAATAATTAAATAACCCTAATCTGTGTCACATACTGGTAGATATCACCATGAATAGGTGGGTATCACATACAACAAACCATAAATTTGTATTATCAGAAGATTGCCATGAGAAAAGCTCGTAATATGGTTATGATCTTTTCACTGCAATACCTTCACTTTGCGGTTTTTCTTTTCCCTCTGAACTTCTGTTGCTTTTCCAGAGGATGCTGCTTCCACTTTAAAGAAAGATGGATCAGTATAGCGCTTTAAACATGCTCCAGCCCCCGCAACATCAAACCTATTAGAAGCCATCTAAACATATTAAAATTCCACATTTATAAAAACAAAGTAATTATAACTTTCTGTTAAAATCACTCAAGTCAATACCCCCCCCCCCCCAAAAAAAAAAAAAAACGTCAACAAATATTGTGCAATCATACTTGTCCAGCAAAAATAACCGTGGAGGGCCCCGGCATTCTTCATAAGAGTCCATTACAAAGCGAGGTAAGTCCCCCCGAGTTATCAGATTCTGTTCCATACGCAGATTAGGATGCCAATCAACACCTGCAATAGAATTTGTATTTATCTCACAGTGCACCTTGATCACCCATTCTACCAGCTAATCTTTTTCAACATGAGAAGCCTTTGAAGTATTAAACTCAAAACTAAATAAAAATTTTGAAGAACCAAACAAACAAATACATGAGATGTGTTAGAATTATGGTTAATTGATTAAATTTACCATTTCCTATTAGCTTAAGCTTTTGGAAGAATTGATAATTTAACATATGGTATCAGAGCAGGAAATCCTGATTTCAATCCCTGGCTTTACTCTAACCTCCATTGTTGGGGCCCACTTATTAAGGATTAAATTCACCATTTATAATAGCTTAAGCTTTAGGGACAATCAATAATTAAACAAGATGGAAAATATATAAAGGTGCGGCTGATTACAACAAAAGCACATCTTTGGTTTAGTATAAGGATTAGAGATCAAATGCCACTGCACACATAAGGATCAAAATAAAATATATTTGCAACTTTACTTGCCAGAGTCCACGCTATATAATCATGACAAAGACCCACGGGTACCATCACATGGACAATTTCCTAGGAGAATATTGAACAATACTTTATTCCTATAAGAAACATATATAAGCATCTTTGATATATATTTAAATGCAGACAAATATGCATGCACTTTATGCTATTTTTTTTCTTTGTAGAGAGGATGGGAATTGATGGAAAAAGTTTCCAGGAACTAACAATTGGGGTCAGAACAATTGATTTTGAAGAGGAGAAAAAAGTGCATAGCATCTGTTTATCAATACAAATGACACATTAACCGTCTACAACATTACAGTAAAAGCAACAAATGAGGTCCAGTTAATGGTCATGTTTTTACTATCCTGTTCAAACTACACTTCTCTCATAAAAGCTTTGTGGGAAAAAAAATCAAATGAAGACAAGAATTTAAGGAGTCATCTAACCTGCATTGGAAAAGAATAATGAATGACTTGTTTGGGATAGAAATTCCTTCTCAATTGAAGGAACTTCTGCCTCAAGCTGTTGAACACGAGCCATAAGACCATGTCCTCTTGCAGCTGTAGCCATTACTTCTTCATGCAAGTCATGGAATATCTCAGCAGCGAACCTTTAATGAACACAAAATAAAGAAAAATTAAATGTAGCAATTATGTTACAAACAGAAGAGAATCAAAATAGTGAGCTTGATTTTTTTTTTTTTTTTTTTTTTTTTGGGGTGGGGGCCGGTCACAAAGTATATGATGTCTAGAGAGTTCGTGGAATTTCTTTAAACAGGGATGGCTAACACTTTCCTCTTGATGTTACTTCGCTCTCTAAGCATATTTTACAGAAAACTGAGCAACAAATATATGATGAAAGCTAATGGAGCTGAGAGGTTCAATTTTAGAAGTTCATATCAATGTCTTAACAATAGGACAGGGTTTTTGGTAGCAAACCAAAAAAAGGAAACCATGCCATATGGTTCTCATACTTCAATATTTTCAAATCTTAACTTTAAAAAACATCCTAAGAATTGCTTCAGTCTAGACTAAGCAACTAGAAATGTAAGTCTCTAGCACCAAAATAAGTTCTTATAAAAAGTAATTGAATGATAAAAACATAACAATAGCAAACATAACTTCGAAGGTCCAATTTCATTCACAAAAAAAGTATTGACGATAGGCTAGATTTCTTAGTAACAGTTGCTAAATTGATTTTAATAAACTTATGAATTTGTCATTAATCAAGTCAAGAATGCATATAACCCTGTTTAACCATATCCCAGAATAGTGGAAGTAAATTCCACATCTTTGTTAAGAGATTTATTTTTATTTATTTATTTATAAGTGCACATCTTTGTTAAGAGACTTAAACAACAGCAAAACTTCCAACTCAAACACAAGAGATTGGGAACTGGGGACTTCAAACATTACAAGTCACAATTCACTCAGCAATGCCAATTTCAACACAAAATCTCATAAAATCACAATTCACTGACTCTCATACTCAAATTCCATACAAAGACGATAGGCTAGATTTCTTAGTAACAGTTGCTAAATTGATTTTAATAAACTTATGAATTTGTCATTAATCAAGTCAAGAATGCATATAACCCTGTTTAACCATATCCCAGAATAGTGGAAGTAAATTCCACATCTTTGTTAAGAGATTTATTTTTATTTATTTATTTATAAGTGCACATCTTTGTTAAGAGACTTAAACAACAGCAAAACTTCCAACTCAAACACAAGACATTGGGAACTGGGGACTTCAAACATTACAAGTCACAATTCACTCAGCAATGCCAATTTCAACACAAAATCTCATAAAATCACAATTCACTGACTCTCATACTCAAATTCCATACAAACTTTCCAAAATTCAACACACGCACACACACACAACAATCACCATTATTAGAAAGTCAATAAAATTCAAATCTCACTCCATTCCACATGATAAATCCGATCATAAATTCGAATCAAATACCAAAGGTTAAAAATGCGGTTACAGTTACATCATCCAGAAACCCCAAATTTATAACCTTAACCACTATCAAAACAAATCCTATCGTAGTTAATAATAAATTAAAAAATGCTAATTCGGAACCAAATCCTAATGAAAAATCACGAACTATCTCAACAAATCAAAGAACCAACTCAGCAATGCCAATTTCTACACAGAATCATATAAAATCACAATTCATCAACTCTCAGTCTCAAATTTCAACCAAACTTCCCAAAACTCAACGCACACACTCACACAACAATCTCCATAATTAGAAAGTCGATAAAATTCAAAGCCTCACTCCATTCCACTCCGTCAATCCGATCAAAAAATTCAAATCAAAAACCAAAAACATTCCAAACAACAACAAATTAACAGTAATAACTCACAATTCAACACTAAACTCATCCAGAATCCCCAAAATCAAACCCTACAAACTCAGCATTCTTCAATTCTCACCACAAAAAGACCAAAGGAGAGGGAGAGAGAGAGAGAGATAGAGACTCACTCGGCGAGGTCACCGAGCTGGCGCAAGACACCGACGAGTCCAGCCATGGCGACACCTTCCAACAAAGCTTCTGGATCATCTCTATCAGCTGCTCTGTACAGCTCCGGATCCGCCAAACTGAACTCGCTCCGTACCTGATACCTCGTCAACGGCATTTTCCTCTTTCTCCGAGCTCCTAGTAGTAGCTGTTCCCAAATTCAAGCACCACAGAAATCACAAACCCTAATTCTCAAGCACATATATAAGACTCTGTTTCTGTGATCTTCAATTCTACATTTCCACCAGAGAGAGAGAGAGAGAGAGAGAGAGAAAGAAGATGGGTAAAGAAATGAGTGAATATACGGTGGTCAGAGACGTGAGGAGAGAGAGAGAGAGAGAGAGAGAGAGAGTATAAAATGAAAGTTAAAAAAGATAATTTTTATTTCTTTTATGGTAGACAGGGAATTTTTGGAAGAGGAATATATGAGCGGATGAAGTGTGTGTTGTATTCTTTTGCTCGGCGCGCACCGTGCCACTTATAGTGCGGTGGACTTGTCATGACTCATGATGTAATCTTTTACTACTTTTTTTTTTTTTACTGTGGAAGGGTATTATTATCAGGTGGTCCATTGTTTACGGGTATATTTCCATTTTAAGGCTCTAATTTGCATTTGTAAATGTGTTAGAACTTAGCTAACTGCTTGTTTGTTTGCTATTCAAATAAACTCAAATTCTCCTAAAAGTGGGAGGATTTATTTATTTATTTATAATTCGAAAAGATGGGTTTAAATCTCTGAATATCTATGTTAGAAATATTAGGAAGTGACAATCAATTGAGCAACAAGATTCTTAACGTGAGAGAGAATTTTATTTCCTTTTTGAAAATGGACATGACACGTTGTTTAGTACTCTTATACTCCCATGCACTTCCACATCCTAACAAATCTAATGTACAGGAGGATTGGAGTTTGGACCCCAAGCATTTTTTTTTTAAAATAAATAAATAAAATATTAATAGTATAATAATGAAACTATATTTATGTTGTTTGAATTCCTTATTTTATAAATTCTCAAACACATTAAACAAAATTCAGTAAAAAAAAATTAACAAAATACACCATGTTTCATTTCATTCTTTTATTGATTACATTCTTTTAAAAACTTTTAAACATAGTTTGAGGTAACCTTAAAAACATGTTTAAGGTCAGTATTATTTATCAGATCAAGTTTAGCTTAAGCCACAATTAAACTAATTTACGCTCTGTTTGTTTCAACAATGATGTTTTCTAGAAAATAAGTCATTTTCCAAAAAGTATTTTCTATAAAACTATCTCATTTTTCAATATTTGGTAGCAACTTTAAATGAGTTAAAAAACAACCTCCTAACTTCCTTTATTTAGCTTGCTGTGAGATAGAATTGTTTTTCAAAAAAATTTAATAGAAAACAATTTCTAAAAATAAGCCATACTTTTTATATTGACCAAAAATAGTTTTCCTTTGACTCATCTTTTTTTATGCTACCAAACACTGAAAAACAAGGAAAACTATTTTTACACAAAGTTTTCCATCGAAACAAATAGAGCATTAATTAGATAATCTATTTTAGTGTGCATGTGTAGAGACTAGAGAGAGAAAATTCCCTCTTAAAAATATAGGTTAAAAACCAATTATAAAGATCAAACACATAATGATAAATGTCACTAATAAAAAAATATAAAGATACAGTACATGTTTATCTATGGGATGTTTTTTAGTGGAAGTGAATAGGAATTTTGAGAAAATATTTTGGAGAATGAAAGCATTCTATAATTCTTGTCATGGCTCAAAATTTGAAACAACCACCAATACAAGTGAGCATTGGTTTAATTCACTTAAAAATACTTCACAAACGAAAATGGATTTTTTTTTTCCTTTATAAAATGGAAGTAAAGTGGTTTATATTGGATAAATAAGTACGTTCCTTAAAATCAAAGTTCAACAAGGTGGAGTACAAAACAAAACCATCACATGAGACCCCATTTCTTTAACAAGATCACAAGCCAATTGATTGATTTCACTAAGTAAACTTTATTAGTAAACAATCATATCAATTGATTAAAGTATAAGTTTTGTATGACTTGTTAATTTATTCGTATTACATTAAAACTATTCTATTTGCATAAGTTATCATCTCCAATGTTAGATTTAAAACCGAAAAATATTAAATATCTTGTAAGCAAAGCTTTTTTGGAGAATTTCTTTAAACTCATCCTATAACGATTTATAAAATCATTACCATGTATTGACTTGATTATTTAAATTATTTAAATAAATCAAATAATTCATTACATTAGATATATAATGTGATTAAAAAAACATATAAATAATTTTATGAATTATTACGAAATGGATTGGAAGAAATTTCTTCGTACCAATTTGAAGATAAAAGTTGTTCCTATCAATTATTAAGCATCAACCTGAAAACCTGAAGATCATTAGACAAATGCAGAGCAAAAACTGTGATTAATGATAATTTTTGTCATATGTTTTTTTCTTTTCTTTTTTTTAAATCAAATTTTGTTGTTTCTCAAAAAAAAAAAAATCAAATTTTGTCATATGTGATATATTGACTGTTTAGCTAGAGGAAACCGATATGGGACCTAGTGTAATTGTGACCTACTTTGGTTCTACACTGTCATGGTTCCCATATAGACAGTCATACGTGTTGTCTTTAGTAATATTGTTTGGGAATAAATCGATAATATATTATATTATCTGTGATGAAAGTGGTATTTCAGCCAGGTGGAGCCCACAAATTGTAGGACATGGGTATCACGCACGCACACACTTTAAACAAACAAGCGCGTTTACATTGTAACAGTGCATCACAACAATGAAAACGACATGCGAAACCCACAAACGACTAGACAACTTACAAAGCTTTAAGGGTAACCTCCAATTTGGTGGACCCTCTCCTACCAAGGGTCCCAGTTTATTTTTAGTTTTGTTTTTACCTTTACTAGGTACCATATTAGAGGTATTACCTGAATAAGGGTAAATTACGGTTTTAACTAATACTAGTCACGTTCAAAATTTTTTAAAACGGACTAATTTATTCTCTAATTATTGTGAGAGAGAAATGAGAAAAAATGAGTAATATGATTTAGGGTTTAAGTTGGGTTTAAGAACCAAGTTAATCAATTTTGAAAAAATCCTAAACTTAGTTGAAACTAGTCCAAACATAGTGGACTGTATTTTATTCCATAAATAATTAAAAATAGGTTAAAATACAAAACTAACTTTTTAACTTTCTTCAGATTTCATTTCAGTCATCTAACTTTATTTTCGTTTATTTTAGTCCTCTAAGTTTCAGATTTATTCAATTAAGGTCTTTTCGTTAACTTTTGTTAAAAATTTTTGAAAAAAAAATCTGGAAAATATTTTTCAATCATTAATTGAATTTTTTTAATTTAAAAAATTTGAAGAAAAATTTATAAAATTGAAAAATTAACCACAACATATAACAAAAATTGATGGAAAAGCCTTAATTGAATAAACTTGAAAGTTAGAGGACTAAAATGAACAAAAACAAAGTTAAATAACTGAAATGAAATTTGAAGAAACTTAGAGGGTCAGTTTTGCATTTTACCCTTAAAAATACATATAACTATACCCAATTTCAAAATTTATTAATTTGTGCAATTATGAGTGATAAGACACTTTCTGTCCATATAGATTTATCACTTTTTGTTGACAATTCACAATTATATAAATCTACATATTGTGAAATTATGTGCGAAAATAGTTGTGTCTTGAGCATTGTGAGGTCTTAGCTACATGGTAATCAACAAGACTTGAAAATTTACTGCAACAAGGTAATCAATTTCCAGTCACTGTTTATGATATCACAAATGATTCCAATGCTTTTTAGATGCACCATACTCATATAGTTGACACTTTTTTCTTTTTTTCCCTAATGCAAGGAAGCTTCACAAGCTTTCAAGTTTCAACTCAACTTTAACCAGTTCTTCCAATCTTACGAACTTTATTGATTTCAAGGAGCAAAAATATAAAGGGGTTGGTCTGGGTAGTTAGTTTAGTGGAGGTGAAGTTCTTTATGTTTTAGGTATCCTCGCTTTCTGGTAACACCTTTTTAGTGGTCCTTTTTTTCTGTGCTAGCTGAAGCTCTTTAATTTGATTCGGAAACTGATATGGTAGTTGGCTAACTTTTTGAGTGTGATATTTTTTTCTGTTTCGGTTCAGTCACCATCTTGAAATATCATCTCACGTGCCAAGAAAAATGTTACCCCAAAAGAAAAAATATAGATTGTTTGGCTAACTTATTTTTTGGCAACTTATTTTACTATTTAGTTTATTTTTGCTACTATTTATAGATCTCACTGTACTTTTTAATACTATTCATAAGTCTCACTATACTATTTCAACTAACAATTATCTTTATCTACAATACTTTCAACAAAAAATTTTCAATTTCAAGCTTAAGCAAAATCTCTCTGTAAAAATGTACCCGTGACATAGGCTGATATGTATATTTTGTCTCTATTCAATTGGAGGGATCTATGTTTGGTTTAGACACTTTAGACTATTCCGTTAGGTAAATCTGTTGTTATTAGAATCATTAAAGAAAAGAAAAACTAAAAAAATACAAAGTCTAAAACAAGGATAAGATTTTTTTCATATACTTTTTTATGATGCACAAAATTGTCAATAAATCAATTGTTCGAACTCGTAGTCATCATAAAACTTGAAGAGTGAAGATATATTTAGTGTGCATTGATATGGTGCCGGCCAAAAACCTTTCAAATGTTAAATAAAAAACTCACAGTAATCTCAATTAATTCAAAGAAGTTAAGGGCTCGTTTGGTACGTGTATTTAAATAATAGTTTTCAATTTTTTTTGAAAATATGTATGGGTAAAAAAATGTGTGAAAATACGTATAATGTTATTTAAAAACTGAAAATATGTGTTTAAGTTTATGTATCAAACGGGCCATAAGAGTTTGAGAATTGTATTTTTAGTTTTTTACGTACCTCCATACTGGGGTATCTTGGTGTTTATATAAGGATTTAGAATAACCACCTTCATTGAATTGTGCCGATCTAGAGTAACCACTTTCGTTTAAAATAAAAAATTATAATTAATTTTAAATAAGGTGACATTTTTTAATTTCAATAACTACCCAGTTTTATCTTTTAATGAAAAGCATCAATCTCCCAAAATAAAGAATGTGGCATACAAAGAATTGGGCATCACATTTATACCTTGTCTAATAATATGAAGACATTTGTTAAAATGCATTTACAAGACTATAAATTATTATTATGGAAACTGTTATATTATACACATTGCGTTGACACTGACAGGTGAGGTACTGTTATGTATTGTTCTGGATTTTTTTTTTCTTTCCTAAGTCTTAACAACTTGGGTGTCACTATATATGGTTACATGGCAAAGTATTTGATTCTCAAAAAAAAAAAAAAACATGGCAAAGTATTATATTATATACATTATTGTATACATGTATCATTATAAAAACAAAAAGTCTTATGCATCGAAAAAAAGAAATAATTAAAAATGGTTTTGGTGTGACTTGTATAATAACCTAGGCGTGGAAATAATCATGTAATCTTAGCTTTGAAGCTTTGGTTCATTGGTGGGGTGCTTTCAACTAAGGTGTAGTAGCAATCAAACCGTTTCCACTTCTTAAGATTATCAAAGCCAACAACTACAAAGACAACGTGTTTGTTAATGCAGGAAAATATGATTCTATTATATTACAGGAAATCCAATATTTTATACAGCACATATTTTTTTACGGCTAAGCAAAGTCACAGCTCATTACTGTCTTAACCTGCTATTGATGCATTAGTGGATGCTGTTGTGGAATAGTATTGTTCTGTTGGTGTGCCTTAAGCTAAGCTAAGATAAAAACCACAGCTTCTGGTGTGCAAACCAACCATATACCACATCGAGTGCAATTGTACTAGTGGGGTTTGTATAGACTAGTCACGAAGGTAAAATTACTTGTCAATTGCCAAAAGTCATTTTTCTTTTCCTCGTATCCTCTTTTTGATGTCAAAAAATATGTATTATCGTTCTCACAATGCGTAGATTTTCATGGTTGTAATGTCATAAATTGTAAAAGAGATGTATATAATGGATATTAACAATGAGTCTTGTCTTTTCAACCACCTTTTTTTTTTCGATATATAACTTTCATCAAACTAATGTTTTATGACATCATGTTTCAGGATATTAATGCAATATAGTATATCTATTCAGACTGTGATGGCCATCACAGTATATATTCAAACTGGTTATATATTATTAAGTTGTTGAAATTTAAAAAATGATTATGTTTTCAAAATGATCATACATTAAGATGTAGAGATTTTGAGAACTTTTCAAAATTATTATACACCAATAGTTAGAACCTAGAAATATAATCAGGTGGATCTCACCCACGTATCTTGCCTAAAGAGCAATGCTTACAAGTTGCAACCAATTTTGCTACACTAGTTTGCCATATATTTAAAACCTCATTTTTATTTTTGTTAGGGTACTTTTTTTTTTACACCTAATTTTATTTAAGTACCACTTATTTATTTTCAAATACCACTAATAAGTTATTGAGTTTCCCAAATATTTTTTGCTCTATTATTATGTTAATCACAAATGTTTCATATCTCATTATCTAAATTGGGTCATAATATAAACTATCACAAAAAGCCCAAAAATTCATATTTTATCCAATTTTATTATCATTATTTAACTAAGCCCAAAACCAGCCTTATGAACCCAATACACACATCATATTCTATTTAAAGCCCAAGAATATTTATGCTTGGCAATATTTGAAAAGCTCATGATTCAAGTCCATGGCAAAACAATTTTATCAAAGGAATTCAAATCCATAATCAAAGCCCATGATTTAAACCCATGGCAATTTATTTATCCAAATCCCAATTCACATTGGCAATATTTAAAGCCAAATTTTCAATGGCAACATCAAAACCCAATTCTTATTGGCAATATCAAAACCCAGTTCTCACTGGCAATATTTAAAACCCAATTCTCATTGGCAATATCAAAACCCAATTCTCATTGGCAATATCAAAAGCCCAATATACGTTGGCACTATTAAAAGCCCAAGCTAACTACTTGACACTATTTTATCAAAAGCCCAAGGTTATTAATACTTGGCAAGATACTATATCATAATTATTTTACTTAAAAGTCCAATAATGAACAATACTTTAGATTCTTAAACCTATTACTATAATATTATAAGCTCATGGAATTTATGAATTATCTATTCTCAAAACCCATGGCAATCATCTTATAAAAGCCCATGGAAAGTTATGTTATTTATCTTAGACCCATGACATTTATTTATTTCATATCATATTATAAACTTATATTCACTATCTATCTTACATCACAACATTCATAATATTTATTTCCAAAACTCATGGTAATTATTCATCCTACATGTCCATTATGATTATCTATAGAAAAACTCATGAGAATATCACATTATTCCATTATAGTGGTCGTTACCATATTTATTTAAAACCCATGGATATTGCCTCTATTTAAAACCCATGGATATTGCCTCTATTTAAAACCCATGGTAAATATTTTTCTCAATAAAATATTGGAGGTCATTATTTAAAAAGCCCCAAAGAAAATATCATTTACAAAGTAATCCATAGCAAAAATTATGAGAAACTATACAAGTTGTTATTTAAAGCCCATGGAAATTAATACCCAAAATCTATCATAAATATTTATTAAAGCTCATGGATTCATTTTATTTCTACTAACAACTAAAGCCCATGAGGAGTTTAAAAAAAAAACCCCATGGCAAAGCATGTCTTTAATGCCCATTTTGTAGGCCCAAGAATCTCATGGAGTAGGGAACAAGCCCAAGCAAAAAAAGAGCCATGTGGCCCAACTAAAAGTGCTGAAATGGAGCAAAGCCCAGCCCAAAAAGGTCCCCCGCAAATCAGAAATTCAAGCTAAGACCAGTTAGCCTAATCAAGTCCACCACCAGCAAAAGGTTCCTCCACACCTCTAGGAATGAACCAAGGGGCTGTCATGGCGGAATTCTAATACATTTTCTATTGAGAACAGTAGCTAATAACTATTCCTAACTGCTAGGAAGCTGATGGGCAGAGAGGCATTATCATCTCCCTCAAGGTCCTACCTCCAGCAAAAGCTAGTGGGCAATAAATACCCTTCTTCTCCAAGTTTTGGTTACAACTCAAGGAAGCCATGACCATGACTCATGAAATGCTCAACTAAATAGTTTATTTTATTACTATAAATATATGTTATTGATTCATGAACCAAGCCCATTAATTCCTAAAGGGGAAAATTTGGGAACTAGTGGTTTGGAGGGCACTAGGGAATCCCCCAGCAAAAGCATGTGGGTGGCCTCAACACTTGACACTTGGCTTGGGGGTGTTAGAGCTCACTTCAATGCTTCAATCTTAGTGCAGCCAACCAAAATCCTCTCCTCATACCTGCCCAGCCCTCATTGGCCCAACCAGCTCCAAGAATCCTAGCATTTAATGGGGGAATGTGCTGGATTTGGGTCATGTGAGACATTGCCCAAAGAGGCAAGATATTCCTTAAGCCAAATCACTCGTTTCAGGCCAAATCCAGGTTATTAATTCAGCTGTCCTGCTCCCCTGAATCAGACCTACGTTTTTTTGGATTTTAGCTAATTAATGCTTGCTCTAATCCTCTCTATAAAAAGCAAACCACTCCAACCCCTAAGACAGAGACCAGGCCTCTCTAAAAATTTCTGTCATTGACTACATTCTACAGAAATTCAATCCCTCTTAAGCTTTCTTTAAGCTTCCCCAAGCTTTCTTGAGCTCACTCACAACCTTTCTCAGCCTATAGTCACCATAACACCAACATTCCCCACCTTGCTTACACATTCCTACTCCATAAACGTCCCATAACTGACCATAACCAAGCCTAAACTCCCTCCATGAAACTCAGCCAAGGTTCCTCTTAACCAACTTCTCATAAGCTCACCCACTCACCCAACAAAAAACCTTCCCCTTACATACCACTCACATTTCCCTTAAGGATCTTGGTAACCACATGCTGCACTGAGTTGGGATTCCCTCTTTCCCTTCATACCATGCCAAATAACTCCTTTTTCATCACTATGTAGCCACTAATATTTACTTATTGTTTTAATATAGGAGGTTATAATGTATTTGAGACTTTTGGAACTTTTTTTTCATATTGATGTAATGATGGCTGAGAGTACTGTGGACCCTATTGAACAAAATACACAAGAATTTCTTGAAGTTAATACTTTATTAAATTTATTTAATAATTGAATATAAATTACCCTAACGTTGGAGATAATATCGTACCGTTGGAGGACTGATTTGAACTATGATTCTGTAAAAGGACTAATAATATAACAAACTAACAACAATAATGTGTTTATTGAGCTTTATTGTTGTTGTCAGGGTGCAACCTCTATCTCTTGCTTGGGCGGGCTTACACAACACCGAAAGCCTTTGGGCTTTATTTCAAGGGCCCATCGTCGAGTTTCGGCTTGGCTACCCCATATTCTATTCGAGAACATCAAAATTTTCCACTCAACAATTTTCAAACAAATGTAATTTTGTCCAAATTATCTTTCAAACAAAATAAATTAATAAAAATTAGCCACACAAAAACAAAATAAATTAGCTTATTGCATTTAGACACATTCCATTTTTGATAAAGGGAATCTTTTTCGACATGTATCCTATCATTTGTTTTACCCATAGTTGTCATGTATTGCTAGACTATATTTAAATGAATATTACAATGTACACTCAACTAATCAAATTATCATTGTAAGGACCGGAAAAACTAGCAGCCCAAGCCCACTTAGAATAGTGGCCGGATCAGTCCAACCGTGGCCCAAAATAATGAATTTATAAGAGAGGAAAACAAACAACTAAGGGGGACTCCACTCGAGGAGAAAAATAAGGAAGAAAAGGTAGATCTTATTAAATGGATGAACCACTTTCTTAATACAAATTGGCCCAATGAGGCCACATTTACATAAGAAATGTTACTGTTTTACTCTCTTTTTCTCTCAGTGTTCTTCTCATTTCTTCTCTATATCTTGGTACTTGTGTCTTGCCCCCTTTTTTTTTTTTTTTTCTGCAAATCCCTTTTTTCTTATATACTTCTCTCATATCTCAACCATCCATCCTTACCTAACATACTTCCTATCATGACACTTGTTTCTTTTTGTATCTGAAGAAGGTGGTAGAAGGAATCTGCTTAGTTGTGACTTGCACTGTTCAGGTCATTTCCTCATCAATGCAGCTGATGAAGCTATTACCCACCATTTAATGCAGAGGCAACAGGCTACTCCAAACTAGAAACTTCCCCTATGGTCACAGATTCTCTATCTTCATATCCTTCTTTCAACCTGGAATGCCTTAGAGTCCTATGACTCATCCCTTCCTCTCCTCGGGTGACCTTCCTCCTCGGGCCTATGGCCCGTGGCATCCCAACACCAATACTGCAACTCTTTAACTTCATCCTCAGTCCTCGGGCACCCACAATCACCATAAAATTTATGGACAAAGTTTGGTTCTACATGTTTGGAGTATTGGGCTCTAACGATCAATAGGAAGATGATATTTGTCTTTGTTATGTGCAATGCATACGAATCACTTAACCCAACTAGCAAAATAAATCATGCTAACTGGACACATGTTATCTTCCTATAGGTGGTTGTAGCCCAAGACTTCAAACATATTTGGAGCCAAATCTTTTCCGAATCTTAGTTATGTTTATAGTTTCCTTACTTTATAGTAACAAAACAATAATCATTAAAAAAAAAAAAGGAGAATCTCATTATTACATAAACATAAACATAAACATAATATTAACGAAGATAAATTAAAACTTCATTGTGTCAATTTATTTGATATTGTGGTGTAGTAATGCAAAAATGAATTATGAAGGATTTTATAATTACATAAAAATAAACATAATTATTAAAAAAATAGATTAGAGATTTTAAATCGACTAAGAAACCATCAAGGAAACATCATAATATCAATTAGAAAGTGTTTTCATTGAAATATGTTGATTTCCTTTTTTAATAAAATAAATATATTGACAAGATTACACAATTGTGTGACTTTAGTAGTTAAAGTAACACATTTTTTTCTCATTCAATTAGTAATTAATATAGCCAATTACTAATAATCTTTTTAATAGTTATAAAGTAAGTGTTGCACAAATGGATAAACATAAACGTAAAGACTTAATTTAAAAGTGGGTGCAAAATTCAAACTCACGGAATTTAATGAAAGTTTCTTAAGGATGCTCCGTTGTTATTGGAATGGAATGTGGATTTCTCTTCTCTTTTTCAGCCCATCATTCCCAATGTCTTTAATCTCTTAGTTAGGAGATTTATATTTAAAAACTTCACTTTCTCTATTAGCCCTTTGGTCGAAGAATTCTACTCAAATATTTATAACCAAACAAAATTGTCTATCATGACATATGTTTACCTGTATCCTATTATCTTATTGGTCAAAGGGTATCTCACTATTCATATTTCAATGCATCTTGAATGTGATTTCCTTCTCAATAAAATATCAAATAAGTTATTAATTGATTCAGTTTAATATAAATATTAGTTTGTAAGCTCATGTATATGCATGATTATCTTTAAAAACATATAATTAGATAAATAGTTTTTTTTTTTTCAAAAAAAAAATTTCTCTAGTTTAATTCTTCTTTTTAATTAAAGTGATATACATACACATAAGGCGATAAGGCAGTAGACTAGTACACTTTTGGCACACTTTTGGACTCAACATGCCAAAAGACTAGACATTTTTGTAATTTGAATAGAGGAAAATCCAACTCTTATTAAGTCTGTAATGACTCATGATTTCCTTAAACTCCATATTCTGCTGAAGTCCCTAATTACAATTTATTTTTCTTTTTTTGTAGGCTCAATTTCAGAGGCATATAAATTAATGACATAGGACACATTGACTCCGACTCATTTGTGATTACCAAAGTCATAGGTGCCATATTGGGCTCCTCTGTGGGTATTTTCATCAACGACCGCATCGATCGATTGTGGAGCCTAAGGATATGTAGACATAAAACATTTCTAGTACAAATGGTTTGTGCTAATAAACATTTATCATTTATTATAATCCACTCTTGAATTTTTAAAGAACATATTATAGCTAGTATCAAAAGAGAGCATGAATATTCCAGCATTATATAATCTATCAAAATTTTCTTAAATGCTTCAATTTTATGAGCATGCCACAACCACCCTATATATAACCATCTTGCACTGTGCAATTAAATTTAATGAAAAACTTGTCTACAAATGTGTTATACATAGTGGTAATTGTTATATTTGTTATAATTATTAAACATCAAAATAGAATTTGGTAATGATAGTGACATGTTAAAGGGTGGTCCTTTTGATTGCTGTGAAAATAATGAGGTTGATATTGTTGTTTGTTATTTTTTATATTGTAGGAGGTGTTAGTATTTTGGTGATTATTTAGTGTTATTGTTATTATTAAATATATTGATGTTATTTATTGTTATAAAATGTTAGTACTTTAATGGAGATGTTATTAGAGCATGAGCCTCTTTTAGATCATATTCTTTTATATGATGTTTTTTTTTTCTTATTCAATTTGTGTTTATCTTAATATATAAATCTCATCACATAAACATAAACATAATATTAACGAAGATAAATTAAAACTTCATTGGGTCAATTTATTTGATATTGTGGTGTAATAATGCAAAAAAAAAAAAAAAAAAAAAAGCATTCTGAAGGATCTTATAATTACATAAATATAAACATAATAGTTAATAAAAATAAATTAGAGATCTTAAATAGACTAAGAAACCATCAAGGAAACATCATAATATCAATTAGAAAGTGTCATCATTGAAATATGTTGATTTCTTTTTTTATTCAAAATTTTGTGTTAATTTGATACCATCCTTATGACTATTGTTGAACTCATGTTGTCAGCATAATTACAATAAATAGTTTTGAGAAGAACAAAGTTTATACAATAGGAATAAAATTTTTCCAAAATAAGCACAACACATTTCAATCAAATTCAAATCAAACAAAAATCCATATTTAAAAAAAAAAATCTCAATACAATAATAATATCCATAAGGTTAAAAAAAAAACTCATGTTTGCTTTAGATAATGTTCCTAGAGGTATGACATACTATTTTATGCTAGATTGCCTTCCATTCAATTAGTCAAGGGGTTGACATGTAGTTTTGCAATAAGACCACTTAGGAAACTTTCAATGAATAATAAAAGTATTCCGCACCACAAATGTAATTTTTGTGTTTGAAAGGGGATTCATTGCATAATTAAACAATATTCGTCAAATAAGATTTTTATAGTTATTGATAGAGAGCTGATACATAAGCCAACGAGAGATGGTATTTGATCTCGTATAATAAATAAAACCAATGTCAGTCTTACCTAGCATAAATTTAGGCACAAACAATTATTAGTGACATAATAAAAGCTATGTAGTAGTTATTAAAAATTAATGCAAGTATCTAGATTTGCTTGATCTCAGCTGTTCCCTCTAAACTTTTCCTTAAAAAAATGAATGTAATCAATATAGCATAGTTTGTTGTCACATTTAATGTAATTATTTTGATTTATTATAATCAATATTATTTTTTTAACCCCTTTCAAAATTGACTATGATATAAATATATGCATTCAAAATCACACATTCACCCACTAAGAATAAAAGAAGTGATTATACAACTCTTGAATATAGAAAATAAAAATGCATCAATGATAATTTAATTGCAAATGAAAGCTTTGAGGGAGAGGCACAAAAATATAGTATAATTCTCACATTTCTCCAAAAAGGTTATAAAACTTAAATTGTTCATAACTCTTAATAAGCCAATGCTGTAACAAATATAGATGTTTTCATTTATGTAGTTAGTTATGTCCTTAAAAATGGAATATGTATATACACATACATGTTGGAGCAGAAATATATGTCTTTACTCTTGTTTTTTAAATGGGGTTTGATGGTTTTTTTGAAAGAATTGGTCCATGTTTATATTTATTAAAAACATAAGTTTGTATGTGATTATATATTAATAAAATATCATGTAATTTCTCATTATTATCAATTGTATCAGCACCACCATAATAAGAGCTCACATCATAAAAAATAAGAAGTCTAATCTCACTTCACCATTACATAATATAACCATTAATAAACATGAACAAAAATATTTCAAAGGTTGTCATAATTACTTAAACATAAACATCATTTAACAAATAAGAATTATAGCGTGTTAATGCATTGGTTTGTCTGTGATGTAATGATGTAATGATGTAACTTTTTTTTCCCTTGAACTTTATTTATATGAGATATACAAAATAAACCTTTCGAATGTAACTAAACTAAGGTGGGTTCTAATTAGCTCAATTGATAAAGTCTTTAATGGTTGAATAAGAGATTCAAGATTCAATTCCCGTCTACACCAAAAATTGATTGGTGTCTTAGTTTGATGATAAAGAGATATCATCAAAAACTGACGCCATAAGTTGAAACTCTCTCTCAAAAAAAAAAAAAAAAAAAAAAAAAAAAAAACACACACACTAAACTAAGAAAATAACAATGACTAGCAAAACTATAAAAATGAAATAAAATAAAGATCTTTAATAAGCTAAGAGATCAACAAATAAACATGATAAGCAATATTAATTAGAAGTTGTAATTCTTGAGATATGTTAGTTTCCTAGTTTTCGAATTACATTTTGCCATAAATTGATATTATATTATTGATTGTCATTGTATTGTAAAATTCATTAATTGTTAGATCATTAACAATACATCAATTCCATGATCCAGAATTATTATGAATTTTACAAAATACATAAATCACAATTGAATAACAATGAGACTTATCTAAATCAATTGATGTAATTTTCTCAAAATAAAGTCTTTGATTAAAAAGTACCTTAGTAGGATAAGTTTCTCTTTCCTGACTTGTGCCTCATTGCTGTACATTTTAAATTCAGTATATAATCTATAGGATTTTTTTTTTAATATATAAAATAAATGTATAGACTATTGACAAGATTACACAATTGTGTGACTCTAGTAGTTAAAGCTAACACTTTTTTTTCTCCTTCAATTTCTTGGCCTCCCATAATTGGTTTATGGTATAAAGTGAAGGAATTATTCATGACTTTGAGGCTGCCATAGAACTTAAAATCGAATGGACATCTTAAAATTGGAAAAAAACACATGTATAGTATATTCTCAAGGTAAAGAGGAAGAGGAGATTCTTTTACTGTCACTGTTTGGGTGTGACCACAGCAAGTTGTGACACTTACTCATTGAGAAAACAATTAATGTCTAAGAGCTTAGATGAGAGCTTATAGAAATGGGAATGTAAGACCACACTCTCTCAGGTGGGTTCAACTATAACTTAACCTCAATTCCATCAAAATCCCCAATCAAACCAAATAAGCGTAAGGCCTTTGTCATCAGACTACTCACCTTGGGTGATCAAATTTTGCTTTTAAATACATTAAATTAGAGACCCTCAGCAGATAATTTAAAGTTGTTGGACTAGAAGAGAATATAAGCCTTGTCCCAACTGCAAAAGTTGCCAATCTAGTCAGTTTCAGAATCTTAGCATGACACAATGACACGATGACAAGAGACAGGTTCGACGAGCCGGTGTTTTTAGCTAAAGGCCCAAAAAAACTCCACCACTATTGCTTCCGAGCTCGGCTCTTTGATTCAACTTGGGATAGCATTCCAGCCCAACTACGTGTTTAAAACTTTAAATTGAGTAGAATCTCAATTGTGGTCCTAGCATTCCAGCCCAATTGGTGACTATGGTCTTGTGATTTGCTGATCAAATGGTTTTAAGCTCTTGGGCTCATATCTTTCATCCAAGTCCAACAATGTTATTAGCCTCATTGTAGTGGTTTTAGCCCACTGGACTCACCCACCAAGAAACACAACAAAAAAAGAAAAGAAAAAGAAAGAAATTATATAATGGGGTTTTAAACTTTAAGTGATAATCCAGCAACCACATCCTTTACGAGTTTATGACATCTTAAGTGATAATCCAGCAATGTCTATTTAGAAACATCTTATTTAACATTTTGTTGAAAATTTTGTGCTGAAAATATGTTAAAGTATACTTATAATTTGAAAAAAAGAGAAAACATAAGTTTTAAAAAGCTATATATAAAAACTAAAAACTAAAAACTAGTAAAAACTAAGTTATAAACTGATATCAAATTCCATCTCTTCTGTTTCCCATTATTTATCTATCAAAATGAAAAGTAAAAACAAAAAGTAAGTAAAAGTAAACACAATATAAAGAATACGATACCCTTATTTCATTTTTTTTTTTTTTGGTATTATGTGGGGGAATCATTTTTCTTTCTGTATTATGGGAACATATCAATGGGGACCATTATTGCAAAAAATTAACACATGATTAGGGGTGATTAATTTTTAAGTCCTACATTGAACGTCGACTAATAAGGCCATTCAAATAAAGTAATTGAAGTTTTTTAGTTGATCTTTTTTTTTTTTTTTAATTTTAAATTTTTTATACAAGATAGAAATTTTACTTTAGCCTAATCTAAGTATATATGTGTGTAAATCTCTCTTCTGAAGATTTGAATATCGGCCCTTATCCCCACACCCCACAAGCACTTATACTTGTGGAGTGACCATCGCATCAATTAATGGTGTTCTATGGTTAGTTGAACTAATATTAATAGCTCTCACCACATTTGAGTCTCACATTTATAAACAACAAAGGCCAACTTGGTAAAAGCAGTAGAACAAACAAAATTGTCCATAGCATCTTATCTTGTCCTATTTTTTGACTACAAAATGTTGGCCAGTGCTTGGAATTTTGTTTGATTTAACACTACACCTTTCAAGCTCGGCTTTCTGCTTTTGTTTTGTTATGTCAACGCTTTCGTCCCAAAATTTTATTGCAATATATAATTGGAAAACATATTCGTCACTATTTTCATAAACGTCATTTTCTTCTTTAGAGTTCACTAAAAGAATTATAGATTGTTAAAAGTACTACTATTATTGTAACAATTATAACCAATGACCCCATGCTTTCTGTGTTGGTCTTTACAGATTGAGTAATGCAATTTGTCCTAACCTTGTTATAAAGTTCACATCTGACTCAGAATCACACCCCAATTATCATAACTTCCTTAATCCCAATTTTGTAAAATCACTATACTAATTAAGTACATTGTCAATTTTCTCAACCCCCCAAAAAAACAAGGACATTGTCAATTAAAAGTTAAAACCGTCCACATCAGTTATTAAAACTTCATAAACACATATGCCATTTAGATTCTATTTAAAACAAGAAGATTTTCTAGATTTGATTTCCATTTAGTGCCAAATTAACATGACAATTTAAAGATTTTTAGATATGATAATATTTCAACTTTTAACGTTTACTCTATGATAATTGTTTTTTATTATTATGCCAATGATACCAGTTGATTTCTAAAAAACTTTTCAAATAATTATACACCAATAATAAATAGAGTTTGATTTCTATTATTATTATTTTTTTATCATTATGCCAATGATATCAATCGTTGTTTTTTTTAAAAATTTCAAATAATTATACATCAATAATGGACAGAGTTTGAATTTCAAATTTTTTATCCAACATGCCAGGTTTGACCTATTGATCTAATTGGAGCTTCTGTGCCAACATTGTTACAGACAAAACTTATAATCATGGGCTTAAGTGATTGGCCATAATAGACACATCAATATGGAAAAAAAAAAAAAAAAATTTTGGATCAAACCAGAATGACATCATATAAAGATGGTGATGGACTTGGTAATTGGAGCTACTTTGAGGCTTGATCAATTTAGGGCCATTTGGTAATGTTGTTCTAGTAACAATGTTTGTATATTTTAGAAATACATGTGGGTGAAAAAATGTGTAAAAATACGTGTAATATTGTTTAAACACTGAAAACTGTTGTTCAAAATACACTATCAAACACCCCACGTGACTTGTGATGGCCTTAGAGCCATCATAAAACTGCAGGTGGGTCATAAAAAAGTCATAGACATGGACTTGAAAGAACTAATTTGCACCAAATGATTTGCTTAAACAATAAGCATTAGCCTCTCTCTACTACTTTCACTCAAAAAAACAATAAGCATTAATAGCAGTCCACTTGCCACCATTCTTTTGAATTGAATATGAATTATTCCACGAATAGAGGAGATTATGGGTTAAATAAAAAGCACTTCATCAATGATGTCATGGTCATGCCAGTGATCTTGACCTTTAGTTATATGGGCTGTATAGTCGGAAAAATTATTCTGTATTTCTGTTGTATGTTTCTTCTCCCTCACATGAGGATGGACCCCACAATAGTTGGAGAAGTTATTCTATGTTTCCGTTACATGTTTCTTCTCCCTCACATGAGAGTAGACCCCACACTTGTGAGGTCCACCCTCATGTGAGGGAGAAGAAACATACAACGAAAACATGGTGAATTTTTCTGTATCGTTGACCCCCAGTAATAGTGCCCATGTTAATCAAAGCCATCATTGTTTTTTTTTTTTTTTTTTTTTTTTTTTTTTTTTTTTTTCTTTCTTGGTTTAGAATTAGTTGAGAATCAAAGCCATGGTTTCTTGAAAAGGAAGTTCTTGAAAATTGTGCTTAAGACAACTAGCTAGGAAATTAAGCATCAACAAAGATCTAGCACAAGGAAATTAACCATGGTCTATATGCTTAGGTAGTTCAAAGTCCAAGACCTTGTTTAAGAAAACTCTGAACCTTTGACCATAATTTTGGCGACCAATTCACTCGTTTAGAGCCTATCAAGATCTTGTTTGAAAAAACAGCTTCGTTTAGCCGACATATTCACCAATTTTATAGCTAAATAGTGCATTCTCTCTTTTAAAAAAGCAGGTACTTTCAAAAGAAGGTTTTTTTTTTTTATTACAGTCCACTCACACAGCCCACTCACATAAGGCATATATCCACTGCCTATAAAATCTCTTCGAACCTCATTCATTTGCACATCCAAACCCTCTCTCTCTCTCTCTCTCTCTCTCTCTCTCTCATAATTTTGCTTTACTGTGATTGAACATGTCTGTCCAAGTGATGAACGAGAAAACTCTTCAGGGAATTCATGTCTTAGGCAGGGAAAACAATGTTCCTCCCTCCCCTAGAAGGTACTAACTCTTTTTACCTTATCCAATTATTGATAATGATTTTTTTCACTAATTGGGTAATGACAATGTTAATGAACAAAAACAACTAAAGAATTTTGTGTAGTTTGTGGAGTGTTTCATATTCTGTACTAAAATGAATTACCTAGCTGTAATGCTTGGTCTCATGTTGTGATTGTAGAAGTTGAGCTTTTTTGGCTAGCTCTGTGTAAATGTGGTTTTGCTATTCATTGTACATGTTTGGGATGAAACAAAATTTACTAAAGAATTCTTTTGTGCTTGTTGTATAGGTTGGAGGGAAAAATAGCCATTGTCACTGGTGGTGCTAGAGGGATTGGAGAAGCAACAGTACGGCTTTTTTCCAAACATGGTGCCAAAGTAATCATTGCTGATGTTGAAGACACTCTTGGAAATGCGCTTGCTAATTCCTTAGCTCCTTCGGTTGCCTATTTTCACTGTGATGTTAGCTTAGAAGAAGATGTTGAGAATTTAATCCAATCCACCATTTCTCACTATGGACAGCTTGACATCCTTTTCAACAATGCTGGTGTTCTTGGAAATCAATCCAAGGCTCACAAGAGCATTGCAGACTTTGATATCGATGAATTCGATCATGTCATGCGTGTCAATGTGAGAGGCATGGCACTAGGAATTAAGCATGCTGCACGTGTAATGATTCCTAGAGGAAGTGGGTGCATTATTTCCACAGCTAGTGTAGCTGGAGTTATGGGAGGGCTTGGTCCACATGCTTATACAGCTTCAAAGCATGCCATTGTTGGGCTTACAAAGAATGCAGCTTGTGAATTAGGTCGGTATGGGATTAGAGTTAATTGCATTTCTCCATTTGGGGTTGCCACATCCATGTTAATTAATGCATGGAGGAGTGATGATGATGAAGAAGAGGATTGCATGGATTTTGGGATGCCTCGGGAACAAGAAGTTGGGAAAATGGAGGACTTTGTGAGAGGACTTGCCAACTTGAAAGGTCCAACCTTGAGGGCTAAAGATATAGCTGAAGCTGCTCTTTACCTTGCTAGTGATGAATCCAAATATGTTAGTGGTCATAACCTTGTTGTAGATGGTGGCATTACCACCTCAAGAAATTGTGTGGGCTTGTAACAAATTCAGAAAACAGAATTTGAATCCACAATTCTAATTAGAATTTATGTAAACTGCTGCTATATTAAGAATCAGGACACCAAAATGGTGTGTTTTTCTTGTAATAACTTTGTTTATTTAACCTGTTATCTAGTATGAGTTTAAAAACATATTTGTTTATTCCTTGAGAGTTAGCAAAGGTGTAATTGTATCTTAATTTTAAAAAAAAGACTAGACATAAGTAAATAAACAAATAAATTAATTAAGGCAAATAAAGATAAACCAAATGCACACTTAATTTCATGTTTCAGAAGTGAACATCATAAGTTGAAACTTTATAAATTTTTTTTTTCATGTTTAAAATTTTCATTTTTCACTATATGATTTAAATTTCACCCATATTTGAGGAGGTGGTGATTTTTAGCCCATGTCTAAATAACTTTTCCGTATTACTCTAAAACAAAATTTTTTTGTTACTTTGTGTGAGGATGTCTTAGAACTTTAGAACTACCGTACAACTATCATGACCAATTGGTGTGATTATGCTCTTGAAAATGTTATAGTATTGTCAAATGCAATGCATATAAACAGCCATATCTTATCAAAAAAAAAAAAAAAAAAACATATAAACAGCCATATCTTTTTTACCGTCTATCATGATTTGTTACTTTGATGTGAAAGAGGCTGCTTGTGCATTTTTTTTATGGTAAAATTTTCCTAGAAGTAATGAAATTTCAATCCCCAACTCAAGCTTTTTTCAATGGGTGCTTGGCAAAGGTCCAAATAAAATTGTTTGTCAAAAATTTAGATGGCCAAAAACTCCAAATCCTACCAAATAAAGGTCAATATGCTATCAAACTTTTTGGTTAGAGCATAGTCTTTCTCTCTCTCTCTCTCTCTCTCTCTACTGGCTTGCACTATTCAAACTTTATAAATATATCTGAAAGGTCGTCAAGGACAGCTCAATCCTCAATCAAAATTTGGAATTCAACATTGAGAAAACCCTTTTAAACTTGGAAGCTGTCAATGTTCAAATATAACTGCACCGTGAGTTGTTATTCTCTGTCTTCTTCCATCACTTAATAACTGTGATTAAATTAAAATTTGAGGCACAGTGGGCTCCAATGTCTGAAATGCATTGAGTTCCCATCCGAAGTGGAGGCCACCAAACACCTAAACCGAAATGTCCAATAAACTTTCGACGTATCATCCAAGCCATGTGATCAGCATCGGATTGCATGAAAGGGAGGTAACCACGTTATTCATGCAACTAGTTTTTTAATATTCAATATAAAAAAAATAGAAAACAAAAATCATTTTTATTTATTTATAGAGTTTCAAATGTGTACGCTTCTGATAATTGTACCTTTTATTATTAGACTAAAACACTAATTGATTTTTGGTGTAGATGAAAGATGAATTCTAAATCTCATTTGATCAACATTAGATTGCATGAAAGAGAGGTAACCACATTATTCATGCAACTAGTTTTTTAATATTCAGGGTTCGTTTGGATACAACTTATTTTTGCTGAAAATTGAAAACTGAAAACACGGTAGCAAAATAATTTTTAAATGTGTAAATAGTGCTGTGGGACTCATTTTTAATAAAAAAGTTGTTGAAAAGTGAAGTTTGTGGGTTCGTGAACAATGCACCCGTGCACTATTCACGGGAGAATAGTCAACAACTGCGGCTTGAAAAAAAAGAAAAAAAGAAAAAAAATAGAAAACGTAAATTTATTGGTTTTTGGTGCAGGTAAGGATTAAACCCTAAATATCTTATTTAACCACTAAAGACGTTACTAATTGAGCTAACTAAAACTTATAACAAAAACCATTTTATAAGAATGATGCTAAATATTTAGCCAATTTTATCACATAAATCTTGCAAACAAGTAATGTGTAATTAATCACAAAACTATTAATTAAGGCATTTATGTAATATGTTATGGAAGTGATTTACATATTTTTTTATATAATAAAATTGATTTTTTTTTTTTCATTATATAATATTGTCATATTATCCAAACTCTGAAGCCGTACACGTGGTGTAAGTTGTTTGTTCATTCCAAGTGCCCACTCGATTACAATATTCCCCTTAAGATATAGTATTGCTAATGGTGCTATAATTTACTGCAATAGTCTTACAAATTGATATATTAAATTTTAAATATATAACAAAAAATAATTAAAAATTTTATTCATTTATTATATTGTTAAAATATCATGTTACCAATCACATTTATTGTAACTCACTTTGTAAATTTTTTTGTGATAAAATTAATAATAACTTTACCATATTTTATACTGATATTATTGAAAGATTACCCAAGCTATATATGGTGCCGTACAGGGTGTATGTTGTTTGTACAAAAATATTCTCATCAAGATGTGAGTAATTGTAAAATATTAGCCTCTCTGCGTGAGGAGTGAGAGAGAGAGAGAGTCATGGTTCACTGGTCCCGGCAGCTTGGAGCAGCTAGGCATGGGTCAGAAAAGAAAGTAGAAGATACTCGTATCAAGTTGAACGTATATATGTACTTGACAGCAATCATATTCACTAGATTACTATTAAATCCACCAACCATTGTTGAACAAGTTTCATATTTATAGCAAAGATTTGGATATCGAATATAATCTAATATGTTAGAGAGATTAATGTGTCAGAGCCTTATAATACACATTTTGATAGTAGTAACGAAATGATCATCATGGATTTGCATATCCACAGCGAAAGATATAGAGCTATCATGTAAGGTATAAGAAATTGCTTGTTCTGTGAGACCAAAAGACACATTTAGTTCAAAGCTGAATCATAACTTTTTTGTCTGGGATCAAAAACTTTCATATAACTTAGTTGAAGGATTCCTTTGTTTGTCTGTCAATGCAGTTTACAAGTCATATAAAAATTGATGCGATGGCTAAGTGTTAACCTTTTGGAACTGAAAGCCACAAAATTTTCATTTTAAAAAGGAAAAAAAATAAAAGCATAAGAAACTAAGAAAGTGAAAGAAAAAAAAAAAAAATGGCAAAGCTTGTTTATAGAATTTTGCGGGATATGCGCGATTTGGAAGCTTATGCTTTGACCAATCAATGATTTACTATAAAAATCTTTCGGGGAAAAAAAAATGGAAAATGTTAAATCTGTAATCATTTTTATTACAAAATATTTATAAATTGACATTATGATTGGTGCCACATCTGCCACATGTTACATGACTTTTTTTTTTGAGAAACACATCTTACATGACCAAGAGTATCAAGCAGATATAATATCATAAGAAAAATGCTAAAGTTACAAATTATATTACAATTTTTTTTATAAATGGTTGATGTGGTGAGTGATTATTGATAAGTAAGAAAGTAATGTTAATAGTGAATTTATATAAAAACCCGTAAAATTTTTTCATATAAATAGTCTGTTAAAATATTGTAGAATAGTCCGTGATTGTAAGTTGTAGAATTACTCGTGTCGTAATAGTGAGAATTTAAAGCCTCCAAGATATGCCCTGGATGGGAGTAATAGGAAAAAAAAAGTCCAGTTGTGGGACATCCAGTTTTTGCGAGGACATCTATTCTAGAGTTGGCTTCCCTGTAATTTCCAATTTGTGCTACATTTTTTACTGCTCAAAAACTTCTCTATTCTTCGACAATTGAATCTCAAAAAGGCATTATTAATATCACTTGCCTTTATTAGCTCAATAGCTCAACAAAAGTTAGAGAATCCATCTTTATTTCGAAGCAAGAGATACCCAAAAGATATTAGACAGATCAATTTGTCGGATATATTAAAATTAATAGTAGTCATAGGATCACTCAAGATTGGGGTTCAATTTTATTAAAGAAAAAGAGACTAAAGTGATAGTTCAATGATAATGACATATTTTATGATGTTCTATGTTTGGTCACTTTTCTTTTTTTTTTCACCATCTTACTATCTCAAAAAAAAAAAAAAAAAACACTCAAGATTTATTACAACAAATGCACTAGTTTCTAGAAAATAAGACAAAAAAACGTGATTTGTGTTTTTTTTTTTTCTTTTTAATGGAAGGATGATTTGTATTTGGAGTTATTTATAGTTTTGAAGTAATTTATTTAGAGATTAAATTCTATAAGGACGTGGTGTAAAACTCATGTTTTATCCATCCAATAAGTGATTGTCACATCAGCATTTTACTTAAAATTCAATACATCCTACCACACCTAATAACATCTCGATAGATTCCCAATTTGATTGGATTTATATATGGGTATTAGAATTGATTGAGTGTGATTATGTTTATTCTTAAATATGTGATAAGATGATGTGACATGTTAGGATTGGATGGGTAAAACATGAGTTTTACACCATGTCCTTATAGAATTTAATCTCATTTATTTACAACTATTTTGTATTGGTTTTAATTCCGTGCCAAATTTGATTGTAATTATGTTCAATCTTTTGTACCCTGTATTTTATGTGGGATTTTATTGTAAGAGTTGTGTGTGAGAGAGAATGTGAAGACTCAAGGCAATTGAAGACCAAAGAATTTTTCACGGGTAGCTCGCGAGTAGCCTTCCCGTGACCCGTGCACTACATAGGTTTACTTCGGCAGGTATCACGGCTTCTGCCCCGTACGTCAAGGAAAACGGAGTTTCTCCTGTAGATCTCCTAGGTGTTGTACGATATTCCCATAGAACATTGGGCAGCTTCTCGGCCCACTTACCCTTCGCACCGTCCAATCTTTTCTTCAATCCATTCACAATTGTCTTGTTAATGGCTTCAGCCTGTCCATTGCTTTGAGGATACGCCGAGGTAGAGTATCTGTTCTTGATGTCGAGATCATTGCAAAACTCGCGGAAGGCCCTGCTGTCGAACTGCAACCCATTGTCGGATATAAGAGAGTCCGGCACCCTAAATCTAGTGACTATATTCTTCCACACGAACTTCTTAATATCCACGTCCCGAATGTTGGCTAACGCTTCTGCCTTTGTCCACTTAGTGAAGTAATCAACAGCCACTAAAACAAACCTTCGATTGCCCGTCGCCCTGGGAAATGGGCTGAGAATATCCAGCCCCCATTGTGTAAAGGGCTAAGGGCTGCTGATCGGATTCAGATGTCCTGCTGGCTGGTGGGGGCATGCTTTTAGCACTGCTCACACTTACGCATATATTCGGCAACATCCTTCTACATCTGTGGCCACCAAAATCCTTGAGTCATTACCCGGTGAGCTAATGAGCGTCCCCCCACATGACTGCCACTCACCCCATCATATAGCTCGACCAAGAGTTCATTTACTTTCTCGAGGTGTAAGCACAAAAGGTACGGCCTTCCAAAGGACCTCCGATATAGCTTTCTATTCGCCGACAACCAATACTGAGAGGCTGTTCGGCGAACCCTGTTAGCCTCTTTTTCGTCATCCGGGACGATCCTCGGCTAAGAAGTCAATAATTGAGTCCATCCAACATGGCCCGGTTGTTGAAATCACTGTAACACCAACCCTGGCGACACCAACATCAGTCGCAGTACTAATGCTCAGTTTTGTTATGAGCTCCACTTTGATTAACCGAGGAACATCCTCAGTCATTGCTGAAGCTAGCGTAGTCAGAGAATCAGC
Source organism: Notholithocarpus densiflorus (assembly GCA_030021035.2). Lineage (NCBI taxonomy): Eukaryota > Viridiplantae > Streptophyta > Magnoliopsida > Fagales > Fagaceae > Notholithocarpus > Notholithocarpus densiflorus. The sequence continues at coordinate 1,118,690 of JARYZH020000046.1, forward strand.
GTGTCTGTTTTGCCCCCAGGCCACTTGGGTCACCTTTGCCGTACAGAACTTACCCATAACTTGCTTTACCACCTGTAAGTACTCTTTCATTCGAGAATCCCGGGCTTCAAAACTGCCTTGTACTTGGCTAACCACCAGCCGTGAATCCAAATAAATCTCTACGTCCCAAGCACCCATGCCTAAAACGGTCCTCAATCTGGCAAGCAAGGCCTCGTACTCTGCATCATTATCAGAGGCTTTAAACCCCAATCTAAAATAATGCTCCAACCGTATCCCTTCCGGAGTAATTATGACAATCCTGGCACCAGCCCCTATGGCCCTTGATGCACCGTCCACAAACACCCTCCATGGACGGCTTTCCACATGACAAATCATTTCCCCTTTGTTCCTAAGAGAAAATTTTGCCACAAAATCAGCCAACACCTGCCCCTTCACCAAACTCCTTAGCTTATACCTTATGTCAAAGGCTCCGAGCCGGGTCCCCCATTTAGCTATTCGTCTCGTGAAGTCAGATCTCTTCAATAATGACTACAAGGGGTATTCGGTTAATACGTATACGGTATGAGCCTGAAAGTAATGGGGTAGCTTTCTTGTGGCATGAACTAGTGCCAACACCAACTTTTCCAAAGGTAGATACCTCGTTTCGGCATCAACCAAGGTTTTGCTGATATAATATACGGGCTGCTGCACTCCTCAGTCCCTCAGAAGCACGGCATTTACAGCGGGATCGGACACCGAGAGGTACATGAATAAGTCCTCATCGGGCTCCGGGGCTGTTAATATAGGTGTCTGCATTAAATACTCCTTTAAGTTCTGGAAAGCTTTTTCACACTCTTCGTCCCACTGAAATCCCCTCCACTTCCTTAAAAGTTGGTAGAATGGACAGCAGTAATCAACAAATTTAGAAATGAATTGGTTAAGGGTGGCCAGCATTCCGGTCAATACCTGCACCTCATTTGGATTGCTCGGCGACTTGAGACGCTTCACGGCTTCGATCTGATCAGGATTGACTTCGATTCTCCGGCAAGTGATTAAATATCCTAAGAACTTGCCAGTTCCTACCCCAAAAGCACACTTCTCCGCATTAAGGCGCAACTTATGTTGCCGAAGTACTTCAAACACCCCCTGTAGATCCTCAATATGCTGTACTTCTTTCTTGCTTTTTACAACCATGTCATTAATGTACACTTCAACCATACGCCCAATTTTGTCCCGAAACATCCTCGTCATCATCCGTTGATACGTTGCCCCGACATTCTTTAATCCGAATGGCATCACGGTGTAGTGGTAGTTGGCATCAGGAGAGATGAATGTCGTCTTCTCCTAGTCCTCGGCAGTTAGGGCGATCTGATGATAGCCCTGAAAAGCGTCCAAGAAACTCATCCTCGGGTGCCCGTAGGTAGCATCCACCAACTGATCAATTTTTGGCATAGGGAACAAGTCCTTTGGGCATGCTCGGTTTAAATCCATGAAATCTACACAAATCCTCCATTTTCCATTCTTCTTCCTGACTACCACGGTATTCGCCAGCCACTCCGGAAAAAAGACTTCCTTTATCGCCCCGGCCTTTCTTAACCTTTTAACCTCCAATTTAACTGCCTCGACATGCTCCTTTGCTGACCTCTTCGGCTTCTGCTTCTTGGGAGGAAACGTCGAGTCTACATTAAGCCTGTGGACAATGAATTCGGGATCCACCTCGGGTACCTCATACGGGCTCTAAGCAAAGACATCTACATTTTGAATGAGAAACAACAACACCCCTACCCTATCCTCGTCCTTCATACTTGTTCCTATTTGGAAATATTTGTAAACATCCGGTAATATTTTAACCCTAATCCGTTCCTCGGCACAACCAGCCCCTATTTCTTCTCAGGGCTTCTGTAATTGCTATAAAGTTGCCTCCTTGGTGGTTTCCTTCTGATCGGCCCGTTCGTTCTTCCAATTAACTACTGCGACCAGGCACTGTCTAGCCACCTGCTGGCTTCCTTTTACCACGGCAACACCCTGCTCGGTGTAGAACTTACCCTTCACATGCAGGGTGGACGGAACGGCCCCCATTGCATGAATCCATAGCCTTCCCAAAATTGCTGTATAAGGAGAAAACGAGGCTACCACTATAAACATTACAACTACCTCCTTACCTTCCATATTCACGGGAAGGGAGATTTGCCCCTGAGGAATCAACACCTTGCCATCAAACCCGACCAGAGGCATATCATACTTTGAGAGGTTCTCTTTTTTCAGCCCGAGCCCTTTGAACAGGTCGGGGTACATCACGTGAGCCCCGCTCCCTTGATCTATCATCACCCTCTTTACTAGGAAATCACTTATTCGAGCCGTCACCACCAACGCGTCATTATGCGGCTAAATCGTTCCCTCTAGGTCATCATCGTCGAAAGCAAGAGGTTCCCGAGCAAATTTCATTTTCTTTTCGAGGGGCTGCTCATCCGAGTAATTTTCTACGGGTACAACTGTCAATACCCCCTTTCTAGTTACCGCCGTACTCCTCGGCACAGCATGGATGACTTCAATCACTCCCAGTGGTGGTGGGAGAGGATTTCCTCCTTGCTGGGCTCCTTGCCCGATACCCCGGTTCCTGGAATCCGCCACGAACTCCTTCAAATACCTTGCTTTCACCAGCTGCCCTAGATGATCTTTTAACACCCGGCACTGCTCAGTGGTATGCCCCTTATCTCTGTGGTAGGTACAGTACAAGTTTTGGTTCCTCCGAGATGGGTCTTCTCCCATCTTGTTCGGCCATCTGAAGTACGGTTTATTCTCAATCCGGTCTACGATCTTGTGCACCGGCTTCTTGAATGCCACGTTCACCTCCCCTATTTGTACTTTTGGCTCATGCATTCTCAAATCCTTTCGGGGTCTAGGCGGAAAAATGCCCTGCCGAGGACGATTTAATAAAGGGGCCTTGCCCTTACTCTGTAGCTGATCATCCTCGAGGCGTTTATACTCCTCAATGCGCCTTATGAGCTGCCTCATATCTTCGGGAGGCCTCTTCGTCAACAACTCTCGTAGCTCGGAATCCTCGAGCAACCCCATCCTAAAAGTACTTGTTGCAATATTCTCGTTATCCCCACCAATCTCATTGTAAAGCTCCCAATATCGACTGGCATAACTGCGAAGGGTTTCGCCGACCCTCATCTTCATAGATAGTAATGCGTCCACCGGTTGCGGCACCCGGCTGCACGTTACAAACTGGGCACCGAATTCCTGAATCAGCTCGGCAAAGCTATGAATGGAACCTTTTCATAACCCATTAAACCATCTCAATGCCGTGGGCCCGAGGCTTGAGGTAAATACCTTACACATCAGCGCGTCATTGTGTGTGTGCAGAGACATCATATGGATATAATGACTGACGTGCTTTACCGGGTCCGTTTTCCCATCGTAGGAGTTAAATGGTGGCCGCATGAATCTGCTTGGCATTGGGGCCCGTTCAATGTTGTTTGAGAACGGCGACCGAGCGGCTCTGCGTAAGGCGCGGCTCATAGCATCCATAGCGGCATTGTGGGGCCGTCGCTCTTTTGGGGATTTTGAACCCCGGTCAGCATACTCGCATGAACGTGAATGGTTCCGGTGTCGACGCGACTTTCGGGAATGGGAACGGTCCCTGTGTCGACGGGACTCCTGTGAATGCGAACAGTCCCGACATCGATGGGAATCAGACTGATTGGACCCCGCCTCATATCTATTTCCCCCACTATCAGCTCTCCTTTCTCGGTCATCTCGGTCCCTTCTCTGGTGCCTACCACTCGCCTCCAACTCCAAATCTCTCACCAGTCTGCGTAACCGCTCCGGCTCCTCATCTCTCTCGTCAAATTGCCCGTGCCCCGAAGCATTTGATATTGTTCGGTGAGTTTGGTGCGACCCCTCTCCAAGGTTAGACCACTCTTCCTCTTGTTCGCGATCCCTATCTTCACGCCTTTTGTGCCTTTGTTCTCGCCAAGTGGATCCCCGAGAAGATCCCATGAAACCACTTTCAGCGTAGCTCCCTGAACGTCTTTCAGACATTTTCCCGAGCGTGAGTCTCAGTTGAACCACAAGTTTGTAGGAGATTCCCACATACGGCGCCAATTGTGCGCGCCAAGCGCGAGGCTATTGGGTTGGTCCTCACTCGGGCTCACAATTTATTTGTATTGTGGGCTTGAATTTCCTACTTTGGGTTGTTCTCGGCATAGAGACTCAACGAAATTACCTCTCCTTCTCGACCCTCTCCTTTAACTTCTCATATTTATAGCCCAAAATTAGTGGAGAGACTATGATTACTTCTATGGTTAGTGTAATAAGAGGTCCAATGTCGTTAATTGTAAGTGGGTGTTTAGGTGAGAGTGGGATGTGGTGAGAGTGGCTTTGGAAATGGTTCTCATTTCCGTAGATATGCTCGGCAGCAATATTCCCCAAGGCACTGCCGGGCATACAAGAGATGGTGTCCTCGAGCGCCTTTCTTCTTGCTTGGGATGTGGTTCGCCGAGCAAGGCCCAGGTAGCGGAACAGGGTGCGTGCTAATTGAGATTATCTACTCCTCAAGCTTTTGGGCGATATGAGGCTTGGGATTGTGGCTTTTGTGGGCTTGGGCTGGGGCCTTAGGTAGAAAGAGGTTAATGCCATGGTCCATACTGTTGAGTCAGGATCCAAGGCCCACCTAGGCCTAGGTATCACAGTGTCGTACACCTACGATAGGCAAAAGGACCATAATCCAAAGCTCTACCCAAATACAATTTAGGATATTTAAGGACAACCAATATGAGAATCAACTTAAAAATAATTTAATAAGAAATAAGGACCACCATAGCTCAATTTTTAAAGTAGCTTTCCTCATAGACACATGCATAAGAAATCACTATATTAGACACATAAAGAAACAACATTTAAAGCAACCCGATGAGATTTCAAGAAAAATAAGCTCTGCTAAATTTAATTATGAAACCCAGATGTCATAGTAGTGAAGCTAAAATTTTCTTAACAGTGACTTATGAACAATTATGAAGCATATATAAATCATTAAACAAACTTTTTAAAAAATCAATGACATAGATAATCCATTTTCACCACCCTTTCTTCTACCAAAGTTCTAGATTTGTCCTATAAATTCACCTACTCGGCTGCCCTATTTTCAATTGATATAATGGTGGTTAGGATGTTGATATAAGGCTTTGAGCAAAGCACCTTCAGTAAGGAACTCGCTTTTAGCGCCTAAGGGCCTCATTTTGGTGCCTCTCACCTTGGGAAATCAGGCATTGACGACTTAAGGTCACCTTTCGCTTTTGATTACAATAGTCCACACCGAGGTGGTAAAAGGAGGCAAAATATCCACAATTTATAACCAAGGATAAACACTCAAACAGGGTATAATGTGTATGAGATACAAATTGCAATGCATGACAACTCCGTGTAATGTCAAGCAATATAAATTTTGCATTAAAGAGCATAAAAACCCAGCCATTGTTACATTGCATCATTGCATTGCCCTGTAACTTGTACATTGCAGGCAGTAAAAAAATCAGCATAGCCCTTTTGCATAAATCAACATATAATGAATGACTCTAAAGGATTTTCTAGCAAAATCCTGCTGATGGCATTAGCATGAAGCAATATAGTAACTGTAAGAAACAACAATTAAACTTCCTTAGCTCTAGGGTTCAATTGCTGTTTCAAACCTAAATTGCTTAATTTTGTTCCAGATAATAGAAAATAAATAAAAAAATTGCTGTAATTCTGTCAAATTTATCATTGCTCCCCATATGCAGAATCCCACTAAAACCTAGCATCAAACACCTCACAGGCACTATTAGAGACTCTTTTTATCATTTTGTTGAATAAATCAAAAACTGATATTTAAATTGCCACAATTAAAAGCACAACCACCATTTAAAATTTGAGAGATAAGTAGGATAATTAATCAATATTAAGTTATAATAAAATATGAAGACGAAGCAGAAGAAGAAGTTACCCACGACTAGATTAGACTACGGCTTGCTCTTGCTCTCCTTCTTCTTTGACAAACTTTATCTTAACAAACTACATGCCCAAAAGAACACCATATGAGTTGTTATTTCAGATTAGTATACATGCCCAAAATTGCAGATTAGTGACTTTAATTTTGGGCAATCGCAGATCTTCAAAGTCGTTTTTTGCTTTTGGGTTGTGGGTTTGATATGGTTTGATTATGGTGGTTTGTGGGTTGCGGTTGTTGTGGGTGGTGGTGCTGCTGCTGCCTGCTGAGTTGTGGTGGTTGTGGGTGGAACGGGAAAGGAGAAGCGGAACGGGAGAAATAGGGTTTGAGGAAGGAGATCTCTGTTAATATGTGGGTATGGTGGGTTTTGATTGAGGAATCTGTGGGTATGGTGGGTAGGTGTCTTTAGATGATTTGCTGTTGGTTTGCTGTGGGTCTGATGGAGGAGGAGCTGGTAGAGGAAGGAAGGGCGTGCATTTTGGTGTTTGGTGAAAGAAAAGGCCAGAGCATCGTGAAAGAGTTTTGGTGAAAGAAAAGGTACAGCATCGTGAAAGAGAAGGTAAAGCATCGGGTTTGAATTTTAGAAAAGTTTTATTATTATTATTATTTTAATATTGTGCTGACATGGAAAATTGTGGGAGCTTCAAAAGTTTCAGTTTTATATATATATATATATATATATATATAGATTAGTTTGTAACTCCATGCACATGCATATATATACTTAAAAGATACACATTAACATGCATAGTATAATAATCTTACATATATAATTTAAATATTATTGATAGTCATTCTTATATTTTTTTAACTCTTTAAAAAGTCTTGTAAGAATGTTATTAGGTAGAAAATGTAAATTGTCCATTTAAAAAAAAAATCTTTTTATGTTCATTAATTTTATACTCTTTGGTTTTTGTGCACAATAACTCACTTGAATGGATATTTATGATATGTTCCCACATTTGATTCCAAAATTAAGAAATAAAACTCTCTCTAAAAATAAATAATTTAGAACACACGGCGCAAAATTGGACTTTAATTGTAAAATCTAATTGGATTTTCTATAAGTTTTACCTATTAATATATATATAAATTTTGTGCCAAATGAGTTGTTTTTAGTTATAAAAAAAAGGCTCATAAATATAAAATCATTCAAACTCTCTCTTCCTCTAATATAAATATATATATATATTTATATATTTATAATAATAGACGAAACTGAGAGAAATTCAAATTAGAATTCCAAATTAGAGTTCCAATTTTGCATCATGTGTCATAAATTATTTATTCTTAAAGAGTTTTATTTCTTAATTTTATAATCAAATGTAGGATCACATCATAAATATTCATCCAAGTGAGTTATTAAGTACAAAAACCAAAGAGTCTAGAATAAATGAATCATAAAAAAAAAAAGTGCTTCACAATAATTCTTTTATAAAAAAAAACATGGACAATTTACATTTTATACCTAATAATATCTATACAAATTTTTTTAAAGAGTTAACAAAATATAAAAATGACTATCAATGGTATTTAAATTATATATATATATATATAGGAATTATATTATGCATCTTATTGTATATCTTTAAATGTATCCATGCATATGAATAAGGTTACAAGCTAGTTTTATATATAGTGTTAGATATATGATTATGTTTTTTTTTTTTTTTTTTTTTTTTTTTAATGATTTACTTATATTAAACTCCTCGTTTTCTACTCTAAATAAACTCATTTGGCACAAAAATTAAAAAATTTCGATTAGATGGAACACGTGCCGTAAAATTAAACTCTAATTGAAATCTAATTTTTACATTGAACTAATTAACTTGGTTCAAAAATTTAAAATTTTTGATTAGATAGAATATGTGGCGCAAAATTAGACTCTAATTGAATTCCAATTTAAAATCTAATTGGATTTTCTTTTAGCTTTACTTATTAATATATATATATATATATATATGACTTATAAACTTGAATTGTTTTTATTTCTACAAAAAAAGGCTCATAAATATAAAATCATTCAAAAATTATGTTTTTTATGGTTTACTTATATTGAACTCCTCGTTTTCTACACTAAATTAACTCATTTGGTACAAAAATTAAAAAAACTTAGATTAGATGAAACACATGTCATAAAATTAAACTCTAATTGAAATCCATTTTTTACATTGAATTAACTCACTTGGCACAAAAATTAAAAAATTTAGATTAGATGGGATACGTGGTGCAATTTTAGACTCTAATTGAATTCCGATTTGAAATCTAATTGGTTTCTCTCAGTTTTACCTATTATTATTATTATTATTATTATTATTATTATTATTGTGGGGACAAATAACCAAGATTCACGCATCTTGGGCCGTGGGCTTGGTCCGAGGAGGTCTCATGGGCCGAGCAATGTGGCAGCTATCAAGCATTATACTTTCGAAAGATTCGCACATAGGACCGGCAATTCCGTCCGAAGAGGGTACAGTCCTCGGATATAAAGTTTTCGGTTCAAGGAAGAATCCCAGTGGCTAAAGTAATCTTCCTGGAATCCCCTATGACAGAAACAAACTCGGTGAGCTTACTGGGAAGGAAAAGATCCCCGAAAATATCTGAAGAAAAGCTGCTACCACCACATTAAATACCCTGCAACTACTTTTCTGGCCGCATTTATGTGGAGAAGACCTCTGAACAGTGCTACCAAGACTATGACCTCTCACAGGGAGGCCAAAGAAAAGATCTGGTGGGATAAGTATCAAGGGGCACCTTAGATGAATGACAAGTGTAAGGATAGGATGCTTAGAATATGATTATATAATGCCATTCCTCCTCCATTAAAGGAGGACGGAATTTTTAGAAAGAGAGGGGAGAAAAACAGAAGGAGAAAGGAAGATTTGTAACGTGAACAACACAACAAAAGGGTTCCTCCTCGGACCTATACAAAACAGAATTATTCCAAGTTATTTTGGTGTGCTTTGGGCCTTCTAAACTGCTTCTTAGTTTGTCTTTGAGAATAGGAAAAACGAAGCCCTCACCATTCGAATCTAATTCTTAAGCCCACTCTCTACAAATACATATTGCAGTGGACTTATTGGGCCCGGGTCTTGCGCGCTTTGGACTGGGGTGTACTAATTCGTTACACTACATTTGGGTATTGCTATTCTTCTGGGTATGCGGCCATGTATGTATGTAAATGTGAATGAGTGTAATGTATGCTTTGTTTGTATGTTTTTTATTTGGGATTTTGGGTTTTATATATATATATATATATATATAATCTAATTGAATCTAGACTCTTCGATTTTTGCACCTAATAATTTACTTGCTACAAAGATTAAAAAATTAGATGGGATACATGACGCAAAATTGAACTCCAATTAAAATTCAATTTAAAATCTAATTGAATTAAGACTCTTTGATTTTTTTACCTAATAATTTACTTGACACAAAATTTTTAAAATTAGACGAGACACATGGCGTAAAATTAGATTTTAATTTAGAATTTAATTGGATTTTCTCTCCGCTTTGGTTATTAATATATATATTATAGGGATAAGGGCCCAGAATCATATATTGGGCCTTGGGCTTTGTCCGAAGACGTTGAATGGTCCGAGGAGGGACAAATAGTTATTAGGAGTTCCAATTTAAAGTCTCATGAGTAAAGAACGAATGAAAGGTGGTTCGAGGAGAAACTCCTCCTTGAATATAATGAATGCAGCTTAAGTATGTATTCCAGTAATTAAAGTGACCCTTCAAGAAGCTCCAGTGATAAGGACGTGCATCATGAACACGCGAAAAGGAGGGGAACCCAAGAATATCTAAGGGAAAGCTGCTACCACCGCATTGAATGCACTGCAGCTACTTTTCTGGCCGCATTTATGTGGAGAAGACTCCTGAACAGTGTTGCCTTGGCTACCGCGACTTACAGAAAGCCAGAAAGGGTGTCTGATGGGACGGGCACTCAAGTAAGGATTTAGATGATCGACAAATGTAGGATCATGATGATTCAAAGGGAGTTATATAATGCGGGAGACCCCCTATGAGAAGGGGATCGGAAAAAAAAAAGGAAAAACACTGTAACACTCTAGAACGTAATTTGTAACCTCACTTAAGCATCAATAGAAGAGAAGCAGTCTCCTCGGACTTGGCTGATGACGTTTTTCTCAAGCCATAACTTGTTTATTTTCATTCCCCTGTCATCAAGTCCTACCTCATTGGTTGGCTAATTCACTAAAGCCCAGTTCTTCGACCCATTCTCTACAAATTTATTGTTTTGGGCTTCTTGGGCCTAAGTCCATACACCTTTTGGGCCTAGGATCCAAATCCGGTCCTTACATATATCATAAATCTATATGCCTTCTTTCTTCTGGGATTTTTATTTTTTATTTTTATTAAAAAAATCATATGCCATTTTTGTAACAACAATTTGTTGATTTTGTGATTCTAACTTTTTTTTTGGTAGAAGATTTTATGATTTTATCTCTTTCTATGAAATGAGTTGTTCTGACCAATGCCATCTTCTAGACAAACGACACTACGTTTGACTTCAAATATAATTGTTAGCCAACTAAACGACGTGCTGTAAAAGAAAAAGCATTTTGTCACCGCATTTGGGTCGGCATATGTTAAAATCGAAGTTCTACTGAACAAATAAATTTAAAACTTAGCCCATGCAATGCTAGACCCAATATACCTATGACTAGGGGTGGCAAAATTGGACACGACTCACAAATCCAACATGACATGACACGAAATTAGTAGGTTATGAGTTGAGGCATAATGGGTTCGTATCATATTCGAGTTGACATGACTAACCCTTTTAATAAATGGGTTGGGTTAATGTTTATCACATGGAATCCGTTTGACCTATCTGATCCGTTTAATTAAATGACATTTTACTAACATAACTTTCAAGCCCTAGGCATATAAACTTATTAGTTGTTGTGGTTTATTTTCTTTAACATATTATGGTTGATTATTTGTGATATTGAGATATGCTTTAGTTTTAAATGATTATTTGTGATGCAGTTACTCGTTAGTTCTGAATTTTATATTAAAAATATTTATTTGTTTGGTTTTTCATAATTCATATCAATTTGGTTAATACTAAAATTAGTTTTTTGTTGTTGTTGATAAAATCTAATAAACAAGTCGACACGACTAACCCGTTTAATTAATGAGTTGTGTTAGAGTTGAGGAATCTTGACCCGTTTAATAAACATGTCGGGTTAAGGTTGATCCATATAGTCGAATACTCATAAGTTTACACGACACAAATCCAACATGCGAATACAAATTGCCACCCCTACCTATAACTATGAGTTTCAGAACAAAAGAAGAGAAGAGAAGATAAATGAAATTTTCCTTTGTTTGGTTAGAAGGAAGAGTGGTTCTAGGACTACAAAATACAAATTATTTCATGATTTTTTTGTCACAATTCTAACGCGACAGACTATGAGTGATTAATCATCAATTACACATGAATCTACCATTTTTCTTCACTAATCACACTCAACCACCTCAAAGTTGTGACAAGAAGTTGTGAAAAATTTTGTGATCCTAAACTTTTTCTAGAAGGAAAGAAGGGAGAAAAAAGAAATGCAGAAAGAAAATTTATTTCTTTAGGTTCCAATAATTTTTTTATCTTTTAAATTTCCCTCCTAAATAATTCATAAAATTACTCTTATAACCTTGGAAAGTTTTGAATTTTTTGTCAAATTACTTTTATATCTTCATAATTAGTTGTTAATTTATAATTGACATTTGTCAATGATAAAGTAGTAAAATAAATTTCACCAAAAAAAAAAGTAGTAAAATAATCTTTTATTACTATTATTTTTATTCATGATCTCTCCTTTACTTTCTCTTCCCTATTATATCCAAAAACACACAAAAATAAGTATTTTATTTTATTTTCTCCTTCTTTTTCCTTTCTCTCCTTTATTCTTTTCTCTCCTCTTCCTTCCCTTTATTCCAACCAAACAAAGCTAGACTAGAGGATTTAATGCCAAATATTAAGTTAGGTTTTTTTTTTTTTTTTTTTTGAGAGAGAGTTTTATCATCAGACCAAGATATCAATCGATATTTAGTGTAGGTGAAAATTAAACCCCAGATCTCTTATTCAACCATCATAAACTTTACTAGTTGAACTAACTGGAGTCCACAATATTAAATTAGTTGAATGATAGGTATTAGTAAAATTGGCTTGGTGACTGCAATATATAATTTAGATTTTGACATTACATGCGATAGATCTCTTCTTCTTGTTTTTGTTTTTTTTTTTTTTTTTGAGGGAGGTCTTTTTAAGTTAGTTGAATGTTGTCTTTTTAACTTTTAATTTAGACTTTTGACGTTCTTCTCAAAAAAAAAAAAAAAAAAAGAAAAAAGAAAAGAAAGAAAAGATTTTAGCGTTATCTTATCTTTAAATATTTTTGGTCGTTATATTATTCGGTTTTTTTTTTCTTGGGCGATTTAATAGATAGACTTATATATTGTTATTATATTTATAAGTCACTGCACTAGTTAGAGGAGAGGATGAGAGAAATAGAATCCTAGAAACCTTCAAATCCCTTTATTCTGATCAAAGTCGGCAGGCACTGCGCTCTACTTAAATCAGACTGAGGTATTATCAAAAACCCTAACCCTACTCGCTCTAATTTTTTTTTTCTTCGCTTACATGCTTATGTTATGTGATTCTTCTTGGTTACCAAAAGCACTCAATAATTTTGGCAGTGAGTGCTTTCACTTTTTTTTTTTTTTTTTTTTTTTTAATTTTTGTTTTGATTTGAAGCGAGTGCTTTCAAAAGTATTAATTAATTTTTCTTGTTTGTTTTTATTTTCAATCGAAAAACAAATTAGTAGTAGAAAAATATTCGATGAATTTGATACAGATTCTTTTGTAAAGAATTTTGCTTGGATTATATTATTTATGGAAGTTTTTATAATGCCTTCAGTTTATTGTTTGACTTTTTGAAAATTAAACTTTGATTTGCCGCAAGTGCTTTTTGTAGGCTAACCAAAACTGTGTAGTGTGTATAGGTCGTATGTTAATGATTAATTTTTTTTTTTTTTGGATAAGCTTTATTTCTTTATTATGATAATACTCATCCTTTGTTGATAAATAATCTAAAAATAAACAAATTTAATTTGATTAAGAAATTACTTTTGTTAAACTTAGTAGAAGGATCGCACAACACACTGTACAACTTTTGTGGCTTGGACACCAAGTAAACAGGGTTGAATAAGAAGAGTGCCTCTCCTACAATTCAAGTTTAACAAGAAGATCATGGCGGAGCTCCCTCGTGAAATTATGGACAACATCTTTTCAAGATTGCCTGTAAAGTTACTTTTGTGATTTAGGAGTGTCTCTAAGCTTTGGTGCAATATCATTGACGACCCATGTCTTGCAAACATGCATAGAACACAAGCTGGTGATGAAGAACCACTAGTCCTACTTCTTTTAGGCTTTCATGACAGAACTGAAATGTCGAGTTTGTATGAATTGGAAGATAATCGTGGGGTTTTGAGGCCCATCACAAGCAACAAGCAGCCATTGCTGAATTTAGAGTCCAAGGAAACCGAAAATGGAATAGAACAATACTATCTACAGAGTTTTTGTAAGGGCTTGCTCTGCATTTCAAGCCTTTCTAAAGTGATTCTCTCTAATCCCCTAAGAAAAGAAAGTCTTATTCTGCCACCAGTGACATTGGAATATAAGTCTATGCCAAATTTTGAAAGCTATGGGTTGGGTTTTGATACTTCAACTAATATGTACAAGGCTGTTCATGTGTTCTACAAAGAAATAGATTTCGACACCATGAGGTACAAATTAGGAACTCAAGTACACAGTTTGGGTTCAACATCATGGAGAGAGATTTCTAGCATTCCTTCTTATCCTATATGGAAACCTATTTATGTTAATGAAGCCATACATTGGATTGCTGACACTAGATTTGAAATTGACAATTTGAAGGGCATGATAGTTTCTTTTGACATTGGCAAGGAAGAGTTTCAATTGACTCCTCATCCAGCCGACATTCATATTGACTCTTTTCATCCATGCTACTTAATTAATCTTAGAGGAGATTTGGCAATTGTTGAATCTCAGTCATATTCAGCCAGTGTTGTGATATGGGTATTGAAGAATTGGAACACCAAACAATGGGTGAAAGAATTTTCACTATATATTGCAGCCCCCTCTATGTACCTCGGTAATAGCTACATATCTTCTGTATGTCCCTCCGAAAGTGGTCTAATTTTTAAGGATGGAGGTACTAGTACTGTTGCCCATTATAATTTGGGGAGTGATGAGGTGGAGTGGTATAAAATTTGTAAACTTACAGGCTCTAAACGAATGGATCTTCTACAAGTCTTTAGCTTCAATGGCAGCTTGATTTCACTCAAGAGTTATGGCAAATTGATGTGAAAGATGTTGGTCTTCGGCATTAGTTTTATTTGAACATAGCTAGCCTAGTTTTGTTATTTATTATCTTTCAGGATATATTAATAATTTTGTTTCATAACTCATAGATTATTAGAAATTTAGGGAAATTGTTTTGTTTGTAGTTCTAGTGATGAACTTCTTCCATTCTGTTCTTCTTCAGAGTTTGCTATAAATGTCTTTAGTAATTCATATATGTTAGCAGTAAGGATCTTGAATTCTAGAACAACTGGTCATTAATTATATATAAATTCAATTGATTTTTTTATATATAGATTATTCGAAATATATACAATAATTTAATACTAACTCCGCTCGAACTTCCTTATGATATATTTTAATTGAAAATCTTAGTACACTGGTGCTGTATTTAAGATGTTAATCTGAAAGATTTCTTATCCACCGCACTTCTTAGAAGAGTTGGAACTTCCTTAAACACAAATTGTTTGGTGAACTTGGGGCAAGGATTATGGGCACGTAGATGGTAATATATTTAACTCTTATTAAAAAAATTAATGCTAGTGTCACATTTTTGTGCACATTTTTCTATAATTGCCTTATACTTTTAAGTCTAATGTAATAAAATATAATAGACTGTAATTAATTTTATGTCATTATTACATAAATCTAATATATTTTATTTGTCGATTATAATCTATCACGTAAGTCAATTATGGTAAAATGTGTAGTTTTAATATTATTGAGAAAATAATAATTTCTTATCATTTTCGCTTGTATTGAATGACTTCTTATCCGATCCAACTGTGCACTAATCCTATCGTGTCAGAACAAATTATGATGACAGGATCTCACAAATTTGGGGTTGCTTGATGCTTAGTAAGTACACACTGGTGGCCTGTCAATCTACCATCACTTGCTCTCTAAAGCCTGCAAAAGAGTACCATAGAGGTGATCCTAGAGTTATCTCGACATAGGAAAAGTTTAAGGGCATAAATTTTTTTACAACTTCTCGGTATAATGGTGAGGTAAAAGAGAGTAATTAATGAAAAAAATGGCAAATCTACGCAAAAATGACGATAATTTGTCATATTAAAATTTAAAAAAAAAATTGTGAAATAATTTGTTTTACGAGAACACTCCCCCGATTTAAGTCCCCTTCTTAAACAGATTTGATGTGTCCATACCTCCCACGTGTCAACAATCAGCATACATGTCACCTTTTCCACACCCATCTTTTCCTTTCACTTAATTTATAGTTTTTAGACCTCTCAGACCTTCAAGTTTCAACCTCTTAGAATATTTTGTGTCTTTGTGAACATGGATAACAAAGCAAACCCAGTTGAAGCCCTGGAAAATAATCAAAATATGGGCTCAGAAAAGAGAAATTCACTAAAAAAGCCCATGAGAAGAAGGTCATTACGTACAAGAAGAGCATCATCATCACAAGATTGTGCCATCAACATGGCTAAAGCTAGAAGAGAGATTGCACATGCCTTGCATATCCACAGATCCTCATCATCATCATCATCATCGTGTGTTACAAATGCACAGCCTATATTATTAGGTAACACCTACAATAACTACGATTTTATAAGGCCTAGTTTTGGTGGTTCACAATATTGTTATTCATTGGAGTCTATGACCATGACCATGCCTATTCCTGAACCCATTTGGTCCACAACTGCACCATCAATATTGGCTGCACCACCACAACCAGGCATGGAAGCTGTAGAGTTTGAATGGGGAGAGAACAACCAGGCTTCTCATACTTGGTGGCTGGGTTTTTTGAAGACATTAGATAGCAAATATAATGAGGAAACAAAGTACCCTTTGGGGGCATTGTTTAGCCAGTGTCAGCAGGAAGGTCCAAAACTTGGGGAGCCACCTTTTACTGATGCAAGTGATCAAAGTACTTCTCCAGATGAATGGTTGATATTTCCAGCAACAGAAGATCAGGGTGAGATTGTAAATCACCCCAAAAAATGATGGGTTTATTGCTATAATTGAACAATTGTAGGACTCAGTTTTTGTTCCTATATTATATGTAATATTTAAATATGTTTAGTTTTTCAACTTTTTTTTTCCTACCCCAAATATATCTATTTATCTGCTCTTTATCAGTCTTTTATATGCTGGTTCTTTATCAACTTAAGGATATGTCTATGGGCTTGAAAATAGGCTGGTTAGATCTTAGAATGGTTGGGAATGGTTGTAGTAAGGAATGTGGAGTACTCATCTATTGCCCAAGGAATTACTGCAAAAGAAAAACAGAACTGATTCATTATTAAATATGGCTGTTGCTAAAAAGTGTGTATAATAAAAGTTTTAACACTTTGTTTTGTTTTAAAAAAAAAAATTAAAGTTTAAATTGTACATAAATATCAATAAAAATTCATACAATTGCCAGAATTCATACAGACAAACTACAAACCAATGAATTTTGAGGGTATATTAATAATTGATCATTTAGGTTGCATTTGTCAACTATTTTCCCTTTTAGTTTTTTTAATCTTTTTTTTGTGTATTTTTTGTGTGTGTGTGTATTTTAAAGATATAATTGTACTTTTAATCCACTTATATGTATTTTTTTACAAGATAAAAATTTTACTCTAACCTAATCTAAACGTATATGTATGTGAATCTCTCTCCTGAAAACTTAAACCCTAACTTTTGTCCCTCACACTTCATAAGCACTTATACTACATGTGGAGTGAGGTACTTTTAATCCACTTCTAATAAATGGGCAATTGTGCAAATAAGGCCCCATTTGGTAACGGTGTTTAAATAACAAAAACTGTTGTTTAAACACCACCATACATATTTTTACACATTTTTTTACTTACACATATTTTCACAAAACTTAAACAATGTTACTAAAAATCTCTTATTAAACAGAGTCGAAATTTTCAAACAGGCACTTAATACTGCCTAACGTGCACTTATAACTCCGAACTAAGCAATTGGGCTTGGGTTTCATACCACTTCAATTAAGACTAACATGGATGAACTAAAATCGTGAACAGTAAATGATACATTTGCACTTTGAAAGCCTGCCAGCCTCAGCTCAAATGTGTTAATCATGATTGCTGGCCCAAATAACAGTCCAACGCCCCATCAGGTTGGCCCCTAAATTGTTCTATGATGGGTCATGGCCTCATGGGTCTTGTTGAAGCATGTTTTGTTTTGCTTTTTTTTTTTTTTTTTTTTTTTACAAGGGGAGATTCAAACAAAAAAAAGTGCCCACGCTTATTGAGTTGAACTCTTTTTTTCTTTTTCTTTTTGGCTAAGCGCTTAATAAGTTGAACTTGAAAACTATAGAATAAAGTAATGCAATAGCCAACCGACACAAACTACCTTCACAATATTTTTATTACAACAGTTAAGCATGTAGGTTTTCATTGGTTCTTTTTAGGGATTATCATGAATATCACTTTATTATTTATCATTCACAATTGATCACACCTTGACAATTGTGAAATATTTTGTGAAAATTATTGTAACTTTAGACTTATTGAATAGAATAATAGCATATTTCCAACCTAGTTTTATGAAGCTTATATTTAATATACTTATGAAGAAATAAAAGAAAAAAGAAAAATAGGCAACAAGTCTGATTCATTTTCAACCGAATAAAGAGTGTGTCTAATAAATCTAATCCTTTAACCTGTTACATGAACCCAGACAGTAATACTAGACACTTATTTGAGTTAATTGAGTTAAATGTTAGTATGCGATATAATGGAAGTTTTTTTTTTTTTTAAATTATTTAATTGAGATTACTTACAGACCTAATTAAGTATATAGACCTAAAATAAGGATCATCCTCTTGGACTATAATACCTTGACAGCTTAACAGTCTAAAACCTCAAGGAAGATAACCTATATGGCTATATGTCAAAGTCTTCATTCTTCAATATAATAAAATTCTGGCTTAGTTTGGAGTACTCTGATCATGACAGTATGAAATTAGCTGGCTGAATATGAGCTTTTGGGTCAATGGTCTATTTGCTGTATTTAGCATTTGGTAGGTCTATTCATTGACTATGAATGAAAGCGAACATTACACGCTTGGAGGCATATATATATATATATATATATATTTATATGATCTTACTAATATATAAGTTATAATATAAGTTTTTCCTTTTATATTTGGTGTCCTAGTCACTGCTAGTTGCAATTAGGTTTTATTGGGGTGGTCCTATAAGTTATAACATTCGTGTATTGTACTAGGGGCATTTATTGGGTTTGGTCCGTTGGGACCTTTCTTTTGCTAAAATGTGCAATTGTTATTGAAAAGGATAGGAGAAAAAACTAGGGTAAATTATAGGGATTTTTTTGTGTGCTAAATTGGTGAAAGTTCAATTTTGGTCTTACAAATTTAAAATTTTTTTGTAATTTGGTTCCTAAAATTTGAAAAAGAGAACAATTTTGTTCTTATACAGGTTCATTTTGATTTTTCTCCCTTAAATGTGAGCTTGGTTCAATCTTGATCCCTTAAATTAATATGTAATTAATTCGACTTGGTTACTAAAATATGAGGGGTCTCACCATTTCGTTAATAAACTAAATAGAAAGATAGACGGAGATATCAAATTATACCATATTTGAAATGCAAAGACTAAATATAGACTTACACCAGCATTCTAGAACAAAAAGTATAAAAAAGTAAATCAAATTATTATCCGTGTACTAAAATTAAACTTTTTCTTCAATTTGTGACTTTGAATACTTGGATTGTGATGTGCACAAGAAAAATCACACAAACTTCTCATAATTAAGGGCAGTGGTTACAATTACATGCCTAAAATTCCACCCAAAATGAAGGGAATCGAAAACGAGACCCATGACAGAGGCAATTATGCCTCTCATTATTATGGTCGCAATAAAGCAAATCAATCAGCTAAATTCAGTTTAAAAACACTATACTACTATAGTGCTGGGCCTATATATTGGGGAATCCAAACTACAAATATGTATTAGATAAATATCTAGATATTTGGTTATTTACTGACTTAGGTATCGGGGCTCTTACATTGGGACTTATCCAATTGGTTTCTTCGATTCTTTATTTTATTTTATTTTTTTGCAAGTGATTGAGTTCAGAATGACTGTGACATTCTCTTTCTCTCTCTCTCATATGCATATTTCACTTTTGCATTATCATCACCAACCAACATGCAGTTGAATGCACGTATCAGAAGGAAATGAGCTCGTGGGTGTATTTATCATCACGAATGGCTTTGAATCATGCGAGTCTTCACGTGCAATGTGACTTAGCAACCAAATAGATTGGCACCCAATACCTAACACACTCATTGGATTACCTTAATGCATGAACATTGATGATCCAATCCCATTGCTCTAGGATCCTTTCATTTCATTGAATGAGACTGAACCAAACTCATCTTTGACTCCAATTTGAATCTCTCTTCTTCCAGTCGATCCTTGAAAGAACTCTCATTATTCACCTCAAGTTTAGGTCTGACAAATTTGAAGCTGACTCTTAGTCTCTAACAAACACCGCACGATTTGAGTATCGCAGTGGGCCAGTGTATAAATTTATCTACTCCTCGATCGTTTTAATTTTATTTGACAATATGGAGAATAATAGCACTCAAGGCAAAACTTGGTCCAATTAATAAATTAACGAGACCAACCTTATTGTTTTCTAATTTCAGTTTTGGGTGAGTCAAAATAGAAAAGTCAAGTTTACATGGATATCTCACATATTAAAAAAAAAAAAAAATTTATGTGGAATTTTTTAATGTAGAAGTTTGGTCAAATTATGTTTAGCATAATTTTTTTTTACTAATTCTGTTTCGGTTGTTCTAAATGTGCCAACGTTATGCCTAGTTTTTCTTTAATACATTTTAGCTTTGTTTGATTGAGAGGAAGAAAAAGTGAAGAATAGAAAATATATAGATTATAAAAAGTTATATATATATATATTTATATTTATCTACTCCTCGATCGTTTTAATTTTATTTGACAAAATGGAGAATAATAGCACTCAAGGCAAAACTTGATTCAATTAATAAATTAACGAGACCAACCTTATCGTTTTCCAATTTCAGTTTTGGGTGAGTCAAAATAGAAAAGTCAAGTTTACGTGGAATTCTCATATAAAAATAAAGTTTATGTGGAATTTTTAAATGTAGATGTTTGGTCAAATTATGTTCAGCATAATTGTTTTTTTATTAATTCTGTCTCGGTTATTCTAAATGGGCCAACGTTATACCTAGTTTTTCTTTAATACATTTTAGCTTTGTTTGATTGGGAGGAAGGAAAAAGGAGAATAGAAACTATATGGATGATATAAAAGTTGAATGAAGGAAAATATGGTAGGAGAGAGAGAGAGAGAGAGAGAGAGAGAGAGAGAGAGAGAGAGAGAGAGAGAGAGAGAATATATATATATATCTTTTCTTTGTTTGGTAGGAAGGAAAAAAAAATAAAGAAAGAAATAATAGTTTTTTTACTTTTTTTTTTACTATTATATTCCTATTATTTGAGGGGAAAAAAACTATTTTTAGGGGAAAAATATAATTGTGCTCCCTATTTTTATTTTTCTTTCACTTTTCATTTTGATTTCAGAGATTGCATTTTGTGGATTTGGATAAAAATGCTACTCATCTCCACTTTCCATTTATACGAAATGGATGAAAATTTCAATCTCTGCCATATTTTCCTTCTCCTATTTGTATGCTCTCTAAAATTACCTCAATCA
This sequence comes from Notholithocarpus densiflorus, assembly GCA_030021035.2. Lineage (NCBI taxonomy): Eukaryota > Viridiplantae > Streptophyta > Magnoliopsida > Fagales > Fagaceae > Notholithocarpus > Notholithocarpus densiflorus. The sequence goes on from JARYZH020000046.1 coordinate 1,139,774, forward strand.
TATAAACTTTTAAACTGGAAGAGAAGGGGAAATAACATAAAATACCCTAATAGTTTCATTCCTCTAATTTAAATAAATTTAGCACAAGTCTTGAATACAAAATTGTGATCTATATGCATTTTGAAAGCCACTAGACATCCCAAGCAATAACAAGTCAATGGAAGTATGAGAAGGCTCTTTTCTCAATTATATGTATGGATATAGTGGATGAAAATGGGGCTGAGAAGAGAAGATCGATCGAGTAAGATAAATGCCATAAATGCATATCTCCTTTAAGGGATCTTCCACACATTCTACCAGACAAGAAAACTCAAAAATCCAGCAATGATTCGAAGAAGACACGGAAGTGAACAGTTCCCATCCATATGAGCTTTCAATTCATTGTACACTCAATAATTTTGTTGGTGTGGGCTAGGAGAAAATCCAAACTCCATGTACACGAGTGTCTCTAGGCTGGATCCAACTATTACTATTAAATGCATGGCTATGTACTATAAAATATCATTTATAAAAATTTCTACCAAAAAAAAAAAAATCATTTATAAAATTATAAATATATAATTGGAAAAAAAATAGCAAAAATTAAGAAGAAAATGTTATGGTTAGCCTTAATTAACCTATATTCTATTGATTTGCAGGCTCCACTCCAAATATGGGCAATTCGCATGATTTGATTGGGATCATTTGCAATATTTCATGTTGGTTACCATCACATCATTATGACTGTACTACAATACATTTCTTTAGGTAAGTGATATATAAAGGAAGCCTTAATTTTTCACCAAAAAAAAAGCCTTAATTTAGTTAATAAGAAAATTAAGCCCCAAAATTCTTTTTATTACATTTTAAGTTGTATATTAGTTATCTTTCCCTCAATGACTTTTTTTTTTTTTTTTTTTTCCAGATAAATAATAGGAGAGGGATGGGGTTCGAACCATTGATAATTTGGTATGAAATTATGAATACCACAAATGAATGAATGATGTCATTATCACTGAACTATTACTTGAATCTTAATAACTCTATATTTAAAAATTATATATATACACAAATAAATAATTTTTCCCCCACTGACCAAGAAGTCTAGAACATGTATGGTCAAAGTAATGACTCCATTATAACATTTACATTCTTATGCTACGGAAATAAATAATGAATTTGTCATGTAATTTCCTAATGTCCCAAAACATGTTTAGGCCTTAGAGCAGTTTAATCACCTCTTTTCCTCGATTATATTCCAAGTGCAAAACAGTTTGATAGAATGCAAAAGCTTAATATTTGCAAATTAGTACAGTGACGATCGAGCAAGGTCTGCAACTTTATCCGCCAAAGAACGTGGTGGCTTTCTGGCTTCAAAATGTCATAATCCATTATCGTATTAACTCCTGTGTAACATAACACGAAATCACAAAACTTTACATACACAGAACCATTTTCTCTCTTTACTGTATTGGTTCTTTGTATCATCCCCTATCAATTGATAAAGAAAAGAAGTAAAAGAAACCAAGAACCAGAATTGTCAAGTATAATGTCATCCTTTATGATAATTCATGTCTATGATTCGAACTTCACTTCGTCCTCTCTCACTATTTATATATGTATGAAAAGAAAATTGTCAAATAATATATTTTGGATACAAGTGTATAACCACCTTCCATTAAACAATTGAGATAAGACACACAATAAGATAGGAATTTTGTTAGGTATGTTTCAAGAAATTAGTGTTCGTCACTAAATATGATTTAATAAACTGAAATGGTTTTAGTGACGAAATATTTTCGTTGCTGAATATTGTTTTTAGCGAGGAAAACATTTAGCGACGAAACGTAAGATAGGAATTTTGTTAGGTATGTTTCAAGAAATTAGTTTAATAATAAAAAAAAAGTTTCATTTTTTTTATAGCTAGAGAGTTTCAACTTATGGCGTCCGCTTCTGATAATAGTTCTTTATCATCAGACCAAGACACCAATCAGTTTTATGGCGTCCGCTCCTGATAATAGCTCTTTATCATCAGACCAAGACACTAGCATCCGCTCCTGATAATAGCTCTTTATCATCAGACCAAGACACCAATCAGTTTTTGGTGTAGGCGGGGATTGAACTCCAGATCTCTTATACAACCATCAAAGACTTTCTCAATTGAGCTAACTGGAACCCACAAGAGTTTCATTCATTTACTAGTAAATTAAATAAGATGTACCGTTTATGAAAATTAAAGCATTACAAGTTTTGTTTGCTTACCATTAATATCAATGACTTTGTTAATGTTTCTTTCTAATCATGAAAAAATATTAGGTACCAGTATAGTAATGTGGTATTTTCTTTCCTCACATGAATGAAGGATCCTACTATTAATTTTATTGAGGAGCTTACTATTATGTGAAATAAGGAAATATTACTTCGCTATATTCCCAGAGCACTTAATAATTAATCTCTAATTATCAATTTTATTTTTACGAAGAATATAGAAAAAATATTTGTTACGTGGTATTTCTTTTTCTTGTTTCCACATGAACGATAAATCTGATCATAAATATAATTAGTGGAAGCCAAATCTAATAAACAGCAGAATGATGTCAACGGTAAGTCTATGCAAAGATTAGTAATAAGATCAATTAACAAATGGTTTCTCCTCAAAAAAAAGAAAAAGAAAAAGAAAAGATAAGTGGGCTTTAGTTATTTTAGCTGGTAAAGTCGCTTATCATATGTCGAATAAGTGATCTAGAGTTCAAACCATACTTATATAAAAAATTAATTGATGTCTTAACTTGGTAAAGCTCAATTATCATGAAGTCGAACAAGATATCTAAGCCCCGTTTGGTAGAGCATCTTAAACACATATCTTCAGTTTTTAAACAACATTACACGTATTTTCACACACTTTTTCACCCATGCGTATTTCAAAAAAATACAAACAACGTTACTCAAACTCCTCTACCAAACGGGCCCCTAGTTATTGTACATGCAGGTTGAATCTGGTAATGAAATCTAAAATTCAACATGTAAGGGGTGTTTGGTACATGCATTTAAAAACTGAAAATATATGTTGAAATATGTGTGTATGAAAAAGTGTGTAAAAATACGTGTAATGTTGTTTAAAAATTAAAAACATGTATTTAAGTGGATGTACCAAATGAGGCCTTAATTTTGACACTGATATTTACTTATTTAATAGTCTTAAAAAGAAGTTGGAGCAAGAGTGCAAGACACAATAAATGCGGATCTCGATGATATATACACACAACCCGCTGAAAGAGATTTGGATGTGATGGCCACCTCCATTAGTTGCTTTCGGAAATGACAAGACGATTTAGACCAGTAAACTTTAATGAGTCCAAATTTTTGTCCCACTCTTCTTACTTCACTATATACTCTACAAATAAAAACATGCCATATGTTCATTTATTTAATTAAATGCTAAATTTATACTTTCTATTATTTCAATTTCCTAAAATAAATAAATAAATAACCCATCATATTTAGGTAATTGAAATAATAGAAAACATAAATTTAGCATTTGATAAAATAGATGGACATGTGGCATATTTTTATTTGTGGAGTATATAGTAGAGCAAGAAGAGTAAGATAGAAGATTTGGACTCTTAAAATAGGCCCAGCATCTTTTAAGCCGCCGCCATTCTATTTCAAAAATAACCAGAATTCTTCCCCAGTTGTTCCGGTTAATTGTTAATTAATCAAATCCTATATTCCCTTCAAGTGAAAAAGAAATTTTGGAGTTTTAAGATAAAGATAGACAAGGATGTTGATCTATTCCTTGATTCTCCAAATAAAATTAAGTAAATTTTGGAGTAGTAATAGGCTACTAGATTACTTGCACTATTTCACTTGATGTGTTTTCGTCTTGATCTTTGCGTTTGTTCTTGATGCTAGTTCTATCTGTTTAATTTTTATTTTTTTAAAGTTTTTTTAATTTTTATTTTATGGAAAAGATTTTTTTAAATATTTTTTTATTTGATGTAAATTCTGAAATCTATCTGTTGGATGTCATGTTTTTTATATTCTTAACACGTATTTCAAATTTCATTCAAATTGGATATTATTTACTATTCAATCAATAAACTTATTTTTTACGCATAATTTTATACCATAAAAACTTAAAATTTAAATATTTGATTGATGATATAACTATTAATATTTTATTTTTTTGAAAATTTCCAAGCATGGAGGATATAATATGACAAATTTTAGTATATTTTGAAAATTTAACTGTTGAATTGTATATTCTTTACGCTCTTAATACACATGTCAAATTTTATGTCAATCGGATATTATTTACTATATGATCTATAAGTTTATATTTTATACATAACTTTAAACTACAAAAACTTTAAATTTAAACAATTTATTGATGATATAACTATTGATTTTTTATCTTCTAGAAATTTTGCAAGCATTAGAATATAAAAAGAAAATGTAATCTAATGGTGGATTTATCAAAATTCACCTCTAATAAAAAGATATTAAGTAAGGTTGTAGTCTTAGGCTACTACTAATTAATTTTATAACTAAATTTTGTCCAATATAATAAAGACATGCAATTCAACAGTTAGATTTTTAAATTTTACATCCAATAAAAAGATATATAAGGAGTTTGAAGGATTTTTCTCTAAACTAGCTAGTTTGGAAAGAAACATTTTCCTTGTTTTACTACCCTTAATGGTCTTTTAGGGCATCAACTATTAATTTCAAAATGTTAAGTAAAAAGCAAGTTATTCTAGAAACAAACATTTTAGTATTATTCATACCATCCATCCATTTATATATATATATATATATTTATATATATTTATTTATATATATCAATGAATTGTCAAAATTTTAAAATCTCTATAATGGAGAAATCCTACAAACTCTAGGATCTCAATCCAGGGATCATTTGATAAAAATTAAGAGAAAAATAACTATATATTATGATTGCAATTAGTTAGAGAAGGAACTCATGTTTTAATTTATATTTGCTTTGGGTCTAATATTCTATTAAATAAATTTCTTTTAGTAATGATATCATCATTTTGTGGAATTCATTTGCATTAAAATTCTAATTGGACTTACATGGAACATTTTTATGTGTCTAAATAGGTCTTTCGTATAAATTATATGAGTGTTTGATATTTTTTAGGTAATAAAGAGGCACTGATGATATATATTATAATGATTTATGACATTATAAGATGGATCTAAATATATACAAATGAAACTTTAGGATTCAAAAGAAAAATGTCTTAAAAATAAGGATTCAAGAGAAAAATGGAAACTTTAAGATTTGATTCATAATTAAGATCAAAGTTTCACCACCACTTTCACTACCACCACAACCACCATCTATTTGTCTTTTTAATACACACACATAAATATTTGGGATTCATTATGTAATTAAGCCATATAAGTTTATATAAGCATTACGTACAATGTTCACTATTCCAATTTGTTGAGCTTTGGGGAGCAATCAGACTCCTCAACTAATTGTTTATGAGATTATTCTCCTCTTTTCCTTTAGGAGTTTGAGAGGAGGAGAAGGAATGAAAAATGTTAGGTTCTAAGACTTTAGGATCTAAATGTATTAGAACTTCAACTTGTAATGTGTTGACAAACCATGATCAAAACATTAAGTCTAGATTTAGGCTACTCAAAGTGTGTTTATGTGTAAAGTTGGAATCGAGTAATTGCAGGAAATTACTATTCAATTTCTGCAAGGCTCGATCGATCAAAGCTCGTGCAGATTGTTTTTTATGCAGAATTTCCAACTCAGCCCAAGCTTATATGACGTGTAGGATTTTATGTTTTGCTTCAAGTATAAAAGGAAAAATCCTAGCCACATTTTACAGGTTGTTGATATGCTGTGTGTACATGTGAATTTCTTGTGAGATCTAGAGGTGTTTACCTTCATACATACTTAGGGTTATCGAGATCCAGATTGATGTCGAGAACTTGGTGATCTCTTTGGTTGCTGTTTCAAGAGCTTAAAGAAAACACAAGTGGGAGTACTTGTGGTTGCTGTGGATCAAGGAAAGAAGTAGTCCGTGGACTCGGAGTTGTCACGTGGTCGTGGTAGTAAGTTTTCTACTCGAGGTAGCAATAAGATGTTAGTGGTCTAAGTCTTATTGTAAAACTTCAATTCTTTCATAATGTATTTGTTTTACTTTGAGGATAGCTAGGTTAAATCCTCCCTAAGTTTTTTATCGGTTTGGTTTTCTTGGGTTATCATATCGTTGTATTCTTTATTTTTCCGCACTATTCACATGATATGATTTGAATGTGTTTAACCTAGATCTTATTAATGAACTTGTTAATCAACTTGGCTTAATATTAGGTTAAACAACTTGTTTTAAGGGGTCTAAAAACGTACAAAAAATTAAACTCAATTTTCAACTCCTCCAAATTTGGTAGAAATGGGATGGAATGAACTATGTTTTAATAAATTTTTATTTGAAGTCGAATAGTATCATTGTTTTTTTTTTTTTTTTTTTTGTGTGTGTGTGTGTGTGGGGGGGGCATATATCTCTATTCTTATTAAGAAAATAACATAATATTACATTTATTAAAAAAAACAAAAAAGCATTATCTCCCAAACAATTAATGTTACTTTTTATTTCATCATTTTCCTTATAAATATCCAAAGAAGAGAGGGATTTTTTTTTTTGTAATTATTATTTTATTTTATTTTATCTATTGCATTGCATTACATTCCTTTAGAAATTCCCAAACATAATTCAAAGATGAAACTAAGTTTCCGTACACAAATGGTTCCACCCTCCATTGAAGCCTCCTCACTGGTATTTCCACCAATGTTAGAATTATGTTTACACCAATGGGGGGCCGGCCATTTAATATCCCATTGAAACCTCCTCCACCAGGATTTCCTTCTTTCTTTGTGCAAATGGTCATATGAGCACCATATTTAGAATATACGCATCAATATAAATGTAAGAATTCAAAGATTATTTCTGTAAACCTTTATATAAAGTTATAAACACACCAAATTAAAAAATTCGCTTTGTTTTTCTCCTTGTTTCTAGATTTTTCCCACCTAACCAAATAGACTACTGCACTCGATCGGACTCAGAAAGAACAAAATACAAGTTCTAAAAGTCAATTTAAAGCATAAAATACCACAAAAAAACAAAGAAGAATAATGCTATGATGGCAATTTTGGCAAAGTGAGTTTTAGTTCTAGTGCTAAAAAAGAACAAGAAAAAACTCCTTGCATGGTGGTCATTCTATGAAGTGTAGACAATAGAGAGTAGATCATGACATCTTGTATTGTATATAACTATATATCCACTATACCAAAATACCATTACAAAACCACAACGTTTTTCCCTAGAAAAGCATTGGGTTTAGTATATTTCTTATTGGGTTATTAAAGAATTTTTAAAGATTATTTTAGCATTAGGTAAGTGTAACCCATGTCTTTGGACCAAATGGTATCTTAAAAATAAGAGTCTTCGGAGCAAATCAAAACCATACGATTTTCCATGTCATTGAAATTAACAATATTAATCAATCCCCACCACTATTGTCATCTTTTTCTTTTTTTATTTTTATTTTTTACAAGATAGAAATTCTACTTTAGCCTAATCTAAGTGTATATATGTGTGAAACTTCCTCCTGGAGACTTGAACCCGGGCCTTTACCCCCCACCCCACAAACACTTATACTTGTGGAGTGACTATCACACCAATGGTGTGCAGTGGTCACTATTGTCATCTTTAAACAATAATTGGCACTATACAAAATTTAGTATACCCTTTTATCTTCTTCACTCCTATAAATTGGCTGAGCTAGCCATACACCATGCACTGAAAAATCAATCTAATTCTAACAAAATCTTAGTAACCCACCTCACTCTTTCTTTCACTTCCCAAAAACATGGCACCCCCCAATTCCAACGATATTGAATCTCCAATGATATTGTTGGAGTCCATTCCAGATGCAAAGCCAAAGCCGGAAGTGCAAAACAAGGCAATTGTGGAAGCACTTTACAAGGCATTGGCAAATGGTCAAATTGAGACTGTGACTAAGCTCCTAGCTTGTGACCTCGAATGGTGGTTCCATGGACCTCCAAAACGCCACCACATGATGCGTGTGCTCACTGGGGAATCAACCTACAAAGAGTTCACTTTTGAGCCTAAGAGTATCACTGTTATTGGTGATGATAGTGTGATTGTTGAGGGATGGGAAGGAGCACATTATTGGGTTCACTTGTGGACTTTAAAAGATGGTCTAATTACAAAATTTAGAGAGTATTTTAACACATGGCTCACAGTGCAGGAACTGAGGCCATGGGAAGTTAGGCAAAAGAGTGCCACACTGTGGCAGAGCCAGCCTCGGGACCTTTATGAACGGTCTTTGCCGGCCCTTATGATTGCTATGTAGAGAGCTCGTTATTGTGGTTGTAAGTTTTAAGCTCAATAGTATCAAGTGTTAGTTGAGCGGTAATAGAATCTTTTGTAGTGTCTTGTGTTATCTTTTGTAGTCTTGTGTTTGTGTTCGAACCCATTTCTCCCTCTCCTACTATCTATCTAGTTATCTCAAAAAGAAAAGAAAAGAAAAATTGTAAGCTTGGTTTAATGGCTTGAACCATGATGAAAACTAGATACATATGTTGACACCTGGGAAAATGGAAATTACGGTCTATCAATCACACTGTAAATTATAGTAACTGTTAATTTTGTTAGCTGGTTTAGTTTGTTTGTTTTTGTTGGTTTTTAAAAGCCTCATTTTCTATAATTTTTTTCTTCCTGAATTCTCACTTTTTTTATAAATACAATTATATTTTAATCAACTTTCACCAAATTAGTAACGTGCTCATCCAAGTTTCATCAACAACAATAAAGAACTGAATTGAAAGTGGCTTAAAAAGAATGTGAATAGAACAATATGAGGAATTGTTTATGATAAAAAATTTTCTAGAAGAAAGTGTTTCCAATTATAAGGATTGTATATTTGTATTGGAATGATACGGTGCAGGTTCCATTAATGCCAATCGGCATTCGGCCAAACTTCATTTTCTACCGTTAAAATACAAGTTTGTCATTGCACCAAACATGAGGTTTTAGAACCATGTATATCTCATGTCATTTTCTGTCCAGTTTTGCTACACCTATGCAAGGTTATGGTGGGGTTCTGACCAAACTCCAGCTATGGTTATCAGAAACTAATGAGAAAAGAGAAGGTGCTAGACTTTGTTAGGAAAAAAAAAAAAAAAAAAAAACCCTTGTCTTGAATATCTCCAAATCACATATGTGAAAATTTGTGATAATATGAGGAAGAAAAGAGGAGAGATGAACTTTCTGTCCTCCATGCATGCATGGGATAAGAGTTTTAAATAGTTCTACTTTCTTATCTAATCTAATTGAGGATTATATGGAGGTGGTTGGGGATACTGTGGATGTTGGAGAGAAACGAAAGGAGCGTAGTCCGTTGGGGGAGATAAATATGGTTGGAGAGGCAAATAAAAAAGTAAAGCATGAAGTAGGGGTAATGGCACTGGGGAGGATAATGAAGCAACACTTGGGATCGGCGGCGGCTGCTTGGCAGTACCGCTAGGAGCAATGAGTGCCTTAGCCTGGAACTGTCGGGAGCTTGGGAACCCCTGTACAGTTACCCAACTCCAGAAAGTTGTTCTGGAAGAAGATCCCAGCTTAGTATTCTTAATAGAAATTAAGTTTGAAGTGGATGAAATGGCTCGTATAAAAAGAAAGTTAGAAAGGCAACAAGGCTTGGTTGTTCCATGTGTTAATTGGGAGGGTGGACTGGCCCTGCTGTGGAAATCGTCTCTGAAGGTAGATATACAAACCTACTCCACCCGTCACATTGACGCTGTTATCACTGAGGCCGAGGGTTCATTGCAATGGAGATTCACCGGGTTTTATGGGGAACCGGTGACAGGAAAGAGAGGGGAATCATGGAGATTATTGGAACACTTGAGTGGCTGTCTGAATTTACCATGGGTGGTAATGGGGGATTTTAATGAGATTATGTTCACGGGTGAAAAGTTAGGGGTAACCTAAGACCAGAGTGGCAGATGCATCAGTTTTGTAAGGTGCTGAACAAGTGCCACCTTCGTGACCTTGGTTATATTGGCTCTGACTTTACATGGAGTAGGAGATGGGGGTCACAGGGTTGGATTAGAGAGCGTCTTGACAGAGCTTTTGTCTCAACCAACTGTGCTTTAGTTTTTCCCCAACAGAGGCTCTACCATGTTGCAGCCTCTACATCGGACCACTGCATGCTTCTGCTCAAATGTACTCAGACCAGCTGGAGGAGGAAACGCAAACCAAAATTATTTAGGTTTGAATCTATGTGGTTGAGGGACAACCAATGTGATGATTTGGTCGTTGATGCATGGGAATAGGGAGAGTGCATGTGGGGACTCTACCCCCTTGATACATGTTTGAATGAGTGCAGGGATGCCCTCACACATTGGAATCGAACAACTTTTGGCCATGTTGGGAGGAAGATCTCAACTTTGAGGAAAAAATTACAAGTCTTAAAGAATAATGGTGGGCCAGGGGTGGACATGGAGGAAGTTCATGAGACAAAGTTGGAGCTTAACAAAATGCTGATGACCGAGGAGGATATGTGGAACCAACGGTCCAGGAACTGCTAGCTGAAGGCGGGTGACAAGAATACGTCCTTTTTTCACACAAAAGCCTCAAACAAGCACCAACGCAACACAATCAAGAAAGTTATGTCTATGTAGGGTGTTTGGTAGGAGGATGAGGAGCTCATTGGCAGAACTTTTGTTGAATACTATGAGAACTTGTTCACATCCTCAAGGCTTGTGGTGAGTAGGGAACTGCTTGATGCTATACACACAAAGGTGACGGCCAAAAAGAATGATATGTTGTTGCAGGAATTTAGAGCACCTAAGGTGGAGAGAGCTCTGAAACAAATGCACCCGTTGAAAGCTCCGAGGCCGGACGGTATGCCTCCTCTGTTTTATCAACACTTTTGGCCTAAAGTTAGTCCTGTCGTTATTCAAACTGTCTTAAAATTTCTTAACAATGGAGTAGCTCCGCCAAAATTCCATGAAACCCATATAGTGCTAATTCCGAAAACGAAGAACCTTGTGACAGTTACAGATTATAGATCGATTAGCTTATGCAATGTTGCTTACAAGCTTGCCTAAAAAACGATTGCAAATCGGCTAAAAAGGGTGCTCAGAGAGGTTGTTGGGGAAACCCAAAGTGCTTTTGTCTCGGAAAGGCTTATCATTGACAACGTTTTAGTAGCCCATGAGATAATGAATCATATTCACAGGAAAAGGAAAGGAAAGTATGGGGAGATGGCATTGAAATTGGATATGAGCAAAGCATACGACCGAGTGAAGTGGTAATGTCTCCAATTAATCATGCAGAAACTTGGCTTTCATGAGCGATGGATTTAGCTAGTCATAAGGTGTATGTCGCCGATCACCTATGCTATTCGAGTTAATGGGGTTCCATATGGTGCAATTAGGCCAACCAAGGGGCTACATCAAGGCGACCCATTGTCGCCTTATCTTTTCATCCTAGTGGTAGAGGGATTGTCAACTTTAATCCATAGGGCAATCCAAAACAAAGCCTTGAAAGGGCTGGCGGCATCAGTAAGGGGTCCGAAAGTGTCACATTTGTTCTTCGTTGATGACAGCTTGATTTTCAATCGAGCCACCATTAAGGAATGTTAGGAAATCCAAAGAATCCTGCAAGTTTATGAAGCCTCTTTGGGTCAGAAATTAAACCGGAGTAAAATATCTCTCTTCTTCAGCCAGAACACTGATAATGCCACAAAAGAGTCAATCAAAACCATGTTTGGAGCCCAGCTCATTAAGTCTCACGAGTTTTATTTGGGTCTTCCTTCCTTAGTGGATAGATAAAAAACGAACTCTTTTGCTCAGCTGAAGGAACGGGTTGCAAACAAGTTGGGTGGGTAGAAGGAGAAGTTACTCTCTAATGCCGAGAAGGAGATTTTAATTAAAGCGGTAGCGCAAGTAGTGCCGTCGTACACTATGAGCTGCTTCCTGCTACCTAAAGCTTTGTGTCAGGAGCTTATAGGGATGGTGAGGCATTTTTGGTGGGGTCAAAAGAAAGATGAAAGGAGAATGGCGTGGATGAGTTGGGAGAAGATGTGCCTCCCGAAAGATCAAGGTGGTATGGGATTTAAGGACCTGGAGAAATTTAACATTGCTTTGTTAGCAAAGTAGGGTTGGCGACTACAGATCAATTCTTCCTCTCTCTTCTATAGAGTCTATAAGGCAAAGTACTTTCCGGGGTATGACTTTATTGATGCAGAAATGGGCAGACAACCATCTTACGGGTGGAGAAGCATAATGGCTGCGCAGAACTTGATAAAAAAGGGAGTGAGGTGGCCGGTGGGGGATGGAGAGAAAATAAATATCTAGCGAGACAAGTGGATCCCCAGTCCGTACACATACATGGTCATCTCCCCAAAGTGTGATCTTCCATGTGGGCCGAGAGTGTCCGCTCTTATTAATAATGCGACCAAAGAGTGGAAAGTGGACCTCATTAAACAGTGGTTCATACCCCAAGACGTGGAGGCCATACTTAGTATACCTCTGAGTGCACATAGAGCACGGGATAGACTCATCTGGATGGGTTCAAGAAATGGCAAGTTCTTGGTGCGTAGTGCATACCATCCAGCTCAAACAATGTAGGAAGGAGGTGGCCAAGCGACAAACTCGGATTAGTCTGTGGCTCGAAAAATTTGGAGAGGTATATAGAGCATGAAGGTCCCCAACAAGGTAAAGAACTTCACATGGAAGGCATGTAGGAACATTCTGGCCACAAAGGAAAATTTATGGAGAAGGAAGGTCACCCAAGAGGGAATATGCGAGGAGTGTGGTGATACGATTGAATCGACGTCCCATCTCTTCTGGTTTTGCAAACAAGCATAGGCAATGTGGTCTCACAGTAAGCTTGTCCTACCTTTTACCATCTCACAGTCATGGGAGTTTATTGATGTCGTGGGTCAGTTGCTGAAGTGGAGGGATGCCTACCTGAATATTATGAAAAGGGCCATAATGATATGCTGGGGGATTTGGAGGAACAGAAACGAAGTGAAGCACGGTGGGAAACGAAAAACTGGTAAGGCTGTGATAAAGTGCTCGCACTATTTACTAGAGGAGTTCCAAACGGCAAATGAGGTATGGAGTAGGCAGGAAGCTCAGACTCGAGAGGTGGTGCGATGGATAGCTCCGAAGCATGGCCAATACAAGGTGAACTGCGATGTGGCGGTCTTCACCAGGAGCAGGGAGGTAGGTTTTGGCGTGATTATCTGTGACTGTGCTGGTTTGGTCATTGCTGCTTTGAGCAAGAAAGGGATTGGTCTTTCCGGAGTGGTGGAAGCGGAGGCGAAGGCGATGGAAGTGGCTGTCCAGTTTGCGAAGGAAGTGGGGATAAGGGAAGCAACTTTCGAAGGTGACTCGCTTATTGTGAGTAGAGCAGTCCAAGGCGTTGGTGATGTTCCTTCCTCAATCCAAAACATTGTTTGCGACATTACACAGGAACTTCAGACTTTTAGAGCTGCAGAAGTGTCACAGGTTAAAAGGCAGGGGAATGCCCCTACCCATTTACTTGCCCAACATGCTTTGCATGTGGTGGACTATTTCGCATGGCCAGAGGAATGCCCTAGCTTTATTGAGCACGCGTGTGCCCATGATGTAATCCAATTTTCTTCTGTTTGAATGAAGTATGTTTTTCCCATAAAAAAAAAAAATTTGACTTGATATTACATTACAATGGATTTTATATATGTAATGGAATTACACACAAAAATTAAATTTCAATTTTATATTGATGTAATAATCCCACAATTTTCTCTAGTAATAAATCTCTTGATTTATTGAGCAATCTAATAATTTTCTATGACAATTAATTTCATGATTTAGTCTTCAATGACATGGAAAATAAATATTTTCCTACAATATTATACATGAGAGGTCCTCTTTATTTTTATTTTTGGGTTATGATGGTGTTTGTAGGCAACCATGAATGCAGTTCAGTTCCAAAACATGATATGCAATGAACTTAGATGAAAGGGTTGAAATGAGAATGAAGATATATATGGATCTTCTAAAAATATATGAGATCTAACCACATTGAGAAACTTTGAAATACAGAACTCCATAAAAAAAAATAATGGTCTAAGGTGTTGTTAATCTCCAATCTAATAAAGGATCCATTTTTAAATAATTAATTACATGCTTGTTAACAAAAGTAATATGTGATTATCAAATCAAGGACATATCCTTTAAAAGTTTGAATCAAAGCTGCTTTATATTCCATTTCTCCTCATGAGTGTCTGCGGTCCAGCACTTTTCTAAAGCAATTTTTTCAAACTAGAGTGTTAACTTTTTTTTCTTTTTCTTTTTTTTTAATTTTAAATTTTCGAAGGTACAACTTTTTTAAAAAAATTATCATTTTCGAAAAGCTGAAATATTAAACTGTACCAAACGGGCACACTAGTATGATAATAAAACGTACATGAATATTGCCACCACGAAGATGCTCTCTGCCCTTACATTTTCATGCAGGAATGGGGTTTTCGTGTTCTTACTAAACCTGTACCTTTGATGCTATGTCAAACACCAGATTAGATAGTAGCAGTATAAGCTTTCTCAGTGATAGGACTACAAATGTATGGTCCATAATTGGATAGAGCATCCTTAAGGAAGACTAAAACATTCAAAGACTCCAAGACCAATCATGTGAAAGTAACTCTGGAAAAATAGCTGATGATATCTCATTGTTCCTAAATCCAAGAAATGAAATTCTTGTGAAGGCAAAGGCACAGTAATGCTGGAATTTGTTGAACCACCTGAGAATCCAACTTTCCACACTCTAAAATCTATCATTCTAATCCTTTTACCATGTCAATAATATAGTTAAATCTACTCGTAGTTAAACTTATCCTCTCTAAATGCGTCTTAGATCATAAAGAGACTCTAATCCCTTTTATTGTAGTATGCAAGCCTAGCAGACATTCGCTGAAGATTGAAGATGGTACTTAGGCTGATTAGTGTATAACAAGGACACGTCAAATTACACATGCTAGAAGCTATGAAAGTACAAAGATGCACAACAAAAAGGAGTTTATAAAAAATTGACATGGTATTACATGGATTCCCCAGCACCATAAGCACTATGGCACTTGAGTGTCTACTGAATGCCTCAATGGAATTTCATCTCTCTGCATTGATGATAGATCAGGTGGCTTCATAAAATTCTCTAGACCTTCAGAAAACTCCTCGACCAGGAGGAGCTTTCCATTGGGACTATTATGATAGTTTGAAAGTCTGCTTGGACCTGGGGAGTTTTCAGTCCTAAGCTTAGACAACCTAGGGTTGTTTGAATGTAAAGAAGTTGAGCTGTATCTGGATTGAATTGCTCCACCTTCACGTGGTAAAGGGGAAAGTGCTGGCTGGCCATTCTCGTCCTTCTGTTTTCTGCAAAATTTATCTTCCACAATATCATAGAAATCAGCTGTACGAACCTCCTGAGCAAGGGAGCACCAACAACAGAAAAGCCACTGTGTGCAATCTGCAACTGCAGGTTTTCCACAAAAAAAGTTATTTGCAGGCAAGTTGAATCTCTTCCTCATTTGGATCCTCCAGAATCCACCATAGAGTAAACCGAACACACAAAGCACGACACCAGTCAATCCTAGACATTCCCTCATGGTCTCATCATCAATATTGACGGCAGCCAAATTGAAGATCCAAAATGGAGCCATGCAAAAGAGGAGAAAAGTTGCAATATGAACATACATATTCCCAAACCCAAGTCTTTCCATATTCCACCCAAAAACACAAAAACAACAGAAAAGAGAGAGATAAGATATAGAAATATCATCCCAAATATCAAATAGGCCCCCACTCCATTTGGGTGCATACTCAATAATCCTCTGCTCAGTTCTCGATGCAAATGAAAATCTTTTTTCTAACGACTTCATTGTTAGTTGGCTGGACCAACTAGTGCCATTAGTAAGAGGTTGAACCTGCGCTTCTTCATCAACTTCAGAGTCATACTCCTTTCCAAGGGGGCTTAAAATGGAATACACACCTGCTATTGCTGGGGCAGCAATTGCAACAGACAGACAGATACCGACACCCACAGCAGGTCGATTGGATCTTTTGTATCCCAAGTTAAGGCTGCATAAGGCATACTGAGCAAAGCAATTGACATGGAGTAACACAACTACCACCATCATATGGGCCCATTCATTTGGCTTGTAAGTGCCATTCTTGCAGTATATATTTCTGAGTGCAAAGATGTCCTTAGGCTTCCATCTGCACAGAAGCACAAGGTGGTGGAACCGCTTTGGGTGTTGATACAGACACATGAGAGTAAAAAGAGCATTGAGAATTTGATTATTGACCTCAAACCAGGTGTCTCTCTGTGACTTCTGTGGCAGGGCACCATTCAACATACCTGTCATAACGAGAAATAGGATCGCTCCTGAAACAGCAACACAGCTTATCCATAAAAAAAGAACCATGTTTAAAGGGTTCTTGATCCATTCTTTACCAATTGTCATCAGGGACTCCCAATTAATTTTCTTAGCTAGAATCCCACTGAAACGTTTTTGGAAACCTTGACTACTGGAAGAAGGTACAGATTGTGGGGTTTCATCATTTTCCTCTGCAATATGCTGAACTTTAGCTGAGGGGGAAGCTAAATTACTACTTGACTTGATTTTCAGTAAGCTTAGTTTACTGGGAGTAATTGATAACCTGCCCTTATTCCCTCTTCTAGGATTTTCATCACTTAGCAGTCCCTTTCGGGATGTTGAAATTTGAAGAGCACCATTTCCATTGGCTGTATAAGCATACGGGGTCGAACTTGAGGCCAAGTCTTCTTGAACTTCCATTAAGTCTCCCCCATTACTAGTTGGAATCATTTTACAGATAAATTTGACTTTTACGGATCTCTTGGATTCCAAAAGTTCTAAATCAAAAAGTCCCAGTGGAGATTCCAAAAGTTCTAAATCAAAAAGCCCACAAACCACTGGGACTCTACACTGATGCCAATCCTAAATGATCCCAGAATGCTAAATCCCACTGCTCCGATTTAGAAAACAGACAATGATATGTCAGATTGTCACCTTTTACCTAGAGTTGAAATATTAAGATGTAAACAGCTCATCATAGAAAGATTGAAACTACTATTCTGATAAACAAAGGAAGCTGATGAAATATTTTAAGGAAAAAAACAAATGCATTTATTGAATCCATGTTAACACCTTCAATTCTAACTCCAAGAAGAACATGACTGAAAAAGCATGCAAGTCATATAGCTGCCTTGCAATAATGATGTTGTTATTTTTCATTTAGAAGTCAAGAATTAATCAAGGTAGTAACAAAAAGACCTGGGTTCTACCCAACACATAAACATATAATAGCAACAACCAGGCCTTAGTCTAACATTTTGGGGTTTGCTTAACAGACTAATTAGGGTCGGCTACATGTGCTCTTTTTGCCATTCTATTCTACCCGATACTCTTTGTTACTTCCTTAATTGACATGTCCTTTTTTACTACTATTAATGTTAGTTTTAGTCTTCCTCTCCTTTTTTTGTTCCTCAAACTTGAATTAATTCACTCAATCTTTGGTGCATTAATTGCTCTCCTCTAAACATGACCAAACCATCTCAAGCGACACACCCTCATCCTTTCATCAATAGGAACTAACCCTATCTTTAAACAAATTTCCTCATTTCGAATCTTATCTTTCCTTGTATTTCCCTTATTTATGTTAACATTCTTTAACCAAATTGCTCTCCGATATTGTTGTTTCGTGTATTAACCTATGTTCAATTACTCTCTCCCAAAGTTTTATAGTGTGACTTATAAGATCATTTCCACAGTAATTTGTATAGTTTTGAATATCTCCCTCCTTTTTGTAAATAGGTGTTAAGTGCACTTCTACTTTACTCACTAAGCACACTAAACTTTTTAAAAAGATTTGTCAACCAGGCACCAGCACACACCTACATCTCTTGAGCACTTCCAAACTTCAAAGGGGATTTCATCTAGTCCCATGACTTTTCATTTTTATCCTCCTAAATGCGTTCTTTACCTCGGTCAGCCAAATTCTTAGAACACGCCTACAGTTTCTATCCTCAATTGGGTTACTCAGTTCCATCCAATCTCTTCCATTAAACAAACACATAAACATAAGAAGAAAAAACATGTTTAACAGCTCGTGAATAAAAAGGTAACTAATAATTGGTGGCCAAAAAACCCATGAATAAAGCAAGGGATCTAGTTCACAAACAAACAGTTCAAGAATTAGTGATAACCCCATAAAGAAAGAACACAAATTTACACTTGCTTCAACTCTCAATACCATTTCTGGCAGAATCCATCACAAAGCAACATAATTCTATGACAAGAAAAATAAATATGCAACCTTTTTTTCTCCCCATATACCCACAGCAACCATTCTTATTAAATAGATAGAAAGTAAAAAGTTCCAATGAAACAAAGACAACAATGAATTAAACCATGAAATACATGCCGTACAAGAAGTCCTTCAAAACCCAGAAGTTGGAACACAAAAAAAAAAAAGCATAATCTTAAATTCTGGTCAAAAGTAAACAGTAAAAAACCCCAACCCCAGAACCAAATATAAACATTACAGTGGACCCAGAAAAGAAATCAGATGATGAAAAGTGATAAAAACCAAGGTAATTGTTGAGAAAGTAAAACAACAGTACCTCTGTAGGTTGCTGCTCATCAGAGAAACAGAGATACTGTTCGTCTTCTGCTTCTTCTTCATCATCAACATAATCAAAGAGCTTAGCCGCGTCTGGCCGGCACAAAGTAACAAGGTGTTGATTTGTTTTGAAATTTTAAAGTGTTTTCAACTTTCAGTAATTGCAAAGAAAGACTGTTATCCCTGTGTTTTGTTCTTCTTTTGAATGGTCAGAATTTGAACTTTTTGGAAGATTCCTGGCCTACCTGTCTGGACCTTTTCTTTTTTTTTTGGGTTTCTTTTTTCCTTTTGGGCCCCTGCTTTTCTTGCTTTCGCTTTCCCTTTGGGCTCATTCGTTCTTGGCTATTCTTTTTTTACCTGTCATTTTTTTGCCTAAATACAAAAACACCCCTTGGGTATGGGTTAATTACAACAACACCTACTACTTGGCTTTAAATTCTTTCAATTATTATTTTCTGTAATTTTCATATCCGTCAAATTGACCTCGATAGCCCTCATATACACACAAGACACAACAAGTGGTGCGAATTAGTTAATGAGTCTTCTTGATGTGGTCAATCGGTCATATGTTATGATGGTCATGTGATTTTTTCGCCCATAAGAGTTTACGAAAGTTAGTCTTGTGCGTTTGGGAAGTGATTTTCATCTGGCTTTTTGCATTCTCCTGTTTGCAGGTTCCATATCATCACTATTTGCGAGCCTCACATAGATCCTGTAAAAAGAAGCTTATAAAATGTTAGCATTTAGCTTTTTTATTTTTTATCAATATTAATATTACTATTTGTGAGTCCAACGTTCAATATATTTTACTTGTTTCAAGGGGCACATCCTTTGGAATCCCTAGTTACACAGTGTACTTTTAGTAAAAAAAAACTAATCAATCTATTTTATATAATTTTTAACTTTTATTTACATTATTTTTAGTAAAAAAAAGTTTTTCTAATATACGATAGTGGAATCAAAATGATCTATTTCTTTACTTTGTAAGTTGTAACCTCTTTATTTTATTTTATTTTAGCTAATTAGCTATACGTTTTTAATACTTTTATTAGTTGAGAAATGAGAATGTCCAACTGAGGAGGGTAGTCCTGTGATTTCAAGCCAATATTATTGGATAACTAAGGGGCTGTTAATTGGTCTCAAGACTCAACAGACAAGAGGACGGCCACAGCCCATTGCTTGGCGTCAAGGGAGAGGGGTGACTTGTTTTAGAGTAAAATAAACAGAAGAAGTTTTGCCTTTCTCTATTGGTTTTCTAAATATATAAATGAAGACAGTGGCGGCTTTTAAAAAAAAATTAGTATCTGACTCATGCAAACACATGAATGTATTTAAAATTAAACACAATTTTTATTATAAAAATATAAATAATTAGTTAAATTATTTATAAAAAAATAGCATGCAACACATGCAAACGTATAGATACGTTTAAAATTAAATACAATTTTTATAATAAAAATATAAATAATTAGTCAAATTATTTTTTTTAAAGTAAACGTAATTAGTTACATATTAAAATTCTTACCTAAATTTAATAATACTTATGATAATTTTTTTCTTCTAATTTTTAATAAGATAGAACGTGTGGTGATCTTTGTTGTGCGGTGATTTTTATTGAGAATAGGTGATTGGTTTTTTTTTTTTTTTTTTTTTATAACTTTTATAATTCATTAATATTAGATTCTTAGTATTTTGCACTCATTAACTCACTTGGCACAAAGATTAAAAAATCTAAGTGGATAATTATGGTGTGGTCCTATGGGCGCAAGGGAGGAAAATGAGGTATCTATAGGTCCTCACATAAATTTAGACACATGGTGCAAAATTGGATTCTATTTTCAAATTCTAATTGAATTTTCTCTAAGCTTTACCTCTCTCTCTCTCTCTCTCTCTCTCTCTCTCTATATATATATACATATATATATATATATATTCTTAGTATTTTGCACTCATTAACTCACTTGGCATAAAAATTAAAAAATTTAAGTAGATAATTATGGTGTGGTCTCTACATAAATTTAGACACAAGGTGCAAAATTGGATTCTAATTTCAAATTCTAATTGAATTTTCTCTAAGTTTTACCCCTCTCTCTCTCTCTCTCTCTTTAAGTTTGTTGTTAACTTGGATGGAAACCAAAGTTTAGAGTACAAAGTGTATCTGAAAGGGTTTATGTTTGGGAGGGGTTGGACTTGGTGTTCCAGCCAAACAGTAGATAAAATCTTGCAGGTAGTAAGTATGCTAGAACTGTTGGTAGTTTGATTATAAAAAAAAAAAAAAAAAAAGAACTGTTGGTAGTTTTCAGTTACATGGACAACATAACATACGAGATTACGGTGACCATACTTAAAACAAAAAAAAACAAAAAAAAATTCTAGCGGGTTATTTTATTAGTAAACAAACAAATTAATGAGATGCAATCCAAAAGAAGTAGAGCAGGGACAAAAGGAGCTTCTTCTATCCAGGTCATAAACTCCACACCGTGCTGGGCATGTCTAATGTCTTGCCAGCAAGCATGTGAGCAACTTTGTTCGCTTTCTCTTCTTACAATAGATAGTTCCAGTATTCAAACTGTGACATTCCTCAGCAAGGATGAGTCCATATCATCGCTTACTAAGCAAATAATAAAAAAATTAAGCATGTAGCATGTCCATCCTTGCATGTTAAGCAAGAGAATTTTAGCCATGCTTGGGTATAGTTTGAAAATGCTGGGGTGGAGATTCATGTTGTATTGTTAGCGAGGGACGTATATCTTCTCGCTTTGTTTTCAAATAAAGTATTTATTCACGGGAGGGGAACAGAATATTTTACAGAGGCTAGTTTTCTTAATTATTACACGCCCAATTACAAAGATAAAGTTTCTGAAAAAAACAAAGGAGACACTATCAAAGGTAAGTTTCAGGTGGATCTCTCTGATGCCAAATCAAGCAGCATTCAGAAGAACTGGTGAGGATATACATGGGAGACTGCTCTGATAGTGCCTGAGATGTTCACAGATCTAAGTAGTAGACACTATATATCAAAGGCACTATCAAAGGTGAGTTTCAGGTGGATCTCTCTGATGCCAAATCTGTTGGGTCTTGTGCGTGTGATTGTTGGCGTGTGTTTTCTCTATTATTTTTTATTTCTCACAGGTTGGGAATTCGGGTTAATTCCCTACAAAATCAAATAGCATTCGGAAGAACTGGTGAGGATACATGGGTGGCTGCTCTGATAGTGCCTGAGATGTTCACAGATATAAGTAGTTAGAACTTATAGAAGATACTGGTAACACATAGCATTGTGAAGGCATGTTGATGTGGGTTTTTCTCTAAAGAGAGAGAGAATTACCTGATAATTTAGAACAGTGGAAGGTGTCATTCCAGGCACTGTATTAACCTCTATGATCAAAACCTGCAAAAGGTGGAAGTTGATCGAGTAATTAAAAAGTTCAGTTGTGTACAAAAATCAATCAGGTGTTGCATTATTGACTCATGATTATAGGAAGGCAGAATTTCTTTTGGAAATGCACATGGAGCCCCAAGAATTCAATTATTCATGCAAAAATCTTGCCCGTGTTTGTAATATAGCAAAGCGCAAAGGGGAAAGCTTGTCCTGTGGCACTATGAAATCAACATGCCTCTCCACTGTCTACATTAACAAATGCATCAATCCGTGAAAATCCTACCAGTTGCAATTTGTTTGCAATCAGTTCAATACATTCTTTACATCTTTCCAAGGCTTCCTTACTGATTCAAGAAGAAATAAAAGAACAATAATGTAGTTCCAAATAAGTATAAAGAATAATGGAAGAAAGTAAATAAGTAGGGAATGACACAGTATGAATTATTAGAACCAATACAATTTGACAGAACTCTGCTACCAGTCTGAAACATAAAATGCAGAAAAATCAAATATAAAATTTAATACATAAAACAAAGAAAGGATAAAGTTCACATCAAACACAATCATAATCATAGCTATTTGGACTATTTGGACTCAGCTTAGGAAAAGCTTTATGTCCATTTATTTAGCAAATGAGAAGAAATCAAGTCCAAGTTTAGACTCAACTACTAGCCAAGCTCAAATAAATAATGTGTTCATAAACAAGCTTGTGAGTACGAGACTCAATTTTAATAAATATAATATTATTTGTTTATACGTATACATGTGTAAAAATATACTTTTATTTTTTTGATAGGTATGTAAAAATATACTTATACTTTAGATTGTGTAAGTTTGTATAGAAGTTCATAAGATATAAAATTATTATTTGCGATTTATTAATAATATAAATAGTACATTTCGTAGTAACAATTATATATAATTTTAATAATACAAGAGTGGTGAATCTAATTTTTATAAGTTCACAAATGAAAATCATTCTATCTAATTAACTCAATAGTATAATTTAGACTATAATTTAATTATTAATTTTAAACATAAATTTGTGAAGTGTAAAAAATTTTGGTCATTGTATGTACTATGTATAGGAAAAGAATAAATCAAGTAACTAGTTGTAAATAAACTAGAGTTTGTTTGACAAGGAAATAAACCAAATCTAAATATGCGATCTAGTTTGGAGATGCGCTCAAGCTTGGCTCATGTTAGAAATAAATTAAATGAACAATATTTTAATATAGCTTAGCTCATTTACAGTCCTATAATCTACCCTGTATAAAGACCATACATCAACAAAACAGACACATTAACACCATAGAAAGTGCATCCCCTTCAAAAATCTATATGATATCTAATAGTGCTAAACTCAACCAATAAACTGGTTGAAGGAATCCTTAGGAAAAGCATTTTATTTCCATCGAGCTAAAACACACTATGTTGATATCTCTAGTAAACCAAAGCCATTGTTTAATAGCTATTTTGATTCAATCTCTTTTATACAAATCATAAATTGAAGATTTATTTACAATTAGACATACTCCCTTCTCTATTTACTTCCGCTCTCTATTTCTCTCTTCCCACTATCACTCTTAAACTTACTCTGTTTCTCAAATGCTCACCTCAACAAGCTCCCCATTTTTTCTGTCAATCCTCTTTCAAATAATTACATTAAAAACTCAACCTCCACCGGCATCATTACTAATAATCACAACTCTTTCAATCACAAACACACAAAAAACCAAAAAAAAAAAAAAAGACTTGAGGGCGAAACCAATTCTTACTAGAGAATATGAAAACATATATACAGAACCGGAGACCCTGAGCCATGACCAAAGCCACGTGTCTCGGCAATATATTTTCTTCCACCGGAGCTTCGGCAATAGCGACGCCCACATTGTTTTTGAGGATTACGTAGTTTTCCAGTGACGTGGCACAAAGAGAGGAGGTGGTGGTGGTTTTGGAGGGAGCACATGCAGGTATGGGCATGGAGACTGTGTTGCATTGTGTTTTTTTCTTAGTAAATTTTTTTTTTTATATTTTTTTATTTGCAAATTTGATACATTTATTCCTATTATTTTAGAGTTACATTCTTTAGTTTTAGGAATACTATTACCGAATTAAATCAGTTAGTCTTAGGAATAATTTGAAATATACTAGTCATAATTTTTCCTCTTGCTACGCAGCCTGTTTAAGTTTCAATCTCAAGTGAATCAGTATGTAAGTCTAATCACTTATCACATACTTATGGTGCCCTTCTACATCTACAATAGCTACAATGTGTTACCAAAAAATAGTGAAAGAAAAATAATTGATTGCAAAATAATATTATTTACTTAAGTTCAGTATGTTAACAAAATAATCAAGTGAAGCCTATGTAACACAAAAGGGAGATACCTTTGCAAGATTTCCAAGAGATGCCAATGGTAGAAAATAGGCAGGATACAATGAAGTACTTAGATCAAAGATGCTGCATGATAAATTAACAAATTTAATGATCTATATTAGTGTCTATTTGGTATTAACTTATAAGTTCAGCTTTTAGTTTTTAACTTTTTTTAGTGTGCATATACAACTTTTTAAAACCTCACTTATTTTTTCCACATTTTCTCAGTTTTTCAAAATTTTTCAAGGTACAAGTATACTTTAGCATACTTTCAGCAAAAAAATTTCAACAAAAACTAGATAAGCTTTCAAACTAGTATTCCTAAAACTTTCTAAAATCATGAAACTTTCTAAATCCTAATCCATAATAGTATTCCTAAAACTAACAAATGTGCTCTAAAATAATAGGGATTGATGTATCAAATTTGCTAATAAAAAATTAATTAAAATAAATAAATAAATAAAATTTACATAGTAATTTTTTTTTTAGGAAAAAAATTCACATGGTGCTTGACTTTCAAACATTGAGTACATTGTATTTTATGGATCCCATTAATGTATACTTCAAAGTATACATTAATTATCCATTTTATTAAAAAATTTATAAATAATTAAGAAATTTGTTAAAAATATTAATTACATTTTTATTTTTCATAAAAAATTTTCTAAAATAATTTACTAACCATACCAGCGTTTAATGTTGGGTGCATATTGCACCACATGGGTCCAGCCCACACTTTGTCTTGGCTCATTAAATGAGCTTGTTGTAAAAATTGCCAAGAAGTGAGCAAAGTTAATTGAGCTTGCTGGAGAAGCTTCCCAAAAAGAAGAATTGAAGTCATCATTTTTTCTCTATAATCTATATTTAACATTTTCACACACAAAAAGGTTCTCTCTCTCTCTCTCTCTCTCTCTGTATATATATATATATATATTTTTTTTTTCAGCTTTTGGTTTTTTTTTTCTTGCATATCTACTTTAGGTTGATAAACTATTGTATTCTTTGAGTTGATACGATTTAGCTTTGAGTATAAAATGTTATCATATTGCATTATAAAAATCTATATATATCTAAAAGCTGAAGCGTAGCATTTATTATTACTACGTTCCAGTTAAGCCACATCAGCAACCATGTCATTATCATTTTTTCCCAATTTTTTATATGATTTTTTATTATTTAAAGTGAATTAAAAACTCTATTATATTACAATTAAAATATCATATTTATTTTATTTTTAACTATTCTTATTTATTATTAAATTTTCAATTCCATTATAACTTTTCATATCCCCACTATTCTCTATCTTAACTTTCTTCAACCTTTCTCATTCCATTTTAACTTTCCATATCCCCACTACTCTCTAACTTAATATTATTATTTTTCTATCACTTTATCTTCCTTTATTTTTTACTCTTCTTATTCTTATCCTCATACTATAAATTTGTCATTCTCTCTCTCTCATTCCATGCATAATTTTCTATTTTTTCACACACAAAAGGTTCTCTCTCTCTCTCTCTCTCTCTCTCTCTCCCTCTCTCTCTCTCTCTATATATATATATATATTCAATTTTTAGTTTTTTTTCTTGCATCTCTACTTTAGGTTAATGAACTAATGTATTCTTTGAATTATACGATTTAGGTTTGTGTATAAAATGTTATCCTATTGCATTATAAAAATCTATATATATTTAAAAGTTGAAGCGTAGTATTTATTCTTGCTACGCTCCAGTTAAGCCACATCTGCAGTCATGTCATTATCATTTTTTTCCCAATTTTTTATATGATTTTTTTATCATTTAAAGTGAATTAAAAACTCTATTATATTACAATCAAAATATCATATTTATCTTATTTTTAACTATTCTTATTTATTATTAAATTTTTAATTCCATTTTAACTTTTCATATCCCCACTACTCTCTACTTTAACTTTCTTCAACCTTTCTCATTCCATTTTAACTTTTCATATCCTCAGTACTCTCTAACTTAATATCATTGTTTTTCTATCACTTTATCTTCCTTTATTTTTGACTCTTCTTATTCTTATCCTCATACTATAAATTTGTCATTCTCTCTCTCATTCCATGCATAATTTTCTGTTTTTTCACACGCAAAAGGTTTTCTCCCTCCCTCTCTCTCTCTCCCTCTCTCTCTCTCTCTCTCTCTCTCTCTCTCTCTCTATATATATATATATATATATATTCAGTTTTTGGTTTTTTTTTTCCTTGCATCTCTATTTTAGGTTGATGAACTATTGTATTCTTTGAGTTGATACGATTTAATTTTGTGTATAAAATGTTATCCTATTGCATTATAAAAATATTATATAAAATAATGTTATTGTATTACATAGCATAACTAAAATAATTTGGTGTTTATCGCTATACATTTCATTTTTACTATTTTTTTCTTCTCATCCTATTTTATTTAACATTTAAATCCAGCAACATTCTCCATATCATTAAATTATTTATATTTTGTCTCATTTTTTTAAAAATTAAACATATAATATTTTATTTAAATTCAATAAATAAAAATTGTTCTTATTTGTGTTGAATCCAATACATTGAAACATTGGACCTAAATCCAAACCCAATTTAACAAATAAAAAATGCAACAAATAAGCCTATTCAAACCGACGTTAGATATGCATCTTTGGTTCAGTATGTCAAAGAAAATGATAAGATGAGGCACTGGCACCCAATGATCCAATCCAAAACCCCAAATCAGTGTTTATTGTTACAACAAATCGTTGGATAATATATAGTTCTACAAAGGCATTGAAAGAAAGTTTACAACAAATCAACAATTCTAGTTACAATGAACTCTGTAGTTTAAGATCTAATAAACC
Organism: Notholithocarpus densiflorus; assembly: GCA_030021035.2. NCBI lineage: Eukaryota > Viridiplantae > Streptophyta > Magnoliopsida > Fagales > Fagaceae > Notholithocarpus > Notholithocarpus densiflorus. The sequence continues at coordinate 1,167,125 of JARYZH020000046.1, forward strand.
ACAGGGACCAGGGTGAATACCACGATATTTATAGGTTGCAAATAAAAGTGTCGAATTCATGAATTATTATAAATATATAATTTGTTATTTTGCTTGTCTATCATTTATTGGAGGGCTATTCCAGCCTTCAAGCCCATGCAAGGTATCATTGCAATGTAATGGGCCAATAGCGAAATTTGAGGGCCCAAAAGTCATTGAAAAAAAAAAGTTATAGAACTACTAATTTTATTAACAAAATAAAAGTAATTTAATGTGACAATAAATATGATTTGTGTTACATCAACAATAGGAACAAGGTGGACTGAATGGATTGAATTAGAACGAATGGATTGCATAGGACCAAAGTGGACAAAATGGACCGAACATGACCAAATTGGACCGAATAGGACCAAGATAGATATACTGGACCGAAGTAGACCGAATAGGAGTAATGTGGACTGAATAGGACCAAAGTGGACAAAAAGGACCGAATCAGACTAAAGTGGACCGAATGGCTCGAATTAGACTGAAGTGGATCAAAGTGGACAGAATGGACCGAATAGAACCAATGTGGACCGAATTGAGCCAATGTGGACTGAGTGGACCGAATTGACCGAAGTAGACAAAATATGACCAATGTGGACCGCATAGGGCCAATGTAGAATAAATAGACCGAATTAGACTGAAGTGGACTAAATAAGACTGAATGGGCCGAATTGGACCAAATAGAACTTTAGTGGACAGAATGGTCTAAATAGGACCGAATGGACAGAATAAGACCAAAGTAGATAGAATAGACTGAACTGGACTAATTTGGACCGAATAGGACCGAGGTAAACATACTGGACCTAAGTGGACCGAATAGGAGTAATGTAGACTAAATAGGACCGAAGTGGACAGAATGGACCGAATAGAACCAAAGTGGACAAAATGGACCGAATCGGGCCAAAGTGGACTGAATGGCAAGATAGGATTGACGTGGATCAAAGTGGACAGAATGGACCGAATAGGACTAATGTGGACCGAATAGAGCTAATGTGGATTGAGTGGACCGAATTAGGCCGAAGTGGACAAAATATTACCAATGTAGACCGAATAGAGCCAATGTGGACAGAATGGACCGAATTAGACCGAAGTGGACTGAATAAGACCGAATGGGCCGAATTGGACCGAATATAATTTTAGTGGACAAAATGGACAGAATAGGACCAAAGTAGACAGAATGGACCGAATAGGACCAAAGTAGACAGAATAGACCGAACGGGACCAACTTGGACCTAATAGGAACGAGGTGGACATACTAGACCGAAGTGGACCGAATAAGAGTAATGTGGACTGAATAGGATGGAAGTTGACAAAATGGACCAAATAGAACCAATATGGACCGAATTAAACTTTTGAATATTTATCATTTTTATTGCATATTTAGGTTCATATTTCTAATTTCTAATGTCTATTTTAGTTTTTTTTTACTCAAAACTAAAGATTTTAGCCCAAATATAATAAATTTCATACTTTTCAACACAAAAGAATTTTTTTTTTTGAGCTAAACTTGAAAAGAAACCTACAAAAAGAATCAAATTAAGACCCAATTAGTCTAAAATGTACTGAAGGGGGACTGAAATTGACCGAGTGGACCGAAGTAAACCTAATTGGATTGAATATAAATTTTTTAAATTTTAGGAAGAACAAATTATCTTCAAAAAAATTTAGAGAAAAAATTATACATTATATTACAATATAAAATAATTATTTATTCTCACGCATTGTGTGGGTCTGCGACTAGTTTTTTTTTTTTTTTTTTTTTTTTTTTTTTTTTTTTTGAGAATATTTTTAACACACACATGGGGAGAGGGGTCTGCAACTAGTTATGTACAAAAGTCAAGCAACATTTATGAAGGGATGAGTGTTGTCTATCCTACAAGCTAGAGAAGAAAGAAAAAGATGAAGAAATATAAATAAGGCCATTCGGCCATTTGGTGCAGTTGAGAGAGAGTCCCAGAGAAAGTGAGGACTGGTGTAGTCTTAAAGTACTGCATGAGTGAGAGCAAGCAAAAGAGAAGAGAAAAATACCGAGTGTAAGAGAAAATTGTGAAAGATATACAGTGAGGAAGAGAGTAGCAAGTGAAAAGAAAAAGAGAATTTTTCTTTGCTAAAGTTGTATTACTAAGTGTTGTAATCTCTATTTAATATAGTGAAATTATTCGGAGTTTGTCAGTGGTTTTTTCCTTCAAGGAGAAAGGATTTCCACATAAATCATTGTGTTCTTGTGTGGTTGTGCTTGCTGAAATTTATTCACATTTATATATAATTTTTCCCAACATTTAAGTCATTCTATCTTATGATTTCATCTCTTATAATAATCTGTAGGTACCCATTTTCAATTATAGCTTTATATCACAAAATGTGTGTTTCAGCTAGCTCAATTGGTAAAGTTTCTGATGGTTGAATAAGAGATTTGGAGTTCAATCCTCACCTATACCAAAAACTAATTGGTGTCTTAGTCTAATGATAAAGAGTTATCATCAGAAACAGACACCATAGGTTGAACTCTCTCTTAAAAAAAAAAAAAAAAAAAAAAGCTCTACAATTAAAGCTTTACTTCGTATAGCAACTCCAAACGAGCACTAAATCTATGATAGCAATTAAGTTACAAGGAAAGGGGAAAGGAGAAAAGCATAAGTATTATTTAAACTGACAAAATGCTCAAAAAGAAGGATTAGAATATACATTATTCATGATAGAAAATGCTACTGATTTCAAAATTTGCAAAGGGGGTACCAGATGCAGCGGCTCCACAAACCACTCCCCAAACCAATGGAGGCCAAGTAACAGGCTCTGTAAGTTAAAATCGGATCTTCCATTTATTCTGCAATATACAAATCACAATGTCAACTCTACTTAGAAGAGTGGAATTGTAACGATCTTTCTAGCTACTTCATTCTCTATTTTTTGAAGGAATCCTTAGGGAAAGCATTTTGTTTCCACCGAGCTAAAACAACACATTATGTTGATATCTCTAGTAAACCAAAGCCGTTGTTTGATAGCTATTTTGATTCAATTTCTTTTATACAAATCATAAATCGAAGATTTATTTACAATTAGACATACTCTCTTCTCTATTTACTTCCACTATCTATTTCTTTCTTCTCATTATCACTCGTAAATTCACTTTGTTTCTCAAATGCTCACCTCAACAAGCTCCCCATTTTTTCTCTCAATCCTCTTTCAAATAATTACATTAAAAAATCAACTTCCACGTGCATCATTACTAACCACAACTCTTTCAATCACAAACACAAAAAAACCCCAAAAAAACTTGAGGGCGAAACCAACCAACGCCACGTGTCTTGGTAATATATTTTCCTCCACTGGGGCTCCGGCAATGGAGACCCTCACACTGTCTTCGAGGATTACGTGGTGTGCCAATGATGTGGCATGGAGAGAGGAGGAGGTGATGGTTTTGGAGGGGCATGTGTGGGCATGGGCATAGAGAGTGTGTTGTGTTGTGTTGTATTTTAGTAAAATAAAAATACATGATACTTGATATCTTGAAAGTCAAGTCTTATGTAAATTTTTTTTATATATAATTTTTTTCTTGTTTTATTTTTTTAATTTGCAAATTTGATACATCGATCCCTATTATTTTAGAGTTACATTCCTTAGTTTTAGGAATACTATTATGGAATTAAATCAGTTAGTCTTAGGAATAATTTGAAATATACTAGTCATAATTATATCTTTCCTTTTGCTACACTGCCTGTTCAAGTTTCAATCACAAGTAAATCAGTATATAAGTCTAATCACTTAGCACATACTTATGGTGCACTTCTACATCTACAATAGCTACAATGTGTTACAAAAAATAGTGAAATAAAAAGAATTGATTGCAAAAGAATATTCTTTACTTAAGTTCAGTATGTGAACAAAATAATCAAGTGAAGCCTATGTAACACAAAAGGGAAATACCTTTGCAAGATTTCCAAGAGATGCCATTGGTAAAAAACAGGCAGGATACAATGAAGTACTTAGATCAAAGATGATGCATGATAAATAAACAAATTTAAGGATTTATATTAGTGTTTGTTTGGTATTAGCTTATAAGTTTAGCTTTAGTTTTTATCTTTTTTTAGTTTCTATGTACACCTTTTTAAATTCTCTTTTTTTTTTTTTTGCATTTTCTCACTTTTTAAAATTTTTTCAAGGTACAAGTGTATTTTAGCATACTTTCAGCAACAAGTTTTCAACAAAAACTAGATAAACTATCCCAAATGGACCCTAAGTGTATTCCTAAAACTTTCTAAAATCATGAAACTTTTTAAATCCTAATCCATATTAGTATTCCTAAAACTAATGAATGTAACTCTAAAATAATAGGGATCGATGTATCAAATTTGCTAATAAAAAAATTAAAAATAAATAAATTTACATAGTATTTTTTTTAGGAAAAAAATTTACATGGTGCTTGACTTCCAAACATTGAGTATCGTGTAATTTTATGGGTCCCATTAACGTATGCCTCAGGATATACATTAATAAACCATTTTAAAAAAAATTTCATGAAAAATTGAGAAAGTTGTTAAAAAAGTTAATCACATTTTCATTTTTTTATTAAAATTTTCTTTAAATGGTTTAGTAACATATTTTTATTTTATTACAAACCAACGCAATGCAACATTGTCAATGTCGAAACACGTGGTGATGGACATTGATGGGAATAAGAGGTGGGCCCTACTCAGGGTTTTTGGTTTTCTCCATTCTCGATAAGTGAAAATTGGTTGGATTGAAATCAGGTATTGCACCTGATGCAATTGGCATGAATGACTTAGATTTAGTGTGCATTTAGATACCGCTTATTTTACTGAAAACAATAAAAAATTATTTTTCAGTTACTGTTCATTTTTAAAATTACTGTTCACATGCCTATTTGCACTGTTCATGTTCCATGAACAGTGCAAGAGGCGCTAAGCTGGAAAAAAAAAAAAACAAAAAAACAAAAAAAACGAAACGCAGAGAATCCAAACGACGCTTTAAAGTTAAAAAAAAAAGTAACTTTAAATCTCAACTATTGAATATAAAAAATAAGTAAAAGTAATAAATAAATGTTGTGACTTGGATAAAAGACTGAAAAGTAGCAATTGCACTGATCTCAATCCAAATTAGTTTCGCTCTCAAGTTAGTTGCCAATGAGTTAATTGCATTTCCAGGCGTACAGTGCAGAGCTTCTAATCCGCTCTTGCGTCATGTTTGTGGTTCCAAGTTCCAACATCCATGGAACTTGTGTAGGAATGTGAGACAAACAAAGGACACGTGGAAGACTTTTAACTACCATAACCAAGGACTCGTGTCATTTTGATTGCTGTAAATGGGTACTATTTTCACTGACTCAACTCGTTCCATTGCTCCACTCATCATTTGCCACCACTCTATCTAGTCTAATCAATGTCCTTTGCTCTCCTAGTCTGCCATTACACCATGTGTATCGTTGCCCCACAAACCCCAAGTCAGTAAGCCCACAATTATACAAGGATGCAATTGTCCATCATGTATCTATGTCTGCTTCGGACCATTGTATGCTTGCCCTGTTTTTGAAAAAGAAACATCCAACAAGATCTGTGAAGAAAAGATTTTTATTTGAGGCTATGTGGACCCGTGATGACAGATGCAGACAAATCATAGAGGAAGCTTAGGACCCTCTTAGAGAAGACCCTGAATTCATGATTCAAGATAGACTCAAGTGTTGTCAAGACCATCTCCAAAGGTGGAATCGTGATGTGTTTGAAAATGTGAACAAAATTTTGAGGGTGAAGCAAAAACGTTTGCAAGAGCTTGAGGCCCTGAACAAGCTGCATGAGACCGCTGAAGAGGTAGAGGCATTGAAAAAGGAAATAAATGAAACGCTAGTAAAGGAGGAAGTGATGTGGAGCCAGAGGTCTAGAGCTGAATGGATTAGATGTGGAGACCGAAATACGAAGTTTTTTCACGCAACGGCAACCCAAAGACAAAGGAAGAATAGGATTGATGGTCTATGGGGGTCCGATGGGCAGTGGCACGAGGAAAAAGGAGAAATAGAAGAAATAATCCTGGAATACTTTGCCAAGATTTATAGCACAGAGCATCCGAGTGATCATGTGGTCAATGTGATCGGGCTAGAGGACCGAATAACCCCAGAAATGAATGATGCCTTACTAGAGCCATTCAGAGCAAAGGAGATCAAAGAAGCTCTCAACCAAATGCATCCCACAAAGTCTCCCGGCCCGGACGGTATGTCTCCTATCTTTTACCAGAAATATTGGGATATAGTTGGTCCCAAAGTAATAAATTGTGTTCTGGATATATTAAACTCTGGTATACTACCTTGCTCCTTGAATGAAACACATATCTGCCTGATACCTAAAGTGAAAAGCCCTCGGAAAACTACGGAATTTAGACCGATCAGCCTATGCAACGTTATCTATAAGATAGTGTCTAAAGTCCTTGCAAATAGACTGAAACGAATCCTTCCAAGGGTCATAGGAGATGCACAGAGTGCTTTTGTTCCAGGGAGACAAATTACAGATAACGTCTTTGTAGCTTTTGAGACGATGCACTGCATAAATATGAAGCGGAAAGGAAAAAAAGGTCTTATGGCAGTCAAGCTTGACATGAGCAAGGCGTACGACCGAGTTGAGTGGAGATACTTGGAAGGAGTGATGAGGAGGATGGGCTTTAAGGAAAAGTGGATTCAGCTAATTATGATGTGTGTTAAAACGGTGTCCTACTCCGTTCTGATCAATGGAGAACCAAAAGGAAAAATAATCCCTTCAAGGGGACTTCGCCAAGGGGATCCTATATCACCGTACCTGTTCTTGTTGTGTACGGAGGGATTGGCGGAGATGCTTCAAAAAGAAGCTGGTATGGGGAGGATAAATGGAGTAGTAGTATGTAGAGGAGCACCCAAAATCTCCCACTTATTCTTTGCGGACGATAGCATCATCTTTTGTAAAGCAACTTTGGAGGAGGCTAATCGGGTGAGCCAAGAATTAAAGGAATATGAGAAGGAGTCTGGGCAAAAGCTGAATAAAGAAAAAACATCTCTCTTTTTCAGTAAAAATACTAGAAGTGAAGTGAAGGAAGGGGTGAAAGAGCTATTTGGGGCGCAAATTATCAAACAACATGAAAAATACCTTGGGCTGCCACCATTAATGGGGAGAGGGAAAAAGAAGGCTTTCAATCGTATCAAGGATCAAGTGGGAAGAAGAATTGCGGGGTGGAAGGGTAAATTGCTATCGAGGGCGGGAAAAGAAATACTCATAAAAGCAGTTGCTCAAGCCACCCCGACGTATACCATGAGTTGCTTTAAGATTCCGGATTCATTGTGTAAGGAATTAAACGCCATGGTTAGGAATTTCTGGTGGGGGCAGAAGGAAAACGAAAAGAAAATGGCTTGGGTTTCATGGGAAAAGATGTGTCTGAAGAAAAAAGATGGAGGTTTGGGCTTTAGGGACCTCAAGGCTTTTAATTTAGCTCTTTTAACCAAACAAGGTTGGCAAATAATCCAAAACCCAGACTCTTTGCTCCACAAGGTGCTGAAGGCAAAGTACTTTAAAAGATCGTGTTTTATGGAAGCCCAGTTAGGAAACAATCCCTCATACACGTGGAGAAGTCTAATGGAATCCAAGAGTATCATTGATAGAGGACTGAGGTGGATCATAGGCAATGGCAAAAGTGTTAATGTGTGGAGGGACAGATGGCTCCCTACTCCTGATTCCTTTAAGGTAATCAGCCCAAGAGGTCAAGGTTCAATGGTTGAAAGGGTGGAGCACCTACTGGATATGGAGAGAGGCTCGTGGGATATCGACAAGGTACGAAATACTTTTCCCCCCTTTGAGGTAGAAGCTGTTTTGGGGATACCAATCAGCTCGAGCCTCCCCAATGACTCTAGGATATGGGCATGGTCTAGTAATGGGAGATTCACTGTCAAGAGTGCGTATGAGGTTGCTTTCAAGCAGTTGAGGGATGATAAGGAAAAAGGAGACCGAGGGGAATGCTCTAATCCTTCTAAAATGGCTGACACATGGAAGTCAATATGGAAGTTGGAGTGTACAAGGAAAGTAAAACATTTCTTGTGGAGAGCTTGCAAAGATGTATTGCCTACAAACTACTGCTTGGCTAGACGGAAGGTGACCAAATGGGATGGCTGTGCTTGGTGTGGTGAGAAGGAAACATCATGTCATGTGTTATGGGATTGTAAGATAGCTGCTGAAACTTGGAAGGAATCAGGACTAAAGCTCCCCGGTTGGACAAATTCTTATCGAGACTTCCTTGATGTGTTCTGGAATCTGAGGGAAGAGGCAAAAGATATAGATTGGTCTACATTTGCAACAATTGCATGGTGTATATGGAACAATCGCAATCTATATAAACATGAGGGGAGATATAAGCCAGCAAAAGTCCTAGCAAGTGAGGCTATCAGGTACACAGAGGAGTACAGACATGGTAATTCCCAAACCATTCAAACCCCCAAGCAGCCTCCTCGGCTAGGATCTCAATGGCGTCCTCCGGAACTTGGTTGGTATAAAATCAATATTGATGCAGCAGTCTTTAAAGAAGAGGGAAGCTGTGGGGTGGGTGTAGTGATCAGAAATGAGGCTGGTTGTTTGATGGGCGCGATGAGCAAGAAACTTCCTTTCCCTTTGGGTCCAATGGAGGCAGAAGCTCGAGCAGCAGAGGAGGGGATTTTATTAGCAAGGGAGTTAGGCTTAAGTAAAGTGATAGTGGAAGGAGATGCGAAGACTGTTATGGTGGCCCTTATGGATTTAGACCCCGACACTACCCCCTGCACTATCCAGAAGGTAATGGAGGGAGCAAAGCGCAGACTGCAGAATTTTAAGGCTTGGAAGGCTCAACACGTTAGCAAGAAGTGTAACACAACAGCACATGTGCTCGCTAGAAATGCATGTAATGTAATGGATTACATTGTATGGGTGGAGGACACTCCACCAATGATCTTGGACCATATTCAGATGGATGTAATTTCTTTGGGGTTATCCCCTAATTAATGAAAGTCCTATAATATTGACTATCAAAAAAAAAAAAAAAAACTCGTTCCATTGCTATTCTTTTGCCGCGTCTGTCCCCTAACGTGTCGTTCTTACTAGTTACTTCCCTCTCACACACCTTTACTCTCAGCTCTATATATATATATATATATATATATATAGCAAGTCTCTACACTTTGGCTCTTCATTGTAGTACGTAGCATTATCAATCAAAGCAATTGGCAACCAACTTATAAGCTCGATTAAAGTTTGTGAGAGTAGATCATCAGTACCAAAAAAAGAAAAACGAGATGGCATCAGGACAGGAAAGATTAGAACTAGATAAATTGTGATCAATATATCGAGTAGCTAGGTACCCATTTTAAGTCATCCTGTCCTATGGGTTCTTTCCTATAATAATTTGGTGTCTTAATATACATATGTAAGAAGGAATACAAGGTGCTGAAGAATTTTGGACATCATTTTGATAATAAATTAATAAAAAAATATTATTTAACATATAAAAAATAAGTTAAGATGCATATATTATTATTGAGCAATGTTTATTACACACAGCCTATTACACACAAAGTTATGTGTAATAATTTTTTTTAATTGAAATCATTATTTACTGTGTGCAAGTGCACAACTTGCGTGCATTAGCCATTTTCAATAATATATATATTATTGGCTGTTCAAATTAAAAATTCTCATGTGTTACTCTTTAAAAATTTTATTAGATGTATAGATGATACTTTTGGTTTATGAAACAAGATTAACAAAACATGATTTTTATATAATTATATTTAGACTATACTACAATGTCATGACGAATGGATTGGTCTTATTTTACTATAAAATTTAAGTAATCATGTGATTTATGAATTTAAAGAGTTATATGTTGCGGGATTTGTTCATACGTTCATATGATGAAATAAAGTTTACCTTTTGCATTATATTTTATTTTATTTTATATTTCCACTTTATGATATATGATTTACTGATTATAATTTATTGCATAGTTATCTTTATATACTTCTTCACTTAGTTTCAATTGTGAGGAAGAAAGAGACGTGTATCTATGTTTCGGAGAAAAATATACCTATAAGTGTTGAATCCCATACATCTGTATATTAATAAATAAAGAATACATGGTTACAACTTTGTCTAATAGTTCTCGCATTGTAAAATTAAAAAAAAAAAAAAATTATTGCATTGTTTTTTCATACATATCTCACCATATATAATACCCAACTACAAAATATATTTAATTTGTTAGTTGTTACACTACAAAAAATAACTTCTAATTTAAAATATAATTTCAAATAACACATATTGACTTTTAAAAATATACAATCTAATATATTAATTCAATAATTATCCAATAAAAAATAATCATATCAAATTTTTTTGCGCATCACGCAGGTTTACGACTAGTTGAGGATAAAAGACGTGCAGAGTTGACACGTGAAGGCCCATGGATAATGCACTAGTGAAGGAAAAAGATCATTAGGTAAGGGGGATTGAGTAGACTTGTTCATGGCCCACGGAGAGGTCTTAAAGCCCACAGAGAGGCAGAGACTTACACATTAGGGGGAGATTGTTGGGTGTACATGTGTGAATGAAGTCTCACATTGAATAAATATTAGAAGAATGAGTGGTTAATATAACATAATTGAGCACATACCCATCGGTCTTAAGTCTTTTAGGTTAAAGTATGTCTCTATATGTTATATTAATTACTCAAAGAAGCCCCCTATTGCAACTTTTTTCCTCTTTTGCGTGGCTCCATTTTGGCTGCCATCAATATTGATGATGAGACCACGAGGGAATGTCTAGGATTGACTGGTGTCGTGCTTCTTTTGCATGGCTCCATTTTGGATCTTCAATTTGGCTGCCATCAATATTGATGATGAGACCATGAGGGAATGTCTAGGATTGACTGGTGTCGTGCTTTGTGTGTTCAGTTTACTCTATGGTGGATTCTGGAGGATCCAAATGAGGAAGAGATTCAACTTGCCTGCAAATAACTTTTTTGGTGGAAAACCTGCAGTTGCAGATTGCACACAGTGGCTTTTCTGTTGTTGGTGCTCCCTTGCTCAGGAAGTTCGTACAGCTGATTTCTATGATATTGTGGAAGATAAATTTTGCAGAAAACAGAAGGACGAGAATGGCCAGCTGGCACTTTCCCCTTTACCACGTGAAGGTGGAGCAGTTCAATCCAGATACAGCCCAACTTCTTTACATTCAAACAACCCTAGTCGTCTAAGCTCAAGACTGAAAACTCCCCAGGTCCAAGCAGGCTTTCAAATTATCATAATAGTTCCAATGGAAAGCTCCTCCTGGTTGAGGAGTTTTCTGCAGAAGGTCTAGAGAATTTTATGAAGCCACCTGATCTATCATCAATGCAGAGAGATGAAATTCCATTGAGGCATTCAGAAGACACTCAAGTGCCATAGTGCTTATGGTGCTGGGGAATCCATGTAATACCTTGTCAATTTTTTATAAACTCCTTTCTGTTGTGCATCTTTGTACTTTCATAGCTTCTAGCATGTGTAATTTGACTTGTCCTTGTTATACACTAATGAGCTTAAGTACCATCTTCAATCTTCAGTGTATGTCTGCTAGGCTTGCATACTACAATAAAAGGGATTAGAGTCTCTTTATGATCTAAGACGCAATTAGAGAGGATAAGATATTATGCTTAACTACGAGTAGATCTAACTATGTTATTGACATGGTAAAAGGATTAGAATGATATTTTAGAGTGTGGAGAGTCTCTCAGCCAAAAAAGAGAGTGGAGAGTCGGATATTCTCGGGTGGTTCCACACATTCCAGCATTACTGTGTCTTTGCCTTCGCAAGAATTTCATTTCTTGGACTTTGGATCAATGAGATATCATCAGCTATTTTTCCAGAGTTTCTTTAACATGATTGGTCCTGGAATCTTTGGATGTTTTATTTTTACCTAAAGACGCTCTATTTAATTATGGACTATACATTTGTAGTCCTATCACCGAGAAAGCTTATACTGACAGTTTACAAGGTGTTTTTTTTATGATGCAGAGCTGCTGCTCCTGCACAATGCTAGATAGGTTTTTTCTGATCTACATAAAGCAGTGCAATAGCACTTATTTATACTTGAAAGAGCCTTCTAGACTACTAGATACAACTAACTGACTTAGGAACACCAACAGTTTATCACCCTGGAATACTAACAACCATCATTTAGAAATATCTTTATTAAAATTACAAATTAATTTCTAACAATATGAACATACATATTCCCAAACACAAAAACAACAGAAAAGAGAAAGATAAGATATAGAAATATCATCCCAAATATCAAATAGGCCCCCTCTCCATTTGGGTGCATACTCAATAATCCTCTGCTCATTTCTCGTCGCAAATGAAAATCTTTTTTCTAACGACTTCATTGTTAGTTGGCTGGACCAACTAGTGCCATTAGTAAGAGGCTAAATCTTTGCTTCTTCATCAACTCCAGAGACATACTCCTTTCCAAGGGGGCTTAAAATGTAATACACAAATGCTATTGCTGGGGCAGCAATTCCAACAGACAGACAGATAACGACACCCACAGCAGGTCGATTGGATCTTTCGTATCCCAAGTTAAGGCTGCATAAGGAATACTGAGCAAAACAACTAACATGGAGTAACACAACTACCACCATCATATGGGCCCATTCATTTGGCTTGTAAGTGCCATTCTTGCAGTATATATTTCTGAGTGCAGAGATGTCCTTAGGCTTCCATCTGCACAGAAGCACAAGGTGGTCGAACAACATTGGGTGTTGATACAGACACATGATAGTAAAAAGGGCATTGAGAATTTGATTATTGATCTCATTCCAGGTGTCTCTCTGTGACTTCTTTGGCAGGGCACCATTTAACATACCTGTCATAACGAGAAATAGGATTGCTCCTGAAACAGCAACGCAGCTTATCCATAAAAAAAGAACCATGTTTAAAGGTTTCTTGATCCATTCTTTACAGATTGTCATCAGGGACTCCCAATTAATTTTCTTAGCTAGAATCCCACTGAAACGTTTTTGGAAACCTTGACTACTGGAAGAAGGTACAGATTGTGGGATTTCATCTTTTTCCTCTGCAATATGCTGAACTTTAGCTGATAGGGAAGCTAAATTACTGGGAATAATTGATAACCTGCCCGTATTCCCTCTTCTAGGATTTTCATCACTTAGCGGTCCCTTTCGGGATGTTGAAATTTGAAGAGCACCATTTCCATTGGCCGTATAAGCATACGGGGTCGAACTTGAGGCCAAGTCTTCTTGAACTTCCATTAAGTCTCCCCCATTACTAGTTGGAATCATTTTACAGATAAATTTGAGTTTTACGAATCTCTTGGATTTCAAAAGTTCTAAATCAAAAAGCCTACAAACCACTGGGACGGTCTACATTGATGCCAATCCTAGATGATCCCAGAATGCTAAATCCCACCACTCCGATTTAGAAAACAGACAATGATATGTCAGATTTTCACCTTTTACCTAGAGTTGAAATCCCAGAATGCAAGTCTCATATCACTGTTTGTAAGTCTCAGCTCCTGTGAAAAGAAGCTTATAAGGTGCTAGTGTTTATCTTTCTTTCTTTTTCTTTTTATTTTTATTTTTTATCAACAATAATATTATTATTTACAGGTCCCATGTCCAATATATTTTACTCTAGGGATGCCTCCCTTGAAACACCCTAGTTACAGGAAAAATACACGCATGCTATACCGCCTCTTAGTTATAATGTGTATATTCAATTAAAAAAAACAATCAATTTATTTTATATAGTATTTAGCTTTTATATATATATATATATTAATTTCCCCCCCCCCCCCCCCAGGATTTTTTTTAATGTACAATAGTAGAATTAGGATTTGGGAATGATCTATTTCCTTACCCTTGTAGGTTGTAACCTCTTTATTTTATTTTATTTCAGCTAATTAACTATACCCACTAACATATATTTTTCATTTGTTAGTGGTTTAGTTATTTTTTTTCTGACATGTCTCATACTTATTGGATTTTGATACCGTTGACATGTTATGATCATTTGATACTAAATACATTTTCCTCACATACAAATAATAGTGGTGTGAATCAATTGATGAGCCCTCTTAATGTAGTCAACTGGTCATATGTTATGATGGTCATGTGATTTTTTACCCATAAGAGTTTATAGAAGTTAGCTAGCTCTTTGCATTTTTTTGTTTTACTGTTTGCAAGTCTCATATCACTATTTGCGAGTCTCATGTAGGTCCTGCAAAAAGAACTTATAAGATTCTAGAGTTTATTTTTTTCTTTTTATTTTTTTTTCAGCAGTAATATTACTTTTTATAGGTCCCATGTTCAATATATTTTACTTTAGGGGATACATCCCTCGAAACCCCCTAGTTACAAAGAAAATACACCATATATCAGATGCATGTTTCCTCCCTCTCACATGAACGTGAACCCCACACATGTGGGATCCACCTCCATGTGAGAGAGAGGAAACATGCATCAGATGCATGGTATACCACCTCCTAGTTACACCGTGTATATTCAGTAAAAAAAACAATTAATTTATTTTATATAGTTTTTAGCTTTTATATATACTAGCTTGTAACCCCATGCATATGCATGGATACACTTAAAGATATACAATAAGATACATAATATAATTCCTATATATATAATTTAAATACTATTGATAGTCATTTTTTATATTTTGTTAACTCTTTAAAAAATTTTGTAAGGATATTATTAGGTATAAAATGTAAATTGTTCATGTTTTTTTTTTTTAAATTATTGTGAAGCACTTTTTTTTTTTTTTTTTTACGATTCATTTATTCTAGACTCTTTGGTTTTTATACTTAATAACTCACTTAGATGAATATTTATTATGTGGTCCCACATTTGATTCTAAAATTAAGAAATAAAACTCTTTAAGAATAAATAATTTATGACACATGGCGCAAAATTGAAACTCTAATTTGAAATTTTAATTTGAATTTCTCTCAGTTTCACCTATTATTATATAATATATAGATTATTTTCAATAAATAAAATAAAATAAAATAAAAAACTAGATAAGCCATTTGCAAAAGAAGATCTAAATATAGAAGTCACAAGGGTTTAATGTACGAAAGTGGAATAATTGACACTCCTCCCAAAGAATTTTTTTTAATGTACAATAGTGAAACAGGATTCAAGAATGATCTATTTCCTTACTCTTGTAGATTGCAACCTCTTTATTTTATTTTATTTTATTTTAGCTAATTAGCTATACCCACTAACAGATGTCTTTCATTTGTTTGTGGGTTAGTTATTTTTTGTTGACATATCTCATACTTAATGGATTTTGATACCGCTGACATGGTATCATTTGATATCAAATACCTTCTCCTCACATACACATAATAGTGGTGTGAATCAGTTTATGAGTCCTCTTTTTTTTTTTTTTTTTGAGAGGGAAGTTTATGAGTCCTCTTAATGTAGTCAACTGGTCATATGTTAAGATGGTCATGTGATTTTTTTACCCATAAGAGTTTATAGAAGTTAGCTAGCTTTTTGCATTTTTTTGTCTTAATGTTTTCAAGTCTCATATCACTGTTTGTGAGTCTCATGTAGGTCCTACAAAAAGAAGTTTATAAGATGCTAGTGTTTATCTTTTATCTTTTATCTTTTATCTTTTTTTTTTATCAACAGTAATATTACTATTTACGGGTCTCATGTTCAATATTACTATTTTATTTTAGGGGGTATATCCCCAAAACCCCCTAGTTGCGGAGAAAATACATCATGCATTGGATGCATGGTATATCACCTCCTAGTTACACCGTGTATGTTCAGTAAAAAAAAACAATCAATTTATTTTATATAGTTTTTAGCTTTTATATATATTTTTAAAAGTCAATATGTGTTGTAGGGATGAAGGGCCCAGATATAGGTATTGGGCCATGGGCCGTACCCAATTATGTCAAGTGGCCCGAGGACAAATAGATACTAGCAAAGGCATACAGATTAATGGGCCGTGGAAGAAGTCTCATCACAATGAGCAGGAGACGTTGTCCAAGGAGAAATACCTCCTCGGCTGAGCAAAGTAGAGGTCAAAGATCCAACCATCCATCAAGAACAGGGCAATAGGCAATCTTGCTTGGAAGGATGAACAGCAGAGAGGGATAAGACAAAAAAAAGAGTTGGGAAATATCTGAGAAGAAAGTTGCTACCACTGCATTGAATGCTCTGCATCTAACCCCCTGGCCGCATTAATGTGGAAGTGATACCTGAACAGTAACTTTCAGCCTTACAGCTACCCAAAAAGACTTCAGGAAGGTGTTGATGGGACAAGTATCAAGAAGACTAGCAATTTGACCTACACGTAGAGGGTTGAGATGAAAGAAAGGAAGGGAATATAAAAGAGAAGAACCCCATTACAAAGGGGATCATCAGAAAATCTAGAGAGAAATCACTGTACACTCAAGAACTGTAATTTGGTATAAGTCTAAGAGAAATATATAAGAACAGACATTCCTCGGACTTGGCCAAGGAGAATTTTTCTTATTCAAAACTGTTTGCTTTATTCTTTCCAGTAATAACTAACCTACGGTGATCATTGTCCTCCTAACTCATTAAAAGTTCAGTTTTAAGCCCACTCTCTAACAAATTCATTGTTTTGGGCTCTTTGGGCCATTGACCATCCATTTGGGCTTTGGGATTAAATTGTGCCCTTACATGTGTTATTTGAAATTATGTTTTAAATTAGAAGTTTTTTTTTTTTTTTTAGTGTAACAACTAACAAATTAAATATATTTTGTAGTTGGGTATTATAAATAGTGAGATATGTATGAAAAAACAATGCAATACATTTTTTTTTTTTTTTAATTTTACAATGCGAGAACTATTAGACCAAGTTGTAATCATGTATACTTTGTTTATTACCATACAGATGTATGCGATTCAACACTTATAAGTATATTTTTCTCCAAAACATAGATCCACGTCTCTTTCTTCCTCACACTTGAAACTAAGTGAAAAAGTATATAAAGATAACTATCCAATAGATCACAATCAATAAATCATATATCATAAAGTGGAAATATAATGCAAAAAGCAAACTTTATTTCATCATATGAATGTATGAACAAATCCCGCAACATATAACTCTTTAAATTCATAAACCACATGATTACTTAGATTTTATAGTAAAATAAAACTAATCCATCCATCATGACATTGGAGTATAGTCTAGATATAATTATATAAAAATCATGTTTTGTTGATCTTGTTTCATAAACCAAAAGTATCATCTATACATCTACTAAAATCTTTAAAGAGTAACACTTGAGAATTTTTAATTTGAATAGCCAATTATATATATATATATATATATATATATATATATACATATAGAGAGAGAGAGAGAGAGAGAGAGAGAGATGTAGATGGTGGTGGAGGGGGGATAGTGGGGTTTGATCCACAAATAGGGGACACCATAAAGAATGTGCTAGACTATCACTTGAACCCCCAAAGATTAATCTAAGAAGCTAGACGTAAGGATGATAGGAATTCCAACAAAGAATTAATAAAGTTCCTTAAGTATTTATACATAAAAACATTAATGGTATAATGATGCTCTGGAGTAAATTATATTTTGTTTTATTCTCTTTTTTGCTTTTTCCTTAAAGATTATCAACTAAACAAAGTAAGAGCATCTATAGCAGTGGATCTATAATTTTAGCTATTTAGCACCACCAAAACTTACTTTATCTATTTTATCTACACACATGCTGCAGCAGTGGATCTATTTTAGCTTTCAACACAATAAAATAATATAAACATCACAATAAAATAATATATCTACTATAATAAAATAATATATCCACCCCAATAAAATAATTAATACTACTACCAAAAAAACACCACAAACGGCACAATCCACAACCACTGCCAAAGAACAACCACCCAACAACAACTACACAAACGGCACAATCCACTTTTCCACTGCCAAAGAACAACCACCCATCAACAACTACACAAACCCAGACCACCATCAAACCCACCATCTGAGCTTGATCGAGAGAGAGAAGACCAGCCATCGCCATCGTCATCGCCGATCATGCCATTGCCGACCCACTATTTATCTTATGCTCCAGACCAGCCATCGCTAATCACGCCATCATCGACCCACTAACCCACGCCATCGCCGACCCACTAACCCACGCCATCCACGAAACCCACCGACCCACGCCATCCACGAAACCCACCGACCCAATCGCCGATCATGCCATTCACGAAACCCACCGACCCACGCCATCGCCGATCACGCGAAAAGAAGAGAGAAAAGATAATGAAGAGGTAGAGAAGGAATAGAGAGGTTGAGACTCTTGAGTCTGAGACGAAAAGAAAGAGAAGGCAGAGAGAGAGAGAGAGAAAAAAAATATATTTTAATGGAAAAGGGGGAGAGAAGTTAAATAAATTTTTTTTTTTTTTTGCTTTGCGCTACAGTGCACATCTATAGATAGATGTGCACTGTAGCTGAACATCTAAATTTTTTACTTATGCCTCCACTGCTGCAGCGTGATTTTTGTGATCAGTGGTGCTAAAAAATAGCAATATAGCTATTTAGCACCACTGCTGTGAGTGCTCTAAAAGCTTACTAAGAAAGCTCAAATTAGCTAAAAATTCAATGGTGGAGATGCCTATTATTTGAAATAGAATGACCAAAATAAAAATAACAAATGGATTTGAGAAAGACACATAAGATTTCTAAAAAACATTTTACCAAACACATGAGATGCAACAATAATAAAATTACTACATTGAATACTTTTTGACACTCTACAAATAAGCACAAAAAAATGTTCATTATCAATATGTTTCATATCAACATCAGGAATTTCCACAACAATGGTAGGCCAAATAAAACTGCATTAACAATTCTAAGTCAATTAACAATAACAAAAGTCTATATAATTGAAAATTTTGGAAAGGAAAACAACAGAGTCACTTCAAAAAATGCAAGAATACTAAAAAGAAAGGAAAATGAGAAAAAAAAAAAGAAAAAAAAGAGAGAGAGATCATTTTTTATTGTGAGTTTTGTTCACCTCAATGGTCTTCCTATTGTCGCCTTAACTTTGAAAGATTCTGACAAAAACAATTGATGTCTTCTCAAAATGGTGAAAACTAAAGCTTGATTGAAAAATATGGAGAACAATTAGTATTGTGCTAAATTTTTTGTTGTAGATGACGGGTGATTGTATCTAGAATGTGCATTGGTATATATAAAATAACATTGTAAAACTTAAATAAATAATCAATGTATGAGTGAGTGAGAGATAAGGTTGTGAAAAACTAAAATTTTGGAAGAGGAAACACTGCAACGGTAGATAAGCGAAGAGACACTTAATGCATCTATGGGTTGGAGATTTGGGTGTTAAAGTTTGGTTTGGATACTTGAAATTTTAATTATATCCACTAAAAAGATAATTAATTATTCAATTTTAACAATTACTTGAAATTAGAAAAAAGAAAACAAAAAGTTGAAATCAATTTGGGTAGCTAAATAGTAAAATATTTGTATCTAATGAATAGTAATGTTTGTCCATGATCTGTATTTAATTATTTTATATAATAAATTAAAAAAATCATAAAGGGAAAATGATTTAAAAAGAAAAAGAAAAAGAGTATGATGTGGCTGATGAGGTGGTTCAACAGGAGCATAGCAACATTAAATACTATATCTCAGCTTTTAGATATATATAAAAGATTATTTTCAATAAATAATTATTTAAAAAAAAAAAAAAAAAAAAACTAGATAAGTCATTTGCAAAAGAAGATCTAAATATAGAAGTCATATGGGTTTAATGTACGAAAGTGGAATAATTTACACTCCTCCCAAAGAATATTTTTGAATGTACAATAGTGGAATTAGGATTCAAGAATGATCTATTTCCTTATCCTTGTAGATTGTAACCTCTTTATTATATTTTATTTCAGCTAATTAGCTATACCCACTAACACATGTCTTTCATTTGTTAGTGGGTTAGTTATTTTTTGCTAACATTTCTCACATTTATTGGATTTTGATACCGTTAACATAGTATCATTTAATACCAAATACATTCTCCTCACATACACATTATAGTGGCGTGAATCAGTTGATGAGTCCTCTTAATGTAGTCAACTGGTCATATGTTATGATGGTCATGTGATTTTTTTACCCATAAGAGTTTATAGAAGTTAGCTAGCTCTTTGCATTTTTTTTTTCTTACTATTTGCAAGTCTCATGTAGGTCCTACAAAAAGAAGCTTATTAGATGCTAATGTTTATCCTTTTTTTTTTCTTTTTTCTTTTTTTTTTCTTTTTTTATTTTATCAACAGTGATATTTACGGGTCTCATATTCAATAGATTTCACTTTAGGGGATACATCACCGAAACCCCCTAGTTACAGAGAAAATACATCATCCATTAGATGCATGGTATACCACCTCCTAATTACACCGTGTATATTCAGTAAAAAATACAATCAATTTATTTTACATAGTTTTTAGATTTTATATATTTTATTTTCAGTAAATAAAATTTATAAAAAAAAAAAAAAAAAAAAAAAAAAAAAAAAAAAAAAACTAGATAAGCCGTTTGCATAAGAAGATCTAAATATAGAAGTCACAAGGGTTTAATGTACGAAAGTAGAATAATTGACACTCCTCCCAAAGGATATTTTTTAATGTACAATAGTGGAATCAGGATTCAAGAATGATCTATTTCCTTACCCTTATAGATTGTAACCTCCTTATTTTATTTTATTTCAGCTAATTAGCTATACCCACTGACACATGTCTTTCATTTATTAGTGGGTTAGTTATTTTTTGCTGACATATCTCACACTTATTGGATTTTGATACTGCTGACATGGTATCATTTGATACCAAATAGCTTCTCTTCACATACACATAATAGTGGTGTGAATCAGTTGATGAGTCCTCTTAATATAGTCAACCAGTCATATGTTATAATGGTCATGTGATTTTTTTACCCATAAGAATTTATAGAAGTTAGCTAGCTCTTTGCATTTTTTCGTCTTACTGTTTGCAAGTCTCATATAACTGTTTGCGAGTCTCATGTAGGTCCTGCGAAAAGAAGCTTATAAGATGCTAGTGTTTATCTTTCTTTTTTCTTTTTTTATCAATAGTAATATTACTATTTACGAGTCCCATGTTCAAAAAATTTTACTTTAGAGGATACATTCCCCGAAACCCCCTAGTTACAAAGAAAATACACTATGCATTGGACCCCACACGTGAGGTCCACCTCCATGTGAGAGGGAGGAAACATGCATCCAATGCATGATATATCACCTCCTAGTAAAAAAAAAAAAACAATCAATTTATTTTATATAGTTTTTAGCTTTTATATATATTTTTTTCAGTAAAAAAAAAAAAAAAAAAAAAAAAAAACTTAGATAAGCCGTTTGCAAGAGAAGATCTAAATATAGAAGTCACAAGGGTTTAATGTATGAAAGTGGAATAATTGACACTCCTCCCAAAGGATGTTTTTTAATGTACAATAGTGAAATTAAAGATTCAGGAATGATCTATTTCCTTACCCTTACAGGTTGTATCCTCTTTATTTTGTTTTATTTCAGCTAATTAGCTATCCGTTTTTATTAGTTGAAAAATGAGAATGTGCAACTGAGGAAGGTATTCCTGTGATTTCAAACCAATATTATTGGATAACTAATTGGTCTCAAGACTCAACAGACCAGATGACGGCCGCAGCCCATTGCTCGGCGTCGAGGGAGAATGGTGACTCGTTTGAGTAAAATAAACAGAATTTTTTCTTTTCTCTATTGTTTTTCTAAATATATAAATGAAGATAGTGGCGGATTGAAGAATGTTTTTTAGCATGAAGAAATTAGAAAAGAAATAAAAAGGTTGATGGCTTCTGAAAGGGTTTGTGTGAGAGAGGCTGGTGTTCCAGCCAAACAGTAGATAAAAGCTTGTAGGTAGTAAGAATACTAACTGTTGGTAGTTTTCAGTTACATGGACAACATATAACTGGTACCAAATTAATGAGATACACCCAAAAGAAGTAAAGCATGGACAAAAGGAGCTTCTTCTATCCAGGTCATAAACTCCTCAACGTGCTGGGCATGTCTAATGTCTTGCCAGCATGTGAGCAACTTTGTTTGCTTCTCTTCTTACAAAAGATAGTTCCAGTATTCAAACTGTGTCACATTCCTCAGCAAGGATGAGTCCATATCATCGCTCACTAAGCAAATAAAAAAAAAATTAAGTATGTCCATCTATACATGTTAAGCAAGAGAATTTTAGCCATGCTTGGGTATAGTTTGAAAATGCTCGAGTGGAGATTCATGTATTGTTAGCGAGGGACGTATATCTTCTCGCTTTGTTTTCAAATAAAGTATTTATTCGCCGCGGAGGGGGAACAGAATATTTTACAGAGGCTAGTCTTCTTATTTATTACACGCTCAATTACAAAGATAAAGTTTCTGAAGAAAAAAAAGGATACACTATCAAAGGTGAGTTTCAGGTGGATCTCTCTGATGCCAAATCAAATAGCATTCGGAAGAACTGGTGAGGATACATGGGTGGCTGCTCTGATAGTGCCTGAGATGTTCACAGATCTAAGTAGTTAGAACTTATAATAGAAGATACTGGTAAGACATAGCATTGTGAAGGCATGTTGATGTGGATATTTCTCTAGAGAGAGAGAGAGAGAGAGAGATTTACCTGATGAATTAGAACAGTGGAAGGTGTCATTCCAGGCACTGTATTAACCTCTATGATCAAAACCTGCAAAAGGTGGATGTTGATCGAGTAATTAAAAAGTTCAGTTGAGTACAAAAATCAATCAGGTGTTGCATTATTTACTCATGATCATAGGAAGGCACAATTTCTTTTGGAAATGCACATGGATCCCCAAGAATTCAATGATTCATGCTAAAATCTTGCCTGTAATATAGCAAAGGGAAAAGGGGAAAGCATGTCCTGTGGCAGTAGGAAATCAACATACCTCTCCGCTGTCTACATTAACAAATGCATCAATCCGTGAAAATCCTTCCAGTTGCAATGTGTTTGCAATCAGTTCAATATATTCTTTACATCTTTCCAAGGCTTCCTTACTGATTCAAGAAAAAAAATAAAAGAACAATAATGTAGTTCCAAATAAGTACAAAGAGTAATGGAAGAGAGTAAATAAGTAGGGTATGACACAGTATGAATTATTAGAACCAATACAATTTAACAGAACTCTGCTACCAGTGTGAAACATAAACTAGTTAAGGGTTCCTAACCCTGCATTGATCATTCATTGTAACAAAAAATGCAGAAAAATCAAATATAAAATTTAATACATAAAACAAAGAAAGGATAAAGGCACATCAAACACAATCATAATCATAGGGCAAATGTTCACAGCGCAGTAAGGCTTTAAATGAACCAAGCTATTTGGACTCAACTCCGGAAAAAGCTTTATGTTCATTTATTTAGCAAATGAGACAAAATCAAGTCCAAATTTAGACTCAACTACTAGCCAAGCTCAAACATAATAATGTGTTCATAAACAAGCTTGTGAGTATGAGCCTCAATTTTAATAAATATAATATTATATGTTTATACGTATACATGTGTACAAATATACTTATATAGCCTTAAGATTAGATTGTGTAAGTTTGTATAGAAATTCATAAGATATCAAATTATTATTTGTGATTTATTGATAATATAAATAGTACATTCCGTAGTAACAATTATATAAAATTTTAATAATACAAGAGTGGTGAATCTAATTTTTATAAGTTCACAAATGAAAATCATTCTATCTAATTAACTCAATAGTATAATTTCAACTATAATTTAATTATTAATTTTAAGCATAAATTTGTGAAGTGTAAAAACTTTTAGTCATTGTGTGTACTACTACGTATAGGAAAATAATAAATCAAGTAACTAGTTGTTAATAAACTCGAGTTTGTTTGAAAAGGAAATGAACCAAATCTAAATATGCAATCCAGTTTGGAGATGCGCTCAAGCTCAGCTCATGTTAGAAATAAATTAAATGAACAATATTTTAATACGGCTTAGCTCATTTATGGTTCTACAATCCACCCCGTTTAGAGACCATACATCAATAAAACAGACATATTAGAACCATAGAAAGTACATCCCCTTCAAAAAACTATACGATATCTAAAAGTGCTAAACTCAACCAACAAGCTGGTGCCATTATTGACCTGAACAAATGCATGCCTTATGGATAGGTTTCTTAACAAACCTAATAATTGATAATGGGGGTGGAGTCAGATTGATGCCGGTCCCACCTGTCAAGCGAGTAACATCTTCGTAAGGCACAAAAGTGCTAATCATAGAAACAAAAAATACAATATTCACTACAGATTAATAAAACATCATCCATATCCACTATCCTTCTCTTAATCTGGCTTGGGGCACTGCCACTGAATTTCCAATTGGAGCAGTATTAATTATACAGAGAAAGGGACACTTCATCCATTGTGTAATTTGGTCAAATCCCTTAAATAGGATTTATCTTAACATTTATATGCTTCAAACACACACTTAATGGATCTTGAACCCATGACCTCACCCTCTACTCTGTCCTTACAAAGGGAGGAGGTGCCTTTTGAGTTAGAGCTCATTACCTCAAACCTTTGCTCAAAAGCGATATAGCATGAAGGCAGTACTGCCATAAATTGATTATAAACAACATGGAAGCAATACACTTGAAGAAAACAGGAGCAGTGATGTGCTTCTGGGTTTTAATCTGTGCAATAATGAATAACTACAGGCAAAGATATACCTTGGAATTTCTCCTCAAGTGATAAGATATCACCAGTCTCCTTGACAGTAATACTAGGACTCAATGAGTGCATTGATCCACGTTTTCCAATGACACCAACTGTTATTTCCACCCATCTACTACATCCTTTCCACATAAGGTGATGTCCATTTTCATTCATGGATTTGGATGAAACAATTATCTCATCAGTCTCAATAAAAGGCTCAAAGATTAATTGATCTGGAGGAGGGTT
This sequence comes from Notholithocarpus densiflorus, assembly GCA_030021035.2. Lineage (NCBI taxonomy): Eukaryota > Viridiplantae > Streptophyta > Magnoliopsida > Fagales > Fagaceae > Notholithocarpus > Notholithocarpus densiflorus. The sequence continues at coordinate 1,192,207 of JARYZH020000046.1, forward strand.
TGGCATCTCAATCATTCCATGTGCCTGTATATTAATAAAAACGAAAGGTATAGTGTACAAAAATTCAGATGATGATAGTGGAATTTCATTTGCTGCATATACAAAGCTCAATGATGATTTATGTAAACTTTCAATAACTTTATATGTCAATTGAATTTGAAGACTTGCAAACACATTTCAGTTAGAAATGTAACTAAAACCCATCACTTAAATGGAGAGGAATAACAAACAAGAAACTCTATAATTTTAATAATCTTAAATGACATAATGATGACATGAATGACTTTTAAGATAGCTAGGGTGTCAAAGAATAAAAGATAAGAGACTTTTATATTGCACAGAATCACTACTAGGACAGGAACCTGTCACTTAAGTCGTCTTACATGCTCCAGGAACATGCTGCCTTCCGCTTTTCCATTTCCTTGGAAAGGATTTGCAAGCAAGTTTTTTTTTTTATAATGCGATAGTACAATAGGGGAGAGGGGATTTGAACCCTAGCTCTCCTAATAAAGGAGAGCAGGTTATGCTACTGAGCTACAAGGCTCTTGGCATAGGGCCTTAGGTAAGCAAGTATGCAAAATTGTTGGTCAAACAAAATGTATAGGGCCTTAGGTATCAATATGGTTACATACCATAATTTAAGATAGATATTTGAAACAGTTTTTACCTGTATGAAAATCCATGAAGAAAAAAGGCCAAGTGGGAAAAAAATTCACAAGAATCAGTATATATACCTTTGACAAACTATTAGAAGGAATCCTTAGAAGGCAGTCGTCCAATGCTTTCACGTACACTTCAAGGTCCTCGGCACAGCTGCATGAGCAAAAAATTTAGCACCATATGGTTGAAAATTTATGCCAATATTGCATAGGTATATAAGAACTGACTTGAACAGGTAACATGCTTGCCAACATTCCTATCATCAGTACCACATTAACAGTGCAATAGACAAGGGGCATAAACCTACCATAATCTTGCAACCCCAGTTGAGCATCCATCTCTTGCTGGTTTAATGCATAATGTTTCACACTGAAGCTTTGACGTCAAATCATGCCATATACCTAGAATGGGCATCTTAATTAGATCCTCTTTTCTCCACACATCCTTATTTATAGTAAGAACTCCCAAGGTTGCAAGCTGTGCAAATTGAGAGATTTAATGTGTGCTTATGGAGGAAAACATACAAGCCATGCTGAGGAATGATAATAATATCAGCAAAAAAAAGATTAGTTGTTATACATGGTTAAGAGCAAGAGAAGTTGCAACTTTGTCCATACAAGTCTTTGAAGAAATCACTCCGGGGCCTTCAATAGGAAAGAGAAAAAGAGAAACAGAAAAGAAAATGAGAAATTGATACCAGTAGAATTTGTATAAAGCAACGGTTGATTAAAAAAAAGAAAAAGAAAAAGAAAAGACCTGTATAAGGAACCCTTTCAGCTTCCAACAAAGATTGAAGTGTACCATCTTCACCAATGCCTCCATGCACTACAAATAATAATAGATAAACCTCATAAAGACTGAATTTTTACATTCACTACAAATAATAATAGATAAACCTCATAAAGACTGAATTTTTACATCTTATACCAGAACGCATGCAATGATAGCTAGTAGGTGAGACATATATGTTTCCCATATAATTATCTCTAGAAAAGCAGAAGTAAGAAAAATCTTGCAAGGGTTCATCAATAAATTTCTATTAATGAAAAGATGTTGCATGAGGTACAGTCCACATGGGGACCAAATTCAGAATAATATAAATGCTGATTTAAGAGAGAAAAAATATCCAATATCAAATCCATACATCAAAAAATTAGAGGTAAAAATATTCAATCACTAGAAAATACATGACTAAAATGCAAAACCTGCAATAAAAACAGTTGCCTGAACTTCCTTGGCTAGCTTGATCCATTGCTCCAAGGAAAATCTCCTAGGTGGTTCATCGGCAATATCAAACCCGGTAAACCAACTGTGCTTTGTCAAACCTTCCATGAGATTGTCTATCACTTTGTTCCGTAACTGAGATGTCAGTGCAGCCCGAGCTGGCTCAATTGCCTCCATGCACGCAGCAATCACTTCCTCTGTTGTGTGTCTTAGCACAAGAGAATAACTGTAGACATATAAACAGATTTAAAGCTTTGAATTGTGTATAACAACAGTATAAAAAGCAAGAGACTACATGCTTTAAAAAATTACAAAAGCTTGGTGATGCAAGAGTCATCTGTATCTATCTCTGGCATGCTCTATCAATGTTATACATTTATGACACTACTTGTTTTAACTGAAAATTATATACATTAATATTCGTCCAAAAGACTGCATAACTTTAATAGAATGATTTCGTAGGTTTCATCAAATCTTTGTAGAAGATATTGCAAAAATCATTTTGGGAAAAGCAGGTAAACCATGCTGAGCAACATGCTATTATAATTGAAGGCAACTTAGGTATACAATACCTTTTTTTTTTATAGGTATACAATACTTTATAAACACATTATTTGCAAACAAACAAAAAATGCAATGAAATATACTGCAACTTATGGACTGCTATATGTGATCTACACTGACCGTTTTCCTTTCTTCTGGAGAGAGAGAGAGAGAGAGAGAGAGAGAGAGAGAGAGAGAGAGGAACAAACTACCAACACTTACGGTAAAGACCAAACTGTTCTGGAGCTCACATCAGATTCCTTATTGTTTAAATCCACACCAGAGACAAATTCACTTGTGGGGGCAAGCAAACATGGAGTTACTTCAAGCTGTAGTCACCAAAATTGCCAACTCAGATAACATCTGGAAAGCACTTAGACTAGAAATGACAACTTTTAAATACAATATAGAACTCTAGAAGCAAATTTTCTTGGTCATTAACAAATAACCAAAAATAATTTCAAGGGAATTTATAGACTAGCCTGCGGAAATTTCTCTCATGCAGACTCATAAAATAATGAAATATTCCTCTCCTACAAACATTGAACCATCTTTGAGATTTTGTGCCTATACCAGATGTATAGATTCAAATTGAAGTGAATGTAAAAAATTTTGAATGAGAACAAAAAATTATACAAAAGTCAAATCAATGCTTACTAATGGAATTATAAGGGAAACAAGAAACATCATATTTATCAATCCCAAGCTTTGATTTGGTGGGATGATTCTGGTGTGGGTCCTGCATTGGAGTTGAAGTTGTTTGCTGAATTCACTGTTCACAACACTGTAGCAACATTGTTCACACTGTTGAAATTTAGAATTTTAATATTTTGTGGGACTAATTACTAGGGGTTTTATGGTCTTTTACTTATGTTTCATTCCATAACAACGTTATGCTTAAATTAGTTTATTTCAAGGGTCAAGATTAAGTGAGGGTATTTTAAGAAGCTTAAATAAGCTTTGTATGGGGATTTTAGTATCATTGTTTTTAATAAAAATTTTGACTGCTAATTTTGAGTTCCTCTCAAATCCTTCAAAGTGAGATGCTTTCTTTCACTAGAATTGATTTCTAGGGACCTGCTATTGTGATGCTAGTAGTTATCTTATTTTCCAGCAAGTACAACCTAAGTTGTGAGCCCTCAATTTCCCAACCATTCCATCAACTCCCAAATCCTTTACAAACCCAAACACTAACTTCCCAAACCTTAAATCAAACCTTGTCATCTTACATACTTACTGATTTATCATCTATTAAGGGTTTAAAAAACATTTAAATAGGACAATCTCTCAAGTAATTCATGCTTCAGCAGTAGCACCATCAAACCATAAGTAAATTGGAATACTTCACACACCAAAATCTCCCCGAATCTGAATACTTACATCATCAAAAGCTTGCAAATTGAGCCAGACATTTGTTCCACTCATAAGAGATACTTGCCGCTCTGATGTGTCCCCTCCAAAAATGACAAAAACTTTGTGGGTGCTTTCATTGATGGATAATGCTTCGCTAATCTGGGCAGATTTTGATCTTCTAGGCAAATGATTTGATCCACTACTGAATGATGCAAGATTGGGAAACCGCAAGCAAGCACGGTAAATAATGGTCCGGAGAATGTTGGAATGAGAAAATCCAACCTGGACATTGGAGGTGGTATTTTCAAGTTATGTAGCAGTGTAAAAAGGAGTGCTAATATACTGATTAAAAGGATAAAAAATGCACAAATTTAAATGATTAGCATGACATGATTTCTGGCATATGCATCTTTAGATTTAAATGATGGGGTAACAACAAAAGCCCCTTTCATAAGGCATCCACATAGAGGCATAAAACTTGATATTGCCATAGCAACATTGCAAAAGATGCATTATAATGCACAAGTTAGCTTCTAAATTTAGATTAACAAAAGGCAAAAACATTAGGATGTTGTTCTGACCATGCATCAAAACATTTTATGACCTATCACTGAAACCATTTAGAAGTTCCCATCTCATTACTTCATATAAGTAGATTCAGGACTACCTTTGAAGATTGCTGAAATAAAAAGCTGGTCTGTTCCATTCCACTGATCTGATATGTACAACGAAAATCAATATGGAACACCTAACAAGAATCAATACTGATAACAAAACCAGCAAGGAAATCAGAGACTTGACTTACCAGGTTAATATCAGTAAATATAATGTTACCCAATTCAGTCCTTCCAAATTTGCTCTCAGAAGATGACGACATATGAACAGAATTAGGCAGAAACCATCCATCAATTCGAGCAAAATCACGTAGACCAAGCCTTTGGAATAACAAAGACGCACCTTCACAAATAGTTTCAATTACATCTATGGGAAATCGAGGTGGAGTGTGATAAGCTACCTGTGTAGTACAAGATAAATGAGGGCACAAAAGGACAGAATGTATTACCTCAATACACACTGTAACGTAAGAAATAATCATTGGCATAAATCCTTTGAATACGCACAGATGCGTCTGCGCATTATGTATACATGTATTTACAAGAATTAATCAAGATGTGGTACTTTGGTACACCTGTACCTGCTGTGTTGGAAGATACTTTCTTCGGTAATTAAAAATCGCATCCTTTTCTGTTATATCAACACTGCCATGGAATTGAAGCTCAACCTGGTCATTTAAACACAGCTTTAAATTCATAGAATTCATTAGGAAATGATTAAAAATAACCTAATAAAAAGTAATAGTAGTTTCCGCTGTGAGTTCACTTATTCCATGAATTATTTTTATGTGCATAGGCAGTGCAATTTATCTAAACATCAATGTCCAAAACCTCCCATACCTAGACTTGATATTTTGACTTTTAAGATTATTTCCTATTCACATATTACTTTGTTGCAGCAAACAAGGTTTAACTCATAGTCAGAGCTAAAACTCCAATTCTCAACGTACATGTGTTAACCCTTCAGAAATTTAACTGGAGAATGAAATGAAGCCGAGCTCCTTTTAATATACTAATATAAAATATCACTCAACCTTGATGTATTACAATCACTATAAATATAGGAAAGGGACTGTTCTTCTAAATTTTCTTAGAGATAAAATCAAGCATATATATATACTTTAATTTTAGAATGCAGAGCTCTAAGGGATAGCATTAGTGTGTTCAGTGAACAATTTATGGCTAAGTAGTACATACAAGTGAGTTTTGGCATCAAGGGGAGATACAAACTAGTGACTCCCACTCCATGAAGTGTAGTTCCCAGCTATTAGTACATCTAATTACTGGTACTATAGTGTTAAACTAGATTCAATTTTTACTATTAATCATGAAAAAAGGATTCATAAAGCCCTCCCCCTTATAGTAAGTATTTGGAATAAGCCTTTGCAATATACATAATATTTGGTGCTTGTATGATTATTAAAATCATAAAATGATAAGCAACTTTTTTTTTAATTGGTAAATTACATGTACACTTGATAGGCCTTGAACCTGAGACCTCACCTTCCACCATGCTTTTACAAGGAGAGGTACCATTTGAGCTGGATCTCATTGGCTTAAATGATAAGGAAAATTAATCTGAGGAAAATAGACATTGAAAGAGCTCATACCTCAGTTGGCAATAGCACAACAGGATGGCAATCCAAACCAGACCCCACATCCAGGACAATGGCTGTAAACTCACTCCCTCCTTCAAGAAACATTTCAATAAGGACTTTGTCATCAATTCCCTATCAAAGATTGCAAAGAGAAAATATTTAAAAGATCAAATGTATTGTGAGGAGGGTTTTAAAGCCCAAAAGTTTAAAGCCACATTTTGAAAAAAAAAAAAAAATGACTTCGTAATTGAAAACTTTCAATTCATTTCTATGCAGATGCTTCATTTGACATGTTTTCCCTTGAATTTTCAAAAAAGAAAATGTCATTTCCATGTCAATTTTAGCACATTTTCAATTAAATTGGCAAACTTTTGATCAACCCCCACAGTCAAATCTCAAGAAAACCAGCATACCTCTGAAATAATTTCATCAGCCTTTGTTAAAGAATCAAGCACACCATATGCAACCTTAACACCAATGCTTGATCCAGCTCTCGCTGGTTTTACCTGAAAATGGAACAAGAAAGAACTTTGATATTTAAACATGTCACAAGCTTCTAAAGACAACATGAAAGTATGAGCCTTACCACAACTTTCCCTGAGTAAGGGTCCAGCTGATTTCTAGAAAACCACTTTGATAGTTCAGATTCATTCCCTTCATTTCCCTAATTGTCATTCCGAAAGTAAGAAGAACAAAAGAGTTTTCAAATTCGACTGACTATAAAACAAGAACCAATTGAATGCTTCAAATCTCAAAAGAACAATTAAAAGTAACTAGCAATGAGGAGCTTTTACCACCCAATAGTTATAAGGGCTGCAACAATTCCAAAATCCAAAATAGAAAAAAAATTTAATAACTTTTTCCTATTGAAAAATATTGTCCTACTTCTTGGGAGCTTACAATTTTAAGAGAAGCTCTTGTTCAATGTATTAGAGGTTGTAGCCTTGGTGTGATGGCAAGTGCCTTCCACCTAAAGTGACAAGTCGCAGGTTTGGGTTCAGGAATCAGCTTCTCCAAAAAAAAAAAAAAAAAAAAAAGGGGGGGGTGGGGTGGAAGGGGGTAAAGCTGCCTACCGATAACCTCTCACAGACCCCATAAAAGTGAAAGCTTCATGCATTGGGTATAAGTATGACCTTTTTTATTTATTTTGTGTTCAATATATTCCATATAATTCTATTTATCATCCAAAAGCTACTCTTAATTGCCGCTATAGGTAGTAAGATACCCTTAACCGTGCTAAACATAAATCATCAAACAAACATAAATGTGAAAGCATATTATATTGTGATTAATTATCAACAGATATGACTCAGTTAATAAATACCTGCACTAAAAAATTAGGCACTGTTATGAATCCCTGTTTGCTGAGCTCCAAGGAGGCATCATACTGCCAATTATTCAATGAGACAAATGGTTAGTTTTTTCCCTCCTTAATAAAGAAATAGACAATTCTGACATAAGTAACATGGAAGGGTATACTAAAGGGATACGAAGATATTTTTATACAAAGTGAATGATGATTTCGCTAGACTTTATGCATCTGAGGCTCCATCTGCAATTAGGAAAGCGGATCTACGCTGACAGTTAAGGTTACATACTATAACTAATGTAAATTCCTACATTACACTTGCATCCGTATACAGTTTGCAAACATGAGAATAAAAAATTTTGTATGTTCAGCCTAATCACAGGACATTTGCCTTCACCCAAAATAAACAATGAAGTTACCTTATAACTTGTTTCTATCACATGAAGCTTGCAAGTGTAATCTTGGGGTCCAATGTCACAATAAACCAGTCTAATGCTAATGCTGACCAAATGACATCATCATGCTTCAAGATGGTGTAAAATATATAGAGATTCCGGATAAAGTCTTCCAATTAAGTGCCCAACATGTCATGTTAGAATTGGCTCCCTCAATGAAGATAGATTCTTTAAGGTCCTCTAAATATGGAGTATTAAGAACACATGAACCAATTCTGGAACCTTATATATGGACTAAATTATTTTTAACAAGATCAAAAAGCTTATTTTACCTTGTCAAATGCTTGACGACACTCATTTGATCCTGTGCCAACAAATGGAATATTGTATTCTTCTAAGAGCTCCTGAAAATCCCATCATATGTAGAAATATTACTTGCATTGAGAAAAAAATACTACTGATATCTGTATGTGCTTGTGTTTTGAGATGCAAAGGGCCATAATATACAACACCTGAACGCCACCATCTTCACCATATCTGCCATGTATAACTGGGAACACTATGTCCACTGATGTAGTAAGATGTTCTGCAAATTCAGACAGAGACTGGAAACCTTGGGCAAGGCTGCAAAACCAAGACAATTAGCCATCTTAACATAGTCAATTACATAAACCATAATTTGAAAGGCATTCTTACCTTTCAAGTTTAAAATCAAAATCGGCAGGAGTGTTTGAGTATACCTGTAAATGTGATATAGAACGATTTTGCATAAGCATGGTAAATTTGTTTTCATCTCATATGCATATTCGAGGTGATAAAATACATATTAGCAGGTTGAGTTGCAACCAAAATAAGAAATTCAGATGAACAAAATACTTCTGCAAACTCCTTAAAGCTCAAAAAGATAAAATACACCGAGTGGAATATTCATCGATTACTAACATAACAAATAACCAAAAGGTCCCCTAGCTTTTATCTCCTTCACATGTTCCATTTTTCCAAAAACTCAACAGGTTTATGACTTTAGCCAACACAGTTTTGACTTAACCCCTATCGTATCTCTCTCATAGTGATTAAGAGTTTCTATGTTTGATCATACAAACTTTTTGCAATAATCAATATTTGAATTCAATTTATTCTAACTTAGTGAACAATTTAAAGCCCAATAGCAACCATGATTCTAAACGGACATGAACATCGCACAAACCTGGGCTGAGGATATTGCATACGCATTGAGATTGTAATCAATGTAATAGCAGCTAACATGAAAATCCTCTCCCTGATACAAAATGAAAAACAAGCGCATCCAATCAAACATTAAAGAAAACCAATATAATTAGCACTGTATACTGCAAAAAAAGTCAACAAGAAGACTAACACTCCGTTTGGCTTCCAAAACCAACAGAAATGAGCGGGAAAAAAATAACCATTCTGAAATTTTCACTTTCTCGGCCTAGCTAATTAAGTAGTTGCTAATTTAATTAGAAACGTGAATAAACGTTAAGCTCCTTTTCCCTCTCTTTCTCAGCTAATTTTCTCGGGAACCAAACGGAATATCAACAAAATATACAAAAAAAGGGAACCTGTATATGATTGAGAAACGATCTCGCAGAGTTAAGCTAGATTCAAAATCCAACAGAAATGAGCGGGAAAAAATAACTACTCAGAAAATTTCGCTTAATAGTTAATAGGCCTATTTAAGCAGTTGTTAGTTTCCCTTTCCTTTTTCTCGGCTAATTTCTTGGGAACCAAACGGAATATAAACAAATATATGATCAATCCAAAAAAAAAAAAAAAAGAACCTGAATATTATCGAGAACCGATCTCGCAGAGTTAAGCGAAATTCCACGCTCCGCCGAGGGACCACCGCAAACGATACCGACTCTAAGAACTCTACGTTTCTTCACCGCTTGCTCTTCCTTCTCTGCGATCCGGTCATCCACAACCTCCGCGGCGGCGCGTGGAACTCCAACGCTCCGCGAACAGCTTCTAATTCTGTAGTTGTTGCTCAATCGCACGAAATTCAGAGGAGCAGCAAAGAGAGCGTTCGGTGAAGAAGCTGAAACGGCGGCGTCGTCGTTGTGGTGGTTCTTGCCGCGGAGCAAGGCGAGGCTGGAAGCGTAAGCGATCGACGAAGCCATTGGAGAAAGAAATAGCGAGAGAGACTGAGAGTGAGGGAGTGAGATTAGTTAGAGAAATAATGGAGAATGCGAACATATAGTGGAGTGAGTGAGAGTGAGTGGTGATGGAGTTTGCTGATTGTCTTTCATGTTTTTAAAAAAACTGTTTCGGACGGCAGAGTAGTTGCCAATTTCTGGTTGGTGAAAAACTGAAAGTGTTTCTTTCTAATTGGCCTTTGGCGTTTGTCTTTTCCCCGTGGATGTAAATGAAATGATTTTTTTTAAACAAATACTATTTATACTACTCGTAGACGTAGTGTATAATTACAGGCTTTTTTTTATGCGTCTTTGCGTACTCCTCAGCCTTAAAGCATGAACAGAATTTGAAACTCATTATTTTATAATATTTTTACAAGCGGTTAATATAGTCAATTTTTTATTAGTTTTCATTTAAGCCTATCATTAACATTACTTTTTCATTTATTAATGACTACACACCACATTAATAATTTGTAAAACTTCTAAAAACAAAATTTATATCTTTAGCATTACTCGTGTTTCAATGGATTATATTTGGTGAAAGCCCCAATTATATTTGGCGCATTTTGTGGGAAGGAAAAAAAAGGAATATTGAGTTGTTTCAATTGATGTCTTGGCAATTTGGTGCAATTTACAACTCATTATGCCCATATGTAGTGCTTTCTTGTTGGTTCTTTTTTGGTTAAAAATTGTACCATTTTCAGTTTATTTGAAATTCATATTAGTTTTCTAATTTTACTTATTGAGTTCTTTAAGTTTTAAATTTATTTTATTTGAGTTTAGATATTTCATCCAATTTCATTAATAATATTGCCCTTAAAAATATTTTTCTCACAATAAAAAAAAACAAAAAAATTAATAAAAATATTTTATTGATTTTTTATGAGAGAAATTTTTCTTTTTCAAAAATATTTTTTCATTAGTTAGTTGCATACTTAACAACAATTTTTTAACTGAATTGGATAAAAAGTCAAAAACTTGAATTAAATAAATTTCTTAGGGGACTTAATTGAAAAAAAGTAAATCTAGATGACTAAAATTAATTTTAATCAAATTTAGAAGGTGCAATTTGCATTTTCGCCCTTTTTTTTATGGTTACAATGAAGGAGGAGAAGATTTAAATCATGAATATCATCATTGGAAATACCAAGATGTGCTAATTGAGATATAAAACTCTTGGCTATATCTAGTGCATTTTTTCTTTTTCTTTTTTTTTTTTTTTCCTTGAGAAAGTTTTAACCTATGGCGTCCGCTCTTGATGATAGTTCTTTATCATCAGACCAAGACACCAATCATTTTTTGGTATAGGCGAAAATTGAACTTCAGATCTCTTATACAACTATTAGAAACTTTATCAGTTAAGCTAACTAAAACCTACATCTAGTGCATTCTTGAAAAGTCGTAACTGATACTGTCAATATCTCATGCTTCTATTCAACAATAATCAGGGCAAAGTAAGGAGATAATGGACTGCGATAGGCAACAAAAAGATCCTAGACTAGAACGTTGAGAACATTAATGCTGCCATGTCACACTCAATCAATGTCTAAATAGAAAAAGGGAACATAGCCTGATCAAATTTGAATACAATCGCAGTGCAAAGCCTACACCAATACGAATACAGGTAAAAAAGCAGTAGCATGATAAAAAATGAATGGACTATGATTATGGCTGACAACCATGCTATTGATATAAACAAGCCAATGACAATATGTTCAATAGGAGTAAGACATTGATGCAAAATCAATTTAGGTCAGATCCTCCTCCTCTAGTTCTTTGGACTTCAGAGATTCCTTCACTCTCAATAGAAGGGTAGTCTTCCAAGGATCCTACAGAGCAGAATATCAAAGTCAGAGACAATTCAGACTACTAACATTCACAAATGTAGCATTCCATATTGAAATCCTAGGAAACTAATCAAGGTTCAGTAACTAAAGGTCTAATGTGAGTTCATCTAAACAACAGGATATAATCTTACATGAAAACAATAACCTAAAAGCAGAAAATAATCAACACCTGCAACCACATATTAACATCGAAGAGAATTTCCCCCAAGAAGTTTAATAAGGTCATCAAAGAAAGAACTTAAAGCAACTCTACTGAATGCAGGGTGCAGAGGATTTCTAAAACACACTTTAGAATCCAGATAAAAGAAAAGCCAAGAAATTCAGATTTTGAAGGCAGAAAAGATGTACCAGTGGGGTCATGCTATCAAATTCCCTGACAACATTAGTGAACTTAACAATATCTTCCTCATCAACTGTGGCAGCCACATCCTGACATGTGAACAGCACTTTGGTTCATCAAACACTATGGTATTAAAAAGAAACTATGATCCGCAATTATGAACCAAATACAACATCAAGGTAATAATTGTTTATATTAATAATTTTAGGGATGAAATATTTGACTTGCATAAAAAGACACTACTTACAGCTAAAAATTTGTATTCGCGAGTTCTGGAAAACGTTGGATCCAAGTCCTGCACAATTGATGGAATACTTCTAAAGATATAAATTATAAGGTCATAAGCTAACACAGTGGGAAAAAGAAAATTAAACAGAGAAACAAAAGATGAACCTGATATCGCTCCAATGCATTGGTAATTGCAACAATGTCACCTCTACAAAGTTGGCAGAGGCCAGCATTGAGAAGATGTCCTCTTACTCCATACTTCAGTAAGTTATTGTTGATTGACTGTCGTGCTATCTCTTCATATATCACAATTGCCTTCTGATATCTGTAGAAACAAGGAAGACTTCAGTCTATTCCACAATTATATGATTCATATAATGGCACCATTAGTAGAAAAGCTCCATCCAATCTGCTTTGGAATGCAATGCCAAGTAATTCATGACTAAATAAAAAGTGCAATGCATTGAGATGTGATCTTCCCAACAAAAAGGAAAAGCAAAGACTTCCTAGTTCCTACAGCCGGAATGCATCTATATATTATGATGAAAAACCATCACTTTTATTACAAATATCCATAACATTAGCATAGGCTACTCACTGTTCAAGTTGAGCAGAAAATTCTGCAACTTTCTGCTTGCACTGGTTTGCAGAAGTTGTAGCTTCTGCATGTTCAAACAATTCAGCAGCCCGTTCAAAATATACAATAGCCTTCTCAATGTTGTGTTCGGGCTCATATAATTCACCAATTTCCTGAAGCAGACATGGTATAAAATCTCTTCAGAACCTAAACCCATACTATGGATGCATGTTCACGCAACAATACACATTAATAGCACTAAAGATGAAGAGGCATTAAAAATATGCACAAGATGAAAGATTGAATCAGAGTTGGGAGAAGCCACTAAAGAATTCAAGGGACAGTATATTTAAACAATAAATCAAGTAAACGACATTATTGAAAATTGTACCTTGCAATGTTTCGCAGCCATGTTGTGTCTGCCAATATCCAAGAAAATATTCACTGCTTGGTCTAAGCATGATATAGCATCTGCAGAACACCCAATACACACAAATTTAGGTTGATTTTCAAAACAGTCATTATGGACCTAAAGAGTGGGTTAAGTCTTATGTTAATATGTAAAAAATGCGACTTATTACATTTAAGTTACAGTTTCCCTGAAACTTGAACAAAACTGCATCTGGCAAAAGTGCTAAAGCACAACAAAAAGCTCACGCGTCTGATTCAGCTTAATTAATATTTTTGACATATCCATCAATATCTAAAATTGCTACAGATATAAGTAAGGTCAGGTTTTATAATCCCACCACATTTCAACACAGGTAAAAGCTAGGATGCACAGACGTGGGTACGACCACGATACGGCGACACGAGCAATTTTTGATAAATTATAACATGACATAGCAAATAGGACACCATTATGACATGGATACGACACAGATAAAGCACCCCCAAATGAAGTGTCCATGCTTCCTAGGGTAAAAGGAAGTTAGCTTGAGAACCAGTAGAAAACCTATGGAGCATATTGTTTACTTCTATACACCTTCAAATTATCACAACCAAGAATCACATTTGATTTCATACAAGGGGAACAAAAGCTAAGCTAGTTAAACCTATAAAGCCTCCAAACACCCTCAAGTTTTACAACAAAAGGAAATATATCACGCAAAAAAAGTACCATCCTACAAGTGGGATCAATAAATCTGGTGACACAAAATATTTCCACAATTGGTAATATGGCGCATAACAAAAATGGTGTCAGTAGTAGGCCTATGCAAAAGTGATGTTACTCTGATCAAAACTTGGCAACCATGTATGTAAATCCTAACGAAATGTTGGGCATATCTAACGAAACAATCAGTTGCAAAAACTTCAACTAGCGTTCATCCAAATATAAATAATCAAATTATCATGAAAAAGAAAACAAAATGCACCTTTGTTGGATGTTTTCTTGTAGCAATTTGCAGCACTTGCGTAAGCAGTGGCGGCTTCATGCTTGCTATCGGCCTACAAAATAGCATATAGATACCAACAAATCACTAGGAAAATAATCATTCCATTTGAAATTGATCCATTTCATAGTTCTCATTAAATATTACAAATCTATGACTTTACCTTCAAATGACAATTGGCCAATTTAATGAAAACTGATCCAGCTCTATCCCCTGGAAGAGACAAAACATTAGTATTAATTATTAAATATACTATTGACATTCCAAATTTACATCTATCATTAACAATAAAAACTAATTCCATTTTTGACTTCACTAAACACTAAAAAAATGAAATCATTCCATCATAGAGGATTTTTAATCCTAAATAAATAGTTGATATAAGTAAGAGAGAGAGAGAGAGGGATTTAGTGTTGGGTACAAGATTTGGCGAGCTTGAAGGAATTGGCGGATTTTTCGTACAACTCAGCAGCGTCTTCGTATTTGGAACCGAATAAACCCCAGCCTTTGGTCTTCTTCTCCGCTTTCTTCTCGAATTCTTCTCCTTTGGCTATTTGATCCGACATCGTTTCGTGAAACCTTTCACAGACTTGACTTTCCCTCCCGGTCAGTTCAGTTGAAGAGAGAAGCAAAAATGAGTTTGTAGACTTAAAAAGTATAAACTGGAGTGAGAGGGAGAGAGACGAAAGGTAAAAGCGTGTGATTGCTTGGTGAATTTTCTTTTCTTTTCTTTTCCGCTAAGTTTCTATTTTAATCCTCATAAATTTTTTTGGGTCAATTCCCGTCACTAATCTTAATCAAAAGATGTTATCAATGCCGTGGTTTAATAATAATGAACAATTATTATAAATGAATTTTATAAATTGGAACTCTATAAATAATTTTTTTGAGATTAAGGGTCCATAAACATCATTTGGTTTCAACCTGTTAATTAATGAAAATTATGAAATTATTTAAACTTTTTATGAAATAATACTCATTAAACAATAAGATCTATTTCATAGGTGTTTTCAGTTAAATTTTTAATAAATAAAAGCTTCTTTTTTTTTAGCAAAAAAAAAAAAATCTTAGTTATAAGTTAGTAATAGTGACTCATGAGTTTCATTGCAATGGGTAGCTTTGTTTCATTTATATCTCAAAATCATGAATAACAATGGGTTAGGTTTAGTGGAGTTTTCGACCCAACCCAACTTTGATAATGAGACTTTGAAAATTTTAAAAGGGTTTTAGAAGAGTTTGGATTTAAAATTTTAAACTTTTGTTTTTTTTTCATAGGTTTTAAACTTATTAAGTCCATTATAAAGAGAAGTGGTGAACTCATTAGGTTTTATACCTTAGGTAACTAAACCAGTCAGATTATGCACTTTATAGGTCAATTTTAGGTTAAACCGACTTGTTCGACCCAATGCATAGTTATATAAACAAGTGGGTTTAGGGTTTGCAAATAAACCAATGGAATGGAATTTTAAAACATTAATAGGGTAATTTGTAAGATAATTAGAGGATTTGGTTATTTTTGGGAGGACCACAATTCATCTCCCTGTAACCACTCTAAAAATAAGCTCACGGGCACAATCTCGAATTCCATAAAAGATTTAAGTGTATCTCCTTTATCTCTAATTGGTTAGGGGCAAAGTAGTGCAACTCATGGTTTGACAAGTTGTATCAAAACTAAGGTAATGGGTTTGAGTTGCGAGAGTGCATGTCTCCCCTTATAACCAATTGGTTTAGAGGCAAAGTGGCACAGCTTACGGCCCAAAAATTTATAAATAAATTTTCTGTCCCAAATGTG
Organism: Notholithocarpus densiflorus; assembly: GCA_030021035.2. Classification (NCBI taxonomy): domain Eukaryota; kingdom Viridiplantae; phylum Streptophyta; class Magnoliopsida; order Fagales; family Fagaceae; genus Notholithocarpus; species Notholithocarpus densiflorus. The sequence continues at coordinate 1,208,240 of JARYZH020000046.1, forward strand.
ACCTAGTGCACCAATTCATTGTCATTCCTACTAAAAATTTATCTTCTATCAACACTCAATAAAGCTAGAAAGAAAATTAAGCAATTTAAATAATTTATATTATTCCTAACTTAAGTTTTCCATCCCATGATGATTATTTTTAATTATCAAACCAAAATACTAATTGGTTTTAGTGTAGGTGAGATTAGAACCAGATTATTTGTGTCTGTTTATTTAGTATCATAGATTCCTATCTAAAGTTGGACCGGCCCAATGTTAAATCACCTCTGTTGTTTGCCATCCTACTATAGTAAAGGCAAAATTGGATCCAAAACTTTCTCTATAACACTCTAGGATGATAAGAATTTGCTCGAGTTGTAACCCAAAAACTGTCCAAAGGTCAACTAAAACCCCAAAAATCTCAGCACAAGTCTTACTAAGCTTAGCCCAAAATTTTCAGCTTAAAGGTGCATGTACCAACCTGGGTGAGTCCAATTACTAGGTCCAAACCTAGCAAGCTATCACCTTTTTATGCTGCAACCAGTGATATTGTTAAAATAGTTATGGTCCACCAGCAGAGGCAATTAATTCAAATTTATGGTCAGAAGACTCAGAACTTATGGACTTATAGGTTTGAGCTCAGCCCAGCTTTACTCGTCCCAAGAAGTGGGCACAGAGATTGGTTTAGCCCACCATGCTGGATGCACTGTTTAGCTTTTTATTTTATTTTTTTAATTTTTATAAATGTTGGACCTCTTGCGACAAGGATTAATTTCGGTTAAAATAGATCTACTAAATAATATATATTAAATATTAAAATTTTAATTTTTTTTAAATGATATGACATTTTATACCTTAATAGTGAAAAATTCGAGATAATTCGGAAGGTAATGGCAAACTCCAATTGATGATTTATTGATGGCAAATTTAGCCACTCATACTAATTGTGCAATCAAAGCATGCAATTGGCTATGCTCTTAAAGAACTATCAATTTCTTTTTCTCTTTATTTGTTTAGAGGCAATCAAAGCATGCAATTGACTATGCTCTTAAAGAACTATCAATTTTTTTTTTTTTCATTTTATCTATTTAGAGAGGGTGAAAGATGGGTGAGGAGGTGTTGTCGTGTCGATACATGAGACCCATCATCTTGTCACAACATGTAAGATCCACAAATATGTGATCCCATCTCACATCTTCTGAGAAAGTGGCTCTACAAAATTGTTCTGTAAGATATTCTTCTCAGGGGAGAGTTGGGAAGGTACTAATAGACCATTGAAATTGAAAATAGGACAAAGTTAAGTTTCTACCATTAATCTCAAAGTCAAATTTGAATCCAAAATCGAAATGATGATCATAATCATGAATCTGATCTTAGAGTCACAGTCCAAAATTCAAACATATTTTTGGTAAAGCTGGACCACTAATGACTCATGTGCGTCACTCATTTTTTTTAAGGTGAAAGCACCTAATCGAATGGTAATGCACTTGCATCTATTACAATAAGTCGCTTTGTTGATTATAGAAATGCGAACCTCACACAATGCGACCAATCAACATCCTAGTTTGAAATGTTAGTTCAAAAAGCCAAATATCCTATACTCTAGCTAGGTTGTTTGTTATATAAACATGCTAACTTCTATTCTATGAGTCGTGGGCCTATATAGTCACAGATATAATTTGGTTTCCCATAACGATTCAATTATTTGAAACCTTAGAAGGACCACTTGCAAAATTTTGATGGGCAAGCACTTTCTGGTGGGGGCTCTTTGTGTTTCACTCCAAGTCACAATTGGCTTTGTCTTATTTATTTATTTATTATTTATAATTCGTATGGTTAAGAAAACGATAATTTAAACACTAAACATTTCAATTGAAAAAACCGAAAAGTGCTAATCAATTGGGTTACATGTTTGTAAGACTTTTCGTATAACTTGCTTTATTAGAAGGATACCAAAAACACCCTCCCCTCTCAAAAAAGAAAAAGAAAAAGAAAAAAAAAATTACTACCACGTAAACATAATTTTTTCTATCGTATAGCTAAATTTTATTACTCCGGTGAACCACATTTTGTTACACCCTTCTAAGTTGTAATTCTTAAAAAGTGGGAGAAAATTGGCAAGTGCCCCTTTCACACAAACTTTCCAGCATTTTGCCCCATTTCCTAAACTAATTAGGAAAATGCTCCTGCTTTGAAACTCGATTTTTGGACAATTGAGTTATATCAAACCGAAAAATTAAAAAAAAAAAAAATTTTCTAGAACTCGAGTTCATGGCACTTGAGTTCCATGAACTCGAGTACTTCACATGGAACTCGAGTTTCAAAAAAAAAAAAAAAAAATCGCTAAGTTCACATTTGCTATAACTCGATATTCCAAAAATCGAGTTTTACATTTGGAACTCGATTTTTAGAAAATCGAGTTTCAAAACAGGAGCATTTTTCTAATTAGTTTGGGAAAGAGGACAAAATGCTGGAAAGTTTATGTAAAAGGGGCATTTGCTAATTTTGGCCTTAAAAAGTGTGAGACACTCGTAATGTTTTTCCTCTCTGCTCTCTCATTTTCTTGTGAGTGTTATGTATTATGAATGATAGACTTATGACTTTACATATAACTTATGGTTCTTTATCTGGTGAACCCCATTGGTCACAACCTTCTAATCCTTTTAAAGTGTGAGACTTGTGATTGTTTTATTTTCCTCTTATTAGGTCTAGTCTCTCCCCCTCTCTTTCTCATTTTCTTTTTGAGTGTTATGTCTCATGCATGAATCATGGTACACTTGATTGTTTTGATGGAGCTACAGTACTATACACTTGCAATTGTTTTCTTTTCCTCTTATTAGGTCTAGTCTCTCTCTCTCTCTCTCTCTCTCTCTCATTTTCTTTCCGAGTGTAATGTCTCAGGCATAAGACACTTGTACAACAAAGCCGAGTTGTATTAATTTTCCACAATACAACAAAGCCTAGTGTAGACTCCATGATCTCCTATATCGAAAAAATTGACCCAAACTCTTTGATTAAATTTACGTATCGTCTACGAAATAACTAATAAGTTGAAAGCCACAAGATTCTATAAACTTTTTCTTTTCTTTTCTTTGTGTTCTAGGGGGAACTCAAGTGTGATGAGGCGGTGAGTTTATATAAAGAGAGTGACATTTTATTGTATCTGTCTATAGACTTGTTGCGAAACAACACTCAAATTTGAAAGGGAAGAGACTCAATTAATGCAAAATTATCAAAACGTGTGATTGAATGCTAATAGTAAAGGTCGTCTGGAGCTAGATGTTTATCACTTTATCCAATCAATCCCCAAAGCGACACAAATGTTGTCAACTATTAAAACAACTCCAATATTAACTAGGGCACACATTCATGTAAATAAAATACAGTTGATGGTCATAATCGGTGAGGTCATGTATTACATAATTCAGACTAAGAAGACCTAGAACCCATGAGAACAAGACAAGACCGAGAAAAATCTTTCCAGCTTTTCTTTGCTTGATTAGACAAAATTAATAATCATGCTTGTCATTCACCTGAATGATATATGTACTTACTTTACCCCAACTTTAATGCATCACATTCACTTAATCTCACTGTACCTAATCAACAATACTAGAGATATGGAGTAAAGATCTTGGGAATTATCCATTATATATGCTAGCATGACGGTGGCATGACAATGGTGTTCATTATTAGGGAAAATTGTTTTTAATTCATATAGTTTGAAAGTGTATCAAATCAAACTCTATAATTTCAACAAAAAGTTTTTTTTTTTTTTTTTTAATCTAATCTTAACCTAGTTAAGTGGAACTATATTGTATTTGGGGTTTAATATGGATTGTGGGTCTAATTTGTTCTCTTAAACTAGAAGCTTTAAAATATAATTTTTCCAAATACTTATAATAAACTGACTAGAGACTCAATAAAGTAATAGACACATCTTATGGCAGGAAATGTGAATTGTGTCTCAATTACTTTTGTTGATTTCTCTAAAAAGGGTATAGCTAGCCTGAATTTTATATTTTAAAAAATAATATTCAACTTGAAAGCTAGCTAGAGACTTCACTTTCATGACCCGACTTTGTGGATGTTATTGATAATGGGATTACTTTTCAGATAGTATGTACTTCACACTCTATCTAAGTTTCTTTATCATGAATCTTGAAAATCGGTAGCATTCTCTCAATGAATAGAACAAAGATTCAAATTTTCCTTCTTCACTTGTTGTAAGGGGAAAAAACTAATTATTTAGTTATAAAATTGATAAATTTTTTTTTTTTCTAAACTAATTTGATGGGTAAGAGAAATAGACAAGATTCATTATTTAGTTATCTCTTGGACTGTATTCATTAAAATAAAGTAAAAAATAAATAAATAAAAAACCCCAAAACAAAAGAAAACAAAACTCTTGGATTGTTATGGTCACCAGTTCAATGTTCTTTTGACACATAAATATGCACACACCATCATTTGATGGTATAGGTCTCACAATTGTTTAATCCATATAATTAAGCTCAATATTAATTTGATTATTATTAGTTGCCTCCAAAGTTGTGCTTGTAAGTGAGATGTCCATTGCACTAGAGTGTCTCTAATGGCACTTTTACCTACTTCCATGCTTGTCTCCTCCTTTTTTTTTGAAAAAACACCTCACTAGCCACTAACTTACTATGAACCCTTTTCACTTCTTGCTTTATATAATAAAATTTCTTTTAGAATGTGATGTCAAGTATGGATTACAAAATTGACTCCTCCGAGATACACCATTGTAATTTCAAAAGGACATTCCAAAATGTATCTTTCTTTTTATGGCTTAGCATGCTATAATGTTATTTTTATTTTGTTTAAAATTGTCTTCTTCTACTCACATCATTATCAGAGCTTCAGTGGAGTGGAATGCCAAGTCAATCGGCCGCATCCAAAATATATATTATTAAGCATATGATAACAAGACCATCCAGCCATAAAGTAAATAACATGGTTGGACCAAAAAAAAAAAAATAATGTTGTTACAAAATACATTATATAATGCAGTAATATTAATGTTGATGGCCCTATGTTCACTTTTGCTAGCTGTGCATACCACATGTCACACTTCATTTGGTTCAGAATTGCAATTTATATCTGAGGTTAAGGCTGTCCACTCTTGGCAAGAGCCAAAATTTGTTTGTTGTTTTTTCTCTCCCATTATTTTGATTTGACAGTAAAAATAAAAAATAAAAAAAATAAAAAAAATAAAACTTAAAATGAATGCTTTAAAATAAAAACACGTAGCATGTCCAATAAGTTTATGATTTTCATAATAATATGTCTCATGAATACTTTTTAGAGTTATTGTGGACTTGTGTCTAAGACAAGAAATATGTGTAGGAGTACAAACTCGTGCTGAAATTTATAAATGTGTTAAACATAAATCACGACAAATATTGGGGGACCTTGGAATAGAAATGCACATAAATGTGTTTTCTACTTGTATCTAGCTAATTACTTCTACCTTTTTCTCTGGACCATACATTGCTAGCTCTAGATTAGGTATTAGGTTTTGTTGTTCTCTTATAGGCTCCTAAAGATTTCCGAAATCCTTTTAGAAGAACATGGATGTCCACTCATCACGAGACTCTCTCTCTCTCTCTCTCTCTCTCTCACAGACACAAACAAGCACAGAAGCAAAGGTAGATCTTGTATTGTCTGTAGGCAGAGATAGAAACATCCATCTCTCTCAAAATCTATGCCCCATTGTTCTCGCTAATGTTACACATGCATAGATTGAGGAACGAATTTTTTCACCACAGATTAGAAATAAGTAAGCTATACATCAGACAATGATAAGTCTTAAGACACTATAAAAATTACAGAGTTACATTTAAAAGAGACAATATTGATGGGTCATTACCTTCTAAGAGATGTATGAAATATATATATATTTTTAATTTATTTATCATAACTATTATTGTTTTAAGTATGGTCTTACCAAGACATATGAGAGTGAAACCCCATAGCTTAATTATTTAAAAATTCACTTGATTTGTAATTTTTTAAAATATATATACTAAAAGAAAGGATGCTAGGGAAAGAAGTCATATTGGCAAAAAATTAGAATAAAATGGGCACATAGGAGTTGTATATCTTAATACTTGACATGGTCTTTGGAGCTAGATATTTAAGTCCACATATTTTTCACTTTTTCAGTTTTTTGACACTCTAAATTCACATTTTAAAAAAAAATGCATATGGCCATGGGTATTTAAATTTTATTAAAATAAATATTTAGACATTAATATTTAAGCATGTGAGAATGTTATCTTGATTAATGTGGTTTAAAATATAATGTCAATAGAGAGAATAAATTGTCTTAATTTTCTTAATATCATGTAATCCAAAAAAATAAAATTCATGAAACAAGTATATAGCTCAACAAAACAATCAAAATATAAAGTTATTGGGATAATACAATAATACTACAAGGTTGATCAAATATAAAGTTGTTGCCTTAATCAAATTTCATCTTTACAACTTTAACAGTTATCATCTCTATCATACAGATGTTACTGTGTGACCATGGCAACAAGATTTGTCAAGAAATACTAAAAGAGGCAACGGTACTGTATAATTGACTTTAGATCTTTCAATATTGCTTTTTTGGGAACTAGAGAGTTCATTATTACTAAGATGAAATTACAATGTTAGAGCGCGCAGTACAACTGTCTTCCACAATACAAGCCAAAATCATTAAAGCATCAACTATAGGGACTCCTTTAAGATGCCAAAATCTTGTTGTTGATTGGTGTTATGTCTTGCCAAAATATCTACACATGCACCAATTTGATGGAGGTGGCTAAAACCCTACCCTCTTTTGTTTTTATAAACACCCCTACTTTCTTTTGTTGAGTTTCATACACTTGACTTGATCACCAATTAGTATTGAATATTATGGTTTGGAATTATTAGGTGTTTTGAGAGTATATAAATTTTAACTATTCATTGTTGCCTAAATAATAAACACATGTTATAGTGCATTTCCTATGGAGGCATTATATACAAAAATTGTTCTTAAGTCAACTTTGTCCCTTTAACAACCCTAAAGAAGTTGTTGCAATAACTATCTCATCCTAAAAATTTTTAGATATTGTTAAAACTTTCTTTGAGTGTGTGTTGGGGGAGGATTGAGGAAGAAGGGGGATGCATGACTACTTATATTTCCTTTCTCCTAACACATTTTTTTTCTCTACACTCCCACATTGATTTGTCACATTCTTCTATTCAATTAAAGTACAATTGTCTGCCTAACAAAATTATTATAGGTTGAGTTTGAATTTAAGGATTTGAAAAAACATATGTTAGTCTATGATGATGTAAATTTTAGAGAGATTTTAATCAAAGAAAAAAAATTTGTAATAGTCATCTCAAATCCACATATTAATAAAACTCAATGTTTCATATACAATAATAAAAAAAATAAAAATAAACTCTATCATTTCTTACTTTCTTCAAGTCACTTAAATTGAAAACTGAAATTCAAATGCTTATTGTGGGGTGCTTTTTTGTACTTCCAGGGAAACTTTTTGCAGTCCCACATCTAAGAAAACTCCTTCCAGGGAGTACGCCAAAAAAATTTTCCTGGGAGTACAAAAAAGCACCTCACACTTATCATTAAATTCCTTTATCCAAACAAACCAATCAACACTTTTTGAATTTATTACTCTTCTCCTCATAAGACCTAATTGGTACAAGGTAATCAAATGAATTTTTTTTTTTCAATAATATTTTGCTTTTGATTATTAATTTCTTATACCTGGCCATCCCCTATATCCTGATCAATAATCATAGAAAATTATACAATCTCTAATTATCTTACAATAAGTGCAAATAAAGTTTTTTTTTTTTTTAAATCAATGTATTATGTTTTAGATTGACAAATTTCATGATATTGTAATAAGTATCGAGTCTGCATAGCATTGTCAAATGTCCAAAATTAAAGGTACAAGATGTAGCTCAAAGAAGACTTTCAATCAAGATTTCAACTGCCTTTCGATTGCTTCTCAATCAATTGAAATAGGATTTTTTTTATTGAAGTCGGCTGCCTAAGTTTTCATGTCCGACATGCACAATATGTTAAAAAACACTTTATTAACAAGTCTTCACGAGGTTTGAGAGGTCACAATCGTGCAATTTATAGAGAGAATCTAAACCTAGAGTTCAATCAACCCTTGAGGTCAAGAAGTGAATTTTCACAATAGTATTGCCGCCTAGGTGATCAAGAGTTGAAGTCATAGAACTAATCAATCTAGTGTATCACAAAAATATTTAAATTTTCAAGGACGTTCCTTCGAGTCAATTATATGTTCTAGTCATGAATTTGGACAAGTTGTTCATGAAGGGGTGCATGTACAAAGAGTTCAGAAGTTTTGAAGGTATTGTGGGTTGCATTAGTAAGTTTAACTACTTGGTAGTGTCTAGGGTCAAAAGTTTGAATTAGATTGTAACTTCTCTTCCTATAGTGAATTTCCTTAATTGGGCTAGGTTATTCTCAAATTGTTTTTGTTTTTTTAGTTTTATTTTGTTTTTCTTCTTCATTGGTTTTTCACTTTGTTACCAAATATGTGTGTGTATTGTTTATTATTTTACTTTTATTTGGTATTTGCTTGGCTGTGATTTGCTAATTTAAATTGTAATTACTTAATTGGCTTAATTTAGTAAAAATTAATTAATCCTTTACATAATTAACAAAGGGATCTATACAAAAAATTTCACAATGACCTCATACCTTGGAGTTTTCCTTTTTTTTCAATAAACAAAATTTGTGATTGAAAGGATAATAATTTAAAAGATTCTTTTACTCTCTCCTTATTTAAAGACAAGAGAAGCATCTATGACCTCCACAAAGGGAAGTGGAGTTGGAAAGAGACATAGGGGAAGTGGGTCAAGTAAAAACGACAATCAATACAATCATGAAGTTCTTAAAACCTTACGCATCACTCTCTTGAACATCAATATATGAAGGTGAAGAAAGAATCAAAAGCTACAAGAAATTGCATGAGCCACAAAACCTTGGACACCTAGCTTCTAGCTTGTGCTTCACTGCTTTGTATGCCCCACTGCTCTCCTAGGGACCTTGCAGCAAATATATATATAAATATATATATATATATATATATATTTGAAGCATCCAATCCAAACAACTTTAACACTTGTTAGGAATTCGTTGAAAGAATGGCATTTTTCCACTGATTAGATGTTGAGGGAAAGTCTAAGTTACACTTAGGGTGGTTTAAAATGCTTGTGGACGTAAAATAGTAAAATTAATTCAACTTTTTTTAGTTGGTCTCATCAATGCTTTTATGACTGAAGATTGTGAAGGATTTCATTTTACGTTATTCCAATTTTATAAAACTCAAATCAAATTAAAAAAATTCGAGACTCATAATCATAGAAAATTAAGCATAACAATATGATAAAGTGCCTTGTGACTTCTCCAGTGAAAGAGAACTTGGGTCCAATACAAGAAAACACACACACACCAACAATTTGATCTGTCTCTTACTAAAGCTCCAATGTTAAATAACATAGTTGGTAGCGTAAGATTTTGAGGAACACAACCAACACATATGCTATACCTGAATAAACTACGAACAACACATGCACGTGCATACACATGCAGGGCACATGGCCCATATAGGTTTTCATTTTTATGCCCCTTTTTTTCAAGACAACTTTTGATGGGATATGTTACTCTAATCTTATCTTTAGAAAAAATGAGATATGTGATTTTGTCTAATGTTCATATTTATAATGAACGTCCATCCATCATGAATCATGTTTAAAACGGTATACTTTACTTCAAATCAAAATAAGATGCAAATCCAATAGAAATAAAACGTACCAAGATTCTCAACTAAAAATGAGTATAACATGCTATTAACCAAATCACATTTAACTCGTTTTAATTTAAGAAATTGAAAAAAAAAAATTGAAAGCTATAGGTTTTCATTTTCATGCTCCTTTTTTTCAAGACAACTCTTGATAGGATATGTTACTCTAATCTTATCTTTAGAAAAAATGAGATATGAGATTTTGTCTAATGTTAATATTTATAATGAACGTCCATCTATCATGAATCATGTTTAAAACGATACACTTTACTTCAAATTAAAGTAAGATGCAAATTTAACAGAAATAAAACATACCAAGATTCTCAACTAAAAATGAGTATAATATGTTATTAACCGAATCACATTTAACTTGTTTTAATTTAAGAAATTGAAAAAAAAAATGAAAGCTAAATTCATAGTAGGCAGAACTTCATCTTTAACTTCTTCCACCTCTTCATCTTCGTCTTCTTCTATTCAGCATATTTGTTTAGGAAAAAAAAAATTTGTCGTAAAATTTCAGACAACAACATTTATGATTAAGACACATTAACATGCATTTTCTGTACGAGCAGCCATTCATGAATAATAAGGACGGTCGGGAAATGAGAACCAGATTTTTTTGACAATCTTGTGCCACAGGGGACAGGTTCATAGTTGTAGGATTCATAACCTGTCAATTTCTCAGTGGTTATGCACTTATGATACAAATCCCGATATGTGCAAAAATATATTATATATTATATATTCCCTTTTGTTTTTCCTTTTTCACTTTCGCTGATAATGATAAAAAGATCCAACGGACAATATGGAACTCTCTTGAGAATCATATACTACATCAGTTTGTACGGCCTTGTACAGTTGTACTAGCCTTGAAGTTTGCATAAACCTAGACCATCTAATACCGCAAGAAAATGAACAGGGCTAACACATACTAGGCTGTTGAATAAGAGGCATCAAGATGCCCGTGACATGTACACGTACAAAGTACAATCATTATAGGTCTGTTTATTAGAGTAGTTTAAGTAATGTTGTTTGTAATTTTTTGAAATACTTCTGGGTGAAAAAGTATGTGAAAATAATAACTGAAAATGAGTTATTTAATAACTTTACCAAACGGGGCCTATATTTTCCACCCCTAGTGAATGGACAAATTATCATCAAAAATTTTAGTAACAAAAATTAAATCACAATTCTTTATAGTAGATTCCAGTTAGTTTAACTTGTAAGATTTTTTGTTATTAAATAAAAAATTTGAGTTTTATCCTTGCCAAAAAAAAAAAAAAAAAGATACAATTATCTATCTGTCTGATTATAAGGGCCCGTTTGGTACATGTGTTTAAAAATTAAAAATTGTTGTTTAAAAACATTTGTGGAAATACGTGTAGGTGAAAAAGTGTGTAAAAATACGTGTAATGTTGTTTAAAAACTGAAAATGGTTGTTTGAAAACATAAACCAAACACCCCCTAAGTAGTGAAGAAAAAGTGATGAACTAACGTAAAATTAACAAACAGTCAATTACAGTCTGTCACGTAAAATAATTGTGACAAAAATCATAACTTAATTTGTGATACTAGAATTACTCAATTATTATTGATTTTCACAGCTACCAAAACTTACATGGTAGAATCACAACCTCTCTCATGTTTAACCTCACTTGAACTCATCACAATAAAAATTGGAGAAATCCGTGTGAAATTTTCTATCAAATATTTGATATTCTAGACTTTTTGATTTATTGCCTACCATTAACAAATTATCATCTTAAACAACTATAAAATGTACTTTGAAAAGTGTTGTGTATAGGTCTATTTGCAAAGGAATTTGGCCATACCGTCCATGGCACTAATTAAGATGCCAAACTCAACAAATTTGGCAGTTATAGCAATAAATGGAGCCTATAATTTAGATCTTAAATTTAATTCCTACTTTGTTTTATGCATCAACAGTGACGAGTGATGACAATGACAAGTTTTCCTCTTTGGTAAGTAATAGTAATTTTTTTGTAATATTAAAGTATGAACTAGAGCCCTTGGGTTCTAGAAAAGGTTCCAAATAGTGCATGCTAAAAAAGTTTCTTCAACAGATATTGAGAGGTCAGGGATTCAGGGTCTGAATTGATATTGTATCCAGTTGGATCTAGTGTACTTAATTGTACTTTATGATTATACAGGGTATTATTAGTTCTAGACTCTACTATATAGACTCATAGCAAAAAAAAAGTGCTCTATAGAGTATAGACTTCCTCTAAGATCAAATATATATATAGGCTTCATCTTTACATGGTATGTTATTTAGAATATTATACTTTTTTTTTTTTTGCTGAGATTAGAATATTAGACTTTAGTTTCAATAGTATGCGTGACTAAGATACCATATAGTGAAGAGGATGATGATGGTTTTGAAATACTATTTCTCCCCCTCTTGCATTAATAACATCACTTTTTATTTTATAACAATATATAATCTCAACAATTATATATATTTTTTCCTTTTTAGGAAAATTATATAAAAGACCCAACATCTATACCATATTTTAAATTAGGTTATATATTTTAATTTTGTCAACTAAAGTTTCAAACTTATAAAACCGTTTCAATTTCAAGTGCCCGTCTATTTCTATTATTCAAGGTAGTAATATATGGAATGAAGCAAAAAGGGAAGCCGTTGATAAAACTTTATGTTTGACCTGTGTAACTAGGTTCAATTTTCTTGCAATCACTTTTTTACTAAGGGCAAGTTTGGTACACTGTAATGATTATTACATGAGAATAAAAATAAGTATTACAAGAAATACATTAAGTTGGAATGTAATAAGTATTACTATTCATTAGTTTGGTAACCATTTAGGAATAGAATCCTGGATATGCATCAACAATTTAGTAGAGTATAAAAAGAATGTGTAATTAAATCATTTTTAAGTCAAATTTCCTAAAATACACTTATTTTAGAGTGTTCAAAATAGAGCTAATAATTAACAAGAAGGAAAATTTATTTTTTTTCCTTTTGAAGATGTGGCAACTAATGGCTTTTTAGGAAATTTTTTTAAAAAGTTATTACATAAGATGAAGGAATAGATATTCAGTACTTTTGATAAAGAATAATTATTCCTCATTTTGAAGAATAACTATTCATAAGGAATAACTATTCATTGTAATAAAAATATAACCAAACAACCGAATAATTATGTCATAGGAATATCTATTACATTACAGTGTCTATTACAGTTTACCAAACGTGCCCTAAGTTAAGCTTTCTTTCTCTAACCGTAACTTTCTCTCTCAACCCTCTTTGCTCACTAGGTTCCAAATTGATTATGCGCAAGCCCTAGGTAAAACATAAGATTTAATAAATAGTTTATGGTTTTTTTTTTTTTTTTTTTTTTTTTCCCTTCTTTGTTTCCACCCAAAATAATTAAAATGAATAACAAAGATAGACAAAGGCTTCACATTGAAATGATTTTATAAAATTTAAAACTTTAATTGATATACAATTAAAAAAAAAAATGACCTTGACCTAATCTACAAGATGGTATAAACTTAAGTTTTTTTTTTTTACATAATATTCCCATCAAAATTTGAAATGTTTTGCATCACTAAACCTATTATCTTAATGAACAACAGACTTGCATTAGTGAAGTGCTCAGGTGGTACCACAACCAACCTAAAAGAGACAATTTTTCATTTTCCTAATGTAAAAATACACATGGTAGGGTACCCCCTTGTAAATTTTTTTGCATAGTGATGGGGGTGTGTGGATTTTAGAAGGTCCTATTGCTTGTGACAAGTTGTCTTGGATTGCAAACTAATGGGGTCCACACCCAACTCAGCCCTTCACTTCTAGCACCATACCCACCCTTCAAAACACAACTCATTTTGCCTCTTTTGTTATAAATGGGTGGGCTAAGAGCACAGAAATTTGCAGATGGGTGTCTCAAACTCACCATTTTTGAGGCCCTTCTCTCAAAGCTTAGTTCTTGTCTGAGAAACATAGCAAGCTCATAGTTTTGTGTCACGAGAAAAGGTGTGTGTTGAGCAAGATGGAGAAGCAGGGCACGTGCATTACTAACTCATGCTCACACACGCGCACACTTGTATGTATGCACACACTATAACATATACATGATGTAGACCTATATATGTTGCTGGAGTTATTACAGTGGGTTTTAATGGTAGCTCCAGTGAGTTAGTTCTTCATGTGCCCCTCTTCCCCATCATGACCACTACACCTTATGTTAATTTGTTGGAGTCTGAGAGCCCAGAAATCATCGTTGAGGAATTGCTGAGCTAATTCAAATTAGAGGAGCTCCAAGTTCAGGTGAGTTTTCATGATCATCATAGCTCACTACCATGTTGAAATCATCATATATATATATATATATATATATATATATATATATTCTTTTGTTCTAGTACTTTGTTAAAGCGATCATATTAGTTTTTCAATTTTTTGGTAAAGCATTTCAAGAATATGGTGAAGATTATATAATAGTATATAGAAAATATCTTAACTATGAATGTGTGTTTCTTCAAGGTCAATAGTGGATAACCATTGACTGAAGAATAAGATTAGTGTTATACTGTCATCATTAAAGAATTTGATCTAGGAATATTGACCATCTAGCTAGCAGTAAAGTTTGATTTTGATAATAATATCTCTCTCTTCCTCCCCCCCCCCCCCCCCCCTCTCTCTCTCTCTCTCTCTCGTGGTTTATCTAAGATAGAACGAAATTGATTAAATAAACACAATAAATAGGCGCACACACCAAAAAAAAAAAACTGTTTTCTGTCACTCGGTATTTGTTTACTACGTTTCCTGATAATTATGCATTATTTGAATTTTATTTTTAGCTTATTCATTTCCTATTGCATACATACCAAATGGAAATATGACATACATATATGTTCTACATACGGTTTCTCTCTCTCTCTCTCTCTCTCTCTCTCTCTCTCTCTCTGCCCTTTTCCTTTTCTTGTTTCCTTTATAAATTCACACAACAATTCGAAGAAAACACTAGTCCTTATCTACAAGAACCATGCACTGCCATTTCTCTTCTAATAGATTCTCAATATTGGCCGCACAATGGGTTTCAAAGGAGTGAAAACTTGTGAAATCTCACCAATATAAGTTAAATATCACTTTTACATGAAACGCTGACAGTATTTATGTCATTGTAACATTGACAACAAAGTAGCCCAAGTGAGGAAAAAGGAGGTAAAGCCTAAAGACAGTTATTTTATTGAACAAAAAAGTAACAATAAAAGGATTTCCTTTTGCTTGAAGCACCACAATCAATTTGGAAAAGCCTTTCTCCAACTGAAAATTTGCAAAATCATTCACTTATATTAAATTACATACTCATTAAATCATTTAAACAAGTTACATAATTTATTAAATAAGTAATATTGACTAAAGAGTTCTTCTACATGTACAACAAAATTTCACAACATTTTTACAATAAGCTAAGTTGTTAAACTAGCATAAGTCAAATTGAAATTAAAATTAAAAGAGATTATATTAGGTCTTACCACAACTCAAAACAAGAGTGTTGTGAAAGTATTGTGAGATTTTGTTGTGTCTATAAACTTACATCAATGGTTGTTTGAATTGTCATATATTGAGTTTGAAATCATTTTCCACCAAACCAATTTGGAGGGGAACTTTGTCCTTGATTGAATATATATAGGTTGGAATCATTAGAACAGTGGTATCAAATTGATATCCAGCTACGATCAGGATGATTGATAAAAAATCAGTAATTTTGCCTGGAGATCCAACAGATTATGGAAGGTAAAAGTTACTTTCTTCCTCATTGTTTTTCATCTTTTTTTTTTGGCTTCTGTTTTAGTTGGCCTGCATTGTTTTTGTCACCTTTTTTTTTTTATGGAGTCATATAATCTGCTGCTATAAGATGTATATCTAGCAAACTAATGCACGTTTATTCCGAGAGGAAAGTGATTGATGAGTATCATGAATAGGCAATTTGGTACCACCACCCAGGAGACAGTGAAAGATTGCCACCACGCGTCTCTATTCTATCCTTTTCGTTAGTCCTTCTCATCCACGTTCGATTGACAGTGATCAATCTATTTGCACACCACACCTGCTTGCTTTCTGATCCATCTGTAATTTCTCATTTATCCACTCATGATGTTTTTGATTTTGATGTTAGTAGAAGCAACTTTCAGCTAAGATTGCTTATGTTTGCAATATGATCTCTTATGCTACTTTATGTTGTTTTCCTTTGTTACTTCTTCCTTTTATTCCCCACCATACAGGAGATAGATGACATTCACCATTAAAATTTTATGGAGAGAATCTATTTTGCAGAATTGCAGTTAATTTTTTTTTCTTGAGTCTAATCAATATCTATGATCATGATCTCCTAAATGACATGACAGAATTAAACTTGTTCTTAAATGTCACAAATAATTGTGATCATAAGTTAAACAAGGTTGTGGTGAATGCATGTGAGGGTTTATTGAAGTTATATATGGGATTTTATGAATGTAAGAGTTAGAAAATAAATGTAGTGGAAGTTAGAGGTTGGATGGTATACTATATATTACCGATTCATCCGTCAAGTTCTAAGCAAGAGTTGAAGAGAAATACAAAACTTTATAGAGTTCTAACTCTTCCCTCTCCACTCTCTCTCCCTTTTTTTTATTTAAGTTTGTGAGTGTGAGTCTCTTTTATACAGTAAGTGGTGTGAGAGTGTTTGTGAGAATAAGTGAGCAAGACTCATCAATTTTTTATTTTATTTCCCAAAAATACACTTTTAAATTTGTAATATTTCATATGTTCTATGGAATAGATTTATTTCAAGTTGAGAGATTAAATTTCCATTATGGCTTATGTCCAAAGCATCTCTAACATGGAATGGTTCCATACACATGTAATCTCTATAGAATTACCTAAATGACACATTTTTTTTACCTAAATTAATGATCCATCTGCAATTTCTCACTAGAAACTTATATCTTCTTATCATACGTGTAAAACACAATACAGTTATTTAAAAAATTAGTAAAACCCAATGGAATTACCTAAACAACACTTCTTTTTACCTAAATTAATGATCCATCTGCAATTTCTCACAAAAAGCTTATATCTTCTCATCATAGGTGTAAAATACAATACAGTTGTTTGTTGAATTTAGTAAAACCCAATAAAAAGCTTAAGTCATTTGAATTTATTAAAACCCAATAAAATGCTTAAGTGTAAAAGAAACTTTTGAACTTCATTTACATTTAGCCACAGCTAGAAGCCACAAATTTTCATTTTTTCCCTTCCTAATCCCCTCCTCTTTTCCTTGAGAATTTAATTACAGAATAATTATGACTAAATATGTTTTAAACTTGGATCATATTAACGAGTACCTTAAGGACACAAGTTTAAGATTAAATGTTCAATTATGAGCTATAATACGCATTTTTCAAAAAATAAATATATAGTTAATAATTTAATGGTGTACACGCACAAATTTATTGCGATTATATATGCTTTTTAAGAGAGAGAGAGATATAGATATATATATATATAATATGTATAATTTGACTTTATTTTAAAAAAAATATATAAAACCATTATTAATACATCTTAACTACTGTCGTTAGGTTAACAAAACGTTTACACTTTTGAAGCATGCAGTAACTTGCAGACTAGGGTTGAAAAACATTGATAATACCTTGTTGTTTAAAAGGCTGAAAAGTTTATTCTCTAAAAAAAAAAAGGCTGAAAAGTTTTGCATTGTATTCATCAAGGAAGAAAAGGTGTGCATTGTATCTTTTTATCCTCTGCCAAAGTGCTGTCCAAAAGCAGCATGCTTTTTTCTCAATATTGCTGTCTTTGCCGTAAACTGCACTTGTTTTCTGTGCAATTCACCATGTAGGCTTTTAATCTAGAAATTGTGGCATGCACACCTATCCCAATTCCCAAGCAAACACTTTTCAATTGAAATATGACAATGTATAAACTACCTTTTTATCTTTCTATCAGAAAGTTTTTTTTTTTTTTTCGTTCGTATATCTTTAAAATTTTCAATCAGAGATTAATCATTGTTTACGACGGGTGGATCTATAGTAGAGTAAAACCTACCAGAAAGTATATATATATTATGTAATGAATGTTACTTATATGTAACACTTTTTTTTACACGTAAAATAGTTTCTCAATGATTAAGAAATTAAAAAAAAAAAAAAAAATTTAGGTGTATGGCCACTGTGGTCTTAGGATGCTCACCTTCAATTATTTCATTGGAAAAGTAAGTGTTATTTTCCTTTTTCGGGAAATAATATTCTCCGACACAGTTTGAAAAAGTGAGCAAATCATTAAAAGCACTTATACTTTGTGTTGTCATTAACCGACAATCTTAAATTGGATAACATGAAATAGTACTCCAAAAGATTGAAAATTCGTATTGTGATTATATCAAAGCAAGAATTGGATGCAAATTATGTCTATTTCTATGGACTTTGCCATTAAATTAATTAATAAAGTAAAAGAAAAAAAAAAAAAGCAATTTACCACAGAAATGTCAGTCTTGTATTACACACGCTGTTAGCAATTGGATTGGTAAGCATTCCTCTTTAGTCTTTTGCTGGGGGACTGAAAGAACAAAGAAACAAGAAGAAGACAGAGACATGAAACAAGCCACATATAAAAGAAAACATGTAATTCCGTCCCAGGAAAAAAACCCAAAAGCTGTATAAGAAGTTTGGTAGTACTGACGTGGGTCCTAATGGAACAAGAAACTCAAGAAACAATTACTCTTTTGGGGGGACAAAATTTAGGTACAGTTTCTCAATTGCTGTGTTTTAGATTCTATGATTAAATTCAATTATGTGATTGTATTGGCGGACATAATTTTTGTTAAAATTTCTTTGTATTTTATCTTATATTCTCTAAATTTTTTAAAGAGATGAATTCTCTAATTAAAGATGTTTTCTTTAAGGACACTTAACTTCAACTATGTGGCTGATTGGTTTAAGTCACATAATTAAATTTAATTGAAAAGCCTAAATATAACTCTTAAGGAATTGCACATAAGTTTTGTTCTTTCATTAGAGGGTCGACTTATAGCACTCGGGGATTAGACTTCATATAATCATAGTTGGTATTACCCACAATTTGGCTTAACTCAAACGCGTACGGTTAATTTGTGTAAGTAAACCTCTTATATGCCTAGCACAGAAATCACATTGTCACCATAATACAATTGATACACAAAACAGCTTTGTGATTCAATCACCTTCAAGAATTATAAGCATTGGTCTGGATTAACAAACTATATGGGTTTAGATTCCACCTTATATGCAGCCTGGATTACAATTCCAACTTACCTAGTCATATAAAAAATCTGCAGCAAACTGGCTCCAACATATGATTGGACAATCAGAGAAAATTAGAGGGTATTTGGAATTTTGGATTCTTCAATGTGATGAAAAATACTCTAGAAACACAACAACAGTCTCACCAGTACTTAGCAGAATCTCAAGCTAGACATCTATAGAGAGGTAAAGTCTTTTTACAAATAAAATATTAGAGTTCAAACAATAAATACCCAAAACATAAAGCAAATAGACATCTATAGAGGTAAAGTCTTTATTGAAACGTTTTAATGAAAGATCAAAAGGCAAATAATTTGAAGTCTAGAGAGACAATCAACACATCATAAAGTTTATAAGAACCGAAAAGTTCCATTTATCTTAATTCAAAGAGGACATGGATGATAAGAACAGAAAGCAAAGACAGGCTATACATAAATATGAAAGGGAGGAAAGTGATTTTATTATATATTTAACATGAAACTTGTTCTCAAATCACCTATGATCTTATACAAGATAGATCCCTCGGTAAAGGTGAACGGCAGCCTGATTAGTTTGAACCACATTTTTGTCTGCCTGCAGTTACCTCAATCAGTTGAACTCAAATCATTTGTGCCACCCACACAGGGAGAGAAATTATTGTGCAGATCTTGCAAAATAAGGCTGCCATATAGCTTGCTCTCTTGTTGTATTTTTTTGTTCCCCCTAATTTTGTTAGAAGCCATGCCTTGAGGCTGATGCATGGGGTGTGACTTACCCCAGACTTGTTTGTACCGATGTTTAATTGGTGCTATTATGCTTACCATAAACCAAAAACAAAAGAATTGAACCACCAAAAAAGTAAAAGAAAAGAGAAATAACACATAAATGGGCGAGTTCATATTGGATTCATTATTCACCAAATTAAGGTTATCGTTCCAGCAACCTAAATTGATGAGTTTAAAGTAGGTTCACCATTCAGCAATTCAAGGCTACTGTTCTAGTAATCTAACTGGGAGAGTTTATAACCACCCAAAATAGTCTCTGAAAAGCTAAGGTTAGATCCAGAGCTAAGGAGCAGGGCTTCCCAGGCCATAGCCCAGGGAGCAACATTCTTTTCAATTACTTCCTGCATCAATTCCATTGCTTTACAAACCAATCCATTTTGACACAACCCAAATATAACCTCATCAAATGTCTCATATAGAGGACAGAAAAACTTCTCCAACATTTCCTCAGACAAAACACAATTTTCATAATTTCACCTTCACCAACAAACCGTTCAGCATAATCCTATATGTCCGAAAGTTGAATTCAACACCCTTGTCTATCATGTCCCTCACAAGCTCCCTCATCCTACTCAATCCTTACATTCATTTTCCATTCACTGTGTGGCTTATGTCCAAAATATCTTTAATATTGAATGGTTTCATAGCTAGCAATCTATGTAGAATTTCCTAAATGACACTTTTTTAACTAATAGGCAGGTTGAGACTGTAACAAGAAGCTTATATATCTTATAATCTCATCAAACGTGTAAACACAATAGTCATTTGAATTTAGTAAAAACCCAATAACAAGCTTAAGTATGGGTTGCAATAGTTCAAGAAACTTCTGAAGTTTCATTTACATTCAGCCACAAAGATGCCATGATTTTCCTTTTTCTCCTTCCTAATCCCCTCCACTTTTCCTTGAGAATTTAATTCCAGAATCCTTAAATATATTTTAGACTTGTACCCATGTAACTTGCAGACTAGGTTGAAAAACATTGATAATACGTAGTTGTTAAAAGGATGGAAAGGTATCCATTGTATTCATCAAAGAAGAAAAGGTGTGAATTGTATCTTTTTATCCTCTGCCAAAGTGCTATCCAAAAGCAGCTGCCATTTTCCTTATGTTGTCTTGCCATGGTTTTCTGTGCAATTCACTATGTAGGCTTTCGATCTAGAAATTCCTTTTTCTTTTTTGCTATAACAAGGGGAAAATTCCCAAATTAAAAACATGCTTACTAAAAACTAGCATAATTGAAGGAAATGCCAAATGCAAATTAAATCTCCAAGCATTCTTCCTTGTACCATAGGAATAAAGTCGACATGGCAAAAACAGAAAATGAATTACGCAAACACGGACCTAATTACATATGCATATAGCCATACCACAAGATACCACAGCAAAGCAAGTGACATGCAATATCCAAGAGGAACGAACCAACATGCCACATCATTCGAAATATCCTTCGTCAAATACAATTTGACAATTCTGAGAGCTCTTGTGAAACTTGCTCAATTCCTTGTGAAAATGAGGCCTATTCTTTAAGTTTGGAATTCTGTAAACGGTGATTTTCAATGTCTGTAGTACTCTTGCTGCCTTCAGGATTTTTCTAACAAGTTCCATCTCGTTCTCATACCCCCCAAATCCTTTATAAAGACAAGTAGTAAGGTGTGATGACATACATTCAGGAACATCGAGTCGCTCATCCAAGAAAGGGTTAGGTTTAGTAAGATTAGAGCCAAGCATAAATGAATCTTCAATGATAAGTGTTTGTAGCTTTGGAGCCTGACAAAGCAAGAGTCGTACTGCATGCCACGCATACCACTCAAACCAAATGCTACCACAAAACTTCAAGGAAGACAAATAATGAAATGTGGGAATATCTTCATGATTAGAACCATGGCAGAGGATCTGTGCAGTAATTGCGCTCAATTCCATGGATATTACATTACAGAGTTTTCCCACAAAGTCCCATACTCTCTTTGCATAATCATCAATCCGATCACAATCCTCAATTTGAACAACAGATTCAACCATGTTTGGGAGGTTTTCCAACACATCATCCCCATTCAAATAACCACTGAAATGAAAGTACTCAAGAGCTGGGGTGTTTATCTGGAATCTGTACTTCGATGAAGGCTGAACATTCCAACGTAAATGTAATCTTTTGAGCGTACCTACATGTACAATGACATTGAACTCATTCAAAATTTTCAAGTATCTATCATCTACATGGAGGGTCAGATCTATAAGAACCGGGCAGGCATTGAGGATGGTGGAGAGAGAGTCGCGGTTTGCAAATGTAACACAATTTAGTAGTAGAATCCTGAGACAAGGGAGAACAAAAGCAGAAGGTGGATTGAGATGAATTGCAAACCCCAATTTCAGAACCACTAATGAGGTAGAAAAGTAGAGAGTACGGGGCAACTCCATAGGTTGATGAGGAGAAGTAAGTAGGTGGAGATCAAGCTCTCGCAAATCACGGATATTGGTGGCACGGAGCCATGTGTCGACATAGAATGGATGACAATTGTAATACCAACAAATGCACAATTTGTGTAGTGGGGGGATGGGGTTGGAAATGGCGTTTCGAAGAGCCACGATTCTAGACACTATATCCACAAACTTAAATTTTTCATTCTTTTCCTCACTGCATCTTTCTACAAGTCCTACCTGATTCAAGTCAAGAACAGGGACGAGAGTCCAGAGAGGCCTCCACCTGCTCGACAAAATGCTGGTCGAGACAGAGTCTCGGATTGGGAGAAAGGAGAGGATGCGGGTGAGAAGAGAGTCCGGTAGACTGCTAATTATGTCTTTGTAGTCATCAGTGTTAGTTTCGGCATTTTGTCGAACAGGTGATAGGCAAGTCTCACTGCTCACATTTCTCCTTTTTGCTCTCTCTGCTCTTTCAATTCTCTGCCTCTCTCTCCTCTCCCTCTTATCTGTTTCTATCCTCTGCCGCTTCATGGTGTCCAATTTTCGGATGAAATCAGAGAGTCGGTGGGTTTCTACTTTCTACTCACTGGGAGTGGGGTAGAGACTGAGAGATATGATATCATGTGATATTGGGGCAAAAACAAAGAATAGCAGATCTCATTGTAAGCTACTACACGTAGCGTTTCTTGTATGGGCGTCATTCATTTATTGGTTATTCCCCTTTCTTGGTGGGGTCGGTTAAGGTAGTTAACATTTTTTTTAATTTTTATTTTTATTTTTTATAAAAGGTAGTTAACATTTGAGATATATATATATATATATATATATATATATTTTTTTTTGAGGAAAAGTTAACATTTGAATAGGTACTAGTCTCTGAGTGCGCGCTCACGCGCATGCTCAAAGGTTCTTCTATTTTATTTTATTTTTGTAAAGATTAATAATTTGTATCTATTATAATTTAAGATTACCACATTTTCTAATCATAAAAATACCAAGGAGGTGATAAGTGATGCATTTTGGATGAAATAATTATTTCATCACACTCTTAAGTATTTTTGTGATTGAAAAATATAGTAATTTCAAATTATAATGAATACAAATTATTAACTTTTTTCTCAAAAAAATAGTAATTTTTCAATGAGAGTTATATATGAAGTTATTTATAATCTTAAAAGATAGTCACTTTTATGGCCTGTTTGAAAGTTTAGAGAGAGAGGAGAGTAGAGGTGAGTAGAGGGGAGGAGAGTAGTGGAGAGGAGAGTAGAAGGGAATGGTTCCCCTCCACCTTGTTTGGATGTTTTTAAAATTAGTTAGGGGGAAGAGAGTAATTAGTCCTTCCCTTTATTTGGATATTTTAAAAATTAGGATGAAGAGGAGAGGAAATGATTAAAATATACAAATTTACTCTTATTTGAAAATGGACTTGCAACATTGGTTTATTATTAATTTAGAAATGGTAAATTGGGAAATTTATCTAGTCAATAATTTATCTACTCTACTCTCCCTCCAAATCTCTCCAATTTGGGAGAATTAAAAATGAGGGGTTAGAGGTAGTTGAAACCCCTCCAAACTCCTCCCTTTCCTTCCTTAAAAAACTTTCAAACAAGGTAATTGAATTACTCTCTTTCCCTTTACTCTACTCTCCCTTCTTTTTTAAACTTCCAAACAGGCCATTAGAGTCTGTTTGGATAGAGGGGAGAAGGAGGGAGAGTGGAGGAGAGTAGAGTAAAATTGACTAAAAATATGCTAATTTTGGGTCAAATCTATTCTACTCACCCTCAATCCAAATGGACTATTAGTAAAAAAAATCCATAAAAATAACTAAAAAAATAAATAATTAAATTTGTGTTAAATTATTTAAAACACCTTGAATACAAAAATGTTAGTAGCTTTTGAATACATTTGTACATATCCATAACCACATTCTGATTCCGGATGAAAGCAAGTTCACAGATTTCTTCCACAATTCTTATGTTTCTCATCACATGCACGTTGAGCTTTACTTGGAAACAATTAATTAATTAATTTTTTTTTTTTTTTTGGGATAGGGGAAACAATCAATTTAATACTACACACTTAACATCGGAGGTAAGCATCCATTTTCTAAAGACCAATTTTTAATAATAATAAAAAAAATACTCAATAACTTTTTATTGAATTAATATTTTGAAAATTCAACTGTTGAATTACATGTTTTATATGTTCTTAACATGCATGCCAATTTAATTTTCATATCAATTGGATGTTATTTACCTTTTTGATTCATAAACTCATATTTTATGCATTATTTTAAACTACAAAAACTTGAATTTTAACAATTGATTGATGACATGACTATTAATTTTTGACCACCTTGAAATTTTGCAAACATGGAGAATATATGAAGATAATGTAATCTAACAGTGAATTTGTCAACATTTGCATCCAATTAAAAAATATTGAGTGGTGTAACATTACTTAGAGTTACACCATGTGTAACTTGAACCCAACCCATATATGATAAGTAGTTTTTATTATTCCCGTCTATTATAATTAATCTCTATCATTATACTAAGACACAAAATTTTCACATTAAAAAAAAATAAAGGACAATATTAAATTTCATATAGTAGGATATTTACAAAAAAAAAATGGTCTTTAACAACTACTTGATAGATTGACTACCACTTTGCTCACCCGAATTCATCCAATGTGTTTGCTATGCAATCTAACAAAATTGTTAATATGTCACCCTAAAAAAAATACAAAAAATGAGAGAGTAAGGCTTAAATGTAAGAAAAACAACATACAAAAATAATAGGAGGAAGAGAGAACACCACTTAGAAGTTAGAACACATACACTAAAATAATTTTTTTTTTTTTTTAAAGACAAAAATATATGTCATTCCCATTCTTAAAAAAGACTCATTAATTAGAAAAAAAATATTAAACACTTTTCAAACTGACCAAATAATAAAAAAAGATTAAAAAAGAAAAGAAAAGATCAACTAAGATAATGATATGAAAATAATAATGATAACAAAGTAAAAAAAGAAAATATGAAAAAGCAAATACTGAATGACAACTCATAAAAGAAAACGTAATTTACTATAGTAAAGAGAATTGTGGAAATTAAGGGCTTCTTTGGCAACGTACTTGCCTGTGAAACCTGAGGCACCTAGGATTATGAGGTCGTAGATGATGGTTTTTGCCACTTCTTCATTGTCTTGCATTGTTCAATAAATTCTTAGGAGAGACTCTAAGAGTCAAGACTTGAGTTTTGAGGGTTTCGACTTTCAAGACTGCTTTTTTTTTTTTTTTAAGTATTGAAAAGTAGAGAGGTGTGGTGTTTGCGTGTGAAACTGCCAACTGCTATGCCTATCACTGTGTGTTCCTAACTGCCAAATGCCAACATTTTTTGCAGCTTTGGGAGTGTGGAGATTTTGTAGAATGAATCAGCCTAGTGGAGTCTGTAGTGGACAGGTGGAAAAAAACAGTTTAATGTAAAAACATGGGCCATTTCATTTTGGCAATCAGGAAAAAAAAAAAAGCACGTTTGTGGAAGAAAAAAAACAGTTTTATTATTTATTTTTTCAAAAATAAGAAGTTGTATTATTACTTAACAATTAACGTGAGAGAGGAATGTGGAGGTGAGAGAAAAAAACTGTTTATTTATTTATTTTTAATTTAACTAAAAATTAGGAGTTTTTAAATTAGTAATTTTAACCTTACTATTTAAGCTTTACAAACTTGTCAATTTGAGGGAATTTTGGGCATCGAAATTAAGGAATCCAAATAAGAAAAGCCCTTTAAATAGTAGTATAGATATAAATTAAACTTTTTTTTTTTTCTAATAGATGAAATAGGTTCTAAAATTTTTTTTAACATTATTTTTTCATAAATTTAAAAAAAAATAAAGAGTACATTTGCTTAATATTTATCACCATGGGCTTTGATGATTAACTGCCCTCAAACAATGAGGTTAACCAATCCATTGGACAGTTTGATCTTTGCGAAATATATGTTGAACGATGACCCAAAAAAATGTAAGGCAACTATGGTGAAATAGATTATATAAGATCTTAACTCGCTCTTTCTTAAAGAGAGTATAATCTGATTTCAAGGCTCTTTTATATGGTTTCTAAAATCATCATTTTTGTAAATTGTAGTTAGAAAATGTGTTATTGAAACAGCACAAGGTTTTCATATGGTGAGATTTTACATTATTCTTCAAATATAACTGTGCACACCAAAAACGAGGAGTATGGACCCACCCTCGTTTGGGCTCACAATCTATTTATAATATGGGCTTTGGATTTTCTTACTCTGGGTAGTTCTCAACGCAGAGACCCAACAATGCTACATTTCTTATGAATTCCTTTGCTCTCACTACTACTATCCTATTGCTCTCTCACTTCCTCTACTCTTAGTCTCTTATGCCACCAACCAACAACCCTTTTTTCCTCTTTCGCTTCTCTTATTTATAGCCTCAAAATTAGTGGCGGGCCATGATTACTCTTGTGGTTAGTGTTATAGGAGGTCCAATGTTATTATTGCTAAGTGGAGGTTTCAATTGGGAGTGGGGTGTGGTGAGAGTGGCATTGGAACTAGCTCCCCACTTCAGGAGGGATGTTCGGCAGCGCGGTACCGGATAACCGGGGTACACTGTTTACGAGCAATCATGCTTCCGCCTGGGGTGTACTTTGCTGGGTAATTCCTAGGTAATAAATGATGACGTACGTGTATTATAATGACCTGCTCAATTGGCTTGGGCTGAGCATAATGGCATGAGGCCTAGTTCTGTGGCTTCACTCGGTTCGGGGCTTGGCTTCAGGTAAGTAGGTTGGGCCTATGGACCATTCAAGGCGTAAAGCCCAAATGGGCTTGAGGAGCCTCGTGCCGTACATTAGCCCCCCCTTAATTGGCGCTCGGTAACCGAGAACGAATCAAGGATACCAAACGTCAAATGCTCCCTAGGAGGGTCAGTGGTCAGTCATTGAGTGGACAGGCTAACCATTAATACGCCCTAGAAAGGGGCGCTATGCCAAACTGTCAGGATGGAACCGTTATCATGATTTGATGGTTCGTGTCCCAATGCCGCGTGTGCGGGGGTTACGAAAGGGTTTCCCACCTCTCACCCATTAACCTCACCTTATTAAATGCATTGGCTCTATAAATACTCCCTCATTCTTTCTCAGATCACTCTTTTGATCTTCTTCGTTCTGAAAATTTTCTCTCTGCCGTGCATTCATCTGTGCGCTCATCCTCCACCCCAGAATTCCTCTTTCTTCCTAGAACCCAAAGTAAGTCCTTCACCTCTTTCTCTTGCTTTAGTTTCTTCCTTTAAGTTTCTTAGAGTCTAAGATGGGTTTCGCTCACCTTCTAAACACTGAGGCGTCCTTAGCCACCTTTAGGCGAACGTTCAGTATCCCTGAGGATATGAATGTGGTGTATTGCCACGAGAGAGAAAAAGCTTTGTATAGAGGGTTTGGTACTGCTTTTTTTTCCTTTGGTGGCAATCTTGGAGGGTGGGGTTAGGTTTCCCGTGGATCCCCTCTTAACTAGCACCTTTAGTTTTTATGGTTTGTGCCCGGACCAACTTCTTCCCAATTTTTATCGGGTAGTTAGTTGTGTCAGTAGGTTGAATTAGATATTCAACTTGTAATTGAACCATCATGATATAAACTACATGTACAGTCTGTGTGGGAGTAAGAAAACCAAATATTACTTGAAAGTCAGGGATATGCGGGTATGGCTAATTTCATGCCTACCCGACTCTAATAGGAATTCCGCTGGGGAATTTGTCCGGGTGCGCGGCAATTGGCTTGCTGCTGACACCCCTTGCCTCCTCTCGCGGCGGGAAGTTGGTTCGTATCAATAACTAACTTGTTTCTCTTTTCCCTTATAATTGTTTTGCCTATCTGAATACTGACTCATTGTATTCCTTGGTTGCAGATGGTAGAGTATTCACCCCGGACCTCAAAGTAGTGCACGTCAGGGATTTGAATTTTGTTCTCAGATCCGAGATATTTGTTCATACGGACGGGCAGCTCCGAGCATCGCACCTCATCCTTGGTTGCACCCCCGTGTACAAGACTTGGTAGCCCTTTAGCCAGGCTCTTATAGTAGACAGCCCGTTGCTGTCCTATATTGACGTTTGGCACGCCAGCTTCCTCCCCCCCTCATTGACTACCGGTGAAGCTCGAGATCTCAGTCCCCATTACATAACTGCTGAAGATCTCGCCCCAGTCAGGGACGAGTCAACTGAATGAGTTTCTAGGGCTCTCAGGGAACGTGAACACATTCTTGTAGGAAGGAACGAAGGCCAAGACCAAGCTGCCCCAGCCCAAGCAACTGAGCCAGGAGAAGCCGAGGATGATCGGGACGAGGACATGGTGAGCAGAAGGAAGATGACCGTAGACCGGTTCATTCCCAGTGCTCAACCTTTGGCCCAGCCTCAAGGCGGGGACCGTGCTCCCCTTCCCCCTGCTGCTAGCCGTCCTAAAAAGAAGCAGAAGGTTGGTGATCATTCCTCTAAGGTCCCCGGTGACGTTCCTACAAAGACCCCTCCCCGGGGAGGGATTGTCATACGAGAACCGGCAGACGGTTCTCAACCACCTGCCAAGGGCAGTAAGGACGTAGCATCCTCTTCCCAGCTAGAGAATGTCTGGTAGCCCGACTTCAGGTTCGGTGACGGGCCTCTGCCATCCACCGAGAGCATAAGTACATGGGATAACGGCCAAGGGGGGAGGGTAGCCCAGAGTCTAATGCACAGCCTCCTTCTGCTCGAGGATGTTCGATTCTTCACAGAAGGGGACGAGGACGAGGACTCGCTGGTACGGCGATTACAATGGCACACCGTGGTGGTAATTTTCCTCTCCTCCCTTTTTTTTCTTTTTGCTTTGATGCATGAGCGATCCTCCAACCTTTATACTCATTGTTTTCGTATTACCAGTCTGCGCAGATGACACATGTACTCGGCGAGAAACTAAAGGAGCTCGCCGAGGACGCTGATCGGGAGAAGGCGTTGAAGGACGTTGCCAATGCCACGGCCAAGGAGAAGGGAAAGGCTGCTGAGAAGAAGGCTCAAGCCTCGGAGAAGGCCCAACAATTGGCGGTGGGGAAGTTGGCTAAGGCAGAGGACCGGCTGGGGGGTATTGAGCTCAAACTGGCGAAGGCTACCAGCCTGAACTTGTCCCAGGCCGATCAAATAGCTGATTTGAAAATGGCCCTTGAAGCCTGCGAAAAAAAATGGTACGACGAGGGCTTTACGGACGCCGAGAAATCCGCGGAACCCGTAGTCTATCAAGCGCGGTCTCATGGGTTCAGGGAGGGATGGCTGGCAGCCCTCCAGGTGATGGAAGCATCGGAAGATTCCTCTTTGAGAAATCCTGCTCAAATCCCTTATCCGGCTCCTCCATCTCCCGCCCAGAGTCAAGCTGATGCTGCAGATGAGAAGGAGACTATCAGCATGAGGGAGCTGGTCCCAGCGATCGACGCCCACGGGGATACTGCCGATCCCGAGGTCACCAGCAACCTGGATGTTACTGATTATGCACAAGGCCAGCAGCCACCGACCGAGGGTGTTCCCAGCCAACAGGCCGATGATGCTCAACTCCCGCCCATAAATCCGGCCGTTTAGTACTCTTGTTTCCGACCAGCTTTTTTTTTTTTTTTTTTTTTGCCTGTTTGCATTTACTTTTTTACTTGCCTAGGGTCACCGGGTTGTGGTGACAGAACACCGCTTTGATTATTGTTTTACTAAGTTTCATTTGCTTATGGTCACCGGGCTGTGGTGACAAAACGTTGGTTTAACCCTTATCTGCTTCAATTATAACACTTTACTGTCGGGTTACCCTTTTTGTCATGCTTTTTGATCATTTTTCTACTTTATACTTGTACTTCCAATGACCGGTTGGTTTAATCCCAGCTTGCTATAGGACGACTGTTGGAACCACATTATTCGCATATAAAAGGCCGGCAAACCGTCGGGCGAAATCCAGTCGTTCGGTGTTCGGATTCGAATCAAGTAGTTCCCTTAGAAAAGTCGAGGATAGTTTAGTGTAACATTTCCACTTGCCCGGAGTAAAGAAACGACTCGATGATAGGTTTCTGTGCTTTGAAAAATCTAGAGTAAGGTTTCCATCTGGCCGGTGTTAAGAAACGACCTGAAGATAGGTTTCTATCCTTAGAAAAATCTAGAGTAAGGTTTTCACCTGCCCGGTGTTAAGAAACGAACCTAGGATAGGATTCTGTCCTTAGAAAAATCTAGAGTAAGGTTTCCATCTGCCTGGTGTTAAGAAACGACCTAAGGACAGGTTTTTGTCCTTAGAAAAATCTAGAGTAAGGTTTTCACCTGCCCAGTGTTAAGAAACGAACCGAGGACAGGTTTTTGTCCTTAGAAAAATCTAGAGTAAGGTTTCCACCTACCTGGTGTTTTGAAACGACCCGAGTACAGGTTTCTGTCCTTAGAAAAATCTAGAGCAAGGTTTCCACCTGCCCGGTGTTAAGAAACGACCCAAGGACAGCTTTCTGTCCTTAGTTAAATTTGATAGTTCTTCGCGCGTTTGCCGATCATAATGAATTAACAATAATAGGATTATAGGTAAGATTATATCTATATGAGTAGGTTTCACAACTGTATTAAGTTAAAAACATGCACGTAATATATTATATAAGTTAAAAATATGCATATAATATGCTACATTCAACCCACGCCCTCCCGCATTAGTTGTTAGAGGTAGAATTTCTTCAAGTTATGGACGTTCCACGGCCAGGGAAGTGGTCTCTCATCTAGGTCTTCCAAGTAGTACGCTCCTGCGCCTGCGATAGTAGTAACCCTATATGGCCCTTCCCAAGTAGGGGCCAGTTTGATAGCATTTGTGTCTCGCATGTTCCCAACTGCTTTTCGTAGTACTAAGTCCCCAGCATTGAATTCCCTTGTCTTTACATCCCGGCTGTAACGCTGAGTGAGCTTCTGCTAATACTCGGCTAGCCGTATGGTCGCCGTTTCTCGGTATTCCTCCGGTAGGTCCAAACGCTCCACCATCATCCCTTTTTTTTGGGCACGATTAAATCCTTCAACCCGTGCACTGCATAGGTTGACTTAGGTCGGTGTCACGGCTTCTGCCCCGTACGTTAATGAAAACGGAGTTTCTCCTATAGATCTCCTCGGTGTTGTTCGGTATGCCCATAAAACGTTGGGCAGCTCTTCGGCCCACTTACCCTTCACACCGTCCAATCTTTTCTTCAATTCATTCGCAATTGTCTTGTTAACTGTTTCAGCCTGTCCATTGCTTTGAGGATACGCCGATATAGAGTATCTGTTCCTGATGTCAAGATAACTGCAGAACTCGCAAAAAGCCTTGCTATCAAACTGCAACCCATTGTCGGATATAAGAGAGTTCGGTACCCCAAATCTGGTGATTATATTCTTCTACACGAACCTCTTAACATCCACGTCCTGAACGTTGGCTAACGCTTTTTCCTCCACTCACTTGGTGAAGTAATCAACAACTACTAAAACGAACTTTCGATTGCCCGTCGCCCAAGGAAATGGGCCGAGAATATCCAGCCCCTATTGTGCAAAGGGCCAAATGCTGCTGATCGGATTCAGGTGTCTTGCTAATTGGTGGATCAAGGGGGCATGCTTCTAGCATTGCTCACACTTGCGCACATATTTAGTGGTGTCTTTTTGCATCTGTGGCCACCAAAATCTCTGAGTCATTGCTCGGTGTGCCAACGAGCGTCCTCCCACGTGGCTGCCGCACGCCCCATTATGCAACTTGGCCAAGAGTTCGTTTACTTTCTCGGGGTGCAAGCACAATAGGTACGGCCCCTCAAAAGACTTCCTGTACAACTTGTGATCTGCTGACAACCAGTACCGAGGAGCTACTCGGCGAATCCTACTAGCCTTCTTTTCGTCTTCTGGAACTCGATCTTGGGCTAGGAAGTCGATGATCGGGTTCATCCAACATGGCCCAATTGCTGAAATCATGGCAATGTTTACTCTGGCAGTACCAACACCAATTGCCGCATTAATGCTCTGCTCCACTATGAGCTCCACCTTGATTAACCGAGGCACTTCCTCCGTCATCGATGATGCCAATGTTGCTATGGAGTCAGCATGTCTGTTCTGCGCCCGGGCCACTTGGGCCACCTTCGCTGTGCCAAACTTATTCATGATTTGCTTTACCACCTGCAAGTATGCTTTCATTCGGGAATCCTAGGCTTCAAAACTGCCCTACACCTGGTTGACAACCAGCCGAGAATCCGAATAAATCTCCACATCCCGAGCACCCATATCCAAAAAAACCCTTAATCTAGCGAGCAAGGCCTCATACTCTGCCTCGTTATTGGAGGCCCTAAACCCCAACCTAAAGGAATGCTCCAACCGTATTCCCTCAAGAGTTATGATGACGATCCCGGCCCCAGCCCCTATGGCACTTGACGAACCATCCACAAATACTTTCCATAGGCGACTCTCCACATGACAAACCATTTCCTTCTCATTCTTAGGGGAGAACTCCGCAACAAAGTCAGCAAGGACCTGACCCTTCACTGAATTTCATGGCCTATACCATATGTCAAAGGAACCTAGCTAGGTCCTCCATTTAGCTATCCGGTCCGTAAAGTCAGATCTCTTCAACAGCGACTGTAAAGGATACTCGGTCAATACATATACGGTGTGAGCTTGGAAGTAATGCGGCAACTTTCTCGTAGCGTGCACAAGCGCTAACACCAACTTCTCCAGGGGTAAATATCTTGTCTCAGCATTGACCAAGGTCTTATTGATGTAATACACAAGTTGTTGTACTCCTCGATCCCTTAGTAGCACGGCACTCACAGTATGATTGGATATTGAAAGGTACATGAATAAATCTTCCCCGGGCTTTAGGGCCGTTAACATGGGTGCTCACACCAAATACTCCTTTAAATCTCGGAAAGCTCCGTCACATTCCTCATTCCATTGGAATCCCCTCCACTTCTTCAGAAGTTGATAGTAGGGCTGTGCAAACCAGTACCAGAGCCGACAAGACCGACTGGCGCCGACCTTCCCGCACCGCCACTGCAACCGACCGACAGAGTCGA
This sequence comes from Notholithocarpus densiflorus, assembly GCA_030021035.2. Taxonomy (NCBI): domain Eukaryota; kingdom Viridiplantae; phylum Streptophyta; class Magnoliopsida; order Fagales; family Fagaceae; genus Notholithocarpus; species Notholithocarpus densiflorus. Next base: position 1,241,671 of record JARYZH020000046.1, read on the forward strand.
TGCCGGCGAACGGAATGCGAAAAGAGTTTTGACTCCGGTGCAGTGCAATAATCGGAGTAGCATATTCGAAACCGAAGCCTCGCCAAACCGAACTGGCCCCTGTTTCAGATGTTTGGAACTTTGGATATGGCGTCGTTTTACTGAGATTTTGTCTTTAAAAAAGCAAAAAAAAAAAAAAACTAAAAACCCATCAATGGTCTCTACCATGTTGCATGCCACCGTTCTTCTTCTTCGTTTTGCACTGGTTCTTCTTCATTCTGCTGCAGTACACTGGTCTGGTCTTTTATTACTCTTGTAATTTCTAGTTTCTATTGTCTTCTAGAGAGATTAGTCTTTTAACGTTTCAACTTTTATGACCCCACACGTGTCTAACTTTGGAAATGACAAAAGAAAAGTTTAAAATAAAAATCCAAGTATCAGACTTAGATATTACTCTATTTTCCCACCACTGTATAGGTCCACTGTGTAGGTATAATGGTGTATAATATATATTAATATTTATTTATACTTAAAAAAGAAAAGAATCATTATTAATGCTACGTTTACAATATTTTAATAATAGAAGCTATAAACTAGTAAAAATAGAAGCTATAAACTATAAACAATAAACTTAGTAATATTTATCATTTTTTTTGAGTAAAATGTTTTTTTTTTATTATCAATTTTTCAGCAATTGTTTGAACTTTGTAGTGTTACATGGTTACTTTAGTGTTACATTGTTACTTTAGTCCCATTGAATACTGAATAGGTTGAAAGGATTTTTTTTATAAAAAAAAAAAATTAGAATTTTTAATGTTTCAAACCGACCAAACCGATTAAACCGAGCCGACCAAACCGCAGCACTATAGGTCGGAAAACCGACCTTAATCAGTATGAATCGGTTTTAATTATGAGAAAACCGATCCCTATCAGTTCGGTAACAATTTTGAGAAAAAACCGAGCCGACCGAACCGCGCACACCCCTAGTTGATAGAATGGTCGACAATGATCAGCAAACTTGGAGATGAATCGGTTAAGGGCAGCTAACATCCCGGTCAGTACTTGCACCTCTTTCGGATTGCTCGGTGGATTTAGGCGTTTCACGACCTCAATCTGATCGGGATTGATCTCTATCCCCCGATTAGTAATTAGGTATCCTAGGAATTTACCAGCCCCCACCCCTTAAAGATCCTTTATATGCTGTACGTCTTGCTTGCTTTTTACAACCATGTCGTCAATGTACACCTCAACCGTACGCCCTATTTTATCCTGGAACATCCTTGTCATCATCCGTTGGTATGTGGCCCCGGCGTTTTTCAATCTAAAGGGCATTACAGTATAATGATAATTGGCCTCCAGGGAGATGAATGCTGTCTTTTCTTGGTCCTTGGCTGCCAGGGCAATCTGATGGTACCCTTAGAAGGCATCCAGAAAACTCATCCTTGGGTGTCCGTACGTGGCATCTACCAACTGATCAATCTTCGGCATAGGAAATGGATCCTTTGGGCACGCTCGGTTCAAATCCTTGAAATCTACACAAACCCTCCACTTGTCATTCTTCTTCTTCACCACCACGGTATTTGCTAACCATTCCGGGAAGAGGATTTCTCTTATAGCTCCAGCCTCCTTCAACCTTTTAACTTCTAACTTAACTACGTCAACGTGCTCCCTGGCCGACCTCCTTGGCTTTTGCTTCTTGGGAGGAAACGACGGGTCTACATTAAGCTTGTGGACCATGAATTCGGGATCCACCCCGGGCACCTCATACGGGCTCCAAGCGAAGACATCTATATTCTGAATAAGAAATAACAACACTTCTATCCTATCTTCGTCCTTCATATTTGCTCATATTTGGAAAAACTTGCCAACATCCAGCAATATCTTAACTTTGAGTAACTCCTTGGCACAACCAGCCCCCATTCCTTCTTAAGGCTCCTGTAGTTGCTATAAAGGGCCCTCATCGGTGGTTTCCTTATGTTTAGCCTGTTTATTCTTCCAATCAACCGTGGCAACTAGGCATTGCCTAGCCACTTGCTGGCTTCCCCTTATTACGGCAACGCCCTGCTCGGTAGGAAATTTAATCTTCACATGCAAGGTGGACGGAACAGCCTGCATTGCGTGAATCCATGGCCTCCCCAAAATTGCCATGTACGGACAAACGAACTGACCACTATGAATGTCACTATTACCTTCTTACCTTCCATATTCATGGGAAGGGAAATTTGACCCTCAGGAATCACCACCCTGCCATCAAACGATACTAACGAGGTGTTGTACTTCGTCAAGTCTTGATTCTTTAATCCGACCCCTTTGAATAGGTCTGGATACATTACGTCGGCCCCGCTTCCCTGGTCTACCATCATCTTCTTCACTAAGAAGCCACTTATCCGGGGCGCGACTACTAACGCATCATCGTGCGGCTGAATCGTTCCTTCTAAATCATCATCGTCAAAAGCGATGGGCTCCCGACTATTCTTCATTTTCTTTTCGGGCGGCCGGTCATCCGAGCAATTTCCCATAGGCGCTACGGTCAACACTCTTCTGGTTACAGCCATACTCCTCGGGGCAGCATGGATGACTTCAATCACTACTAATGGCGGTGGGAGAGGATTTCGACCTTATTAAGCACCTTGACCGGCACCCTGGGTTCTGGGATCCGCCACAAACTCCTTCAAATATTCTGCTTTCATAAGCTGCCCTAGATGGTCTTTTAACACCTGGCATTGCTCGATGGTATGCCCCTTTTCCCTGTGATACATACAATACAAGCTCTGGTTCCTCCGAGTCGGGTCACCCCCCATCTTGTTCGGCCATCTGAAATGCGGCTCATTTTAAATCCGGTCTAGAATCCTGTGCACCGGTTCCTTAAATGTCATGTTCACCTTCCTCACCTGTAACTCCGGCTCTTGTATCCTTAAATCCTTTCAAGGTCTCAACTGAAAATCGCTTTGCCGAGGGCGAGTCACCAACGGTGCCTTACCCTTACTCTACAGCCGATCATCCTCCAGACGCTTGTACTCCTCAATACGTCTCATGAGCTGCCTCATATCCTCGGGAGGCTTCTTCGTCAACGACTCCCTTAGCTTAGAATCATCGGGTAGCCCCATCCTAAAGGTGCTCGCAGCAATCTTCTCGTTGCCCCCATCGATCTCATTATAGAGCTCCCAATACCGACTGGCATAACTGCGAAGGGTTTCCCCGACCCTCATCTTCATGGATAGTAATGCGTCTACCGGTTGCAGTACCCGGCTACATGTCACGAACTGGACACCAAATTCTTGGATCAGCTCGGCAAAACTGTGAATAGAACTTTTCCTTAACCCGTTAAACCATCTCAAAGCAGTGGGCCTGAGGCTAGAAGGAAATACCTTACACATCAACGCATCGTTATGAGTCTGCAGGGACATCATTTGGATGTAATGGCTAACATGCTCTACTGGGTCCATTTTCCCATTGTAGGAATTGAATGGTGGTCGCGTAAATCTGCTCGGCATTGGGGCCCGTTTAATGTCATTTGAGAACGGTGATCGAGCAGCTCTGCGTAAGGCGCGGCTCATAGCATCCATGGCAACATTACGGGGCCGCCACTCTTCGGGGGAATCTGAACCCCGGTATACATGCTCCCGTGAACGTGAACGTTCCTGGCGTTGACGGGACCCCCGTGAGTGCGAACGGTTCCGGTGTCGATGGGATCCTGACTGATGGGACCTTGTTCCATGGCGATTTTCCATACTGGCCGAGCCTTCTCCTCGCTCCTTGTGGTCTCTTCTTTGCTTATTTCTTGCTTCTAACTCTAGATCTCTGACCAACCTATGCAAATGCTCAAGCTCCTCGTCCCTCTGTTCCAGTTCCTCGTCCCTTCTGTCAGAACGATTGTGCTCTGAATTACTAGAGATCGTCCGGTATGTTTGAAACGATCATTCCCCAAGGCCGGACTGCTCTTCCTCCTCATGCTCCCTATCCTCGCATCTTTTCTGCCTTCTTTCCCTCCAAGTGGTTCCCCGAGAAGACCCCACGGAACCACTTTTAGCGTGGCTTCCCGATCGTCTGTCAGACATTTTCCCGAGCGTGAGTCTCAGTTGAACCACAGCACTGTAGGAGATTCCCACAGACGGCGCCAATTGTGCACACCAAAAACGAGGAGTATGTGCCCACCCTCGTTTGGGCTCACAATCTATTTATTATGTGGGTTTTGGATTTCCTTACTTTGGGTAGTTCTCAAGGCAGAGACCCAACAATGCTACCTTTCTTATGAATTCCTCTGCTCTCACTACTACTATCCTATTGCTCTCTCACTTCCTCTACTCTTAGTTTCTTATCCCACCAACCAACAACCCTTTTTTCCTCTTTTGCTTCTCTTATTTATAGCCTTATAATTAGTGGCGGGCCATGATTACTCTTGTGGTTAGTGGTATAGGAGGTCCAATGTTATTATTGCTAAGTGGAGGTTTCAATTGGGAGTTGGGTGTGGTGAGAGTGGCATTGGAACTAACTCTCCATTTCAGGAGGGATGTTTGGCAACGCGGTGCCGGATAACCGGGGTACACTGTTTCCAAGCAATCATGCTTCTGCCCGGGGTGTACTTTGCTGGGTAATTTCTAGGTAATAAATGATGACGCACGTGTATTATAATGACCTACTCAACTGGCTTGGGCTGAGCATAATGGCATGAGGCCTGGTTTTGTGGCTTCACCTGATTCGGGGCTTGCTTTTAGGTAAGTAGGTTGGGCCTATGGACCATTCAAGGCGCAAAGCCTAAATGGGCCTGAGGAGCCCCGTGCCGTACAATAACTATATTCATATTCTCCCTTAAAAGTTATCATGGCTTTTGAGTGGAGTTGTGGTGTGCTTTTGTGTTAGAACCTCTTTCCCTTTCCCTTGTGTGTGTGTGTTTGTTTCTCAAAAAAAAAAAAAAAAAAAAAAAAAAAAACCTATATTCATATTACTTTCCCATATGAAGATTTTGGTAATATGCCTTGATCCATAACCCGCGGTTAAATCCTTGATCCATGGCATCCCTTTAAAAATAAAATAGTAATATGGTGAGGATGGACAAATGTAGGGCAACAATAATATAAGATAGCTTAGTTCCGTTGTGTATTTGAATGGAACATTTACTTGTTGGTAAAAGATTTACTTCCTATCCAAAAAACAATAAAAAAAATAATTACTTGTAGATGGGAGGGAAAAAAAAAAGATAAAAACCTTTTAAAATTGAAACTATCCTTGAATTTCTTACCCTGTAGAATTGTAGTTGCTAGCATGCATTGCTACGCAACTATAGTCTATAGTCAACAATCCACATGATTATGATATTTATGTAATTTTGGTTTGAGTTGTTTGTGCTTCTTTTATTCTTAGCGTTCTCTTTGTAATTTTTTTTTTTAGCATATTCTGTTTCACTTATTTCATAGTTCAAATGCTCCTTGCATAATTATTTTACATAATTGGCTTTGAGGCACGTGTAAATCACTATTAAATAGTGTCATAATATCACTTGTATTTAATCATGTGATATCTTCCTCCAATAAAAGTTAACTTTATCTAAATAATATGTGAACAATTTTTTTTTTTTTTAAATAAAAAATAATTGAAGTATAAAATTTAGTCAAACGGATCTTAAAGGCAAATTCAATGGGGTCTACTCCCTTTATCTATCAAATGATAGTGTCATGATATTACTATCAGGCACCCAACTCAACTTGATTGTCTTAAATTCCAAGAAAAATGCAAAATGTGTGTAAGGTGTACCACAACAAAAGCAATTACAAGTAAACACAATTATCATTGGCACAAGAAATATATAATATCTAAAAGTTAACAATAGTTAGACCAACATGGATAGATTACCTTCATTGTTGCAAAACTGATATCTGAAACATTTGCACAAATTTTACAATCTAGTATTCTAGAAACAAGGCACAACCTTAAAAAATGTGAAATGAAGCCAATATAGACGCTATGTTCTTTGTGTATTGATCTTCTCTCCCCCCCCCCCCCCCCCTCGCATTTGGTACTTTACCTTTGCCCAATGGACTTTACACATTATAGATTAATATTTGATTCCATAAGAAATTCCATAAGATGTAACATTTGGTTCCAATCAAACTTTAGAATAGTGTTGAAATTCCCACGAAGAGATAACACAATCAGGGTCAAATTTAAAGCAACCAAGATCAAGTGTATATGTTTGAAAACTTAAAACATGCAAGTCCAAGAGAAAGCACAAACAAATAACAACTACACACAAAAAAGATTTCAATTCACAACCACATGCAACCTTGATTTACACTTATTCCCTTACAAAGAAGTTGCTTTTGACTTTCCCCTTTCTTCCTCGTCTCTTTCTTTCAAGTTCCTGCGCATCAAGCAATATTGTTATTCATCAATCAAGTACAAAAAATTTACACAGCTGAAACAAGAACAAATCATATTGTAATCAATTGACAGCATCGGTGTTGTTCGTTAGGAGCCCCTGTAGAATTATAGTTGCTAGCATGCATTGCTATTGGAAGCATCTATGGTCCACAATCCACACGATAATGATATTTATGTAATTTTGGTTTGGGATTCTGCTGTTGTCTGTTCTTCTATTACTCTTAGCATTCTCTTCGTTTTTTTTTTTTTTTTGTTTTTTGTTTTTACATATTCTGTTTCACTTATTTCATAATTCAATATGCTCTTTGCATAATTATGTTACATTAATTTGGTTTTAAGATTTTTCATTTTTCCATAACACTGTTGTCGTGCTTTCTAATCTAAGTGATTTTAAAGTATCAAAGTTTTATAAGAGCTTATGTTTGCAAGGTAATAGGTGTTTTTGTGCCACTGGTCTATCATAATGGCTTGTTGTTTTGCAGGACCTGCTAGGTGCTATCTTCCTGATCAAAAACAAACCATTACCCCAAGGTTCTACTCATAGCAGCCGGGGCTAGATTGGACTTCATATAAATCATATTTGATATTACTCCATATCTGGCTCAACTTGAACTCACTGATAAAAGTACTATTAACTGGGGGAGGGCAATGGGGGGAATAAATACATTTCTGCAGGACATGTTAAAAGTTAGCAGGTGTCTCAAAGGATCATTTATAATTGATGACCAGAAACAACTGATTCTGATCCTCCATATTACCAATAAAAATACAAATTTGTGTAAGTAAACCTCTCAAATGCCTAGCACAACAATACATTGTCACCAAAATGAAATTGAGAAACAAAAACAGCCTTGTGATTAAATCACCTTCAATAATAATAGTCATTGCTCTGGATTAACCAACTATATGGGTTTAGATTCCACCTTATATGCAGTCTGGATTACAATGCATCTTACCTAGTCGTACTAAAAAAAATCTGCAGACAAACTGACTACAATATATGACTGGACAATCAGAGAAAACTAAAGGGTATTTAGATTCCTCCAAGTGAAGATAAATACACTGGAAACACATCAACCATCACACCAGTGCTTAGAAGAATCTTAAGCTAGACATCTATAGAGGTAAAGTCTTATCACAAGACAGAAAGCAAATAGTTTTCTACAGAGGCAAATTTTTTATTGAAAACCTTTCAATGACACAGCTAAAAGCAAATAATTGCAAGTCTAGTGAGACAATCAAGTAATCAACACATCTTATGGTTTACAAGAACCAAAAAGTTCCATTTATTTTAATTCAAAGAGGACATCGATGATAAGAATAGACAATTGCAAAGACAGGCTATATATAAATGACAAAAGGAGGAAAGTTATTTATTTTTATCTATTTAACATGAAAATTGTTCTCAAATCACCTATGATCTAATTCAAGATACAGCCCTCAGTAGAGGTGAATGGTAGCCTGATCTAGAGTTAGTTTGAAGTATGTTTTTCTGCTGGCAGGTACCTTAGCCAGCTGGGGCTCCCATCACTTGAGCCACTCACACAGAGGAGAAGGTATTGTGCAGATCTTCTTGCAAAATAAGGCTGCTGTCTAGCTTGCTCTTTTGTTGTATCTTCTGTTCGCCCTAATTTTGTTTGAAGCCACCTTGAGGCAGATGCACAGGGTGTGTTACCACATACTCATTTGTACTGATGTATTTTTAATGCAATTATGGTTCCTTTACACCAAAAACAAACGAATTGAACCACCAAAAAAGTAAAAGAAAAGATAAAAAACACATAAACAGGTGAATTCATATTGGTTTCACCACTCACCAAATTAAGGTTACTGTTCCAGCAAACTAAATTGGTGAGTTTATAGTAGGTTCACCATTCACCAAATCAAGACTACCGTTCCAGCAACCTAACTGGGTGAGTTTACAGTGGATTTCACCATTCACCCCACGAGTCAAAATAGTCTCTGAAAAGCTAAGTTTAGATCCAAAGCCAAGGAGCATGGCTTCCCAGGCCATAGCCCAAGAGTAACATTCTTGCCAATTATTTTATGCATCAATTCCATTGCATTACAAACCAACCCTTTTTGGCCCAGCCCAAACATTACCTCATCAAATGTCTCACATTGAGGACAGTAAAACTTGTCCAACATTTTCTCAGACAAGACACAAGCAACCATAGTTTCACCTTCACCCATTAAACCTTTCAGCATAATCCTATATGTCCGAAAGTTGAACTCAACACCCTTATTTCCCATGTCCCTAACAAGCATCCTCGTCCTACTTAACTCCCCAGCCATAGAAAATGCATCCAATAATGTATTGTAAGTAATCATATTGGGCTTGCACCCCAACTCCTCCATTGAACCAATCACCTTAATACCAACTTCCATGCTATTTTGCTTACACAAGCCATAAATATACACATTATAAGTGAAAACATTAGGAACCAACCCAACACAAGCATTCATCAAACGTGTCATCTGCCTTCCCAAAATCCCCTTCCACAATAGCCCCTTTGAAAGCCGTAGTATAACAAACAATGTCAGGCTTAATCCCATCCACTTTCATCTGATTCAAAACCTACAAAGCATCAAAACCCTTCCTTTCTTTCACCAAAAACCTTATCACTTCAGAATAATCCATTATCCCAGGACAAAAACCAAACTTTTTCATTCTTTGCACAAACCCCATTACCTTAAAACCACACAAATCCTCTTGTTCACACTTTCACAATATCAAAGAACAAATCTTTGAACCAAAATCATACATTCATACCCATCATTTATCATACAGTTAAAAATCTCAATAGCATATCCAACCCTTCTAATAAAAAAGTTGAACCTTCAACCCTTATTGTAAGGGCCCAAGGAAAAGCGCTAGCCACATTTGCACTATACCTCAAAAGGACTTGTCACAATTGAAGCTTCTTGTAGTTGTTAATAAAGCCCAGTTCAACCCAGTAAATACCCGATGTGGGACTCAACACACACCCACACACATCACACAATCAATCAAATTGGGGCATCACACTTATATTCATTTTTCATTTACTGTATGGCTTATGTACAAAATATCTCTAATGGCTCCATAGCTAGCAAGCAAGCAATCAATATAGAATTACCTAAATGCCACTTTTTCAACTACTAATGTTGAGACTGTCACAAGAAGCTTATTTACCTTCTCATCAAATGTGTAAACATCAATTTGAATTTAGTAAAAAACCAATAACAAGCTTAAGTATGGGTTGCACTACTGCAAGAAACTTCTGAGGTTTCATTTACATTAAACCACCATGAAGCCGATTTTTATTTTTCTCCTTCCTATTCCCCTCCCCTTTCCTTGAAGATAATTCCAAAATGACTAAATATGTTTTAGACTTTTAGTCATGTAAGCAGACTAGGTTAAAAATTATTGACTATACATTGTTGTTAAAAGGCTGAAAAGGAATGCATTGTATTCAGAAAAGGTGTGCATTGTATCTTTGTATCCTCTGCCAAAGTGCTGTCCAAAAGCAGTAGGCTGTTTCCTAATTTTGTTATCTTGCTTGTTTTCTATGCAATTCACAATGTAGGGTTTTAATCTAGATTTTTTTGGGGGCGCTATATCAAGGGGAAAATTCCCAAATTAAAAACATGCTTACTAAAAAACTAGTATAATTGAAGGAGATGACTAATACTAATGAAATCTTCAAGCATTTTTCCTGTACCATAGGAATAAACTTGATATAGCAAAAACAGCAAATGAATTACACAAACATGGACCTAATTACATATTCGTATAGCCATACTACAAAATATTGGAGTAAAGCAGGTGACAAGAAATATCCAAGAGGAACGAACCAACATGCCACATATTATCATTATGTGAAATGTCCTTCGTCAAATGCAATTTGACAATTCCGTGAGCTCCTTTGAAACTTACTCAATTTCTTGCGAACGATAAGGTCGGTTTGGATATCGTTTATTGCTGAAAACTGAAAACTGAAAATACTATAGTAAAATAAATTTTAAATGTATAAATAGTATCATGGAACCCAGTTTTAAAGAAAAAGTTGCTAAATGAAGGTACTTGTAGGTCCTGTGAACAGTGCATGGATCCACAGCAAAAATACTTCCGCTGGAAACGCGCAAAATGCGCTTCCCAAACAGAGGCTAGGCTTATTCCTTGGGTCTAGACCACTGTGACTGGTGATTTTCATTGTCTTTAGTACTCTTGCTGCCTTCAGGATTTGTGTAACAAGTTCCATCTCGTTCTCAACCCCCTTAAATCCTTTATAAAGACAGGTTGTAAGGTGTGATGACATACATTCAGGAACATTGAGTGGCTCCTCTAAGCAAGGGTTAGGATTATCAAGATTAGAGCCAAGCAAAAATGAACGTTCAAAGACAAGTGTTTGTAGCTCTGGAGCCCGACAAAGCAGGAGCCGTACTGCATGCCACGCATACCACTCATGCCAGATGTTACCACAAAAGTTCAAGGAGGACAAATTACGAAATGTGGGACTATTTTCATGATTAGAACCATGGCAGAGGATCTGTGCGGTAACTGTGCTCAATTCCATGGATATTACATTACAGAGTTTTCCCACTAAGTCCCATGCTCTCTTTGCATAATCTTTAATCCGATCACAATCCTCAATTTGAACAGCAGATTCAACCACGTTTGGGATTGGAGGTTTTCCAACACATCATTCCCGTTCAAATAACCCCTGAAATGAAAGTACTCGAGAGCTGGGGTGTTTATCTGGAATCTGTACTTCGATGAAGGCTGAACATTCCAACGTAAGTATTAATAATTTTTTTTTAAATTTAAAAAAAGTTTGATTATTTACTTCTACTAATTTGTATTTTTATTTTTTCACACTTTTTTGCCAAGCATCTGGTATGAGTCATGTGACCTATCATCATCAATAACACGATTACATTACGCTTCCAAAATAAAATGCCATACTTGAGATGTCATTCCCGGCTGCTTATGAAACTCACCACAACAATTTGAGATGTCATTCCTTTTTGCCCTCTTTGCATTTGAGATATTTTGAAATTTTAAATTTGTATTTTGATTAAAAAAAATATTGGATTGTATAAAGAGTCTTAATGTGTCTATTAGTCTCTCACTTTCTCTACCTTTCCAAGCGACTCTTTGGCATGGATGGCTCAAATTGTCATTGTTTATCAATTTTAATAAAACCAATGACTGTGATTTTGTATAAGTTCCAAAATATCATTATTATCGTCTTAGAGTTAGAGAAATGCTTTAGATTTTTTTTTTTAATATATAATAAAATTAAAGGGCAAATGGGTCAAAATATGTATCATTATTCTATGCCGAAAAATAACCTTAATAAAACATAATAAATTAAATCAAAGGGTTATAAAAGATGATTCATGACCTCACACAACTTTTGAGCACAACGGGCTTTGATGAAACCACCCATAAACCTTTAATATATGCTAAAATGTTTACCAAAAATGCTATAGATTTGACACGATTCTTTGGGAACTAATATAAAGAAACCAATACAATAATCTAATGACAACTCTCGCATCATTACACGGTGTTGAGATAGACCATCACATTTAATCTAAAGCTCCATTGAGTGCATGAAAGCATATCACTTTTAGGGATGCCAAATATAACATCACCGCCTATAAAAGCTATTACAAAATGCTTAGGAAAAACAACAATGAACTATATCACTTGGAGGTGAAGCTTCAATGTCATCTTCTGCAGCTCAGGGGTGCATAAAGTTTAAAGGAACTTTCTAAGGGATAAACACATTGGAAGCTTATTTGCTCTAATACAATTACAACATTGCTCTATGCAGAGACCCCAAATATTTATATCAGCTCGGGACAAACAATCAACTCTCACTTAGCAATGGTGATTCAATGTCATCCTCTGAAACAACAATTTAACTTGTTAGCAATACATATGAATTGATTCTAACACTCACTAAACAAAAGATGAGTTAGTCCACTCAGAAGTCAATGGACTCATTACAAGCGGTGATAACAAACTTGATAATGATTTCACACCAGCCACAAATCCTTGTGCTTTTCCCTGCATAAACAATCGAGCATGCATGTCAATGGAGTGACCACGGTTCAAGTGCTTTGTAATTTATTTAGCTCAAGAAGTAACTCAACACAAAACAAGTTATTTTGATACAGGAGAATCCCATATTTACTTTTATTTCTTTTTCGTTTGGCGTACTCCTGAAATTCTCTATCAGTCAAGTGAATGCAGCAATTTCATTTGATAACCATAGATAAAAAATCGAAAGAGAAAAATAATTGGACCAATTCGCCAAGAAAGCCGCCACTTTAAACTCAAAACTCACTACTATGTCATGCTGACCTGATTCGTATTGAGCACATGTTGATGAATCTACCTGATTTTTCCCAATTGAGTTCAAAGTTCAATCTAATGAAGTAGAAAACATCCAGGTCTAGATGAGTAGTGTGACATATGAGATGATAGCTTTAGCTTTCCTCAAACAACGTTATCTAATTAAGCAGCCTCACTCTACGTATGACAATATCGAGAATACAGGTTATCCAAAAATATATATACATATATCGAGAATACAGAAACTAGGTCTTTCTTTATATTGGCAATAAGAGTAGAAGTTTTTTTTTTTTTTTTTTTTTTTTTTGGGTGGAAATCATAATTTTCCAGAAAGAATATCAAGAACTATGGAATGCAGAACTGTAGGTAATGGGATCATAGGTATTTTCCAAACCTGATTGTTTGAGCTTGATGCTCTTGAAATAATGGCATAAGTCTACATGTAATTTGACAAGAAAAATTGAAAGACCATTACAATTAAAAGGTGAACTGAATAACCACATTGAATATTATTTTATGAAAGAATTGAGTATTAAGCTGTTAGGATTATAAGCTGAATTTTATCTTATCTTCAAAGACTTTGAAAGGATTATAAGCTATTAGGAATTGAGTATTAAGAGGCACAGTACACGCAATTCCAGAAATCATAAAATAAACTTCTTAATTAAAAATTTTCAAATATGAAATATATTGTGCTCATTAAGAGGGAAAACAATAAAACAGAATACAACCCTAAGAATTGTTTCATTTTTATAATCATGATGCCTTAGCATTGTTTTCTATGCAGAAGACAAATTAACAACCATTACAACACAAACCGGAAGAATTCTTATTTTGATAACTTCAAAGCAACCAAGCAGAGGATTTAGAGAAAAACTGTGGCATATGCCAGCGAAGCAGATAACAAAATAACATAATAGCAAATATTGATTTGCTACCTTGGCTGATGGCTAAAGAATAATTCACATCTTCAGTATAAGGGTATATCAATCTATTAAGTAAATAAAAGGGAACTTTTGCTCTATAATACACTTCACCTGTGAAATAATTGAATCGAATCCCACAAGCATCAGAATTTCTGAGAACTCATTTTTGTCAAAACCAAAAGCTGCCTTCAAATAGTACTGCACAGGTAGTAGCATAACCATCAAGTCATTGAATCAAAAAGAAAACATTGTTTCACGAACTATCATTACTCAACTTCATGGATTGGTTAAGTTGCAATTATCTTATGAGCAGATAAATCTAGCATTATCTTATCCTAAACTATTGATTAATAAGAAAGCCATCAAACCAATAATGAAAAACCCTTTCAATTATTTTGGATTTAAAACCAATAACCCAAATAGCTAAATGTAAAACAATTAACCCAAAATAACAAAAAACCTAAATAATATTCGTTTGTTTGTCTGTGTGTTTCTTGCTTTTATACATTACTTGCCTAACCGTACTAGTTTTCCATTAAAAATAAATGAACAGGATTTTTATTGAAATGAGATATGTGTTTAATCTCAATATGAATCTTAGGATCTTATAGGATTCCAATCTCATAGTGATACTAAAGATTCTATAATATGAAAGAAAATTCAAAATTTGGTTGGTAGCTTATTTTGGGCTTAGTGGCCCAGCCCATATTGATTAAAAAAAAAAGAAGCAAAAAAAGCACCATAAGTCTCACATTACCTTAACGACTTAACCTAATTAGCAAAATCACATAATACAGAATATAGTAGAGAGTAGAAAGTGAGGGCGAGAAGTTGAGAAATTCAACTTGGCACCATTGTGTGATAGACCATCGACGCTAAGGAGGATTTTTTTATTTTATTTTATTTTAAATTTTTTGTAATTCCAATACTAATTATTTACTTAGTTCCTTGATATAGACACTCACTCATTATAATTCCTTAACGTTAGAAAGATTATTTTGTGAATCATAGTAATTGATTAATGGAATTATTGTTGTCCGTTGCTTACTCACGGGAAGATTGGCTAAATAAGATTAGTATAATTTAATTAAGAATAAAAAAAAAATCAAGGGTTAGTGATTTGATTTGACAAATAGAAGTGTAGAGCCGTAGAAAACTAGAAATAATGAAGTAGTGAATTTTTTTATAAAAAAAAAAAAAAATGAAAAAAATGAAAAAGAAAGAAAAGCAAATAACGTTGGGGCTATTGTGGGCTGGGCTTTAAGACCCAAACCCAAACTCATTCAGACCAAGCCCAATTCTGTTCTCCAAACCCAGAACTCGCCGGCGATAAGTCCGAGTTTTTTTCCATTGCAGTTTGGTAACGAGGGACACACACAAGAAACAGTGTGTAGTAGCGGCACAAGAATCGGTGACGAAAATCACTTGGGGTTTGCTGATACAGGTCGGCCGTTGAGGGTGGTTGATGGGTCACCGGTGACTTTTTTTCTTTGGTTTTCTGTGTTTTACAGACGGTGGTTTCGAAAAATTGGATCAGATTTGATATGGGTTTCTGGCGTGGTGAGTGAGAGAGTGCCGAAGTTGAAGAAAGAAGGACCGTATTGAGAGAAGGACGTGGGACTTTTTTTTAGCCTTTGGATTGGTTTTTTTGCCACGTGTCACTCATCTATATTAAAAGAGGGTTTTAAACTAGGAGGAACTCAAAAACCCTACTCGCATAAACCCTTCTCAGCCAAAGTATTTCTCAGTGACAGTTGATATAGAGCTACATGTATGTTCAGGTACAGTTACTTTTGCCCCCCACTCTGTTGCATTGTTCAGTTGAAAATGTTGGGTGCTTAATGTTTGAGTTGAGTTAGATTCTTAATGTTGTTCCATCTAATTCCTTAAATCTTTTATTTCAGTGTATGGCTTTATTTTCTTTCTCTAATATGTTTGATAGGCTTGATAGTTGTTCTTTGAGTGCTTAATGTTGATGTACCTTCCAAGTAATTGTTAGATGGTAATTCCTCCCAACCATGAATGTAATTGTGTGAGAGGAGGATGTACCACATTATTGTACTCCAGAAATAGCTAAGTCGCGCTCTTTTGCAAATTTTTAATGAATATTTACTTTTAAAAAAAAAATTCTTCAAATCTTGAAAATTTTATTGTTTGGGGCCCAAGATATTAAAAAGAAACAAAAAAAACAAAAAAGCTTTGATCAACTGAGCCTCATCTAGTTAATTAGCTTTGTTCTAATGTAATTTTCCCTCAAGACCAGTTAATTTTTAAATTTTTTTTTTCTCTTATTTTCCCAAACTAAATGAGTGTTTTTGTTTTTGTTTATAAATTATAAATTATAAATTATTTGGTTTTGTGGCTTATTTCCAATTGAAGTCTGGGTAGAGTTTTGGCTACTTGAAACTAAGATGTGCCTCTTTGAAGTATTGAGATAAGAAATATGTCTCTTGAAAAATTGTTTTAGACTCATGAAATATATATGTTATTGAATATCTGTTGTTGAATGCGAAGGTTTCCTTCCGTTACGTATACAGTGATGCTAATTGGTGATTAGATTCCACTTGCATGTGTTAAGCGTGTTGCCAACATTCATCCTGAGTGAGGAACTGAGGATTGAAATCTCCATGATATTTATAGTTGCGTTACTTATAGCTTCCTTGTAGTTCCAGGTAGCCAAACAACTGTCAATCACTTGCCTAGCAAATTTACTTCGCAAAAAAAGGAAGTGAAGAAAAATTCATTTGGGGTAATCTCCCAATTCCAATAAAATGCAACTACATGTAGTGTGTTTTTGGCAATCAGATTGTTTACTAAATTAGGAAAAAAAATTTCCTTACAGTCAGTATTTTCTTGATGAGAATTTGGTAACCTTATAGAGTCTATCTGATTTGTGCTAACACCCTATGATTCTGTTGTCAGATTGCTGCCGACCTGCATAGGTAGGCATATTTCCAAATCTTTGCCATCACTTCAAGCCCATTGCTCATTGTTTTCAGCTGCTATTTCTTCTCGGCAATTCACATCAGATGGCTTCTACAATGGGAACAAAGACATTGATTTTAATATTTTATTCTCATCTTGCACAAAGGTGCACCTTGCCAAGTGCCTTCATGCCTTTCTTCTGGTCTCAGGGAAAGGTCAAAACATCTTTCTTTCAGCCAGGCTTGTCAATCTTTACGCCTATCTTGGTGATGTCTCATTTGCTCGACGCACATTTGATCAGATTCCGAAAAAGGATGTTTATACCTGGAATTCAATGGTATCAGCTTATGTTCGCAGTGGCCGTTTCCGTGATGCTATAAATTGTTTTTATCTGTTCTTGTTGACCTCTGGCGTTAGACCTGATTCATACTCTTTTCCGTCTGTGTTAAAAGCCTGTGGAAATCTAGTTGATGGGAAGAAGATGCATTGCTGGGTTCTAAAGCTGGGTTTTGAGTGGGATGTCTTTGTGGCTGCTTCTTTGGTCCATATGTATTCCCGGTTTGGCTTCTTAAGTGCTGCACGTAAATTGTTCAATAATATTCCAGTTCGAGAT
This sequence comes from Notholithocarpus densiflorus, assembly GCA_030021035.2. Taxonomy (NCBI): domain Eukaryota; kingdom Viridiplantae; phylum Streptophyta; class Magnoliopsida; order Fagales; family Fagaceae; genus Notholithocarpus; species Notholithocarpus densiflorus. The sequence goes on from JARYZH020000046.1 coordinate 1,258,841, forward strand.
ATGGGTTCTTGGAATGCAATGATTTCTGGGTTTTGTCAGAATGGAAATGCTGCGGAGGCATTGGAGGTCTTAGATGAGATGAGACTGGAGGGGGTAAAAATGGATCCTGTAACTGTCTCAAGTCTACTTGCTGTTTGCTCACAATCAGATGATAACTTAAGTGGGATGCTCATTCATTTGTATGTCATAAAGCATGGACTGGAATGTGATTTGTTTGTGTCCAATGCCTTGATTAACATGTACGCCAAATTTGGTAGTTTGGGGCATGCACAAAGAGTTTTTGATCAGATGGAAGTAAGAGATGTGGTTTCATGGAATTCAATAATTGCTGCATATGAGCAGAATGATAATCCAATTACTGCCCTTGGGCTCTTTAACAAGATGCAACTAATAGGAATTCAGCCTGATTTGTTGACGGCAGTGAGTTTGGCTTCAATTGTTGCTCAATTAAGTGATCGTCAAAGTAGTAGGTCTGTTCATGGATTCATTGTGAGGAGAGGTTGGCTTATGGAAGATGTTGTCATTGGAAATGCAATTGTGGACATGTATGCAAAATTGGGTGCAATAGATTCTGCACGTACGGTTTTTGAAGGACTTCCTGTCAAAGATGCGATTTCGTGGAATTCTTTAATCACAGGTTATGCTCAAAATGGTCTTGCAAGTGAGGCGATTGAAGTGTACCGTATGATGGAAGAGCACAAAGAGATAATTCCTAACCAAGGGACATGGGTAAGCATTCTACCAGCATATTCCCATGTAGGAGCCTTGCAACAAGGGATGAGAATCCATGGACGGGTAATGAAGAACTGTCTCTACTTGGATGTTTTTGTAGGTACCTGCCTTGTTGACATGTATGGAAAATGTGGCAGATTAGATGATGCCTTGTCCTTATTCTACCACATACCAAGGATGAGTTCAGTTCCTTGGAATGCCGTAATTTCTTGTCTTGGTATTCATGGGCATGGTGAAAAAGCTTTGAAGCTTTTTAATGAAATGCTGGTGGAGGGGGTGAAGCCAGATCATGTAACCTTTGTATCTTTATTGTCAGCTTGTAGCCATTCAGGTTTGGTTGATGAGGGTCAATGGTGCTTTCGAATGATGCAAGAAGAATATGGGATCAAGCCTAGTTTGAAGCACTATGGCTGCATGGTAGATTTGCTCGGTCGAGCTGGACGTTTAGAAATGGCATATAATGTCATAAAAAATATGCCTATACAGCCTGATGCTTCTGTCTGGGGTGCTCTTCTTGGTGCTTGTAGAATTCATGGAAATTATGAGTTGAGTACATTTGCTTCAGATCGCTTGTTTGAGGTTGAACCAGAGAATGTTGGCTACTATGTCTTGTTGTCAAATATTTATGCCAATGTTGGTAAATGGGAGGATTTGGATAAAGTGAGATCATTGGCAAGAAATAGGGGACTGAGGAAAACCCCTGGCTGGAGCTCAATTGAAGTGAACAATAAGGTTGATGTCTTTTATACTGGAAACCAAACCCATCCAAAATGTGAGGAAATATACAATGAATTGAAGGTTCTGACCACAAAAATGAAGAGCCTTGGTTACATTCCAGACTTAAGCTTTGTGTTGCAGGATGTTGAAGATGATGAAAAGGAGCATATACTCACAAGTCATAGTGAGAGATTGGCAATTGCTTTCGGGATAATTAGCACCCCTCCTAAAAGCACCATTCGGATTTTCAAGAACTTGCGGGTTTGTGGTGATTGCCACAATGCCACTAAATTCATATCTAGGATAACTGAGAGGGAGATTATTGTGAGGGATTCGAACCGTTTCCATCATTTTAAGGATGGAATTTGCTCTTGCGGTGATTATTGGTGACATGAACTGCATAATTGATAGTTAGGATTAAACTTGCCAGGCTTAAAAAGCTTTCGAGTTCAGAATGGATGATACAGTTGGAGGGTGTTGTACCAAAGGGAAGTCTGTAAGTGTTTGTGGATTTTTTTTGTGAATTGAACTGGTAATACAATTGTCACTTTTTCCTAGACTCTAGAACCCATCAATTTTGTGGTTATTTTATTTTATTTTTTTAAATTTATAAATACCATAGGCTGTGAACCTACGGCATCCTCTATGAGGATTGATCTTTACTAGCAATTTCGTGAAATTCTTATCATCGCATTTTTTTCTTCATCAACTAATAAATCACCTTCTGTCAAAACTCACTATCAAATATATATATATGGGTTGAGTTCAAGTTACACCTGGTGTAACTCTAAACAATGTTACACCACCCAATAAGTTGTTATAGAATTCATATTTTGAAAATCCTACCATTGAATTATATGTTTTATATGTTCTTAACATTCATGTCAATTTTCATGTCAATTGAATTTTATTTACTATTCGATCTATAAACTAATATTTTATGCATTATTTTAAACTACAAAAATTTAAATTTAAATAATTGATTGATGACATGGCTATTAATCTTTGATCACCTTGAAATTTTGCAAGCGTCGAGAATATACAAAGATAATATAATCTAACGGTGGATTTGTCAAAATTCGTATCTAATTAAAAAATATTGAGTGGTGTAACATTGCTTAGAGTTACACCAGGTGTAACTTGAACCCAACATAAGAACAGACAAAAGCGAAGACAGGCTATACATAAATATGAAATGGTTGAAAGTGATTTTATTATATATTTAACATGAAAATTGTTCTCAAATCACATATGATCTAATACAAGACACATCCCTCAGTAAAGGTGAACGACAGCCTGATTAGTTTGAACCACATTTTTGTCTGCATGCAGTTACCTTATTCAGCTCTGGACTCCAATTATTTGTGTCACTCACACAGGGAGAGAAATTATTTGTGTCACTCCTCCATTGAACCAATCATCTTAATCCTAGCTTCCACACTATTCTGCTCATACAAACCATAAATATACACATTATAAGTATAAACATCAAGAACCAAACCCAAACCAAGCGATTCATCAAACACCTCATCTGCTTTCCCAAAATCACCTTCCACAATAACCCCTTTCAAAGCCATAGTATAACAAACAATGTCAGGCTTAATCCCATCTACTTTCATCCGATTCAAAACCTCTTACCCTTCTTTCACCAAAATCCTTATCACATTAGAATAATCCATTATCCCAGGACAAAAACCAAAAATTTTCATTCTTTTCACAATCCCCATTACCTCAAAACCACACAAACACTCCTGTTCACACAAAGTTCTCAATATCAAAGAACAAATCTTTAAATCAAAATCATACCCATCAAAATCAAAATCATATGATTCAATATCTCAATAACATATCCTACCCTTCAATCCTTACATTCATTTTCCATTCACTGTGTGGCTTTTGTCCAAAATACCTTTAAAATTGAATGGTTTCATAGCTAGCTTGCAATCTATGTAGAATTTCCTAAATGACACTTTTTAAACTAATAAGTTTGAGACTGAAACAAGAAGCTTATATATCTTATCTTCTCATCAAACATGTGAACACAATAGTCATTTGAATTTAGTAAAGACCCAATAACAAGCTTTAAGTATGGGTTGCACTAGTTCAAGAAACTTCTGAAGTTTCATTAACATTCAGCCCCAAAGATGCCATGAGTTTTCTTTTTCTCCTTCCTAATCCCCTCCACTTTTCCTTGAGAATTTAGTCATGTAACTTGCAGAATAGGTTGAAAAGCATTGATAACATAGTTATTAAAAGGCTGAAAAGGTATCCATTGTATTCATCAAAGAAGAGAAGGTGTGCATTGTATCTTTTTATCCTCTGCCAAAGTGCTGTCCAAAAGCAGCAGCCTTTTTCCTTATATTGTCTTGCAGTTGTTTTCTGTGCAATTTACCATGTAGGCCTTCAATCTAGAAATCCCTTTCTTTTTTTCTTTTTCATTTTTGTTGCTGTATCAAGGGGAAAATTCCCAAATTAAAAACATTCTTACTAAAAACTAGCATAATTGAAGGAGATACCAAATGCAAATTAAATCTTCAAGCATTCTTCCTGGTACCATAGGAATAAACTCGACATGGCAAAAACAGCAAATGAATTAAGCAAACATGGACCTAATTACATATGCATATAGCCATATAGCCATACCACAAGATATTATAGCAAATCACGTGACATGCAATATCCAAGAGGGACGATCCAACATGCCATATCATACGAAATGTCCTTCGTCAAATACAAATTGACAATTCTGAGAGCCCCTGTAAAACTTGCTCAATTCCTTGCGAAAATGAGGCTTATTCTCTAAGATTGGATAACTGGAAATAGTGATTTTCATTATCTTTAGTACTTTTGCTGCCTTCAGGATTTGTCTAACAAGTTCCATCTCGTTCTCATACCCCCCAAATCCTTTATAAACACAAGTTGTAAGGTGCGATAACATACATTCAGGAACATCTAGTGGCTCCTCCAAGAAAGGGTTACGTTTATTAAGATAGCCAAGCCAAGATGAATGTTCAATGACAAGTGTTTGTAGCTGTGGAGCCCAACAAAGCAAGAGCCATACTACATGCCACGCATACCACTCATACCAAAGGTCACCACAAAACTTCAAGGAGGACAAATTATGAAATGTGGGACTATTTTCATGATTAAAACCATGGCAGAGGATCTGTCCAGTAATTGTGGTCAATTCCATGGATATAACATTACAGATTTTTCCCATGAAATCCCATACTCTCTTTGCATAATCATTAATTGAATCACAATCCTCAATTTGAATGACAGATTCAACCACGTTTGGGAGGTTTTCCAACACATCATCCCCACTCAAATAACCGTCGAAATGAAAGTACTCAAGAGCTGGGGTGTTTATCTGGAATCTGTACTTCGACAAAGGCAGAACATTCCAACTTAAATGTAATCTTTTTAGCGTACCTACAAGTACAATGACATTGAAATTGTTCAAATTTTTCAAGTATTTATCATCTACATGGAGGGTCAAATCTAGAAGAACCGGGCAGGCATTGAGGATAGTGGAGAGAGAGTCGCGGTTTGCAAATGTAACACATTTTAGTTGTAGGACCCTGAGACAAGGGAGAACAAAAGCAGAAGGAGGATTGAGATGAATTGTAAACTCCAATTTCAGAACCACTAATGTAGAAGAAAAGTAGAGACTATGGGGCAACTCCATAGGTTGACGCGGAGAAGTACGTAGGTGGAGATCAAGCTCTCGCAAATCACACATATTGGTGGCACGGACCCATTTGTCGACATAGAAGGGAAGACACCTATAATACCAATGAATGCACAATTTGTGTAGTGGGGGGATGGGGTTGGAAATGGTGTTTCGATTCTTTCGAAGAGTCATGATTCTAGACACTATATCCACAAACTTAAATTTCCCATTGCTTTCATCAAACAATTCTTCTCCAAGTTCTCTCTGGTCCAAGTAAAGAACGGGGACAAGAGTCCAGAGAGGCCTCCACCTGCTCGACAAAATGCTTGTCGAGATAGAGTCTCGGATTGGGAGAAAGGAGAGGATGTGGCAGAGTAGGGAGTCCGGTAGATTGCTAATTATGTCTTTGTAGTCATTAGTATTAGTTTGGGCATTTTGTCGAACAGCTGATAGGCAAGTCTCACTTCTCACATTTCTCCTTTGTGCTCTCTCTGCTCTTTCAATTCTCTGCCTCTCTCTCCTCTCCCTCCCCTCTGTTTCTATCCTTTGCCGCTTCATGCTATCCAATTTGAGTGACACTGAGTCAAGTAGGTGGGTTTCTACTCACCGAGAGATATCGTATTTCACAGAAGTAGCTCTAAAGGCTCAAGCAACAAAGGCAGATCTCATTGCTAATCTGTAACAGAGCTACCAAACGCAGCGCATTTTACCAGAGACAGCTATCACAAAACGCCACAGCGTTTTGTTTAAGTGGTGTCATTCGTTGATTGGTGATTCCCTTTTCTTAGTGGATTCGGTTAAGCCGTTAAGGTAGTTAGCATTTGAATAGGGTTTTTAAACTTTGTTTTAATTATTATTTGTTCATTAAAAAGAAGAAGTACATTGTGCTTAATTTTCATCACTATGGCCTTTGATGAATTGCCCCGAACAATTTAAACAATCTATCGAGTAGCTTGCATCAAATCTTATCTCTCTCTCTCCCTTTCTCTTAGAGAGAGTATAATCTGATTCCAAAATCACCATTTTTGTAAATTGCTGTTGAAGAAGGTGTTCTTGAAGCAGCCCAAGGTTTTCCTATGATAAGATTTGACATTATCCTTCCAATAGAGCTATTTTTATACTCCTTTCTCAAGTGAAGATTTTGGTAACATGCCTTAATCCATAGCCAGGTGTTAATCTTTTATTAGAATACTAGTTTCATCTAATTCTGAATTTTTAAATAGAGGGAAAAGAAAGTCATGGCATCTCTTTAGCAAACATGTTAACATTTAATTACAACATGCCTTAGTGTATACTGAAAGATCTTCAAGTGATGCCTTTCACTTAAGGTTCATTTAAAACTAAAATAATTTTGGTGTGAGAATAATATGGTGAGTGTAGGGACGCAATTTGGGTCCCTAGTCCGAAAGATAAAGGAACCCAGGCCCAAAAAGTCCAATACAATGAATTTGTAGAGAGTGAGTTGGAAAACCGGGCTTTAGTGAGTTAGACAACAAGTAAAGTGGATCTAGGTGACAAGAAAATGTAAGTAGACTGGTTTAATCTAAAGAAAATTGTCCTCGGCACAGTCCGAGAAAATTAGTTCTTATATATTGATTCTCAAGTTTGGTTACAAGTTCAGTTCTTGATTGCTATAGTGTTTTGTTCTTAATTTCTCGATCCCCTTCTCTCTGGATCTTCCATCCATTTTATACTGTTTTTCCTCTTTCATCTCCACCTTCCACGTGCAGATTAGATTGTGGGTGTTGATCCTTGTTCCCTCAGCACTTTCCTAAAATCTTTGGGTAGTAGCTATAAGGCTGAAAGTTACTGTTCAGATATCACTTCCTCATTAATGCGGCCAGAGAGTTAGCTGCAGAGCCTTCAATGTGGTGGTAGCAGCTTTCCCTTCAGATATTTCATAGCTTCCCTATATCTTGTTCCTTCTTGATACTTATCCTTATCAGTGGAATTGTCTGGAACGTTGCCTTTGATGTCGGATTATACCTTCTGACCTCGGCTTTACTTAGCCGAGGAGGCATTCATCCTCGAACCACTTCCCTAAAACATAACGCCTAAATTCCTTCCTTTATTTATCAGTGCTGACCTCTATCCCATGTCTTTCCATCCTCGGGCTTATGAGGTGTCCTCGGACTGGGCCCCCGGCCCAATACATTCTATTGGACCTAATATCTCTATAGTGAGGATGGACAAATGTAGGGCAGCAATCGTATAAAATATCCTAGTTCCATTGTGTATCTAAATGGAACATTTAGATGCTGGTAAAAATTTTACTTGATGTAAAGGGGGTTAAAAATCTTTTCAAATTGAAACTATCCATGAATTTCTTATAGCAATGCAGGACCTTGTAGAATTGTAGTTGCTAGCATGCATTGCTACTGGAAGCATCTATGGTTTACAATATGCACAATTATGATATCTATGTAATTTTGGTTTGACTTGTTTGTGCTTCTTTTATTCTTACTATTCACTTTGTAATTTTTTTTTTTTTTACATATTATGTTTCGCTTATTTCATAGTTCAAATAATATGTGAACAACCCTTTTTTTTTTTAACAAAAAATAACTTAAGTATAAAATTTAGTCAAGTGGATCTCAAAAGCAAATTCAATGGGTTCTACTACCTGTATTTATCAAATGATAGCGTCATGATATCACTACTAGGCACCCAACTCAACTTGATTGTCCTGACTCTTCCAAAAAAAAAAAAAAATGTGTAAGGTGTACTACTACGACAAAAGCAACACCAATGCTTAAAAGAATCTCAAGCTAGACATCTATAGAGGTAAAGTCTTTTCACAATCAACACATCATGTAGTTTCTAAGAACTGAAAAGTTCCATTTATCTTAGTTCAAAGAGGACATGGATGTCTATCAAAAAGGAGAAAAAGAGGACATGGATGATAGGAACAGAAGAAAGCCAAGACATGCTATACATAAATATGAAATGGAGGAAAGTGATTTTATTATATATTTAACATGAAAATTGTTCACAAATCACATATGATCTAATACAATATACATCCCCCAGTAGAGGTGAACGACAGCCTGATTAGTTTGAACCACATTTTTGACTGCTTACAGTTACGTTAATCAGCTCTGGACTCCAATCATTTGTGCCACTCACATAGGGAAAGAAATTATTGTGCAGATCTTACAAAATAAGGCTGCCATCAAGCTCACTCTTTTGTTGTATATTCTGATCCCCCTAATTTTGTTAGAAGCCACCTTGAGGCTGATGCATGGCCAGCATGGGGTGTGAGTGTGTGACTTAACCCAGACTCGTTTGCACCGATGTTTAATTAGTGCTATTATGGTTCCTTTACATCAAAAACAAAGAATTGAATAACCAAAAATGTAAAAGAAAAGAGAAAAAATACATAAATGGGTTAGTTCATATTTGATTCACCATTCACCAATGCAAGGCTACTGTTCCAGTAATTAACCGGGTGAGTTTAACCAGCCAAAATAGTCTCTGTAAAGTTCAGTACAGATCCAAAGCTAAGGAGCAAGGATTCCAGGTCATAGTCCTAGGAGCAACATTCTTGCCAATTATTTTTCTGCATCAATTCCATTGTATTACAAACCAATCCTTTTTGGCACAACCCAAATATTACCTAATAAAATATCTCACATCAAGGACAGTTCAAATTGTCCAACGTTTTCTCAGACAAAACACAAGCTTCCATAATTTCACCTTCACCAATTAAACCTTTCAGCAGAATCCAAAACATCTGAAAGTTGAACTCAACACCCTTATTTCCCTGTCTCTAACAAGCTCCCTCATCCTAGATCCTAGTAAACTTCCCAGCCTTGGAAAATGCATCCAATATTATATTATAAATAACCACATTGTATAACAGACAATGTCAAACCCAACACAAGCAGTTTTCATATTGGGTTTGCACTTTGCACCCCAACTCCTCAATTGAACCAATCATCTTAATACCAGGAACCAAACCGAACACAAGCAATTCATCAAACACCCCATCTGCTTTCCCAAAATCCCCTTCCAAAGCATAGGATAACAAACAATGTTGGGCTTAATCCCATATACTTTCATCTGATTCAAAACCACCAGAGCATCAAAACCCTTCCTTTCTTTTACCAAAAACCTTAATTACATTAGAATAATCCATTATCCCAGAAAAAAAACCAAACTTTTTCATTCTTTCCACAAAAGTTTTCAAAAAAACACAAACCCTCTTGTTCATGCAAAGTTCTCAATATCAAAGAACAAATCTTTGAATAAAAAAAAACCCATCATTTATCATACAGCTCAAAATCTCAATTGCATATCCAACCCTCCTAATTATACATGGAGCTTTAGTCATTATCTTAAAAGTTGACCCTTCAACCTTTATATTCATTAACCATTCAGTGTATGGCTTATGTCCAGAATATCTCTAACATTGAATGGTTCCATAGCTAGCATGCAATCAATATAGAATTACCTAAATGACACATTTTAACTAATAAGGTTGATACCATCCCAAGAAGCTTAGATGTTGTCTCATCAAACATGTAAACACAATAGTCCTTTAAATTTAGTAAAAACCCAATAACAAGCTTAAGTATGGGTTGCACTAGTGCAAGAAACTTCTGAAGTTTCATTTACATTCAGCCACAAAGAAGCCATGATTTTTATTTTTCTCCTTCCTGATCGCCTCCCCTTTTCCTTGAGAATTTACTTCCAGAATGACTAAATATATTTGAGACTTATAGACATGTAACTTGCAGACTAGGTAGAAATAATTGATAATACGTTGTTGTTAAAAGGCTAAAAAGGTATGCATTGTGTTCATCAAAGAAGAAAAGGTGTGCATTGTATCTTTTTATCCTCTGCCAAAGTGCTATCCAAAAGAAGCAGGCTTTTTCTTAATGTTGTTGTCTTGCGATTGTTTTCTATGCAGTTTACCATGTAGTCTTTTAATCCAGAAATTGATTTTTTTTTTTTTTGGTTGGTTTCTATATCAAGGGGAAAAATCCCAAATAAAAAACATGCTTACTAAAAACTAGAATAATTGAAGGAGAGAGCAAATACAAATTATATCTTCAAGCATTTTGCCCTGCAGCATAGGAATAACCTCAACATAGGAAAAACAGCAAATGAAGTACACAAACATGGACCTAATTACATATGCATATAGCCATACCAAAAGATATTAAAGCAAATCATGTGACATACAATATCCAAGAGGAACGAACCAAAATGCCAGATCATGTGAAATGTCCATCGTCAAATGCAATTTGGCAATTCTGAGAGCTCCTTTGAAACTTCCTCAATTCATTGCGAATACAAAGCTTTCTCCTTGAGCCTAGATAACTGAGTAAGGTGATTTTCATTGTCTTTAATACTCTTGCTGCCTCCAGGATTTTTCTAATAAGTTCCATGTCTTTCGTAGTCCCTCTTAATCCTTTATAATGACACGTTTTAAGGTGTGATGACATACATTCAGGAATATTAAGGGGCTCTTCCAAGCAAGGGTTAGGTTTATAAAAATTAAGGCCAAGCAAGATTGAATGTTCAAAGGTAAGTGTTTGTAGCTTTGGAGCCTGACAAAGCAAGAGGTGTACCACATGCAACGCATTCCAGTCAAACCAAATGTCACCACAAAACTTCAAGGAGGACAAATTATGAAATGTGGGAATATCTTCATGATTAGAACCATCGAAGAGGATCAGTGCGGTAATTATGCTCAATTCCATGGATATAACATTATAGAGTTTTCCCATGAAGTCCCATACTCTCTTTGCATAATCATCACTCTTCTCACAATCCTCAATTTGAATGACACATTCAACCACATCTGGGAGTTTTTCCAACACATCATCCCTGTTCAAATAACCTCTGAAATGAATGTACTCGAGAGCTGGGGTGTTTATCTGGAATATGTACTTCGACGAAGGCTGAACATTCCAATGTAAATGTAATCTTTTCAGTGTAGCTACAAGTACAATGACATTGAACTCGTCTAAATTATTCAAATATTTATCAACCACATGGAGGGACAAATCTAGAAGGACCAGGCAGGCATTGAGGATGGTGGAGAGAGAGTCGCGGTTTGCAAATGTAACACATTTTAGTAGTAGAATCCTGAGACAAGGGAACACACAAGCAGAAGGAGGATTGAGTCGAATATCAGCCCCCAATTTCAGAACCACCAATGTTGTAGAAAAGTAGAGACTACGGGGCAACTCCAAAGGTTGATGAGGATGATAATTACATAAATGGAGATCAAGCTCTTGCAAATCACGCAGATTGGTGGCACGGACCAATGTGTCAACATAGAAGGGAAGACAATAGTGATACCAATGAATGAACAGTTTGTGTAGTGGGGGGGTGGGATTGGAAATGGCGTTTCGAAGAGTCCAGATTCTTAGCACTATATCCACAAACTTAAATTTTTTATTCCTTTCATCAGGGTATGGCTCTATAAGTTGTTTCTGGTCCAAGTGAAGAATAGGGACGAGAGTCCAGAGAGGCCTCCACCTACTTGACAAAATGCTTGTCGCGACAGAGTCTCGGATTGGGAGAAAGGAGAGGATGTGGCAGAGGAGGGAGTCAGGTAGACTGCTAATTATATCTTCGGCATCATCAGTGTTAGTGTGGGCATTTTGTCGAAAAGATGATAGGCGGCGACGACTCGTACTTGTCACATCTATCAGCCATGCCTGATCTCTCATTTTTGCTCTCTCTGCTCTTTCAATCCTCTGCCTCTCTCTCCTCTCCCTCTCCTCTGTTTCTATCATCTGCCGCTTCATGCTGTCCAATTTGAGTGAGTGAAATGGGTTTCAATTTTTGGGATGAGATCAGAGAGTCGGTGGGTTTCTACTCACTCTAGTTCAAACATAAATATTACCGTTGGTAAGGTACACCCTTTTCCTAAAAAGTAAAAACCCAACTTTAGCCACTCTATTCTAAAGACAAAAACGCACCAAAAAAAAAAACTCAATAGCTGAACACATATTACCGTTGCTGGTGACCAAACTCCTTGCCGGACTCATCACGGCGACCACGCCTCACGCTTCGACGGAATCATCTAGATGTCGCCGCCTCGTGCCTTGCGGCCTGAAACGTCGTTATTGCCGCCTAATACCTCGCCGGAACTGCCGGTGGCATCTCTAGAGAAACAAGAGAGATAGAGAGAACTCTCTTGCATGTCCTCAGTCCTCACCCCAAGAGAAGGCTGGTAAGAGAAGATAAAAGTTGGATGAGGTGAAATGTGTGGATAACAAATAAGAGAAGTTAAAAAAATATATTAAAAAAAAAAAAAAAAAAAGAAGAAGAAGAATTGGGTTGTATGGACCGACAATTATTTTTAAATTTTAATTAAAAAAATTATTATCTCTTATCATTATCTAAATTATCAAAAATTCTCATAATCTAATTAGATAGTTTTTATTCCTTAGAAATAAAAATAAGATTAAAATTGTAATTCAATCAAATTCAAAAACAAAAAACCTATTGGATAAATTTCCTATAACTTTCCCCCCTAGAGTTAGGGGTGGCAAAATTAGACACGACTCGTGAACCCGACATGACACAATATAAAATTAGCAAGTTATGGGTTGAGATTTAATGAATTCGTGTCATATTCGGGCGACTGACCCATTTAATAAATGGGTTGGGTTAGTGTTCAACCTGTGAAATCTGTTTGACCCATCTGACCCGTTTAATTAAATAATATTTTACCAATATTCCTTTCAAACCCCAAGTATATAAACTTATTAGTTGTTGTGGTGTATTTTATTTGACATATTGTGATAGATTATTTGTGATATTGAGATATGCTTTAGTTTTGAATGATTATTTGTGATGCAGTTACTCGTTAGTTCTAAATTTTATATTAAAAATATTTATTTGTTTGTTTTTTCATATATATATTTTTTCATTTTGATAAAATTTGATAAACGGGTCGATACGACTAACCCGTTTAATAAATGGGTCGTGTTAGGGTTAAGAAGTCTTGACCCGTTTAATAAACATGTCGGGTTAGTATTGACTCATATATTTGGATACTCACGAGTTGACACAATACGAACCCGACACGCAAATACGAATTGCTACATCTACCTAGAGTCTTAGACTGATACAAATTCCTCATTTATTTCTAAAAAATAAAAAACCTCTAATCCCACGGCTCACAACTTCCCATCTCAAGTATAAACTAAACTACAAACAAAAACTCTTCCCAATAGATGAAAGTGGTGTACAAGGAAACTTCCCATTACAAACAAATAATCTTATTTTTGATGTAGGTGGAGGTTGAACTTAAATCTCTTATGCAATCATCAAAGACATTTATAGCGTCTGCTTTTGATGGTTGTATTCTCTATCATCAGACCAAGATACCAATCAATTTTTTGTGTAGGCGGGAATTAAATCTCAGATCTTTTATTCAATCATCAGAAACTTTACCGGTTGAACTAACTGGAACCCATGAAGGCAATTTTACTTGGCTGTGATAAGGACAAAAGGAATTTATATATTCATAATGTATGAACAATAAGATAAGAATGTTGACTATTATATTAAGAGCCATAAAGGTTTTTTTTAATATTCAGAAAATTTTACATGTTAACAAAGTTTATTATGAAGTGATAAAAGGAAAGCTATAATTTATTATATCACTGCACTTGATGGTATGAAATTACTTCAAATATATAGCATGCAAGAAATATTATCAATATAACGAAGACTCCGAAATAATAAGCTAGCTTTCAATAATTTCACTTTAACTTGCTTTGATTAGTTCTTATCAACAAATTTAGGTGTCAAAAAAGTGATCCTCTATTTTAATTTGATATGTGATTTTTATATGGCACCTGGTGCTAGATTAGACATGATATATTCATATTTGATGTTACCCTCTATCTTGCTCAACAAGAACGCACTGATATAAGTACTATAAATTGGAGGTAGGCATTAGGGAGAGATATACATTTCGGCAGGACAAATTAAAAATTAGCAGGTGTCTCAAAGGATCATTTATAATAAACTAGCCTCTGATTAAATGAACTGAATCATCTGATTCTGATCCTCCATATACCATATTACTGATGAAAATCCAATTTATGTTCAGTAAAGCTCTTATATGCCTAAAGAAATCACATTGTCACCAAAATAAAATCGATACACAAAACAGCCTTGTGATTCAATCACCTTCAAGAATAATAGGCATTGGTCTGGATTAGCATACATATGGGTTTAGATTCCACCTATTATGCAGCCTGGATTACACTGCAGCTTACCTAGTCATATAAAAAATCTGCAGCAAGTTTGTTTTTGCAACAAACCGACTCCAACATATGATTGGACAATCAGAGAAAATTTGAGGGTATTTGGATTCCTCCATGTGAAGACAAATGCACTTGAAACACATCGACCATCACACCAGTTAGAGGAATCTCAAGCTATACTTTTCACAAGTAAAATATTAGACTTCAAAAAGTAAATACCCAAAACAGAAAGCAATCAGACATCTATAGAGGTAAAGTCTTTATCGAATACCTTTTCATGATAGAAATAAAAGCAAATAATTAAGTCTAGAGAGACAATCAATGTGTATCATATAGTTTATAAGAACCAAATAATTCCATTAATTCAATGAGGATGTGGATGATAAGAACAGATGAATGCGAAGACATGCTATACATAAATATGAAAAGGAGGAAAGTTATTCTATTATCTACTTAACAAGAAAATTGTTCTCAAATCACCTATGATCTAATACAAGATACAGCCCTCAGTAGAGGGGAACAGCAGCCTGATCTAGAGTTAGTTTGAACCAATTTTTTTCTGCTTGCAGGTACCTTAGTAAGCTGGATTCCCATCATTTGTGCCACTCACACAAGGAGAGAAATTATTGTGCATATCATCTTGCAAAATAAGGCTGCCTTCTAGCTCGCTCTTTTGTTGCATTTTCTGTTCCCCTAATTTTGTTAGAAGCCACCTTGAGGCTGATGTGTGGGGTGCGACTTACCCCAGATTCCTTTGTACTGAAGTTTTACTAATGCTATTATGGTACCTTTACAACCAAAAACAATAGAATTGAACCACCAAAAAAGTGAAGGAAACGACAAAAAACACATAAAGGGGTCACTTCATTTTGGGTTCGCCATTCACCAAATTAAGGTTACTGTTCCTGCAACCTAAATTGGTTAGTTTATAGTAGGTTCACCATTCACCAATTCAAGGTTGCCATTCCAGCAACTTAACTTGGTGAGTTTACAGTGGGTTCATCATTCACCAAACTAGACAAAATAGTCTCTGAAAAGCAAAGTTTAGATCCAGAGCTAAGGAGCAGGGCTTCCCAGGCCATAGCCCCAGGAGCATTATTCTTGCCAATTATTTTCTGCATTAATTCCATTGCTTTACAAACCAATCCTTTTTGGCACAATCCAAATATTACCTCATCAAATGTCTCACATTGAGGACAGAAAAATTTGTCCAAAATTTTCTCAGACAAAACACAAGCTTCCATAATTTCACCTTCACCAATTAAACCTTTCAGCATAATCCTATAAGTTCGAATATTGAACTCAACACCCTTGTCTCCCATGTCCCTCACAAGCTCCCTCATCCTACTCAACTCCCCAGCCTTACATAATGCATCCAATATTGTATTATAAGTAATCACATTGGGCTTGCACCCCAACTCCTCCATTGAACCAATCATCTTAATCCCAGCTTCCACACTATTCTGCTTACACAAACCATATATATGCACATTGTAAGTATAAACATCAGGAACCAAACCCAACACAAGCAATTCATCAAACAACTCATCTGCTTTACCAAAATCCCCTTCCACAATAACCCCCTTCAAAACCATAGTGTAACAAACAATGTCAGGCTTAATCCCATTTATTCTCATCTGATTCAAAACCTCCATAGCATCAAAACCCTTCCTTTCCTTCACCAAAAGCTTTATTACATTAGAATAATCCATTATCCCAGGACAAAAACCAAACTTTTTCATTCTTTCGACAAACCCCATTACCTCAAAACCACTGAAACCCTCTTGTTCACACAAAGTTCTCAATATCAAAGAACAAATCTTTGAATCAAAATCATACCCATCATTTATCATACAGTCCAAAACCTCAATAGCATATCCAACCCTCCTAATTCTACATAGAGCTTTAGTCAATATCTTAAAAGTTGACCCTTCAACCCTTATATTCATTTTCTGATGACTATTTAACAAAACCTGAGGAACCCATTTAAGCCCATCACTTTGTTTACAAAGCACTGAGAGCAAAGTATTGAGTGAGTACACTGTAGGGACACAACTAAACTTGGGCATTTCATAAAACAAAGAAACAGCCTCTTCAAGTTTATTGGCATTGCCGTAAATTTTGATGAGGTTAATGAAAACATATTCGGGTGTTTGGAATTTTTGGACACGTTTAAGGTGGTGGAGCACTTGTGGAATGTGGTGGAGTTGAGAGGTTTCGGCAAAGGTTTTGATGAGGTAGTTATAGGCAGTTGGGGTTGGGTCACAGTTGTAGGTGTTGAAGGTGTGAATGAGAGTTGAGAGGAGGTGGGGTTGTTTGTTTGAGTTTTGTTCTTCTTGTTGTTGTGGGGGTTCTGTTTTTATTGTTGTTGTTGTGGTTTGTTTTAGTGTTTGCATGGCTTGGTTTTGATTGAAGATTTGGTGCCATTTGGTTTTGTAAGGTGAGTGTGGCCATTTTCTGTGTTTTCTGAGGAAGTTGTTGGTGGAGGATTTGAGAGAGGAGAGTCTGACCATTTTGAGAGTTGGGATTAAAATGGGTTAAGAAGAAATTTTGAAATAGAGGTATGAGACTCGAGAGAAGAGACTCACAGAGACTCAGAGAGAGATTGAAAGACCCAATTCTTAGTTTTACAACCCATGTGCGAGATATATATAGCAACGACTGAAGCGTGGCAATTGAGTCTAAGCCTGGGGGTGCTACGACACCGTTTAGGATAGGAAGGGAAAAAGCGATGAAAAAGAACTATTGGCAAGAGCTTTGTTTTGAATGACACTGATCATGAAGAAATGTAAAAGGAAGAATGCAGTTCATTCCTCAAAAATATAAAAAAATTTATAAGCTAAAGATCACACGAATAAGCTTAGTTGCATCACTCAAAAATATAAAAAAATTTATTTATTTAATTATTTTTTTGAGAATTGGGACAATGTAAGCTAAAGCTCACAGGAAGACACTTTTGTAATAGACTACATGCTGCATCGTTCAAGCACAAAGCATCGGTCTTAGAGCATTCTCATCAAAGTTTTTAAAATTTTAGCAATTAGCATCTTAAAAAACCACTTTATCAATTTTAATAACTCATTTTACAATACACTCAATATCAAAAGTTCTATTTTTTCTTTTACAATTTCATTTAAAATAATATAAACTACTCATTCAAATAATAAAAAACAACTACACAAACCACCTTTTCCACCACAAGCATTAAAATAATAATATTTTTTTTAAAGATTGGAGCTACAGTGAGCTTTCAAAGATGAAAGCTCACTGTAGCTCAGTTGCTATTTTTTTTTTTAGTTTAGCATGTTTGTTGTAGCTTGCTTTTTGGTGTTTTTATACAAACTTGATGTTAAAATTTAGCATTTATAGCATTTAGCATTCTTAATGAGAATGGAACTCATTTTTTTACAAAGTTCCCTCAGTATTATTGCACTGTGACACGTTCACATTGTTGTTCAAGCACTGCCCTCGTTAGATCTAGGCCTTTCGAGCATCATTTTGAGTCATCAACTAGATCCACATTGCCATTTGAGCACTATACTCATTAGATTTAGAGTCCGTTTGGTAATGTTGTTTAAATATTGTGAAAATACGTGTGAGTGAAAAAGTGTTATGGAAATACGTGTAGTGTTGTGTTGTTTAAACAACGAAATCTGTTGTTTAAACAACATTAACAAACAAGCCCTTAATTGTTTCAAACATAGTTTCAAGTCATCAACCATACCATCACTCAAAAGATTTGAACTTGATCCACTTGAAACCTAGATTTCTCATTCTATTTAGGTTACTCTAGATGGATCAAATTACATTTGTTAGGTCCAACTCCATTCTGTACCAGTTTTCTCAAGGGGTGTAACTTTTGGTTGTATGTATGTCACTAGCAATCTCAAAAGGCCCAGCTAAGTCAAATGAAGCCAGCCTTCAAGTCACACCTCATTGATTGGGATAACAATCACCATAAAATCATTACTTGATTGGCGCAACATTTGTATTCCTTTTATCTTAACATTGTTTAGTTGTTTTGATGCTGAAAGTGAAAGACAAATTGGACTTGTTCGACATTCATAACGGACAAACCACGAATTATACATAATTCATAATTCATAATTGTCAATTTATTGATAAATCTAAAACACCAAATGATTCACCAATTTTTTTACATCTTCCATTATGTTTTTGTCTTGTGATAAGTCCAATTGAGTGTGTTTTCTAATAGTAAGAGTGGTGTTTATTTCACACACACTGTTGTACATAAAGTACACATGCACGATTTTGCACTGAACTCGTCACTTCACGTGTTCTGTGTGCACTAGTTATTACCCTTTTAAAATGCATGTGAGTGAGATGCAAAAAAGTCTATACAAAATTGTGTTTCCCTAATTACAGAATTACAATTTATTTTACCCAATCTGTTGTCAAGATCAAGATGTGGTTTGGGGAGCTATAGTTTTCAACCATGTCAAAAAAAGATCCTTAGACCACGACCTAACGAGTTTAATGAAAATTTTGTGTGACAAAACTTATTGAATTATTCATGCTTATGCAACTAGAAAACTAATCAATTCCAAGAAGTTTGTAAATTGAACCCGTCTCCCATGTGGGGTGAAAAAAAAATCTATCATCAATCCTTGACATTTGATTGCTGAAAAATTCCTAGGGGCATTCGCTGAAAAATTCCTAAGGGCATACTGCAATTTGAACATTTTCTTAGTCGTGAATTTTGTACACAAAGGGATAGGACCCTGAAGAGGAAAAATTAAACATGACGGCATAAACAAAATCTGTCAAACATGCACGGACCATTTATGGACACTAGGTGGACGGATTCGTTTAGAAGGACGGACTGTTCACTAATTGAACCAATGGTGGACAGATCTATTTTTGACGGACCTAGGGTGGACGGACCAAAATGCCACGTGGCACCCAACTAATAATTATGTGATCTCCAAGGAACCCTAAATGGAAATAACTTGAGCCTTACGATTAACCCTAAAGTCCCACTACGAATAGAATTCTAATACAAAGAAGATTCTGGAATATACGCACATTAATTGAGATCTTCCCTATAAGGAAAAGACTTGTTGCACAAGCATAGGAGTCTGGCTCTACACTACTATATAAACCCCAAAACCCTCACAAATTAAGGTACGCATAATTTACCCCTCTCTAGCACTCTAGAGTTGTGAGAATAGTTCTAACTTGACTTTCTGAGAGTATTTGGCCGGCACCACACCGGTGCTCTCTGTTAGATTATCTTTCTTCTTACAGGTGATTGTTTCGAGTGTGCGAAGATCGTGTGGCTCACTGGTAATTTTTCCGGCATCATCAGACCCCATTGCATATAAATAAGAAACTTCAATATTTCTTGGCACAAACTTACCAACAACTAGATAGAACATACAATTATAGAACACCTTGAATGAATCCCATCATGGCACAACCGAGTGCACCACAACCTTATCCCCTTTGGGTGATTAGCCCTTACTATTGTGCTCCATACCCTGTGGATCTTGGAATTGTCAGGAAAGTTTTGACCATAAGTGATAGCAGCTTTGTTGTCACGGATACTAATGGCAACCTTATTTTCAAAGTACAAGTAGTCCTGTTAACCCTTGTTCATCAACGTCGGATCATAGTGGATGCTGCTGGAAATCCTATTGTTACCATTCAAGATAAGGTAAATTGCCAACCTCTAATTAGTGATTTGTTCTTAGATCAAGAAAAAAAAAATTACAAAACACATATGATAATGTCTCTTTTGTTGAATGTTAACTGCTTTTTTCCTTAATGTAGGTATGGACTGCACATAACAGATGGCAAGCTTTTAGGGGAGAAAGCACAGATTCTAAAAATTTGCTTTTCAATGCTAACACTAATTCCATGCTTTATCTTAAGACTAAATTAGATGTGTACTTAGCACATAACACGACAGAGAAGGTTTGTGATTTCAAGGTTGAAGGAAGTTGGCTCGATCGGTCCTGTGTCATTTATGCTGGGGACTCTTCCACAGTCATTGCCAAAGTAAGATATTCACTGCACAATTACACATGCACAAAATCTCTCTTAATTGATAAAAAGCACATCATAATAATAATATTCGATTAATTTAATCAATTACCCTGGTTGGTCTGGATAGATGTATTTAAAGGATAAATTTGGATTGCAATTTTCATTAATTCTAGAGCCATTATATTAAACATAATATTTTACATTACCTATTGTGATTAGTGTAAAATAAGAATGGATTAGTAACAAGTGTAAGTGAAAGTAATGTTGCTCCAATCATAAAAATAGTGTTAGTGAATAAAGTTGTTTTCTTCTCATTACTCTACAATTTTTAGTTTTGAAGCCCATTACTCTTCAATTTATAGTTATGAAATTTATAGATAAATTTGAGTTTTATTACTTTGTGAATTTGGATTGATGCACTTAAATGTGGTTTTTGAGCCTTTCTCAAGTATTTCTAATATGTTGAGGCATATGCTTTTTTTCCCCTTCTAAAGAAATGAATTTGTGCACCTTAAATTGAATTTGTAATAATATTGTCATTGTGCAATTTCAGTACAAAAATATTGGGAAGAAGTTTAAACTAATTCAATTGGTAATTGTGGAAATTGCAGATGCATAGGAAGTACACGGTTCAAAGCATTTTGATTGGAAATGATAACTTCATGGTGACAGTTTATCCTAACATCGATTATGCATTTACAGTTGCCCTTATTGTGATTCTAGATGAAATTAACAACTCGTCTACGACGGACATCGTGGTTGTACAAAGTTAACCACCCATCTACGACGCAAATAGTGGTTGTACAATGAAATTGAGATGGTTGGGTGGAAGCAATAAGTTTGTATGATGTATTACCATAAATGAAGTTTGCCTTGATCTTGCTGTCATCTTTTTATTATTTATTTTTTATAAGTATACTGTGCTTCTGAATTTTTTATTACTAGTTGAGTTCTTGCACGATGTGCAATGCAACTTGTTATTAGTTTCTTCCAATATTTCAATAATTTTCATCTAAAGTCTTGTAGCTTAATTAATTAGTACCTTCTGATGTTTCTAATATAAAAATTTAGGGTTCAAATCCCTCTACCACCAACTATCGATGTATAAAAAAATTATTTTAATAACTTTCCTTGTAAAAAATTGTAATATTTAGTGTTCTATTTTATAGATAAAATAGAAATACAATAAGAGTAGTTGTACGTTTTTAGACCCTTTAAAACACAACTAGATTAACTTAGGTGATTACTTAGTCAAATTATCAAATCTAGGTTAACACAATCATATAATTATATTAATGTAAAGTGCAGAATATAAAGAACACAACAATATGATAACCTAGGAAAACCAAACAGGTAAAAAAACCTGGGGAGGATTTAACCTATCTATCCTCAAGGTAAAACGAATTTACTATGAAAGAATTGAAGTTTACACAATAGCGACTTAGACCACTAACATCCTATTGCTACCTCGATTAGGAAACTTACTACCACGACCCCATGATAGCTCCGAGTCCACGAACTACTTCTTTCTTGAATTCCCAGCAAGTACAAGCACTCTCGCTTGTGTATCTTTAAGCTCTTAATGCAGCAACTGAATGATCACCAAGTTCTTTGGAAACTCGAAGTATGTGTGAAGGCAAACACCTTTAGATCTCACAGAAGATTCACACACACAGCATAAGGAGCAACACTAAAACGTGGTTAGGGTTTTCCCTTTTATACTTAGGGCAAAACATAAAACCCTACACGTCAAACGGGCTTGGGCTGAGTTGGAAAATTCTGCAGAAAAACAATCTGCACGAGTTTCGATCGGTCGAGTCTAATTCTCGATCGATCGAGCTAGGCAGATTTACACATAAAATCCTGCAGAACACTCGATTCCAACTTTACACATAAACATACTTTGAGCAAGTCTAAAACAAGACTAAAACGTTTTGATCATGGTTTGCCAACATTACAAAATGAAGTCTTAATACATTAGTTTCTAATTCCTTAGAACCTAACAAACTCCCCCTTTGGCAATTTGTGACAAAACACAAACTTAAACAAAATGCTCAAAGTTTACAAACAACAGCCCATTACAAAAACATTGCCCAATAAAACAAATTCAACCTAACTACTATCTATCAATTGCAAGTGTAAACAGCAGCACGACTGAATCAACTTGTATATTTCCTAAAACACTCAACAAACGCATAAACGCATGTGTGGAAAATACAAGTAACACAAAATAACTTCTTGATTTCACATAATACAAAATAAAGACATATATCATGAATAACCTCATAAATATAAATCAATAAGCAATGTGAAACAAGAAACATATATGAACAAAGTATCTCCCCCTAAGTTAGATACATCAAAAAATTAATTTTCTCCCCTTTTCAAAAACAATTTTAACTCCCCCTAAACAAAACAAACAGGATTCCCACATTTCATCTATTTCTCCCCCTTTTTGTCACGTATTGACAAAGACAACCCAATCAGAAGGTTGATAGAAAACATACGCAACAGAGAATAAGAGAAAATAGAGAATTAGGGGAACATAAAACAATTCAACTCTATAGAAAATAGAGACAACTCCACCTATGAAGAGCAACAAAGGTTAAAGACTGGCTTCTCCCCCTATAAAAATAGGAAACACAAAACAAGTGTTGGGAAAAACAGTTTTGAGGAAAATATAGGAGGTGGGGAAAAATAAAAAGACACAAACCTAGCCAAAAAAAAAATTGAGGATACACATGAAGAAAAATACTCTCTCTTTCAATAAATGCAAACTTGACACTATGTGTCCCATAAACAGTTGCATGAGTAGAGAAAATATTTGCACATTGATTATCCATCTTATCTCTTAAGAAAAATATTTTCTGCAGTTCACACATAAAAATAGCATGTACTAAAAAGTACATAACTCAAAAATTAATCAATCAATTTTTAAATCAAGTTGAGTACCCAATTTAGCAAAGTGTATGCATGTTATGTGTGAAAACAATGAGAGATATGACTGTGAAACTACAAGATGGATACAAAAAAACAATTCAATGCAGGTGAATCCTAAACATAAATAATGCATGAAAAAATTTTTGGTCAAAAACTTAAAAACTGAAATTTTTTCAGTTTCGATCGGTTGATCATCGATCAAATACCAATCGAGTCAAGCAGATTCAAACCAAAATTTTTATCGCAATTTCGATCGGTCGAGAAACAACTTCGATCGATCGAAAATCTGGAAAAACCAGTTTTTTGAAAAACAGAGCATTTTAATACAGAAACTCCTCAAAGCACATTGTATTATGAATAAAATGCATGAATATGAGATGAAAAGTTTTTCAAAACACTTGAATTCAACCTAGATCTTTCAAAAACAAGATTTTCAATCAATTTGTCCTCAAAGCTCAAACATTAAACACATTTTGCATTAAAATCAATGAACTTTTAATCTTGGATGGCCACAACAAGATCACACACAATATAATGTACTAAGTTTAGCAAAGAGTAACTTGTGTAGTGTGTGCAACTAGCAAAAGCTTAAGATACATGTAAGGTGATATGTGAATAGTAATCAATCACAATTTTTACAAAATTCATCACATAAATTTGAAAGAGACTATCACCTAAAGAGTTATATCATATAACTCTCACATCTACTAGAATACAAGCTTGCAATCATGTAAGTTTCTTGATTTGCCTCATAATGTACACACCAATTTTATTTCAATTTGAATTTATTATATCCCAATAATGTACACACAAATTTTAGCATTAATCCGAGGCTACACCTTATGTTCTTTTTGTGCATATGTTACACTTTCTCGCACACAAAATCTTATGATATGCACTAAGGTGTTCATGATTGGCTAGTAAACAGTGGTGAGATGGTTATTTATGCCTTTCTCAATAAGTTCAAGTCCAACAATTAAAGGCATGTGACTTCAAGATCAAGATCAAGTGATCAAAAACTATAAATATCTTCCCACACAACATGCACTACAAAGCTCAAACTAGTAAAGTGCAATAAAATAAGCTCATCCAAGCTAAACAAGGTATATAAACATGTTATGTAAAGATAATATGGCCAATCGTTGATTATAAATCCAAGATGTGAAATACAAAACACAAAAATCTTTTTGGTTTAAAAACTTTATGACCAAAAACAAAAAACACACATTATGTTAAATGAACAATGCAAATGCAATGCATGACAATGCAAATGCAATGCATGACAATGCTTAACTAAGCTATAGAGAGTATACAACTAAGAAATATCAATTTCTTAATTAACCCTTGAGTACATGTACAAATTAGTACATACTCATACAAAATTAGAAATAGCTTAGCACTTATATAACACATACTATTCAAGTTTCTCCACAATGTCAAACATGTTCTAAATTAAGAGAGAGATATCATAATTCATGTAATCCTCAAAAAAAATAAAACAAGACTAAAAAACAGAAACAAAACATGTCCACAAATAATTGAAAGAATTAAATTAGGGACAAGTCAACAACACTCACCTTAGAGAATCTTTTCTCATCCATCTAGCACGAGTCTTCGGCTTTGTAGGTGAAAATTCATGTGAAGCAGAGTGTATTTGAGGGATTACACCAATCTTCTGAGAAAGACTGAAATCCTGCAAATTCCTTTCACAAGCCAGCAAGCTTAAATTTTTCAAAATAATATGAAACAATTTATATGGACTTATGGCAAGAAAAATATCATCACATATCCTAAATTGAAACACAGAATGCTTAAATTTCAATTTATAACAATTAGGACGAATGTGACCGGAGACACCACAAAAGTGACAAACAAGAACAAATTTAGGAACATTAATATTCCTAACAACAAATCTAGTCTCAGATTTTGGTTTTTGTCTCAACAAAGAACAATTTGGTCTAATATGACCAACAACACCACAAAGGTGACAAGTAAGCACAAAAACAGATTTATTATGCTCTTTAATAGTAGGTTTAGACATAGGTTTAGAAACTTCAGCGTCTACATCAGAACTTTTACCTTTGTCTAACCTAGCAAAATAAGCATTTTCTTTATTATTCCTCTTGAAATGAGGGATATAAACTTTCTCAGTTTTAGGCTTAAGAGAAACAGAAACACTTCTGTTATCAACAGCAGGCTTGGTACTAGTCAAATTTTCAAGTTTAGCTTAAGATTCAACTAACTCTTGTTCCAAGCTTTTCGTCTTGAGAGGAAATTTGATTTCTCAAAAATTCATTCTTTTTATTAGATTCATCTAATCTAACAAGTAATTCCTCTTTTTCAAGATTAGCCAATTTTAACTCTTCCTTGAATTTCTTAGCAATTTTCATAGATTTCAATAATTCTTTACGGAGAGTTTCACAGGCATCAATAAGATCAACAGAAGCATGAGCAGAAACATGATCAGAAAGACATTTCAAATTATCCATGACAACATGGGTCAAGGATCAGCTCTTAGATCAAAAGATCTAAAACAAAAGAGCTACCCACTCTGATACCACTTGTACGTTTTTAGACCCCTTAAAACATAACCAGATTAACCTAGTTAATTAGCCAAGTGATTACTTAGTCAAATTATCAAATCTAGGTTAACACAATCTTATAATCATATCAATGTAAAGTGTGGAATATAAAGAACACAACAATATGATAACTCAGGAAAACCAAACCGGTAAAAAAACCTGGGGAGGATTTAACCTATCTATCCTCAAGGTAAAACGAATTCATTATGAAAGAATTGAAGTTTACACAATAGCGACTTAGACCACTAACATCCTATTGCTACCTCGAGTAGGAAATTTACTACCACGACCCCATGATAGCTCCGAGTCCACGGACTGTAGTGATTTGATCATACTATAAGTGTTTACAAATTTGAAAATTGCATGATATAGTGAATGATATAGATACACATGTTTCATGCCTACTTAAGAATACATATATCGTTTTGATAAAATAAAAATGCAAATACCTTTCAATTATTTTTTTATATTCTTGATTATGTATTATTAAAATTTTCCCCTTTTGTTGGACTTTGTTTTAATTGTTGTAAAAACAACTAAATTTTAGCAAGAATATCATATTTCAAACCAATAGTTTCTCATATAATTCTTAGAAAAATAACATCAAAATTTCATTGTACTTAAATTATTAATGCAAAACTTAAAATAATTAATAGAACAAAATAAATTTATTTGTCCTATTAGTAATTGTGTAGATCAAAAGCAACCAACAACGGCTTTGTAAGGTTGATATGAGATCTACACAACTAATTTTTAAAGAAAGGGAAATAATCCACAATGGGAAGTCTAAGCAACAGATTGATGACGAAAATGACTGAATCAAAAATATATATGCCTGGGAATGTTGTTCCTAAGATACATAAAATCAATTTAAAGACAAGAAAAACTTAGATCTATTTCTTAGATTTCTCCCTCTGTTTCTCTCTCTTGTTCTTGCTTAAACTTTTTCTCTCTAATTTTCTGAACCCCCCTTCCTCCTCCTTTTATAGACCTTTTTTTTCCCTCTCTCTTCAGTTGGCTTGTTCCTAGCGCTAGATTTGGGGGATATTTGTCCGGTCATCCCCCTAACTTGCCACTTTTTGATCATGAAAAAGGACTTTGGGGGAGTTTCTCCTGTTCAGACCAGTCATTCAGCATTTAATGCGGCAGAGATTAGGTGGGAAACCTCATTAATGT
The DNA here is from genome assembly GCA_030021035.2 of Notholithocarpus densiflorus. NCBI lineage: Eukaryota > Viridiplantae > Streptophyta > Magnoliopsida > Fagales > Fagaceae > Notholithocarpus > Notholithocarpus densiflorus. The sequence goes on from JARYZH020000046.1 coordinate 1,285,912, forward strand.
GAAGGTGACTATTCCATTGATCCTTATTTGTTCTTTGTGCTCCCCGAGATGTATTGGAGGAGAAGTGGCATCTTGGATTAGGAGGGGGTGAACTTGCCGTGGTTCCTTTATTACTTATCAGAAGAGAAGAATCCGCCTATTACCTCGGTAACAAACCTCTGGAAAGGAAGTTTTCCCGGTCTTCCACGGTAATGGACCTGGGCAGATTCCCTTCATCCAACAGTCTATTTCTTCCATATATCTATCTTGGGTCAGGCCCATTTTCTTTAAAAATGATATACTAGGCTTTTTGGTCCTTGTCTCGAGCTCACATTCATCCCCCCCACAATAATCTTTTTAATTACATAGAATAAATATTACAATGTTGGTTTATACACACACACACACACATATATATTAGTTGGGTAAATTATCATTTTGGTCCCTAACATTTGTCCTATGTGTTAAAGTGGTTAGTGACATTTTAAATGTATCAATTTAGCCCCTAACCATTTGATATTGTGTCAAAATAATCTCTATTGTTAAGTGAAGTATGGAAAAAACTGACGTGACTAACAATGATAATAAAATAATATATTTTTGTTGAGTGGATGACACATGGAATGCCACCTAATTTTATTTATAAAATAAATAAAAAATCATAATTTATAGCTCACATGCTTTGCTGCAAGCAATGCTACTAACACAATTTGGCAAGGTTAAACTGAATAATTGGTTCTCATTTAGGCTTACCACTGATCTTACTTTTTTATCTACCATTAACAATTTGCCACATTAATAGGTGTGAAATTTTTTTTTGTGATAGACTTTCTCACTTCTCCGTCGAATGCTCCTCTTTGATAAAGTCTATAGACACAAAAAATTCATAAACTTTGTAAAATAATTCTACCATAATATGCAACACATTTGCCTCCAAATTTTATTGTCAAACTTTATGTAGTCCATAGTAGACTCACCATCTATAATGATGTATGACAAAATATAGAGGGTTAATCTTTATCTTTTTTTAATTTTTGAAAATTTTTTTATATAATTTAAATAATTTTAAGATTTAGGATTTTATTTATTTGATTTTAGGTGTTTTAAGGGCTTTATTTCTAGTCAAATTAGAGTCCTATTCGGTATTGTATTAATAAGGATATGTTTAGGAATATTTTGATTTCTAAAATGAGAATTTTGGAGTCTTTTAAATAGGCATGCAATTTGTAAAATGAAAACAACAATCCGCTTTCAATAAAATTTGATGTTTTCTTTATTATTGGTGGATTTCAAAGCTCCTCCTTAAGGATTTAGGGTTTTGCATTTAGTCAAAACAAGATCTATAACCTATTTCGCCTTTTGTTTTGTGTCACTTGATATCCAAGCTTGTTAGCATCTTGATATGGCAAAAGGCAACTATTAAAGTAATTTCACTATTGATGATGATCGTGGGGTGAAGGCGTTGGTTCAAGCTCATGATTAGACATGGCAAAACGGGTCAGAATGTTCTAACCCGACCCGAAAAATACCTAACTCGAACCCAATTTTTTGACCCGTGACCCAACCTATTTTTTTTGCAGGTCAACCCAACCCGACCCGAATAACCCGTGACCCGACCCGTTAAAAAAAAAATTCGCAAAAAAAAAATAATATTTAGACTACGTCCTGATACTAGGTGCATAAAGCATAAAGCACCAGAACTAATAGTCAATAAATTACAGATATAGACAACAAACAAGACAAGACAATAACTTCACATTCAATTTGACTATTTGAGCTTCACAACCAATAAAACTTCACAGACATGAGAGAATGAGACACAGACAACACAAGACAACCATTAAAAAAAAAAAAAAAAAATCTCATTCAATTTGACTAGCTAACTAGCTGTAGTCTAAAGCCAAAGGCACAAACGTGAAAGTGTGAAATGTGACAAACCATGACATGTAGTTTTTTTTTTTTTTTTTTCTTCTTTTGTGGGAATGATATTATTAGTAATGTAAACTTAAAATATACTTTTTACAAGTTTACAAGTTTGCTATCATGTGTGTGAATTACTTACCTTTCTACAAAAAAATCAAACATTTATTTTAAATATCTTGATTTTCCATGCTAATTATGTATTTAAATTTTTACAGAGCAAGAATCCAAACTTTTTGTACTGGTGCTAGACTTAATGATAAGGATAGGTCATGATTCATATATAATGGTTACTCATGTTTATTTCTTTCTTGATTCATGGGCACTCTCTCTTGTGGCACTAGTATGTATAGAAGTATTGTCCTCATGTGAAGTGGTGTCCTGTGACCTAAGTATGCAAATACTTCTCTGATAAAGGAGTTTGAATGTAGAAAAAAACTTTGGCTTATTAGAGGATTCCCCTTCTAACACCCATTCTGTTTTGGTGGTCTTTAAAGCTGATTAAGCTAGTCTTGCTAGCTACTACTGGGTGGCTTTTCTATATATTGGTGCAGGACAATGAATTGTACAATCGATATTCAGATTAGCTGGCTTTATTGACTTTTGCATCATTAGTAAAGCTAATTAAGATGGTTTGCTGGCTTACTTGTTTTATTTGTTTTAAGATTTATCTCTTTTTGATGTTGTAAACTTGTAATTATATGCATTTTGACAGTGAACTATTAACATTGAAGACTTTTTCCATCATGAATTTATGACTATAAATAATTTTTGTCATGCTCAAAACTATCATAATTGAAAGGATATTAACAAGTGGCATTAAGTGCAATTCATTTCCTTAATTGATTTTATTCATTTTCTCTAAATAGGTTGTCATTGATTTGTTTTTTTAATTGAAAAAAAAAAAAAAAAAAAAAACTTGTTTGAAAAAAACAAGTCAACCTGACCCAACCCGACTTGTGGCCCGATTGACCCGTTTAAAAATGACATGTTTTGACCCGCGACCCGATTGACTCGCAAACCCGATTGACTCGCAAACCCGATTGGCTCGACCCGAACCCAACCTGACCCGCCCGTTTTGCCACGTTTACTCATGATGAAAGGATGACTCATGCACTCCATGAGATTCATGAAATGCTCATTGATCTTGGTTTATAACGCAAAAGCGATCATGAGGATGGTAGGGATATTCATGTCAAAAACTATGCTCGTAGTGGACTTATTAACCAATACGTTCTTAATTTTAATGATATTCCTTACTTTGATGGAGTATTATACAAAGTAGATTGCATATATTGAATCTTGGAATTTGAAGATTATTTTTCTTACTTAAAGAATCCTAAAGATTTCAAGTTGCAAGTTGTACCAAGCAAGCATGAGAGCAATGCAACAAATTGGTGGAGTGAATACAATATTTTAGATTGCGAAGTGGTACCTAGAATTTCCTTATGGCCAAGATTGAAAATATTGGTGGTTAATTTTTTCTTCCCCTATGATAGTAATAGACAAAATAATTTATTTGAAGGGGATTGTAGTGAGAAGGAAGATCAAAATTTGGAGCCCGTTTGGATAGGCGTTTTCCTGGACAAAAACGCACGGTTTGATACAAAACGCAATATACACAATCGTTTGGAGAAGTTGTTTAAGCTAAATCACGTTTACAAATCGCACAAATCCGCGATTTCAAAGAAGTAGTATCTAATTGCATTTTCAATGTCGAGCAAATAGAAAGTTTTCGCACTGCTATTTTTTTCGTTCAAAAAACCAAAAATACCCCCAAATAGCTGGCTATATTATCCCTTTTTTTCTTTTTTTTTCTTTTTTCTCTTTCAATAGTCACTCTTCACCAATTTCCCTCAGTAACCTCTACTTCGTTGAATTTCGGCCGATATATCAATTCTAGGTGGTACTGAAAAGAACATACCTTTTTACGTTTTAAACAATTTTTGCTTCTTTCCGGACCGGTACAAAATTACACACAAAATGCTTCTTTCCCTCCCCTCACGCCAGTCATACTTTCTGCCTCCCTTCATTTCTAACTCCTCTTTACACTAACGATGAAGTCATGCCATTTGGTGGAGAGCGGCGGCACCGGTAAATATCCAACAAGCTTCCTTGAGGAGGGGTTGAAGGTCTGAAGCTTTAAGAGAAAGAGAGATTCTGAGGTGAAAGATAGAGAGAGCTGTGATGGAGCTGAAAGAGTCAAGGAAAATAAAGAAACGTTTGATAGTGAAGTGATAAGTTTAAACGTATGAAGATGAGTGCTTCTTGGAAATCGTAATGACATGTAGGTTGTACTTGTAGGTCTTAGGCATGTGATGTGGATCAGAGAAAGAAAAAGAAACTAATAAAGGTGGGAGGCAACTGGCAAGAGGCATCATGCATGTGTTTGGTTTTATCACCCACTATTTTAATTTTTCTAATTATTTAGGAGCCGTTTGATTACGTTGTTCTAGTAATGTTATTTGTATTTTTTGAAAATATGTGTAGGTAAAAAAGTGTGTGAAAATACGTATAATGTTGTTTAAAAACTAAAAACATGTGTTTAAACACATGTACCAAACGGGCTCTTAATCTTTTTCTACCAAGCCCCTCTCACGTAATATCTCATTTCTCACCTACTACCTCTTCTTTTTTATTATCTTTTTTTGGTCTTATACTTTTATCTCTGATCAATTTTTTTTTAATAAACTTATAAGCTTAACAAGTTTAATTGCTTAATAGATTAACTTTGATGAATAACCAACAATATATAAAAAATAGCTATAACCCGAAATGGCATACCGAAATAGACCGGTACCGAAATATTCCGTTCCAATTGACAAACTGAAACGGGTTCTGAAACGGTATTTAGAACATTGCAGGTAACCATATTCTTCTTTCATTATTCTTGAATTTTTACTATAGATTTGAGCTTTTGCATGGTGGGTTTAACAATTTACTTCAATAGAAATTTTGGGTTTGGTTTTTAGTTCTTGGCAATGGGTATCTTTGGGAAGGAACTTTTCTTAGTTTGGATTATGAGCTTATGTGATTAAGTTTTGACTTGTTTCTAGTATTTGTGAATTCCAGATGGCTTGGTGTGCAATGGTGTATAACATCTGGATCCAAATGAATAATAGGGTACATAATGGGGTAGTTTAAACAGAGGAGCAGTTGGTAAGAGATATTTGCAAATATGTAAAAGCTAGGATGGCTACAAAGAGACCTGTTTGTAATTCAATTCTTAATAGAATGTTGTGTAATAATTGGGGGTTATCTTGGTCCTAGAGGAGAAGCAAAATGTTTTTTTGTTGTCCTGTTATAATTTCTAGAAACTAGTTTGTAATTTGAGTTTGGTCTTTAGCGAAAAGACTTATTCTGATTACAGAAAAATTAAGATAGCCTTAACAATATAGTTAAGTCATTTTTTGGAATTTACACTCAAAACAGCTATTTTTAAAACAGCTTATCCAAACGCTTAATTTGGCTTTAAAAATAGAAAACGCATATTTTCACATTTTTACCAAACGCTTATCTGTGGTTTTTAAAATGGAGTTTTCAAAATGCACGTTTTAAAAACGCTAGTTTTTAAAATGCACATTTTAAAACAGCTTATCCAAATAGGCCCTTGGATGTCATTGATGTAGAGAAATTTTCAAATTTTGAAAATACATTTTTTGTTAAAGAAGTCTAGCAAGAAAAAGTTTTGACAAAGATTGAAGGGCTGGAAGACAGACAATTTGAAGAGAGACCATTTTTCAAAGATGATATTTTAGAGTAAGTTTGTGAAAAAAACTCGAGGAAAATATGAAGTTGATTAGGGACAATGACAAAAAAAAAAAAAAAACGAGTTGGAGATTATTAGAAATACTATCAAGAATTTAATGGAGGTTAGATATGAAGGTGAGCTCATAACCCTAAAGTCTTAGATGACAACGCATCAAAGTGGAACCGGATATTATTCAGTTTTCTTTCAATAAAATTGAGGTTTTCTTTATTTCAAGCGGAACTCTTTCTTGTGGATTCAAGAAACTTCGCATGGATTTAATGGTTTACGATTAGCTAGAATGAGATCTAGCCTTATTGAATTTCTATTTCGCATCGATAAACATCTATCATGTATAATGAAAAAAATACATATAAAGAACCCAATATAAACTCATATGAGTGAAGGTATCTTTTACCAACATAATAAAAAAAAATAAGTGAAGGTATCTGAATGTTCCAAAGTTAAAAACCGATTAGTGTCTTAGTCTGATGATAAAAATTAGGGATGGCAATTTTACCCCGCCCCCTTAACCCGCCCCTCCCTGCTTCGCCCCATGTGGGTTTTCCTTGTCCCGCAAAGGTGGGGTGGGGATGGGTTAAGATTTTAGCCCCGCACCACGGGACGGGGTAGGGATGGGTTTAGACTTTTTAGACCCACCCAGCCCTGCCCCTGCCCCTACCCATCCTCGCCTCGCCCCACGTTGATAAGGGTTATAATTTTAAATTTTTCATACCCTAAAACCATACTATTTAAAAAAACATATTAATATTAACTTATTTTATTTTACCCAACGTGGTTCTTTGCCTCTATTTTGTTATGTGTTATACTATGAGTTTTTTTATTTTTTTATTTTTTTATTTGGTGATTGTCTTGTAAAACACTTGGATAATGTTATTCAATTTTTGCTAAAAATTATTTTGATTTGATGGGATAAATTTAGTTGTAGTTTCAAGTATATTTTTATTGATGAAATAGGTTTTATTAAAAAAAATTGTACTAGTTGTAGGGCAAATTAACAAAAAAATAGAGTTTTACGGGGCTTTGTGGGGCCCCAAGGGGCAGAGATGGGGCGAGAAAGTTCCTCGTCATGCGGGGCGGGGCGGAGCGGAGATGGGGCAAGACAAAACCATGCGGGGTGGGGGTGAAGACCCCATCCTTCGGCTTCGCCCCGCCCCTTTGCCATCCCTAATAAAAAGATATCATTAGGAGTGATGAGGTTGAAACTATCTTTAAAAAAAAAAAAAAAAAAAAATTGTATAAAAGTCTATGACTATGAAGAACCATTTGTAAAAGATTCATAAATGCTTTATATTCTTTTTGATACAATAAATGCTTTATATTCTTATTACTGCTTTTATGTTGATAAAAACAATTCCCTATTTTGCATAGTAAAAAAAAAAAAACTTTATGAATCATTTAGGGTATAATTTATCAGGAACACCAATTAAATAATCAAGTATTTATCAACAAGATACATCATTCAAAATTTCAATTTACTGTATAACCAGGTATAATGCAAACTCATTCTCCAAAAAAAAAAAAAAAAAGTGTAATGCAAACATAAAAGATTACCAATTGGTTTCTATGTAAATCAAAAAGTTATGTATTATGATTATTAGGGGAAAAAAAAAACAGTTGTGTATTATTTAAAATATACCTATTAATCATGTTTCCGTAATCGACAATATTTACATTTTATATTTCTCTGGTGATGAGGTCAAATACCTATTAATCATTTTTCTGTAACCGACAATATTTACATTTTATATTTCTCTGGTGAGGTCACGTATTAATTATTAATCATGTTTCCGTAATTGACAATATTTACATTTAATATTTCTCTGGTGAAGTCAAACATATAAATAATCAATTCCAAATGGTATATCTATATACTTTGCTGTGACCGAAACTTCATGAACTATTGCCCACACATGGGTATTGACTAGTATTTCATAAACACAACTAATTACGAACGGAATTACGTCAAAGAACAATTATAACTCTTTTTTTAGAGGAAGAACAATCATAACTTAATAATATTCATAAATCCTAATGCAGATTGGGAAATCTTGCCAACCACTAATGAAAATGATACAACAACATAGTTTGAAGAGACTTTAATATCACATATAAGAAATCTAAAACAGTAGAAGGATTAAAACTTACCTTTTGAAATTTTTGTTTAAGTGATATAGTAGAGAAAATCCCTTTGTAAATTAATGTATTAGAAGGAATCTTTTAGTCCATAGCCTCTATTTTAGAAAATCTTTTGATGTAGAATATATTAATATTAATATTTTGAAGAACAAAGGATTTTTTAAAAGCTAGACTAGTGCACCACATTAAGCCTATCAATGGAAATAATCTTACATAAAATGATTTTTTTTTTTGAGAGAGAGAGAGTTTCAACCTATGGCGTCCGCTTCTGATGATAGCTCTTTATATAATATATGAATTTTTAAAATTTTGATTTCCCAAATCATACCTGAATCCCCAAGAATCCAATTGGCTTAAAGAGGTCCAAAAAAAAAAGAGAGGATTGGTCCTCCCTCCCACCTTGCATGCCAATATTTTTTTTAGGGATTAAATTTTATCACAACCACCGCACACTCTTGGTACGATGACTACTCTACAAGTATAAGTGCTTTTGGGGTGTGGGGGGTAAGGGCTAGGGTTCATGTCTCCAGAAAGGAGTTTCACACACATATACACTTAGATTAGGCTAGAGTAGAATTTTTATCTTGTATCCAAAAAAAAAAAAAAAAAAAAAAAAAAAAATCTTATAACAGTCAAGATTAATTAATATCTAAATTTATTGAAATATGATAAAGATTTAACCCAAAAAAATTAATAACCTTTAGTCAAATTCCACCTTCATTTATTATACAAATGCTATGCTAAATGAAATTATGGGTAACCTACATCTTAATTGTTATAGCATTTTTTTTTTTTTTTGAATAATACAAGTTTTTTTTCTTGTATGTTTTTGTATTCAATATAAAACTTGAAAGCTGAAACTTATTTAATTATTTACACTTCACAATCAAAATAGTAATTATAAATTTAATGTTCATTTGCTTGTTTATGCTTTATTATTTTCTATTTATACTTTGGTTGTAGTAATATCAATTTATTTAATTATATTTTGTTAAAAAGTGAATTAGAACCACTTCTTTTTCCAGTTCTTTATCCTATTGGATTTTAAAGTCACGACTCAAACTGAAATTCTTACTATGAAATAACAGTCAAATGCTAGAGGATTTTCTTTTGTTGACCTTCATTTTATTAAGGTTTCGTTTGGGAGTTCATAAAGGAATGGAATGTATTTAAGCAAGGGAAAAGAATGTAAAAGAATGAAATGGAATGAAATTAAGTAACATTGATTGAATATTTTAATATAAAGGAAGGGAAATGAATGAAAATGAATGGAATATAAGTAATTTTGTTTGGGAGTAATATAGAGGGAATAGAATGAAATCATTTTATGACAATATTACTATTAGACCCCCTATTTTAAAATAAATGGTTGAATATATAGGGGTATTTTGGGAGTTTTAGTAAAAAATTCGTTAAATCTAATTTCATTCCCTCTTATTTCTTCCAATTTCGGGAGGAATGAAAATTTGAGGTTTTAAGGGAATAGAGAGGAATGAGTATTCCCTCCTTCCCATTCCATTCCCTCCCACTTAAACTCCCAAACAAGGGAATGGACTTTCCATTCCTTCCATTAAAACTCTCAAACAAGGGAATGGAAGAATATTCTAAAATTATTCTTTTCATTTCTTTCCATTCCTTCCTCCCAAATGAGAGTTTCATTTGGGAGTTCATAAGAGAATGGAATGGAATGATCATAAGGGAATGAAAATGAATGGAATGGAATAGAATGTATTTAAGTAAGATAAAGGAATGGAAAAGAATAGAATGGAATGGAATTAAGTAACCTTGATTGGATGTTTTAAAATAAAGGAATGAAAATGAATGGAATGCAAGTAATCTTGTTTGGGAGCAACATGGAGGGAATGGAATGGGATTATTTTATGACAATATTACTATTAAACCCATATTTTAAAATAAATGGTTAAATATATAGGGGTATTTTGGGAGTTTTAGAAAAAAAATCATTAAATCTAATTCCATTTCCTCCCATTCCTCCCAATTTCGGGGGGAATGAAAATTTGAGGTTTTAAGGGAATAGAGAGGAATGAGTGTTCCCTCCTACCAATTTCATTCCCTCCCACTTAAACTCTCAAACAAGAGAATGGACTTTCCATTCCCTCCATTAAAACTCCCAAACAAGAGAATGGAAGAATATTCTAAAATTATTTTTTTCATTCATTTCCATTCCATTCCATTCCCTCCTCCCAAACGAGGCCTAAGTAAAAAGTGTAAAAAATCCATTCTGCGTACAATTGACGTTTTTGGAGCGTCTTACTTTCGCTCAATTCACAAGGTTCCACAAGCAATCAATATTTCAAGATTCAATTTTTGGACGTGAGCAAAACTCTGGTGTTTTAAAAGCAATAGTCAATATTGCACATTGATGCCAATCTAGTTTTGAAAGTACCAAATCTAGGTGGAGGTGCCGAGTCTGCCGACGGTAGATCAAGTTCTTTTATTTGGTGGCATTAATAATTTAATATTCATACATTAGGATGTCTACATAAGGAAGTGAAGAGATAAAGCTAAAGTTGATTTAGAAGGTTGTGATAGTGATAGGGTAGAAAAGGCTCACTATGAAGAGTTCCATAAGCTTGGAATTTGATTTTAATTTTTTTTTTTTTTTGGATCTATAATTTCCTATATTATTAATTTGTACATCTGTTGTTGATGATGCACAAAAATCGTCAGTGAGCTGATAGTCCTCAAACGCTTTGATGGGTACCTGAAGAGCAAAGAACCAATAATCTAACAGAGAGCACCGGTGTGGTACCGGCCAAGAACTCTCCAAAGATCAAGTTAGTGAATGAGAAATCTCTGAGAACTCTATAGTGAGAGAACTAGGGAATTTCTGCGTACCTGTGAGAGGAGAGAAATTGATGCTTATATAGTGGGGAGTAGTGAATCAAGATCCCTTGGATGTAGGAACCTTTCCATGTAGAGGAGATCTGTGGCTAGGGTTTTCGAGATTTTAGGGAGGCTTTTCCATAAGGGGAAGATACGAATGTGTAGCAATGTCTTAGGACGTGATGCGCAAGATATTCCATTTTTTTGGGGATTTATGCATGTAGATCACGTAAAGGACTATGGGACCCACCACTTTTGTTCGTCGACTTGGCCAATCGTCCGTTAATATGCAGAGCAGATGGGGCCTGTCTGGCCGTCGGCTTCCAATCGTCATCCCTCTCCATTTGTGGCTACGACGGGTTCGAGGGGCCACGACGGCAGAGGAGAAGACAGCCTAGATGGAGACAATTCTAGACGAAGAAAGGATGATCTTGACGGAGAGGTCAATCCAGATGAAAAGAATGATCTTAATGGAGAGAGAACGATTTTTGTCCGACGGACACCTATTTCCTATCAAGATGAAAATGCCCTTATCAGTTGTTTTTGATGTATTATTGAGTTTATAAGTTTGCTATATTGTTCCAATTAAGCTTTAGCAAAATTTTAAAAAGTTATTGAGGGTTAGTTTTTTTTTTTTTTTTTTTTTTTGGTGTGTGTGTGTTTATACATATAGCACTAACCCAAAACGATACACCAAAATAAAATTGGTGTCTAAAAGCTTTCATTCCCATGGAAAAATTAAAATATCACCAGAACACAATTGGCAAATTTTGAACTCTACATATGACTATTCGAACATTTGTATTAATTGTAACTACACAGTTGACCAATTATTATGAGTAATTTCACAACTTTGTTTTAATAATCAAATAAAACCTATGTTAATGATTTTTTATTTTTTATAATTTAAAAGAAGAAAGGTTTAACTAAGCTTATTGGGAATTATTCACGCAACTAAAAAAACCATCAATTTCAGGGAGTTTGAACTTTGAACCCAGCTATCGTCACACCCATATGGCGACCAAAAAAAAAAAAATATAGCATCTTACTTTAATAAGAAGCCTTAAGATTTATTGGGAAATATATCTCTGAACCCCATTGAATATAAATAAGGAGCTTTAAGATTTATTGGGATATATTTGACCAACAACTAGATAGAACACAGAACACCATGAATTTCATCATGGCAATACTGCGTAGACCACAAGCTAATCCCCTTCGCGTGATTAGCCCTTACTATTGTGCTCCTTACCCTGTGGATCTTGGAATTGTCAAGAAAGTTTTTACTTTAAGTGATGGCAACTTTGTTGTCACGGATACTAATGGCAACATTATTTTCAAAGTAAAAGGAGTCTTCTCCCTTGTTCATAAACGTCGGATCATTGTTGATGCTGCTGGAAATCCTATTGTTACTATACGAGATAAGGTAAATTTCCAACTCTAATTAGTGATTTGTTAGCAGTGAGAAGAAAGCTAGCTAAATGTGCGTCTGCTTGCCTTAATACATATATTTCATGGTTAAATTTTATTCTTTATATAATCAATAATTCTAGGGATAACATTTTTTTTTTACAACTATTGACATAATATGTTGTGTTATAAAAGTAGTGTCAATGAGAAACCTAGTTCAAATTAATGTTGTTGTTGTTGTGTGTGTGTGTGTGTGTTTTTTTTTTTTTTTTTTTTTTTTTTTTTTTTTTTTTAATTTTAATTATGATATCTTAATCTTGTATGTGCACATGTCGGCACATCATTTAAAGTTTTAATTTACATAACATTAAATACTTTAAAAAAAAAAATACTTATACAACTTATTACTTAATCTGAAACATGAAATTAATTTATTTCAGACAGAGAATATCATTCTCTCTAAAAGGGAATAAACAAACATGATTAATTAACCATAATATATTCATATATGACGGTAAAATGTTGAAAGAGCATTTTGGTGGTGAAAATTTTATGAGAATGATGATCACAAACAAAACACATTTTGATAATGTCTCTTTTGTTGAATGTTACACGAATTAATTTCACCTAACTGCTTATTCCTTAATGCAGAAAATGACTGCACATAGAAGATGGAAAGCTTTTAGGGGAGATAGCACAAACTCTAAAGATTTGCTCTTCAGTGCTAAGACACATTCAGTGGTCCAGCTCAAAACTAAATTAGATGTCTTTTTAGCACATAACTCGAAAGAGAAGGTTTGTGATTTTAAGGTTGAAAGAAGTTGGTTCAAGAAGTCTTATGTCATTTATGCTGGAGACTCTTCTATGGTCATCGCCAGAGTAAGATATTCACCACACATGCACAAAACCTCTCTCTTAATTGCTAAAAAGCATATCATAATATATGATTAATTTAATCAATTATCATGATTGGTTTAGATAGTTTTATTTAGAAAAAGAGATTTCAATTTCAATTTTCAACAAGTCTAGGGGGAAAACACTTTTCACAACTGTTGTGATTGATCATTGATGCATGACAAAAATGATTTCAGTAATGAGTTTTGGTGTAAGTGATGTTACTCTAATCACAAGTTGTGACAAAATAGAGGTATACTTTTAATATATGATCATCCTTAACTCAGTTCGTTCTCGGACCTGGTTAGCTTGGTCGGACAGCAGCAGAAAAACCTGGAACTTTTTACAGTGCTGGCATGGTTTGTATGGTATAGGAGAAATAAATGCCGCCTCAAAGGGCCCAGCCTCCCCCCGAGAAGATTTTCGATGCAGCACAGACCTCGTGGACGGAATTCCAGGAAAAACCAGCGTGCAGAACCGATCCTCCAAGACCTGTTTGCTCGAGATGGAAACCACCAACGCTGGAAACTTAGAAAACAAATTATGATAATGCTTTATTCGCTGAGACAGGAGAAGCTGGAGTAGGAGTAGTGGTTAAGAATGAAAGGGGTGAGATGATGGCTTCCTTAGCTGAAAAAATTCACATGCCATCAAGTGTGGAAATTTTAGAAGCTTTGGACGAAAGGAGAGCAGCTATTTTCACAGTGGAACTGGGACTTCATCGAAGGATGAAGTCTATTTTGGGTTTCTTACAAACCTGTTCCTTCTCTCATACTAGGCGACAGGGTAATGCTGTTGCTCATGTTTTAGCTAGGAGAGCTAGTTTGTCTTCTCCTCTCTCTGTTTGGATGGAATCTGTTCACGAGACATTTCTTATTTAGTTTTTGCTGATGTACGTTCCTAGTTTGTTTTAATTTATTTCATGAGGATGTTACTAAAAAAAAAGGCAATTGCATTTTTCTTTTAACGAAATAAATTGCTGCTTGTTGTAATCTTGTTGTAATTGGGGAATTTAGTATGCAAATATAGGGAAGAAACTTAAACTAATTTATTTGTTAATTGTGGGAATTGCAGATGCGTAAGAAGTGCACGGCTCAAAGCATCTTGATTGGAAAGGATTACTTTGTGGTGAAAGTTTATCCTAATATTGATTATGCATTTATAGTTGCACTAATTGTGATTCTGAATGAAATTAACCACCCAAAACACGTTGATTGAGACTTGAGATGGTTAATTTGAAGTTGCTATGAGTGGAAACAATAAATTTGTATGATGTATTATTATAAATGAAGTTTGGCTTGTAATCTTTTTCTTCTTTCCCTGCTTTTCTATTTTATTTAATGAGAAAAGTATTGTTATTGAACATCCTTTATTACATTGAGATTTGATATTTATGATTTGAGAAAGCAGAATATGAACAGTATGTAAAAGGTACTAGGTTGACAGCTGCTTCTGCATTGCCTACAAAGGAAGGAGAAGGTCATTTTCTTAGGAATGGAAAACGGTTTTTTTTTTTTTGGGGGGGAGGTGTAAAAGAATGATTTAGAATTAAAATGGATAGATTTAAAGATGGGTTTTGAAGATTCACAGTTAATGAAACCAGGAGCATTTCATGCATGTAATTCTAAGAAACAGATATTTTTTGTGGAAGTAGGAAAATCCAAACAAACAATTTTGTTGAATAGTTTGTTTAGTAACCTGTGGCAAGAAAATGTCATGGAAACAAACCAATTCAGATTTACATGATCTATTCTACCTTAGGTCCCTAAACTTCTTGTGATATTAAGCACAGTGAAAGAGAATTTGATATTGTTGGGAAGTAATTGGAAACGAACTTTCATGTTTCTTGGCAATCAAAGCAGACACATACACACACACAACTATATATATATATAGTTTTATTAAAAAATAGATGTGCTGATATTTTACTTGATGAAAAATTACACAGCTTGAATAAGTTGTGGAAAGGGAAGTGCTATTTTAGGTATTGACTAAAGAAGTAATTTAAGTTTTGATGACATGATTAATTTGTTGTTGATTTTGTTGCTGTGTTTTAATAATCAATGATTTTTTCTTTGATAAATGGTATTTTGGGTGCTTTATATCACTATCCCGAATAGGGACCTCCTTGTATTTTTGGAAATTTCCCTTTTCTTTCTCATGCATTTGTTTAATTATTTTCTAAGATTCTCATTTTACTAGAATTGTGCGGTCCTATGCTAAATGCATAAGAATGCCTCTACCTCTCTCTTTGATTCTTTCATCAAACTCTAGTCCAGGTATGAAAAACCTCATTTATTCATGTACATTTTCATTTCCTTTTTCTTTCCCATCCATTCGTTCTTTTGTTTGGATTTATTTTGCATTGGAATATACATTGTGTTTATTTATCGCCCTTTTGAACTTCATTTATGTGTGCAGGTCCCTTTGTTCCAAATTATTTATTTTTGACATATTTGGAGAGCTTTTCACTGTTTCATAGGGTGCCAATCTTACAATTTGTTGCCAACCCGATTATAACCTCCAAAATTAGGGGTTTTAGCTTTGTTTGTGGATCACTCCATGTGCATCTTGGATTGAATTTTGGTTTTGTTTTGTCACATTATATTGTGCTTTATTTAAGTTCATGTCCATGTTAGTTGATTCTGGCATTATGTGTGCTGTTGCATTTAAGATTGTAGTTTCTCATAGCGTTTACTTGCTAATTATACTCTGATGGTAATTATTCTCTCTTATAAAACTCTTTGACTGTTTTAGTCGTTCAAATTGCCTTTACAGCTGTGGGGATGGTACTTTTGGGATTCCTAGCTAATGATGTGATAATTATGAAAATATGATGCTTCTTCTCTAACAACAACTATCAGTCCAATTACTTCCCAGCAATCAGAATTCGACTGTTTTAGTCGTTAATTGCATTTTATTCTTATTTTGATAATTTCTTTGTTTTCTAATATATTTGCTGCAGGTGATTATGCATTGCTTTTCTTGTAAGAATTTGTCGGGGGAAATATCAAAGTGGGGCGAATTATATATTTTGTTTCCAAATAAGCATCTTATCTTCTGCGTAGCAATCAATCCATATTATTTTATGGGTATCAATCAGTCTATCTTATCTAATGAGTACCAGTGAGTCCAACTTATCTTACTAAGTAGATCTCCTTGAAGGAGGAATGCAAGTTTTCATTAGAATCATTGAGGGGCATGTTGAAGTGTAAACAAGAAAGCTAAATTTTTTGCTTTCATTTGTAACCCTGATGTCATTATGCTATGTTCTTATTTTGTTTATGATATAGGATATTGTTAATTGCTTAAGTCTATGGCATTGCTTTAGGGCTAAAAAAGGTAGGCGAGGTTTACAAGGTTGGCATTTGGTATTTTTTGCTAAAATTAAAATGACCTTGCTCCAATATGTTTTTTCCTTACTTGTTTAATGTATTACATGTTAATTGATTACTTAATGAAGGCAACAATGCAAGATATAAAAGTTGTTTCAAACTCAAGGTTTTATAAATGTGTTGGTAGAAAAACCAGATTAATTAGTCTTTGTCAGTTTGTCATGCTTGTAGAATTGAATTTGATTTATTGTGTCATTATGGTCTGAGATTTTTAAACAATCAATCTTCATTCCTATCATGGCCAATGGGCTACAGCTCAATTGGGTTCAAGACCCACTGAGTGCCTGTGTAGCTTACCAATTAAAAGAAAATCTTCATTTCTATCATATTCTTATAACTGCATTTTTACAGTTTGAGAACAAATTACGACTAGTGAATTGGGAATTTAGTGCCTTTGTTAACTTGTATACCAAACAATCAGCAGAAATGTTAAAGGTCTCAAAACTCTATTGGGTTTATATGCTGACTATAGGATGCCCCTGTTCTGATTATTAGCTGTTTTTGTTTTCTTTATAGTTTATACTTTTATTTTCCTTTTAGCATCCTAAGGTTCTTTCAAGTAATAGTCACCCAAATTTCTTGGTGTGGTGTTTAAGTTTAACAGCATTTTTGTCTATTAAGATTGCTTAAGAGCTATAGTTTGGATGGAGGAAAAGTAGAGTAACTGGCCGGAAATTAGCCCAGCTGATATTATTTAGGCTTTGTTTGCCCTTTTCCAATATGAGTCTTTTAGGTTTTATATGTTGTTTTGTATTTTCTTCAATTTCTCTATGATATGGGCCTCTCTTTTTTTCATAATAAATTCAATAACGAGCAAGTCTTTTTATTAAATGTCCTTTTTTCTAATATGTTTTTCTGTGAGGAATGCTTATTATTATTATTATTATTATAGAGCTTCAATCTATGGCATTCGCTTGTTCGAATTAATGTTGTTATTCTATGAAATTTTACAATTAACTAATACTATTATTTTCAATTACTAGTAATTGTAAACGTCACTCTGTTACTCAAATTTATATTCATTGTTCATGACGTAGATTGATTTCTAATTGAAACAAGAAGCCTGAACTCTTTTTTTTTATAAGAAGCCTGAACTTTAGCCAAGCTCATTTGCATCACCCTACTAGATTAGGATGTGCTAAAGTTATTTTCTTGTTTGAAGATTCTTAATTTTTCATTGTTAGGCTTCAATACAAGATATCAATTATTTATTTTTTGATTTTTTTTTAATGGTAGCATTGAACTTTTTTACTTTTCAATTGATGGTCATGAACTTTGAGTAAGAATTCCACTTTCTTAAGTTTTTTACTGAGATGCTACCCTTATTTAAAAAAAAAAAATAAATAAATAGTGAGATGCAATTACAAATGTTGAGATACATCATGTTTCAAGATATTTGAACAAATGCTGTTGAATACTCTCTTGTTGTTTCATAGTTTTTATTGTGTTTGGTAAGTTTGACCATTAAATATAATTTTTTTTTTTTTAATAAGTCAATAATACACCAAATTGTGTCTAAAAAAATCGTCATTTTCTTTTCAAATGATTAAGTAATTTTTATGTCAAAATTTTATAAATATGGCCATTAATAAAAAAAATTAACACGATTGATCTATTTGTTTCTTTCTTAGAAATTATTGAGTGATAATAATTGTGAAAACTTTTATTATCAACACTAATTTACTAGGTTTTATTTTTCTAAACCTATAATCTTATTTAATGAAAACTATGATGACACATGTTTTTTGTTTTCTTTCCTTTCTCTTTTTGGTTCGAAGTGTTTTCATGAAAAAACTAAGTTAAACCTCCAAGATAGAGGTATAAAATGTAAGAGAATAAACAAGAAAATTATGAATAACAAAATCTTCATTTTTGGATGGTTGTGGGTGTTTCTTAAAGAGCCTCACTTGTAGCATATGAATGAGATCGTAGGTTTTTTAGTGTTAGATTTTATTTATTTATTTCATAAGGAAACGCTATCTTAATTTTCTCGCTCATTGAATAGCACGTGCCACCCGAACTAGTATAGTGTAAAAACCTTGAACTCAAATATACGGTTGGTGTGTCATGACCTCATGCAATCATGTTTGAGTCCTCTTTATATTTTCTTCCAAACCAGCAAAAAAGGGTGCACAAAACAGAGCATATACTCTGTGCAGCTCCAATTGCAGATGCCAACCAGGCTCCATGTCAACAAAATTGAAGTGGGTCTAGGTTCTTATCTGGAAAAAGGAACCAAATTCTTCTATACCTACTTTGCTGTCTCTTTGCTGTCTCTTTATTTATTTATTTATTTATAACCCGTGGAATACTTGTCTGTCAAGCCAGCAAGAAAGAAAGAAATCAAGGAATATAACCATTGACCTTTGGGTCTACCTTAACCATTCAATTTTCCAGCCTGTCCCTCTCTCTCTCTCTCTCTCTCTCTCTCATTTTTCATCCTTGCAATGATCAGAAAAATTATTCAAAATTTCAGGAGCAATGCTCATACACCTCAGAAGATTAGAGAAAGTAAGTGTATAAGAAATAATTAATGCATTTATTGTACCATATTGTACCTAATTCTCCACCAATATCCTTTGAGTCATATTTGGTATGCTTATTTGTACCTTAATGCAGTTATTAGATACTTTTCATCTTTGGTATTAGTTATAGGGTTTTAATGGAAAGAATATATATATGTTCTGTCTAAACCCTTGAGGTTGGTATTTTCCAATCCATAAAATCTCTAACTTTCATGCTTTAAAAGGATTTGAGAAGTACTATTATATTATGTGGTTATTGACTATTCCGTACTCTTATTTGAACTTTCTACTTTTACCAATTTTCATTTAAATCTCATTCTTTATTCATTGCTTACATGAACATGAAAAAAAATGAATGAGTTGGATTCAACTTGATCAGTAAAAGATATTGCAGCATCTGTTAATGGTTTAAAATCTTGAATTAATACCATCTTTAAGTTTTTAGGTTTTTAGGGTAATTTCACCATGAAATTCCTAAAATTCTATCCATTCATTTTGAAATCAATAGATTGAATTTCACCACATTATTAATAATCTAAACAAATATCAAAATTGTGATAATTAACATTTGTTTAAATGTTATTCCGCATAGTTTTACTTCATATTAAAGCTCATTCTTGTTTGTTTGCATTTTAAGGATATCAAAAAAATGAATGACTTGGAGTCTACTTAATCACTAAACATTATAATATTGTTATAATATTATAGCAAAGGTATTGGTTTAAAATCCTCATCATACTGGTTTTCTTTCATGCGGATGTTATTAGGCTTTTTTTTTCTATAATAAAAACAAGACAATAATTTTATTGAATTAACAGAAACTTCTGTCAAAACAGTACAAAATGGCTAACTTGTTTGCCGTACTATTTTCCTTTTCAGTGTACATGAGAGAAAGAAAAAGATCTAAATTTATTGGATTCGGTTTATTCATTTTTATTTTTTTGGGTTTATGTTTGATTGTAAAAGAATAGGAAAAAACATAACAAAAATATAATTAAACAGCAAAACATAGTTCCAAACTTCCACTTTGCTTAAATAGGTGGTTGGTGACCTGGTGCTTATGTGGCAATGCTTAAAAAGCTCAGCCAAGTAATGAATTGGATCCCACTAACCAAAAAAGAATTAGGCCCCAGCAACCACTGGCCCACCTCGAGGTCCATTCCAACCTCATTCTGACTCGACCGACAGGTGGCAAGTGACAACCAAGAAATTCCCAAAATTCAAATAATTATTATTCCGCGAATATTGAAATGTTCAATAAAACATTATTCCTCTTTGAAAAAAAAAAATTGATTCTCTTTATTTTATTCTGTACATGAATATAAAATTTAATAATTATGATTGTAATTAATATTCTTTTATTTTAATTATGTTCTAATACTAACTATGAAATTTGATATTTTATTTTAAGTTTTAAATATAAAATTTGATAGTTATGATACATCTTAGAACCAATAGACTACAACTGCACTCAATATCTTTATATTGGATGTGAATTTTGACAAATATATCATTGAATTATATTATCTTTTTATATCCTTCATGTTTGTAAAATTTTTAAAAGATAAAAAATTAATATCTATGTCATTAATAAAATATTTAAATTTTTAGTTTTTTTAATATAAAATTATGCATAAAAAATAAGTTTATTGATCGAATAATAAATGAATCCGAATGGCACAAAATTTTAAATGTGTGTTAAAATTTTAAATTCAAAAATTTAAAATATAAATTTTTTAATATTTTATAGAAAAATATTTAAAATACAATTATAATTGTTATTAATATGCATATTTTAAATTTATTAATAAATAAAAAATATTAATAAGTAGGTATTACTTACGATGGCATTTTCATATAAATACATATTTATAGATTAAAAACCTTATTCCCTAAAAAAAAAATTATAATTCCCTTATTCCCTCCCGCCGCCAAAAGCAATATATTTGACCAAACACACACAAACACAAACACACGTTTGATATTCCTACGTTGTTGTTGTAAGAAAACCACAACAAGCCTCTCTCTCTCTCTCTCTACAAAGCAAAAACCCTCTTAGCCACCACCACCACCCCCACACCCCAAAACCATGTCGAGACCTCACGCGCCGCCACGGCCTCTCTACAAGCAACATTCGTGGTCGCCCGATATCCACCGCGACGAGGCGTGGCTGAGACGCAAAGGCAGCAATAAAAATAGCAGCGGCCTCCGCCGCAATAAGAGTGTTTCGGACGATGATTTGGAAGAGTTGAAGGCTTGCATAGAACTCGGGTTCGGATTCGATTCTCCGGAAGTGGATCCAAAACTATCGGATACCATTCCGGCTTTGGAGTTTTTCTACGCTGTTAAAAAACAAAAACAAAAACAAAAAAGAGAGAGTAAAACTCATGTATATATCTATGGCTTAAAAAATGTGTGACTCTTACACTAGGTATAATTTGAACTCATATATGTATAATTGTGATTGTTTTTAATTTTTTCGTGCATATGCACGAGTTATATACTAGTAAAAAATAATGCAAGTTTTTTTTTTTCTTATCTGTTTTTGTATTCAATATCAAACTTGAAAGTTGCAACTTATTTAAATATCTATACTTCTTAATCAAAATGGAAATTATAAATTTAATGTTCATTTGCTTGTTTATGCTTTATTATTTTCTATTTATACTTTGGTTGAAGTAATATCAATTTATTTTGTTATATTTTGTTATTTCTATTTTGTATTTTCTTAATAAAGATGTGAAAATTCATTTGAAAATTTCTTTTATAATATAGTTTTTTGCTAGATATTATCAATTATAAACTTATTATACATTTATTTAATTGATTTTTATTAACTTTATAATTATTAATTAAAATATTTATGATGTTAACGGTTTGACCATCGGTCCTATTCTGATTGGACTATAAAACCTATAACCACTTAGGGTATGTTTGGTAACTGTTTTTTTTCCTTATTTTCTATTTTCAAAATAATTTTTTATTTTTGAAACTAAAAAACTTGTTTGGCAACTCAAAATTGACAGAAAACAAAAACTATTCTTAAAACTCAATTTGTGAAGGAAACTGAAAACATGCAAAAGACTGTTTTCAGTTTCTAATTTTCAAAAGTCAATGAAAATATGCATTTAATTTAATAAGTTTGTCTCATTTAATGAGTTAGCATTAAATTGCAAATCCTAGTAACAACATATTTTAGTATTTTCTATTTTTTCTTCAAAAAACTTTTTTTTTTTTTTTTTTAATTTTAACTAACCAAACATGTTTTTGATTTCAAAAATACAAGAAAATTGTTTTTTCTTTATATAGTTTTTGAAAATAGAAAACAAAAACTGTTACCAAGCATAACCTTACTTTTCTGATTCTTTATCCAATTGGGTTTTAGAAATCATGTCTCAAACTAAAATTCTTGTTGTGGAATAACAATTAAGTGCTAGAGGAATTTCTTTTGTTGACCTTCATTTCACTAATGCTCCGTTTGTTTCAATGTAAAATATTTTCAGGAAAATATTTTCCAATTTTACAGTGTTTGTTTTGCAGTAAACTATTTGGTCAAAAGTAAAATATTTTCATTCAACTAAATCAACCTAAGCAAATATGTGTAAAATATTTTACACTTACGCTCCGTTTGTTTCAATGTAAAATATTTGCAGGAAAATATTTTCCATTTTTACGGTGTTTGTTTTGCAGTAAAATATTTGGTCAAAAGTAAAATATTTTTAGTCAACCAAATCAACCTAAGCAAATATGTGTAAAATATTTTACACTTAAAAATTTTGGTAAAAGATTTTACATTTGCTCTCACCCTGATACTTATTACTCCCTCACTCCCATAGTCCCTTTCACGCTTAACTCTCCCTCTCAGTTTTCTCTCCAAAACCCAGCCACCACCGGTCCCTCTCTCCAACCCATCATCGGCTCCAAGGTCTAGTCGACACCACCAACAAGCTCCAGCCTCCACCGACGAGACTAGGTACATTTTTTGTCCTTTTTGATTGATTTCTCTTTTTTCTTTTCGTTATTCTTCATCTCTAACCCTTCTCTGGATCTTTGTAGGTTTGATTTCTACCCTCCTTACTGGAAAAACACCTCAAAGTTTCAAATTTTATTTTTGATGAATCATAATATTTACACATATTTTATTTCTTATCATTTTTCATTTGGGTTTTTTTGGTGTTGATTTGGTTGTATGGGATTTATTTATTTCTTTGATGATTTTGATTTTGGTTGATTGATATGAGTTAGGGTTTATGATTTTCAGATTTGGGATTTTTTTGGGGGGGGGGGGGGTTAGTTATGTGTAAATTCACCATACATGCACAAAACCTCTCTTAATTGCTAAAAATCAGATTATAACATATGATTAATTTAATCAATTATCATGGTTGGTTTGGATAATTGTATTTAGAATAAGAGATTTGAATTTCAATTTTCAATAAGTCTAGGAGGAAAACATTTTTCAAAACTATTGTGATTGATGTATGATAAAAATTATGTCAGTAATAAGTTTGGGTGAATGATATTACTCCAATCACAAGTTATCTACTTAACAAGTTGTGACAAAATATTGAATGATTTAAATAAAGAATGAGAGGATACTTTTCTTTATCTCTATTGGTGAATTTATGAACGAATTTTAATTGTCTTAATACATGGATTTGAATTGGTGCACCTTAAAGTGGTTTTTGAACTTTTCTTTACAAGACAATAAGAGCACTAACATCAAGTGTGCTAAATACTAAATTTTTAGCATTTAGCACACTAAACACTAAAAAAACCACCTACATAAGATGTGTCAAATGCCAAAAAAAAAAAAAATTAATACATGCTACAGTACAATTCTAATATTAACTGCGTACGGAAGGAAATGGTATAAATATTTTTAATTTTTTTTTAATTCAAATCTTATCTCTTTTCATGATTGTTAGAATTAATTAATAAGAGTTTAACTTCTGTCTAGAGCTGGCAAGAAAGAAGTGTTTTACGCCATCCAATGACTGAAAGCACGTCGTCATTTTACAGAAAAATCAATACACCTCAGCACACACAATCATAACTCATTAAATCTACAATCCTCCTCACACACGATAGTTTCAGATCTGGAGAGCTAAACTCCAAATCTCATCTCCTCCTCTCTTCTTAGCATCGGAGCTCTACGCTGCCACATATGCCACCGCACACGTCGTTTTTGGCGTTTGAAAATATGTCGGAGCCTTCGCAAGTGTGGTGTCACAACCTCAACGTGTGTTCTTTGAAGATTTGTTATTTCCCCAAATTTTGGATTTCGAAATATTGATGGGTTTGGGGTATTTTTGGGATATCAATCACTTGATTTGGTATGGGTTTTCCTGGTTTTTGGTATTTTCATGGGTTTTGATCGGATTATTACTTGATTGTGGTTCTTCATTTTTTTTTTTCCAGCTAGCTTGGGTTCTTACTTATTATGTTTCAGCTCCAAATCATGATTCTTGTGTGCTTCCTTTTTAATTTATGAATTTTTTTTGAGTTTTTCTATGTATTTGGATCCCCTGTATTGCTCAGCCATTGTTCTTTTGAAAGGATCATTTAGTTAGTTGAATTGTTCTTTATGTTAATAGTTAATACTTACATACATACCATTCATGTTCCTATAATATATACCGTGGGAAATGAGATTTTTTTTTTATTCTTATATGTTTTAAAAATGTGATATGAAATTTACTTAAACCAGATTAAATAATAAAAATTCGGTAGAATGCTATGGTTGCGCTTGTTATGATTCTATACGAAATTAACTAATACTGTGGGAATAGATAAAATATTATGTTGACCATTTATCCTAATATCGATTATGCATTCATAGTTGCGCTTGTTATGATTCTATACGAAATTAACTACCATAAAACAAGATGGCAACTCGAGTTGGGACTTGAGATGGTCAATTTGAAGCTGCTATGAGTGGAAACAATATGATGTATTATTATAAATGAAGTTTGACTTATTATCTTGTTTTAATGAGAAAATTAAGTATATTGAACATTATTATTATTATTATTATTACATTTGTTTTTATCCTTGTTAATAAATATGAAGCCTTTTCGAGTTATAGACCCCTTGTTTCTTGTAAGTAAATTATGGTGTTTCAAATGAAGACATTCAAGGTTTAAGTCCCCCTACTTTTAATTATCGATGTAAAAAAAATTGAAGAAAAGAAGAAGACACCAAAGAGCAGGGAAAAAATAAAAGCAATGCTTGAACTCAAAGGTAAATTCAATGCTTGCTGTCACGATATGGATAATAAAGAGCATGGAAAAAATAAAGAGAGCTGCTACGTCTACAACATTTTTACAACATTTTTATAACAAATCATAGGTGGTTAGTTGTTATTGGTTCAAATTTGAACCTAACACTAAGATTACATTTTTGCCCCAACAAAAACAACCAGTAACAACCTGCCACTTAGGATTTGTTGTAAAAATGTTGTAGATATAGCATTTCTCAAAAATAAAAGCATATAATCCTATTGAGATGGGAAATCAGTATTGTTCACAAAAATATTTTATGATGATAGTTTTTTTTTGCTACATATTATTAATTATAAACTTATTGTACATTTATTTAACTAATTTTTATAATTTTATAATTATTAATTAAAATATTTATGATCTGATAAAATTAAAATTATAAAAAAAACATTTATGATGTTATAAGTTGGACCATCGGCCTGATTTTGATTGGACCAAAAAACCTAAAACCACATCTTTTTTTCTGGTTCTTTATCCAATTGGGTTAAAACTTAAAATCATGTCTCAAACTGAAATTCTTTACTGCTGTGGAATAACAGTCAAATGCTAGAGGGTGTTTTAAAAGCAAGAGTCAATATTGCACATGGATACCATTCTAGTTTTGAAAGCACCAAAACTGGGTGTTCCAAAAAAACTAAAAAAAGGGGTACCAAAACTGGGTGGAGATACTTGCCGTAGATCAAGGTCTTTATTTTATGGTATTAATAATTTAATATTCATACATTAGGATGTCTATTGCTGCTTATAAACGTGAAGAGATAAGGCTGAAACTGATTTAAAATGTTGTGATAGTGATGGGGAAGTACAGGCTCACGATGTAGAGTTCCAAAAGCTTGGAATTTAGGTTTTTTATTTTTACTTTTTTATATCTATAATTTCTTATATTATTAATTTGAACATCTGTTGTTTTGATGATGTATTCTTGAGTTTGTCACTTGTTCCAATTAAGTTAGGAAAATTAAAGTAACCCAAAACGATACACCTGTCGAAAACTTCCATTCCCATGTAAAAATCAAAATATTACAAGAACGGAATTGACAATTTTTGAATTTAACATATGACTGTTTAAACATTTGTATTAATTGTAAGTACACAATTGACCAATTATTATGAGTAATTTCACAACTTTGTTTTAATAATTAAATAAAATATTAAGTTATGATTGGAATAATATCAGTTTTGAATTATTGTTAGCAAAACAAACCAAGTCAATTTTTTATTTTTTTTCCTTTAAAAGAAGAAAGGTGTAACTAAGCTTACTGAATTATTTATACACCTAAAAAACTAATCAATTCCAGGGAGTTTGAACTTTGAACCCAGCTATTGTCAAACCCATATGGCGGCCAAAAAAAACTTAATAAAAAAAAAAAATCTAGCATCTTACTTTAATAAAAAGCTTTAAGATTTCTTGGGATATATTTGACCAAAAACTAGATAGAACATATGTCACGACCCAAATCCATGGAACATGAATTTAGATGCATGACTAACTTGTTGAACTTATATAACTCACTAAACATAATTAATCCAAAATAAATTAAAACTCCAAAGAAACAATACTCTTAAAAACCTCTTACAAAAAAATCCAAACTCCACAAATTGGAAATAATCTCCACTATATAAAACATGAATTACAAAATAAAGGTAACTAAATTCTATAAGTCTTCAAGAAAATACTGAAGTCGCCTACAACTTCCACGCTCTACCTTGTACCTTAAAAAGCGATCCAAAAGTTCTATATTCCCAACTACACTTTAATATGAAAACAGTAATTGATGGGGTGAGCCACACATCCAGTAAGTAATTATACAGAATACACAACGGAATAGAGTCAAGCAAAGCACGAGTATTTTGATTTTTCACAAACTCATTCAATGGTATCAAAAATAATTATTCCAAAACATATAATGAATCACTTAATACATATGTAATCACATCTCAAAATCATTAGAAAACACATACTTATAATTGATCAAAGCACAGTGTCACATATACACATCACATATTCTCACATACAATCCTGTGAGCGGATACCAACATCTAACCCCTGCTGGTGAGGGATCAACACATATTTTCACATACAATTCTGTGAGCGGATTTACACATTTATCTGATCAATTCTAAAAACATTCATTTTGAGTCACATATCACAAAACAAAATATATACAAAATAGATTAATTTTCTTAATATTAACAATTATTCCAAATATAAAGGCATAACGAATATCACAATATTGAATTAAACATAAATCAAAGGATGCTTGACTATCTTAGGGAATGAATAAGAACTAAAGAGTTTATATAAATATTTTTACAATTCTTGAGTAAGTTTGAAAACCCAATTTGCTAAAAGAAACGTCTTAAATACCATTTGAAAAATAAGAATATGACTTTGAAATCACTTGGTTTTAAACAAACTTAAAGAACAAGAACCTTTTTAGAAAACTTGCATTGAAACTCAATTATTTTCGGAAAATAGTTTAGTTTAGAAATCATCTTTTAAATGAGATTTGGACATTCAAAACATTATTTCAAATTCAAAGTTTCTCTTTAAAACATTGTCTAAAAGTCGAAGTTTCTCTTTCAATGATGTAAAAATAATGCTTTTGATAAACTTTAGAAAATGTAAGCTTTAAAAACATAACTTTTGAAAACCTTTAACTTCTAAGAACCTAAAGAATAAAACTTGTGCATATTATGCATAATTACTTACTGCACTTGAATCCCTCTGAAAGTCCAACTGCAAAATTGGGTGCAATAGATTCTGCACGTACGGTTTTTGAAGGACTTCCTGTCAAAGATGCGATTTCGTGGAATTCTTTAATCACAGGTTATGCTCAAAATGGTCTTGCAAGTGAGGCGATTGAAGTGTACCGTATGATGGAAGAGCACAAAGAGATAATTCCTAACCAAGGGACATGGGTAAGCATTCTACCAGCATATTCCCATGTAGGAGCCTTGCAACAAGGGATGAGAATCCATGGACGGGTAATGAAGAACTGTCTCTACTTGGATGTTTTTGTAGGTACCTGCCTTGTTGACATGTATGGAAAATGTGGCAGATTAGATGATGCCTTGTCCTTATTCTACCACATACCAAGGATGAGTTCAGTTCCTTGGAATGCCGTAATTTCTTGTCTTGGTATTCATGGGCATGGTGAAAAAGCTTTGAAGCTTTTTAATGAAATGCTGGTGGAGGGGGTGAAGCCAGATCATGTAACCTTTGTATCTTTATTGTCAGCTTGTAGCCATTCAGGTTTGGTTGATGAGGGTCAATGGTGCTTTCGAATGATGCAAGAAGAATATGGGATCAAGCCTAGTTTGAAGCACTATGGCTGCATGGTAGATTTGCTCGGTCGAGCTGGACGTTTAGAAATGGCATATAATGTCATAAAAAATATGCCTATACAGCCTGATGCTTCTGTCTGGGGTGCTCTTCTTGGTGCTTGTAGAATTCATGGAAATTATGAGTTGAGTACATTTGCTTCAGATCGCTTGTTTGAGGTTGAACCAGAGAATGTTGGCTACTATGTCTTGTTGTCAAATATTTATGCCAATGTTGGTAAATGGGAGGATTTGGATAAAGTGAGATCATTGGCAAGAAATAGGGGACTGAGGAAAACCCCTGGCTGGAGCTCAATTGAAGTGAACAATAAGGTTGATGTCTTTTATACTGGAAACCAAACCCATCCAAAATGTGAGGAAATATACAATGAATTGAAGGTTCTGACCACAAAAATGAAGAGCCTTGGTTACATTCCAGACTTAAGCTTTGTGTTGCAGGATGTTGAAGATGATGAAAAGGAGCATATACTCACAAGTCATAGTGAGAGATTGGCAATTGCTTTCGGGATAATTAGCACCCCTCCTAAAAGCACCATTCGGATTTTCAAGAACTTGCGGGTTTGTGGTGATTGCCACAATGCCACTAAATTCATATCTAGGATAACTGAGAGGGAGATTATTGTGAGGGATTCGAACCGTTTCCATCATTTTAAGGATGGAATTTGCTCTTGCGGTGATTATTGGTGACATGAACTGCATAATTGATAGTTAGGATTAAACTTGCCAGGCTTAAAAAGCTTTCGAGTTCAGAATGGATGATACAGTTGGAGGGTGTTGTACCAAAGGGAAGTCTGTAAGTGTTTGTGGATTTTTTTTGTGAATTGAACTGGTAATACAATTGTCACTTTTTCCTAGACTCTAGAACCCATCAATTTTGTGGTTATTTTATTTTATTTTTTTAAATTTATAAATACCATAGGCTGTGAACCTACGGCATCCTCTATGAGGATTGATCTTTACTAGCAATTTCGTGAAATTCTTATCATCGCATTTTTTTCTTCATCAACTAATAAATCACCTTCTGTCAAAACTCACTATCAAATATATATATATGGGTTGAGTTCAAGTTACACCTGGTGTAACTCTAAACAATGTTACACCACCCAATAAGTTGTTATAGAATTCATATTTTGAAAATCCTACCATTGAATTATATGTTTTATATGTTCTTAACATTCATGTCAATTTTCATGTCAATTGAATTTTATTTACTATTCGATCTATAAACTAATATTTTATGCATTATTTTAAACTACAAAAATTTAAATTTAAATAATTGATTGATGACATGGCTATTAATCTTTGATCACCTTGAAATTTTGCAAGCGTCGAGAATATACAAAGATAATATAATCTAACGGTGGATTTGTCAAAATTCGTATTTAATTAAAAAATATTGAGTGGTGTAACATTGCTTAGAGTTACACCAGGTGTAACTTGAACCCAACCCTATATATATATATATTAAAAATCATATCAGGAAACACCCTCCTCTCTCACCAATTCCTTAACATTCTTGTACCATGGACCCTCAACCCCTTACTTGTCACCCACAACATCATCCACCTCTTTCATGACAACCATATCTTGCCTTGCTCATGCTTCTCCACTTCATCATATTTTAACTCGGGCAGTGGACTTGGCAACTTCCGATCTATGACCCAAGTCATAGCTGCCAATCCAGGTATGACATTTTGGCAATGATTATTGATTCGATTCAGGCCATTGAGGTACGGCCCAGCATGTCATTTGCTTATAAGATACCAACTAAACCATAAATCCAAAATTTCAAAAAATAAAATAAAAATCAAATACCAAATGCATAAGCCATACTTGGAATAATTATACCTGTTCCTTTCATGGGCAATGAGTATAATTTTTATTTTTTTAATTTTCGTGAAAAAAGGGCAGATCTAGCAAGAGGGTTTCTGAGTTATTTTTATTTATTTATTTAATTTTTTTGGGGTTTTTAATTATTTTTGAGTTTTGAATGTGGCAAATTAACCTTGGTCCCATGAAAATTCCACGAGTCTTTATTAACAAGTTGGCATGCTAATTTGGAATTTGACATTTCAACTTGGCATTGAGTTGTTAGATCTTATTCACATGTAAATTTCATGAAACAATATCATTCTTTTGGTAGTGGTACAGAGTTCATAATAGTGAAGTTTTACTATTTTCATATTAAGTAACCGTAATGGACATTTAATAATTTTTTTGACTAATATTTGTTACTCAGAATCTATACATGAAAATTAGAAAGTTTGGTATCATAATTTTGCCAAGATTGAATTCAAACTAAAATTATTCACAACTGTCTGCTTTTCTATACAATAACTGATTTAAGATTTTATTCAGCCTTTCTTTTGGATGTAAATTAATGAATTTGCTAAACATTGTTTCTTTTCACTTGTCTGTTAAGAAGGAAAGTCCAAAAAAAAAAAAACCCTTTATTGGTTGATTAATCTTCTCAGTAATGGAACAAGGCAAGGATGACCTTGACTCTCTTCTTTTGTTATTTATCTCCTCAATTTCCTTCCACCCTATCTACTGCCATGTGAGATGGACCTTCATTGTTTTAAAATAGCTTCATGATAGCTAACCGTACATAATATGACCCAGAAAATTAATTAATTCTTGGTGGCCTTATACTGGCCTCATAGCTAGTAGTAGCATGAAATGTCAAACACAACTACTTTGGATTTTCTCCCATGTGCAAAATATTTTGTTGTAATAACAACACCAACAGCAACAACCAAAGCCTTAGACCCAAAATTTTGGGGTCAGCTTTGGATTCTTAAATTAATTAGGGTCAGCCATGCTTATTCTTTTCTAGTCATTTGATTCTATCTGAAAGCCATGCTTATTCTTTTCTAGTCATTTGATTCTATCTGAATTCATGTCCTTCTTAATTGCCATGTCCTTGATTACATAAAATCTCTTTTGGTGTTAAAACTCCTGTTTGACATTAGTTATATGCTCCTACTAGCTATATTCTGTTATTTAACAAATGTTGATACTTACATTGAGATTTGATATTTATGATTTGAGAAAGCAGAATATGAACAGTATGTAAAAGGTACTAGGTTGACAGCTGCTTCTGCATTGCCTACAAAGGAAGGAGAAGGTCATTTTCTTAGGAATGGAAAACGGTTTTTTTTTTTTTGGGGGGGAGGTGTAAAAGAATGATTTAGAATTAAAATGGATAGATTTAAAGATGGGTTTTGAAGATTCACAGTTAATGAAACCAGGAGCATTTCATGCATGTAATTCTAAGAAACAGATATTTTTTGTGGAAGTAGGAAAATCCAAACAAACAATTTTGTTGAATAGTTTGTTTAGTAACCTGTGGCAAGAAAATGTCATGGAAACAAACCAATTCAGATTTACATGATCTATTCTACCTTAGGTCCCTAAACTTCTTGTGATATTAAGCACAGTGAAAGAGAATTTGATATTGTTGGGAAGTAATTGGAAACGAACTTTCATGTTTCTTGGCAATCAAAGCAGACACATACACACACACAACTATATATATATATAGTTTTATTAAAAAATAGATGTGCTGATATTTTACTTGATGAAAAATTACACAGCTTGAATAAGTTGTGGAAAGGGAAGTGCTATTTTAGGTATTGACTAAAGAAGTAATTTAAGTTTTGATGACATGATTAATTTGTTGTTGATTTTGTTGCTGTGTTTTAATAATCAATGATTTTTTCTTTGATAAATGGTATTTTGGGTGCTTTATATCACTATCCCGAATAGGGACCTCCTTGTATTTTTGGAAATTTCCCTTTTCTTTCTCATGCATTTGTTTAATTATTTTCTAAGATTCTCATTTTACTAGAATTGTGCGGTCCTATGCTAAATGCATAAGAATGCCTCTACCTCTCTCTTTGATTCTTTCATCAAACTCTAGTCCAGGTATGAAAAACCTCATTTATTCATGTACATTTTCATTTCCTTTTTCTTTCCCATCCATTCGTTCTTTTGTTTGGATTTATTTTGCATTGGAATATACATTGTGTTTATTTATCGCCCTTTTGAACTTCATTTATGTGTGCAGGTCCCTTTGTTCCAAATTATTTATTTTTGACATATTTGGAGAGCTTTTCACTGTTTCATAGGGTGCCAATCTTACAATTTGTTGCCAACCCGATTATAACCTCCAAAATTAGGGGTTTTAGCTTTGTTTGTGGATCACTCCATGTGCATCTTGGATTGAATTTTGGTTTTGTTTTGTCACATTATATTGTGCTTTATTTAAGTTCATGTCCATGTTAGTTGATTCTGGCATTATGTGTGCTGTTGCATTTAAGATTGTAGTTTCTCATAGCGTTTACTTGCTAATTATACTCTGATGGTAATTATTCTCTCTTATAAAACTCTTTGACTGTTTTAGTCGTTCAAATTGCCTTTACAGCTGTGGGGATGGTACTTTTGGGATTCCTAGCTAATGATGTGATAATTATGAAAATATGATGCTTCTTCTCTAACAACAACTATCAGTCCAATTACTTCCCAGCAATCAGAATTCGACTGTTTTAGTCGTTAATTGCATTTTATTCTTATTTTGATAATTTCTTTGTTTTCTAATATATTTGCTGCAGGTGATTATGCATTGCTTTTCTTGTAAGAATTTGTCGGGGGAAATATCAAAGTGGGGCGAATTATATATTTTGTTTCCAAATAAGCATCTTATCTTCTGCGTAGCAATCAATCCATATTATTTTATGGGTATCAATCAGTCTATCTTATCTAATGAGTACCAGTGAGTCCAACTTATCTTACTAAGTAGATCTCCTTGAAGGAGGAATGCAAGTTTTCATTAGAATCATTGAGGGGCATGTTGAAGTGTAAACAAGAAAGCTAAATTTTTTGCTTTCATTTGTAACCCTGATGTCATTATGCTATGTTCTTATTTTGTTTATGATATAGGATATTGTTAATTGCTTAAGTCTATGGCATTGCTTTAGGGCTAAAAAAGGTAGGCGAGGTTTACAAGGTTGGCATTTGGTATTTTTTGCTAAAATTAAAATGACCTTGCTCCAATATGTTTTTTCCTTACTTGTTTAATGTATTACATGTTAATTGATTACTTAATGAAGGCAACAATGCAAGATATAAAAGTTGTTTCAAACTCAAGGTTTTATAAATGTGTTGGTAGAAAAACCAGATTAATTAGTCTTTGTCAGTTTGTCATGCTTGTAGAATTGAATTTGATTTATTGTGTCATTATGGTCTGAGATTTTTAAACAATCAATCTTCATTCCTATCATGGCCAATGGGCTACAGCTCAATTGGGTTCAAGACCCACTGAGTGCCTGTGTAGCTTACCAATTAAAAGAAAATCTTCATTTCTATCATATTCTTATAACTGCATTTTTACAGTTTGAGAACAAATTACGACTAGTGAATTGGGAATTTAGTGCCTTTGTTAACTTGTATACCAAACAATCAGCAGAAATGTTAAAGGTCTCAAAACTCTATTGGGTTTATATGCTGACTATAGGATGCCCCTGTTCTGATTATTAGCTGTTTTTGTTTTCTTTATAGTTTATACTTTTATTTTCCTTTTAGCATCCTAAGGTTCTTTCAAGTAATAGTCACCCAAATTTCTTGGTGTGGTGTTTAAGTTTAACAGCATTTTTGTCTATTAAGATTGCTTAAGAGCTATAGTTTGGATGGAGGAAAAGTAGAGTAACTGGCCGGAAATTAGCCCAGCTGATATTATTTAGGCTTTGTTTGCCCTTTTCCAATATGAGTCTTTTAGGTTTTATATGTTGTTTTGTATTTTCTTCAATTTCTCTATGATATGGGCCTCTCTTTTTTTCATAATAAATTCAATAACGAGCAAGTCTTTTTATTAAATGTCCTTTTTTCTAATATGTTTTTCTGTGAGGAATGCTTATTATTATTATTATTATTATAGAGCTTCAATCTATGGCATTCGCTTGTTCGAATTAATGTTGTTATTCTATGAAATTTTACAATTAACTAATACTATTATTTTCAATTACTAGTAATTGTAAACGTCACTCTGTTACTCAAATTTATATTCATTGTTCATGACGTAGATTGATTTCTAATTGAAACAAGAAGCCTGAACTCTTTTTTTTTATAAGAAGCCTGAACTTTAGCCAAGCTCATTTGCATCACCCTACTAGATTAGGATGTGCTAAAGTTATTTTCTTGTTTGAAGATTCTTAATTTTTCATTGTTAGGCTTCAATACAAGATATCAATTATTTATTTTTTGATTTTTTTTTAATGGTAGCATTGAACTTTTTTACTTTTCAATTGATGGTCATGAACTTTGAGTAAGAATTCCACTTTCTTAAGTTTTTTACTGAGATGCTACCCTTATTTAAAAAAAAAAAATAAATAAATAGTGAGATGCAATTACAAATGTTGAGATACATCATGTTTCAAGATATTTGAACAAATGCTGTTGAATACTCTCTTGTTGTTTCATAGTTTTTATTGTGTTTGGTAAGTTTGACCATTAAATATAATTTTTTTTTTTTTAATAAGTCAATAATACACCAAATTGTGTCTAAAAAAATCGTCATTTTCTTTTCAAATGATTAAGTAATTTTTATGTCAAAATTTTATAAATATGGCCATTAATAAAAAAAATTAACACGATTGATCTATTTGTTTCTTTCTTAGAAATTATTGAGTGATAATAATTGTGAAAACTTTTATTATCAACACTAATTTACTAGGTTTTATTTTTCTAAACCTATAATCTTATTTAATGAAAACTATGATGACACATGTTTTTTGTTTTCTTTCCTTTCTCTTTTTGGTTCGAAGTGTTTTCATGAAAAAACTAAGTTAAACCTCCAAGATAGAGGTATAAAATGTAAGAGAATAAACAAGAAAATTATGAATAACAAAATCTTCATTTTTGGATGGTTGTGGGTGTTTCTTAAAGAGCCTCACTTGTAGCATATGAATGAGATCGTAGGTTTTTTAGTGTTAGATTTTATTTATTTATTTCATAAGGAAACGCTATCTTAATTTTCTCGCTCATTGAATAGCACGTGCCACCCGAACTAGTATAGTGTAAAAACCTTGAACTCAAATATACGGTTGGTGTGTCATGACCTCATGCAATCATGTTTGAGTCCTCTTTATATTTTCTTCCAAACCAGCAAAAAAGGGTGCACAAAACAGAGCATATACTCTGTGCAGCTCCAATTGCAGATGCCAACCAGGCTCCATGTCAACAAAATTGAAGTGGGTCTAGGTTCTTATCTGGAAAAAGGAACCAAATTCTTCTATACCTACTTTGCTGTCTCTTTGCTGTCTCTTTATTTATTTATTTATTTATAACCCGTGGAATACTTGTCTGTCAAGCCAGCAAGAAAGAAAGAAATCAAGGAATATAACCATTGACCTTTGGGTCTACCTTAACCATTCAATTTTCCAGCCTGTCCCTCTCTCTCTCTCTCTCTCTCTCTCTCATTTTTCATCCTTGCAATGATCAGAAAAATTATTCAAAATTTCAGGAGCAATGCTCATACACCTCAGAAGATTAGAGAAAGTAAGTGTATAAGAAATAATTAATGCATTTATTGTACCATATTGTACCTAATTCTCCACCAATATCCTTTGAGTCATATTTGGTATGCTTATTTGTACCTTAATGCAGTTATTAGATACTTTTCATCTTTGGTATTAGTTATAGGGTTTTAATGGAAAGAATATATATATGTTCTGTCTAAACCCTTGAGGTTGGTATTTTCCAATCCATAAAATCTCTAACTTTCATGCTTTAAAAGGATTTGAGAAGTACTATTATATTATGTGGTTATTGACTATTCCGTACTCTTATTTGAACTTTCTACTTTTACCAATTTTCATTTAAATCTCATTCTTTATTCATTGCTTACATGAACATGAAAAAAAATGAATGAGTTGGATTCAACTTGATCAGTAAAAGATATTGCAGCATCTGTTAATGGTTTAAAATCTTGAATTAATACCATCTTTAAGTTTTTAGGTTTTTAGGGTAATTTCACCATGAAATTCCTAAAATTCTATCCATTCATTTTGAAATCAATAGATTGAATTTCACCACATTATTAATAATCTAAACAAATATCAAAATTGTGATAATTAACATTTGTTTAAATGTTATTCCGCATAGTTTTACTTCATATTAAAGCTCATTCTTGTTTGTTTGCATTTTAAGGATATCAAAAAAATGAATGACTTGGAGTCTACTTAATCACTAAACATTATAATATTGTTATAATATTATAGCAAAGGTATTGGTTTAAAATCCTCATCATACTGGTTTTCTTTCATGCGGATGTTATTAGGCTTTTTTTTTCTATAATAAAAACAAGACAATAATTTTATTGAATTAACAGAAACTTCTGTCAAAACAGTACAA
Organism: Notholithocarpus densiflorus; assembly: GCA_030021035.2. Lineage (NCBI taxonomy): Eukaryota > Viridiplantae > Streptophyta > Magnoliopsida > Fagales > Fagaceae > Notholithocarpus > Notholithocarpus densiflorus. The sequence continues at coordinate 1,322,828 of JARYZH020000046.1, forward strand.
AATGGCTAACTTGTTTGCCGTACTATTTTCCTTTTCAGTGTACATGAGAGAAAGAAAAAGATCTAAATTTATTGGATTCGGTTTATTCATTTTTATTTTTTTGGGTTTATGTTTGATTGTAAAAGAATAGGAAAAAACATAACAAAAATATAATTAAACAGCAAAACATAGTTCCAAACTTCCACTTTGCTTAAATAGGTGGTTGGTGACCTGGTGCTTATGTGGCAATGCTTAAAAAGCTCAGCCAAGTAATGAATTGGATCCCACTAACCAAAAAAGAATTAGGCCCCAGCAACCACTGGCTGAACTTACTGCAGAACTATCAAGATGTAATTTGAATTTCCTAGTTGAGCACTTTGCTTGAGACCATTTAAGAGCAGAAGCAATTAATAAATAGGCAAGCAAAGTTTAATTCAAAATTCTCTTCTCTCACCCCTATTCAAGAGATTGGTCATCTCGAACACGACTAACTTATCATTTTATTTCCAATTCATAACATTTCCATTGTATAAAACACTCTCTAGTCAGCCTTGGAGGTTTGGGGGGATCAAATTAAGGGAGGAAAATCAATGGCATGATCAATTAGTGGTGAGCGTACGTAGTTTCGGTAGCGTAAATTGTTCATTACAAAAAAAATTTAATGTGTTTCTGGAAAGCCAAAGAGAACATATTGCAAAGAGAAAGAAGATTTTCCATGGGACATTGGTGTGCTGTATGCAATTCGGTCATTGCATTTGTTTTACATAACTCTTGAATAGTACTTACAAAAAAACATGAGTTTAGTGCATTTCGATAAAAGTTTCCCACATAGTCTTGGCCTAAATTTGATTATACACACATTTCAAAACCAAAGAAAATTAGAATACATAAATTCTTAGAATATACAAATTCTCTGAACTGTGATAAAACAAGATTAATGAAAAAGAAGAAGAATTGACAACTACCATAAAGTAGTCAAATCAAATAGAAATGCAAAAGGCAAAACAATGAAGCTCAGTTTCTAAACTTTGCATTCTAAGGGGTGAATGAAGGTCATGCTGGCCAGTAATATCACCATCCTGATGCCATTTCTCATTATATATTATTCAACAAAACACTAGTTATAGAGACAGTATCTAACATCAAATTGCCTGGAATAAGTTTGCTTCCCCTGACATGAATATTGAGTCTATCACAAAGGCTATATACTCATTTGAAACATAAAACTAAGAACAAATACTGACAAATATGTATTTAGGTGACCTTATCATTAGTAATTCATATTGAAGAAACCAATAATAATCAAGGCAAAGAAATGTCCACACTACAAAATTGTGCCAATAATAAAAATCGAACACTAAACACTACTTCTTCAGATGGTATCATGCCACTGCTAGATGCATACAAACTTTAGTCCAAACCTTGACACCTCTTCCTAACAAAGCATTTTAATGAACTCGAGCCACTTTCTAGCAACTCAAAACACATACATCCGTTGGGTTAGATTGGGTTTACGATATTGTTCAACCCAACCCTTAAAAATTGGATGAGGTTGGGTTGTCGGGTTAGGGGCCTTGGGGATAAATCTCGAGTCCACTCAATGTCTATGTGGAAATAAAGTAAAATAAATGACTATCAAGCAAATAGCAATATAATGGAAACAATAAATTTCAGCAAGCATCAATAGACAACACATCTACAAAAGAATACCAAATTTTACATGGAAAACCCTCCCATGTAGAGGGAAAAACAACAGGACAACTCCAAAAAGTATCCACTATGAAATAGATTACAACTATCAAATTTATGCCAAACTTGAGTCCACAATAAATTGGATATACTAGAAATAAATATCATGGAGTAAATACAATCTCACCACAAAATCAATAGCAAAGATTTTTCTTTTAAACACTTTAACTCACTTTGACTCTCTATAGTTGTAGCACTCAAAAATTCTCAAGTGAAATCCACCTGATAAGGGTAATTTTAAAAAAGGTGTTAAACTCGTTCACATGAGATAAAGCCGTCGGTCTCAAAGAACCCGTCAGCCATACTATGCATTCAAAGAAGAAAACGACGACATTGTGAGGCTGACGAGTCCTTCTCAAAGCCGACGACTCCACCTCAAAGCCGACGGCTTTTGGGTGGGACGACCAGAACGCCTAGACGTGGTAGGAAACTGACGGAAGGAAGCTGACGGGGATAAAAAAGCTTTTGACGGATCCAGCGTGGCTTTGCTTGGACTCCACAAATGAGTATATAAGGAAACATCTTATGCCCCACGGTTAACCCTAATCAAGAGGGTCCCTATAAGGAAAGGATCCCGCAAGATACGCGCATTAACGAGGATCTTCCCCGTAAGGAAAGACCCTCTCCTCCAAGAAATGAATGTCAACTCTACACTACTATAAAAACCCCAAAGCCCTTACAAACCAAGGTATGCATAATTTACCCCGGCTCTGGTACTCTAGAGTTGTGAAAGTTCTCTAACTTGACCTTCGGAGGGTATTTGGCCGGTACCACACCAGTACTCTCTACAAGGTCTTCTTTGTTTCTGTTTCGCAGGTGTTGTCTAGAGCACGTAAGGACTGTGCAACTTACTAACGATACTACCGCTTCTTGGACAAAAAGTTGCATGGTACTTACTCGCTCGATGGCGATCACCAATAATAATCAAGGGGACGAACCACGTACCACCACCCTCGAGAGACAGGTTCAGACCCTCGCAGCAGCCGTAGAACGCCTTACCAAGCAAAACCATGACCTAGAGGAGCAACTGCGCCAAAAGAACACGAGGCTTAACACTCAGGAGGAGGACCAAGAAGGTACCAGCGCTGAGAAGATGGACCAAGAAGTTTCGGAAGGCAGTAATGCCCCAAGCAAACCAGAGCGACAGGATACAAGCCGTCCATCTACCACAGATGCGGTTCCACCATACATAGTTGCAGAAATGCAAATGATGAAGGAAAGAATGGATTTCATGATGAACGCCCTCAGAGGACGGGTATCAAACGACCTCGACGAGCTGGTCCATCAGACAGACTCACCCTTCATTGCACCCCTCACTTCATTCCCCCTTGCACCAAAGTTCTATATGCCATCGGTAGAGGCCTACGACAGGTTAAGGGATCGTTTGGACCATCTGGAGTCATTCAAGACCCTCATGCACCTGCAAGGCATTGCAGATGAGATCATGTGCTGGACCTTCCCTACTACACTAAAGGGCCCCGCAAGGGTATAGTTCAGCAGGTTGACACCAAACTCCATTAGTACCTTCGAGGAGTTGAGCGCCCAATTTGCCTCGCACTTTATCGGGGGGCACAGGTATAAGAAGTCCACTGCATGCCTAATGAACATTAAGCAACGGGAGGATAAGACGCTAAGGTCTTACATTACCCTCTTTAACAAGTAGGCCCTCTCGATTGATGAAGCTGATGACAAGATACTCGTGGCTGCATTTACTAATGGGTTACAGAAGGGGAAGTTTCTGTCTTCCTTATACAAAAACGACCCAAAAACCATGTCGGACATACTTTATAGGGCTACCAAGTATATGAACGCGGAAGACGCGCTGCTAGCTCGAGAAGAGAAGCCCAAGAAAAAGGAAAGGTAAGAAGATACCCTGCAGGAAAGGGGACAGAAAATGGCTAGAACCGAAGACCAACGGGAGGACAGGCGCTCCAAACCCCCCACTAGAAGATTCACCAACTTCACCCCGCTAACTGCCCTGATTAATCAGGTGTTGATGCAGATAAAGGATGACACAGCCTTAACATGGCCTGGCAAGTTAAAGGGAGATCCCAACAAGAGGTCCAGGGACAAATATTGCCGCTTTCGTTGGAACCACGGTCATGATACGTCCGAATGCTATGACCTAAAGCAGCAGATTGAAGCCCTTATTAGACAAGGAAAACTACAGCAATTCATCAGCAAAGAAAGGGCAGATCCACCGCATGAGCAGGTTGCTAGAAGGGATAACAAGCGCCCCAGGCCCCCCATAGGGGACATAAGAATGATTGTAGGAGGCACTGCAGCTTCTGGCTCATCTAAAAAAGCCTGTAAAACTTACCTCAAGATGGTTGAGAACGTCCAGCTGACGGGCTTCACCCCAAAGATGGTGCAGGTCGATAACCCTATAATTGGATTCTCAGAGGAAGATGCTCGACGTCTCCACCACCCACACGACAATGCGCTCGTTGTTAGCATATGGGTAGGGGACTACAACACTCATTGAGTCTTAGTTGACAATGGGAGCTCTGCTGACATCCTCTACTTCCCGGCGTTCCAGCAGATGAGAATTGAGAGAGAACGGCTGATTCCGACCAACGCCCCGCTAGTTGGGTTCGGAAGAACAAGAGTATACCCCCTCGACACGTTCACATTACCCATAACAGTTGGTGATTACCCTCAGCAGATCACTAAGAATGTTACATTCCTTGTTGTCAACTGCTCATTTGCTTACAATGCCATCCTGGGTCGACCTACTCTCAACTTGTGGAAGGACGTGACTTTAACCTACCATCTGATGATCAAATTCCCCACTGAGTATGAAGTAGGAGAGGAACGTGGGGACCAAGTGGCAGCACGAGAGTGCTATATAGCAATGCTTGAGATGGATGACCACTTGCAGACCATGAACATTAAAGAACAGAGGGCGGTCGTAAAGCCCATTTAAGGATTGGAAGAGATACTTCTTGATAACTCTAGGCCCGAGCGAACAACTAGGATCAACACCCTCGCTAATTCGCCAGTCCGTCAAGCGCTCACATCATTCCTAAGAGAAAACCAGGACGTCTTTACTTGGAGTCATGAAGACATGACCAAGACGACCCTTCAATCATGATGCACAGGTTGAATGTGTCACCCACTTTTCCCTCTATCCGTCAGAAGAAGCAAGTGTTCGCCCAAGAACGAGACCGAGCCATAGCAGAAGAAGTCCGCAAGTTGCAAGATGCAAACTTCATTAGAGAAGTTTACTACCCCGACTGGCTGGCCAACGTGGCGATGGTCAAGAAAGCCAACGGGAAGTGGAGGATGTGCGTAGACTTTACGAACCAGAACAAGGCGTGCCCCAAGGATAGCTACCCTCTCCCGTGGGTTGACGTCTTACTAGACTCTACAGCCCGACACCAGTTGCTGAGTTTCATGGATGCTTTTTTTGGCTACAACCAGATAAAACTGGATGAAGCTGATCAGGAGAAGACTTTGTTCGTCACCAACCAAGGCCTCTTCTGCTATAAAGTAATGCTGTTTAGCCTCAAGAACACGGGCGCAACATATCAGAGGCTCATGAATAAGATGTTTGCACATCTGATCGGAAGAAATGTCTAAGTCTACGTTGACGACATGCTAGTGAAAGCCGAAGGGAGGATGACCATTTAGACGATCTCAAGGAGACCTTTGACACCCTACGCTCTTACAACATGAAACTCAATCCGAGTAAGTGTACGTTCGGGGTGATGGCTGGAAAGTTTCTGGGGTTCATGGTATCTCAGAGAGGTATTGAAGTCAACCCAAACAAGATCCGGGCCATAATGGAGATGGCACCACCAAGGAACGTGAAAGAAGTACAAAGCCTCAACGGCAAAGTAGTTGCACTGAATAGATTCGTATCAAGGGCAACGGACAAGTGTCTACCTTTCTTCCACATGCTGAAGAAATATTTTGAGTGGATGGCCAAGTGTCAACAAGCATTTGAAGATCTAAAGGCCTACCTCTCTTCCCCACCATTGCTAAGTCCCTCCAAACCAGGGGAAGAACTATTCCTCTACTTGGTTGTATCCCCAGCTACCGTCAATACAGCCTTAATGAGAGAAAAGGATAGGGTGCAGAAACCCGTATACTACACTAGCCAAGCACTCCGAGGTGTTGAGAAAAGGTACCCACCGATGGAGAAGTTTGTCTTCGTTTTAGTTACCGTGGCCCGTAAACTCAAGCCATACTTCCAGGCCCACACTGTGGTTGTCTTGACTGACAAGCCTCTATGGCGGGCAATGAGTAATCCTGAAGCTGCCAGACGGATGGTGCTATGGGCAATAGAATTAAGTGAATTTGACGTGCAATACCGCCCACGTACTGCTATAAAGGGACAGGTAGTTGCCAACTTCATCACAAAATTCACCAGTATGGAAAGCTAGGAGGCAGAAGAACAATCTCAGTGGAGCATCCACACGGATGGATTGTCCAACAGGCAAGCTGGTGGAGCGGGTATAGTGCTCCATTCCCTAGAAGAGGACAAGATCAAATGCATGGTTCGTCTCGATTTCCCAACGACCAACAACGAAGCAAAGTACGAAGCCTTAGTAGCAGGGCTAGACCTTGCAAAAGCCGCAGGGGCAACAAGTGTGGTCGTATACTGCGACTCTCAAGTCGTCACCAGTCAGGTGAACGATGACTTCAAATGCAAAGGGGAAAAGATGAAGAAGTATCTGGAGCAGGTGAGAAAACGAGTAGGCAAGCTAAAGGCCAAGTTCGTCCAAGTTCCCAGGGAAGAAAACGAGAAAGCTGATCACCTTACCAAAGCTACCTCTACAAAACATATGCTCATCACTGGTAAGGTACTTTCTTTTGTTCAGCTCTCACCTTTAATAGACGACGTCCTCATGCAGGAAATAGACTCGGAAAGCAACTGGACTACGCCGATAGTTTCTTACTTGAAAAACGACACATTATCCGATAGTAAGGAGGCCGTAAGGAAGCTGAAGGTCCAAGCAGCACGATTCGTTCTAATAAAGGACGTCTTGTACAAGAGAGTCTTCTCCAGCCCGTTCCTAAGGTTCTTAAGCCCCGAAGAAGCGGACTATGTCATGAGAGAAGTCTATGAAGGGATCTGCGGGAACCACTCAGGGTCGCGGTCTTTGGTGCACAAACTGTTTCGGGCTGGATACTACTGGCTTACTATGCAAATGGATGCCCAGGCTTATGTCAAAGCCTACGACAAATGTCAAAGGTTCAGCAATGTCATCAGACAGCCAACAGAAGAGCTCACCCCAATGACGACCCCATGGCCTTTCGCTCAATGGGGATTGGACATCATGGGCCCATTCCAATAGCAACAAGACAGTTGAAGTTCCTAATAGTCGGCATAGACTACTTCACCAAATGGGTAGAAGCTGAAGCCCTGGCCACCATCACAGAGAAGAATGCACGAAGCTTTGTCTGAAGGAACATCATCTGCAAATACGGGATCCCCAGAGTCTTGGTCTCAGATAACGAGAAGCAGTTCGACAACAACTCTTTCAGGGACTTTTGCTCACAATTGAGGATCAAGAACCACTACTCCTCCCCCACCCACCCTCAGGCCAACGGACAAGTTGAGGTAACGAATCGATCCTTGCTTAAAATCATCAAGACTCGGCTCGAGGGGGCAAAGGGTATATGGCCAGAAGAGTTGCCAAGCATACTATGGGCATACTAGACAACAGCCAGAACACCTACAGGAGAGTCGCCGTTTCGACTAGCATACAGAAGCGAGGCAGTTATCCCAGCTGAGGTCGGATTCACAAGCTACAAGGTGGACAATCATGATGAAAGAAGGAACGACGAGGCCATGCATCTACAGCTTGACCTAGTGGACGAAGTCAAGGCGACAGCTGAACAAAGACTAGCACGTTACCAAGACCTTATGGCCAAGCACTACAACTCCAAAGTCAAACACAAAGACTTCAAAGTTGGAGACCTCGTCTTGAGGAAGGTGACGGGCGCCACTAGAGATACCTCACAGGGAAAGCTCGGTCCTAATTGGAAGGGACCCTACAGAATCACTTCATGGTAGAGGAAAGACACCTACCACCTGGAGACGCTAGATGGACAGAAGTTGCACCATCCATGGAACATCGAGCATCTCAGGAAATACTACCAGTAGATGACAGCATGAAGGGCGCCACTCCTCATTTCCAGTTTATTTCTTTTAGTTAATTTTTATCTATAGTACTTTCTAAGCCCAAAGGGAAGGTTTTTATTCTTTTTAAGAACAACTTTTTACTTATGCACATATTTATCATAATAAGAGGAGTTATTCAGATATTACATGTGTATGTGTACGTTTCTACAAAACCATGTCCAAAAGTGGATAGATCATCCCAAGGGATGCCTACAAAATCATTGAATCCACAAATGGGCAAATTCACTAAGTCCACAAGTGGATGACTTCAAAACCAAGTCCACAAGTGGACGGATCATCCCAAGGGATGCCTACAAAATAGTTGAGTCCACAAATGGACAAATTCACTAAGTCCACAAGTGGACGAGTTTATTACGAAGTCCACAAGTGGACGAGTTTATCATGAAGTCCACAAGTGGACGAGTTTATTACGAGGTCCTTAAGTGGACGAGTTCACTACGAAGTCCACTTAAGTGGACAAATTCATTACCAAGTCCATAAAAATGGACGAGTTTAATACTTAGTCCTCAAAAAGGACGAGTTAAGTCCAACAAGTAGACAAATTCATTACTAAGTCCACAAGTGGACGAGTTTATTACGAAGTCCACAAGTGGACGAGTTCATTGTGAGGTCCTCAAATGGACAAATTCATTACAAAGTCCGTAAATGGACTAGTCTTATACTAAGTCCTCAAAAAGGGCAAATCATATCTAAAGTGGACGGGTTCGCACCTACTTGCCGTTAAGTACTAACAGACGAGTTACTAAATACTAAATGGAAGGGTTCATTCCAAAGGTGCATGAAGTCCCTAAAGGACGAGCGCACCCAACAAGACAAGAGCATCCTAACACGTACACCTGTCCCAAGATTGACAACATACGCATATATCAAAGTAAGAAATCAATACTTAAAGCGACGGATATAAAATGTTAAACAGACGCCATAATATAAAAAATTGTTTACAACCAAAGCCCAAAAGCAGAGGGCATTTAATGTTGTCTAAAAATAGGACGAAATACATAAGAAATTATTATTAAAAATAAAAAAGCTAAACTAAAGGGTTCTAGACGTCCTGAACTGGAGGATTCTCATCGTCCTTGGAAGGAGGATTTTGGGTGTCCTGAGTAGAAGGATTTTCAACATCTTGAGGAGGAGGATCTTCGATAGACGGGGTCAAGGGAGTGACAGGTCTCTCCACAGCAGGTTGAGCAAGTATCACATCGTCATCTTTCGGATCCCGCTCTGACTAAGTAGAGTCGTCGGTCTCCTCACTGACAGTGTCGCCACCCGCAGGGGTCGATGACAGGGGGTCGTCCATGGTGACTTTGGATGGATCCAAGTTTGGGTAGACAGACCTGACCTGCTTCAGGCAATCCTCAAACCCATCACCATAGTAGACTGCACAGGCATCAATAAAAGGTTGTGAAGCCTTGAACTCTGTTATGGCGTCAGCCCTGGCCGTCTCCACCTGCCCACAAAGAGCCGTCAACTCCTTCTCTAAGCTCGCTTTGGCCTCTTGCACCTTTTTCCCACTGACTAGTCTCCTCCTTCAGCTTCTCATTCAAAGTCGTCACCTCCTTGTTAAGAGTACGAAGTGCCTCCTTTTATTAATCATGTTCATTGGTCAAGGTCTCATTGTGCTTCCTAAGACGGCTGATCACCCCTTCCTTAGCGACGCATCTATCTTGCAGCGCCTTCATACGCACCAACGCCTGAAAATGAGTTACAACTGTCAGCTAACAAATAAAAAACAAAATAGAAGAGTCTGGGAAAAGAACATACCCTAGAGAGGTCAAAAAGACCCGACGCCCCCAAATACTCCGTCTCTTGCTCGGCGCAGGGATCCAAGTCCATCTCCTTGATGATTGACTCAACCATCTCGACAGCGTATCCCTTATGCGTAAGGAGACGACGAGTTCCCTAGGTGACGGGGCCTGTCGCCGTCATTAAGCCTTTGCCAGCTCCATGACTTGGCTTAGGAGGCGATAGCTTTTTGGACTGTTTTTCGCCAGGAGTGACCGTTCCTTTCTCAAGAGGATGATCATCCTTCCTTTTAGCTTTCTGTTTGGGCGCCCCCTTCCCGACGACCTTAAGGGTCGACGAGGACGCTCCCTCCTTCCCCTTCTCCTTCTTCTCCTCTTTTTTACGCTTACAAAGACAACAAGGAAATGACGGAAAGAAAAAAGTAAGAAAGGATGAACTTACGTCGACGAGGGTATCTGTTCAATCTACATCCTGCAGGCGTCGGCTCTGGACCACCACAGTAGGCGTGCAGCGTATCAAGAGTGATCAGGTCCCTGCACTTCCGTTCCTCAAATGGAATCTCAAGAACCCAACTAATAAAAGCCTCCTGATTGTCAGTTATACGCGGACAAACACTAGCTGAAAAAAAGGAATGAACGACGTTAAATACTTAACAAATAAACAGAGAAAGAAGTTAAAGAAAAAACCGACGGTGCTAAACCTGAGTCTTTGACAATACCCCAAGTATTGTCAAAGCCATGAGGCATTGTAACCCACTCCTCTGGACAGCATACCCAATTCGTCCCCTGAACAAAGAAATATCTGCCCTTCCAATTTCTATTGGAATCAGGCATGTCCGACACAAGCCTAAGCTCTTTCTTCTGCGCCGCAAAATGGTATATCCCTTGAGACGAGACGATGTGCTGGGGTCTATAGCACCAAAAGAACTCGTCAAGTGAAAGCTAATGGATAGTCCTAGAAATTTGGCCAACTAACGATGCAATGCCGTCAATGGCAACCTCAGTCTTGCTGTAAACATGGCATTGTACATGACGACGTTCGCGGTCTTCCCCGAGTAGCACTTTTCAAACTTCTCGGGAAGACGGATTGGGATATGGTCAGGAATTTGGAAACAGTCCCGTAAATTCTTAAAGATGTTGGTCGTCATCGTCGGCTTGAAGTCATTGACAGTCTACATCTTGGGGAGAATAAAAGGACGAGTGTGGCTATCCCCGGGGCTTCTTAAACTTCCTCCCTCAGAGGCTCCCTCATCCTCGTCATCTTCTCCTCCATATTCTTCATCCTCTCCTCCCTCATCATCCTCATCCTCACCCTCTTCTCCCTCTTCTTCCTCACCTTCCCCTCCATCATAACTTTCCCCTTCGTCGTCAGGAGAATGGGCGAACGTTTCCCTCTCTGACGACCAGGTTAAGCCCTCATCGGGCTTATGACCTGACTGGAAGACTTTGTCGTAGCCCACTCCCTCACAAACTGACGACTGTTCACTCGTCACTTCTCTATCACCTGACATCTATTCACCTACAAACAACGGAGTAATCTAAGAACCTATTTGACGGGTCTCTATAGAAGTACCGACTAACTACAAGAGCCAAAGTAAAAAGAAAATGGGGGGAAAAGAGGACTTACAGGATGAAGTGACGACTCTGGAGATGATGAGATCCACAAGCTAACGACGACAAAGTGACGGGATGACTGCTCTTTTTCTCTTAGGGTTTGCAAGGATGAAACATGGAGAAATATGAGGATGAAGTGAGATATTTATAGGACGAAAATACACGGGAAACGAAGCGACGCTTTTGTTCAGAAATAAGGCCAACCAGCCTGTGCCACGTGTCCTAGCATTAAATGATGGCTACTCGAGGAACAATTAATGAACACACCTTTTCCTGAACAAATAAAAAGCTATGAATCAAACTCCATAACCCGACAGCTAAAGCCGACGAAGCCATGGAGTAGGGGGCAGCTGATAAGGGTAATTTTAAAAAAGGTGTTAAACTCGTTCACATGAGATAAAGCCGTCAGTCTCAAAGAACCCGTCAGCCATACTATGCATTCAAAGAAGAAAACGACGACATTGTGAGGCCGATGAGTCCTTCTCAAAATCGACGACTCCACCTCAAAGCCGATGGCTTTTGGGTGGGACGACCAGAATGCCTAGACATGGTAGGAAACTGACGGAAGGAAGCTGACGGGGATAAAGAAGCTTTTGATGGATCCAGCATGGCTTTGCTTGGACTCCACGAATGAGTATATAAGGAAACATCTTATGCCCCACAGTTAACCCTAATCAAGAGGGTTCCTATAAGGAAAGGATCTCACAAGATGCGCATTAACGAGGATCTTCCCCACAAGGAAAGACCCTCTCCTCCAAGAAATGAATGTCAACTCTACACTACTATAAAAAAAAAAACCCCCTCAAAGCTCTCACAAACCAATGTACGCATAATTTACCCCAGCTCTGGCACTCTAGAGTTTTGAAAGTTCTCTAACTTGACCTTCGGAAGGTATTTGGCCGATAATACACTGGTACTCTCTACAAGGTCTTCTTTGTGTGAAAAATTATGCAAAATGTTCTAGCATCAAATGTCCTTACTTTGCTTCAGCTCCTTTTCAGTTTTAGCGTGTAACACACTAACACGCTTAAGGCAACAGCTCATTACGAGATGGCTAACTTGTGAGACTTTGGGAGACAAGCTCATTAATGAACAAGTGCTGCAAGTCTATCAAGTGTGGGCTGGAACCCACCAACGATGCCCCGACCCAACAGGCCTTGAGGTTGATTGTTAAGCCTAATTAAAAATTGGGTTTTCATTAAACAATTTAAATTTATTTTTCAATAAATAATTACAATTTACACAATTTTGTTTAATATTCCAATTTTATCTAATCTAAGTAACAAAATATTGAAATAAATCGAACAGAAAAATTTTAAAAATAATTTTAAATACAAAATAAATCAAATTAACAAATTCAAAATACATTTATTTTTTAATCTATTAGATTGGGTTGGGTTAGTCATATTCTAGCCCAAACCCAATCAAACCCCAAAAAATAGAAACAAAACAAAACCAACCCATTAACCTAAAAAAGGAACTTTATGCATAGGTTTGGGTTGGATGGATAAGAATTTATGGTGCTGACGTGTTGAGTGCATGCCCTATATGCAAAGATATCTCTTATTGATTTACCAAACAACAAAAAAAAAAATCTCTTAATTTACCAAAAATAAAAATAATGACGCGTGCACAGTGCACATGTGACATACTAGTATGACCATGACATACTCACATACCCAAAATATCAACAAGTTCTCCTCAAAAAAAAATATCAACAAGTAATGATTCTGAATTTGACACAAGAAGAGGCACCACATGTTCAATATAAAATGATTCCTTTCTCTTTTTCATTTTTTGGTTTTTGGCAATTATTCACCAACAGTAATTTAGTTAGACGCGGCTTTTCACTTGTCGAGTTCCCTTGTAATCTTCTTGAAACGAGCATAGTGTGAAACATCTTCTTGTGCCTTATCAGTACGATCCACATTTAACGGCCCCTCACACTCAATTATAAAACAAGCGTCACACCAAAATTAAGACCCAAAAGCAAGAATAGTGCGAGTCTTTACTTTTTAACTTATTCCTCTTCAATTCAATCCCAGTTCTCTCTTTGATCATGGCTCATCAGCCTATTCCAGCTCCAACTCCAGCGGGTTCACAATTCACTAGCCCTGTTCCGATCATCGGCCCTCAGTACTGTGCGTCTTACCCTGTTGATCTTGCTATTGTCAAAAAGGTCTTGACCATTACCGATGGCAACTTTGTTGTCACAGACATCAATGGTAACGTCATTTTTAAAGTCAAAGGTACCTTACTAACCCTTCATGACCGTCGTACTCTTCTTGATGCTGCTGGAAATCCCATTGTCACTCTTCGAGAGAAGGTTTGATTTTTGCTTTTTGTTTTTCTCCTATTAAGTCTAGCAATACAACTGTTGACTTGTTCTGTGTTGATCGGTGCATGATAAAAGTGGTGTTAACGATGAATTCAATTGAAAGTAACGTTTTTCTCCGATCATAACGGGATACATGAAGAAAAGTTGTGAAAAGTATGGTGTCCAGACAGTATAAAGTGATCCTTAAATTCATGGTTTTATGTTTTGATTTTGTTATATTTTTGTGTGTTTTGGCTATTTGCAAATGATCATGTTATTTGAGTTTTACAGCCTATGCAATTGTAAATGCTTAATTATACCAAAATATTTTGTTTCTGTTTATGCAGATAATGAGTGCACATGATAGATGGCAAATTTTTAGGGGTGAAAGTGTGGAAGCAAAAGACCTAATTTTTAGCGTTAAGAGATCTTCAATGATCCAATTTAAGACCAAGTTACATGTGTTCTTGGCAAATAACACAAAAGAGGATGTTTGTGACTATAGGATCGAAGGGAGCTGGAGTGAACGATCTTGCGTCATTTATGCCGGAGAATCTAACACGGTGATTGCCCAGGTGAGATTCGTTTCAATAAGTTCTGAACATAACATTTTTAATAACTACTAGTATAGTCTGTTGTGAATGGTGCGTAATAAAAGTGGTTTAGTGATAACATGAAAATGATCTTACTCTAATCACAATAATTGTAAAAAATAAAAAATAAAAAATAAAAAATATATTGTTCCTAGCATTACTCTCTTTTATTTTATTTTTTGTTCTTTCTTCTTTTTGTAATTTTTTTTGGATACAATAGGATTTAAAGAAATATTACATGTTCTATGATAACTATTATTTACCAATCAGTCAAGATGCTGAATGTAGGCAAGATTAGACCCCCTTTGTTTTTTTTTTTTTTTTCATGACCACAATAAATTTAGCAATTAACCTAGTCGAAACTCACATTTGCAATTATTATGAATGTGATATGACATGTGAATAGTGATAACATATTGTAGAAGTAATTGACTTTTTAGCCTAAATAAATTAGTGTTTGAGTACTTCCAAAATATCAAGACGTTTGCACCTTTTTGGTTCTAGTGAAATTAATGATTTACATGCTTCATTTAGCAGGCTTAAATGTTAGACTAATTCAACTGGTTAATGTGGAAAATGCAGATGCATAAGAAGCAAAACATACAAAGTGTTTTGCTCGGAAAAGACAACTTCTCGGTAACAGTTTACCCTAACATCGATTATGCATTCATAGTTGCCCTTATTGTGATTCTTGATGACATTAACGATGAGGCCAACGACGATTGAGATGATTTGTAACAGCACAATTAGAAGGAAATTAATGTGTGCCACTTTGTTATTCTCACCACGAGTGAACTTTCCTCTATTTACTTAAATAATGGGCTTTGTAGCTATAGTTGAACATGTTATCCTTGTATTGTATTGTATGAGGGTCTGGGCCACTAGGTCTCTTGTAATCTCATGTTATCCTTGTATTGTATGGTTGAAGGAAATGAGTTGGGTGTGTTTGCTTATGGTAGTTTGTGTGAACATTGAATAATAAAGCCACCACAGGCACAGAGTTGAGTCTAATCATTAAAGCCACTTTAAGCAAATTCTGAAGTAACATCGTGAGAGACGGCTTTTGAATCGTTCAACCCAAACATTTTATCCAGATTGTATTACCGTTACCACTTTGTTGTTCTGTTACTTCACCTTCTTTTCTTTTACTTTTTCTTTTACTTTTTTTTTTTTTTTTTTGGTTTCTCACAGTGTATCCTTAAAACTTTATCTTCAAAATTTTCAACCAGAGACTAATCACTATTCGCGACGGGTGGGCCCTAGAGGGGTAAATCGCTAGCCCATGGAGTTTTTTCAAAGTGTAGGTACCCGGACTTGAACTAGGGAGCACACCCAGTCAAACCTGGGACAAGCACTTTGAGGCCAAGTACCCAACCTAATTTCACAATCAATTTTACATGTTAAAGGTGTAAAGTTATAATTAATCCGGTTTCTCAAAAAAAAAAGTTATAATTAATCCTATGTGATAAAGTACAAAACTTAGGTACAGTATTTAAGTATTGTTTCTTAAGTTCCCCTTTTAAGATTCATCCATATGACTTTTTTCTCATTGGATGAAAGTATATTTTTAGTTAAGTAAAGTTATATGGTTAAATCTTAAGAGGGGAACCTAAGGAACAACACTTAAGTACTGTATCTAAGTTTTGCCCTATAATAAAAGTAATATCAGTGATAAACCTAGGTAAAAGTGATATAGTATGTTACTCTAATTACAATTTGACATCTTAACATATTGCAAAAATGAGTGTATCCGTAGAGTTATTTCTCTTAAGGGGATACCTTACCATTTTGTTGATAAACATTTTTGTATTATTTAAAACTCTGTAAAGAATCATACTTCACAAAAAATTTGGAAATTTAAATATTTTTTGAATAAAGTGCATTGATCACCTATAACATTTAGTTTTAAAAAAGAAAAAAAAAATTGCTACACTAATTTTTTTTAACTTTATTATTACTTAGAAGTATGGGATTAATTTTTCTTTTTTTTTCTTTGTGGTCTTTTCTTAGGCGAGGGTTAGGTACGTTTGGATAAGTTTTTCTCTTATTGGCTCACGTACGCTTTTTAAAACCTCACTTGTTAAAGGTAAAATTGTATTTTTGCAAATTTTCAACTAATAAACAAATCAGTTTTAACAAAAAAAAACTAATTCAAACACACACTGAACAGATTGATAATAGTTTTTTCTCAAAAACATGAATTAGTTTTTCTCAACAAGTTTCCCGTACATAACAACTGTACGGCCAATTTCCTTTTTCTAAAAATATTGTGTCTTTGCACTGTGACCACAAATAATTACCTGATCTCAAACAAATATTTCTAAAGTGCTCTTTTATTAAACCATTCTCTTCAAAAGAATGATAGTAATTTGAAAGAGAGAAGAGGGTTTGGATTTTGGAACAAGAGGGCTACCTATCGTAGATTAAGGCTTAATTTTGTGCTCCCCCTCATCATGGCTCAACCCAATGATGCACAATTTGATAACCCTCTCTCAATCATGGCTCAACCAAATGGTGCACAAAATGCTAACCCCCCAATCATGGCTCAACCAAATGGTGCACAATATCCCCCAATATATCCCCCATTCATGGCTCAACCAAATGGTGCACAATATGCTAACCCCCCAATCATGGGTCAACCAAATGATGCACAATTTGTTAACCCCGCAGTCATGGCTCAAACTCAACCAAATGCTACACAATTTGCTTACCCCCCAATGCCTCAACCTCAACCAAGTGGTACACAATTTGTTCAACCCCAAGCAGTCATTGGTCCTCAGTATTGTGCACCTTACCCTGTAGATCTTTCAGTTGTTAGAAAGGTCCTGACCATAACCGATGGCAACTTTGCTGTCACAGACACTGGTGGCAACGTCATATTCAAAGTTAAAGGAGTATTGTTTAGCATCAAAACACGTCGTCTCATACTTGATGCTGCTGGAACCCCCATTATGACTCTTAAACCTAAGGTTTAATATTTTTAACGCGCGCGCGCACACACACATATATGTGCTAGCTTAATTAAATTGTATATGCTAAAACTAATTTGTTTTGAATTTTGTGTAGCTACTTACCGCACATGATAGATGGCTTGCATTTAGGGGTGATAGCCTGAACGCCAGCAATCTAATCTTTACCGCTAAGCGATCTTCATTCCTCCAATTCAAGGTCAAATTACATGTGTTCTTGGCAAATAATACACAAGAGGATGTTTGTGACTACAAAGTTGAAGGCAGTTGGAATGAAAAGTCTTGTACCGTTTATCATGGACAATCTTCCAATATTGTTGCCCAAGTAAGAACCTATTTCTCATTAATTGTTCCTAATGTAACATGCAATCAATATAAATCACTTCTTTAATGAATTTAGGCAGCAATGCTAGTGATACAAAAAAATTTCTAGGTGGCAAATTTTTATTGAAAGTATAATATTTTCATATTAGTCCATCACTAACATCATTTTCATTATGTACTAATAAAAAAAACAAAGCATGTTAGTAGTAGTAAAAAAATGTGTAACTTGATCTGTTGATGAATTTAATTAAAATGAAAGGTATCATAGGAAAAGTGATGTTTGTTTTGGAGGCTACAATTGAGAGCATCATAGACTAATTCAATTGATGATTTTGGCAAATGCAGATGCACAAGAAGCAAACCGTTCAGAGCATTGTGATGGGAAAGGACAACTTTTCAGTGACAATTTATCCTAACATCGATTACGCATTCATAGTCGCACTTATTGTCATTCTAGACGAGATTAACCAGGAGAGCAAAGAAGAATGAGATGATGAAATTCCAGTTATATGCCTAAATAAAGAGTTTAAACTCTTCAAGCTTGTTGTACGGTACGGAGTGGGGGAAAATAGTAATGTACAAGAAAAACATAACCACTGAATATTTTTTTAGAGCCATAAATATGTTGGTGTTCTTAGCTTGTTGCCTTTGTATTTCTAATATATAAATATATAAATATATATATATATAATCTTTTTTTTTTTATTAACTTGTTAAAGGAACTGCGATCATGTTAGAACGAATATTGGATATGTACTCTTTTTTTTTTTTGGGTCCTTCTGGTTTTATTAATTTCTCAGAAGAACATTGGAGGAACATTACAATATCTGGAAAATAATTTAAGTATTGAACACTACCCTACGGGCCTACACCTTGAATCGGCTCAAAATTGTAATCTCTTAAGACCTTCATGGCTTTCATATTTGGTTTAATAACTGAAAACCAAAAAGTTTCAATTCTTCCAACTGAATTTTGGGCTTCACATTTTAAAGACATGTTGATTTTTCGAATCAACTTCATGTGGCTTATCCTTGTTATAATGGACCATTATATGATGCATCTCAACATGTTTGAGCAATGTTTTCATTGACAGACAGCACATTGGGGATCTTGAATTTAGTGATTTAGACTCTAAAGATTTGATTTCAGTGCCAAAATGTCATCATCAACCAATTCAATACCTAATTAGGTGTATTACTTCTAGGCATGATTTTAAGATCACAAGTTGGTTTGAAACATCATGCAAAACATTGATAAAAAGAGAGAGGATAAAAGCTAATTTATTTTCACAATATAAAGTTTTCCTATGGATGAATGATTGCTTGGTTATGTACATTGAAAAATATGTAGTTTGTAGCATTGATAATAAGACTATCATGCAACGATTTCAAAATATGAAAACTCGTAGAAGGCAATTGTAAACTTTATGTATTTGCGTGTTTTTTTATTGTTGTTGTTGTCAATATATGAATTTCTCTTTTTATTAGATTGTATAATTTATACTTCTTAAGGAACACCCTGAGAAAAATTCCTGGAGCCACCACTGATTTTTTTAGAAATTTCAATTTAAAAATATAAACCAAGCGATCTTGCATTTTGTAATAAATCAAGGTTCTACAAAGTACAAACAACTAAAATGCGTGCAAGGCCGTCTCTGAGAGCTACTCTCGCCTCTTTAAGCTAGCTCCATCCATAGAAAACTCCCAAGAAATATGACAAACTATACTTAATACCCGTTTGGATAGAGCTTCTTTGCATCTGCGTCTGCATTTTTTTTTTGGAGAAGCACGTTTCCGTGGGTCCCATGCACTGTTCACGAGACCCACAAACCTCTTTTTTCAACAAAACTTTCATTAAAAATGGGTCAGACGGCACTATTCACACATTTAAAAATTATTTTGCTACGATGTTTTCAGTTTTCAATTTTTAGCAAAATAAGTGATATCCAAACACACCCTTAGTTGTCCCAAAAGCTTAAACATTTTTAATATATATATTACCATTATTCTAATAATCTTTTTTTTTTTTTCTCTCTCTCTCTCTCAAAATAAACCAAAATGAAAATGGTATTGGTATGGTAGTGTTGTGTCCTGAAAAGCAAATACAGTGAGTTCTGTAGATTGTGGTATATACTAGAAGCCCATCATGATTTTGGGCTGGGACAAGGCCATAGCATCAAAAAATAAGAGTCAATTCTAATCATAAATGGCTGCTGCTTTTGCAGTAATGGGGAGTGATTGTGTTTCCATGGAAAATATTCCATCACAGTAAATGTTCGATCATGATTGATAGAAAGAACTGTTGACTAGTATATGCTTTCATGACTTTTTGAATGTTCCTAAGGATCATTGAAAGTGTCAAACCTTGTAAAGATGCTATAGCAAAGTGATGATGACATCCATCAAATGAGGGTTTTCTTCCCCTTCGGATCAAAAGAATTGTATGGAAATTTTTTCTAAAACCTGATGTTGATGCCAAAGAAACAAATTTTATAAAAAAAAATTATGTTCTTGTTTTGGAAACATTATAAGAGGAAAAAGTAATATAATATTTGCTCAAACTTGAAATTGAAACTTCAATCTTGGCCATTCTTTTCCATCACTTTGGACTGGTTTGTATTCTGTGGTGAGATTTGGCATGATGGGGGTATCCCTCTTGCAACCATACTAGGCCTTTTTCTTTTTCTTTTTTCTGGTTCAGATTGACAATTTTTTGTGGTTCACAACTTAGCATTACCATCCATCACCAACACCAACTTGTGAGCAGCGGTTAAATCAAATGGCAATATCCTCACTTTCCCCCAAAAAAAAAAAAAATGGCAATATCCTCATGACTCATGAAGTTTACACATTCATATTTCAGTGTTATATCACTATAACACTCTCCCACTACCGCATTGAAACTTTTTTTTTTTAGAGAGAGAGAGAGTTTAAATCTTTGGTGTCCACTCCGAATGATAACTCTTTATCGTTAGACCAAGACACCAATCAATTTTTGGTGTAAGCAAAGATTAAATCTCAAATCTCTTATTCAACAATCAGATACTTTACCAATTAAGCTAACTGGAACTCATATACCACATTCAAACTTAAAAGCCCATGCAAGGCCCAACAATTTAGTGTGACTCACATGTCCAAATTGAGCTGAGAGCATAATGCACAATATCTTCAAAGGTAAAAGAAGAAAAAAAAAACTTAGTGGGTATAAATTATTCATCAAGAAAATAATTTTAAAATAATTAAAAATAATAAAGTTGACAAGTAAATCATATTTATTAATCATTTCAAATTGTATTGTTTTAGTCAAAGGTTTACAGTTCCAACCAATAATGCCGGTTCCATCTCTTTCTGTATAATTTTCAATGGGGGAAAGTTCATAGAAAAAACATAATGTCTATCCTACCCTTTTAACAATAATTATCATTATAATTAAAGGATCATGCTAACGAGTGTCCTTAGGGCATTGGTTAAGAATCCATTTTACAAAAGTTTTGACATTACTTTTATGAAAAATGAAAAAAATTATCAAAATATTAATTGCTTTTTTTTTTCTTTTTCTATAAAAGCTTTCTTTAAATGAATTATTAACTAATACCCTAAGAGAATTCATTAGCATTCCTCATAATTAAATAGTATTATTTTGTATTGGATAAGAAACAAAGATTTGATAAACTTGCCCGAGGATTCATGGTATCATAAGACCTACAAAGCGGGCTTTTTTTTCTCAAATATTTTTTTAAAATTTCCCCAATTTTAAGGAAAAAGAAAAACATATTGTACATTAAACTAGCTAATAAAAAAAATGAAGTGCGTGAGAATCAAGTAGAAGATAAACAATTCCCATTTAATATGTGTTTTTAATTTTAAAAAATAAACGAACGGCGTTAAACTATATTTTAGATACTTAACCCCATGAAAAAAACAAAGAATATTTTAGATAAACCTTAACAAGGAAAGGTCAAATCAAAAACAGTAACAAAAATTCAGACTCTTCCATGCCTTGCTTTGGGTTTTGCTCTAAATTCTATACAAAATTGGCATTATCCAAACATTAATCGCAAAATCTTTTGGACCAAACCAGTACAAAAATGACACATAGAAAACGAGAGAGACACAGCCGGCCCCGATTAAGACTTGCAATAATCTCTTTTTGTCCACCCTAGTGCATTATTTCCCACTATGACTTATATGATTTTATCACCACCCCATAAAGGCTAAAAGCCCCCCGTAATCCCTATTATTCTAATCTAATCTAATCTCTCTCACAAAAATTATAATTTATTATTACTAGCCTCATATATGTGCCATCACGCATACTTGCTCTTTAAAAAAATATAACTATTCTTTAGCAAAAATAATAATAATAATAATAATAATAATAATAATAATAATAATAATAACTATTCTAAAACAAAACATAACAATTTGAACTTACAAGAATTTTGAAAACTTTGGTACTTAAAATTTTAGATGTTGTTAAAATTTTATAAAAATAACTAGCAAAAAAGAAGAAGAAAAAGATACAATTATGGATAAAGTGAGTTCTAGAGTTAGATATATTTAAGAGATTTTTTATAATTAGGTAAATTGTTCATCAGTGTGGCCAGTCGAGTATTTTGAAGTTTTTCGCACTATAACAAAGTAATTGATGCCAATAAATTCAAAACTAATGGTGTTGTTGTTGGTGTGGATATTGGATTGATTACATGTTAGGGAGTTTTCTATCAATCAATGTGCTCGATTCGGTTAGTTTGGACTTTGAAATAAACACAATTTAATCAGAGATAAATGCAACCTCAAATATGCCTAACAATATATCATCCAATGATCTGATCTGCCACCACCGCGCATCCTTAGTGCGGTGGTCACTCCATAAGTATAAGTGCTTGTGGGGTGTGGGGGGCAAGAGCCGGGGTTCAAGTCTCCAGGAGGGAGCTTCACACACATATACATTTAGATTAAAGTAGAGTAGAAATTCTATCTTGTATATAAATAAATAAAAAAAAAAAAAAATGATCTAATCTGCCTCCTTGTAATTTTCATTTTTTGTATAAAAAAAAAACAAAAAATTGTGATGAAACAAACGAAATTTATAATCACTAATAAGAATAATTAGCATAGATATTTTTGTTCCAAAACATACTAATCAATAACAATAGAGAAAAATAGTTTAACTTTGAGAAAGTGAAAAGCTATCACTATTAGTGGCAAAGTTAATCCACAAAAAGAGAGAAACTTTTAAGTGATTGAAAACCTTATAAACGTGGCGGTAATAACTGCGAAGAATAGAAGAATTGAAAGAGTTATGGTGGGAGAGAGATAGAATGTTTGGAGAGTGGAAAAAAAGAACAAAGAAATCTTTTATTTATTAATTGGGTCATGTTATTGGTTAACATTCCCCTCATTAATTTTATCCTCACAAAACGAAGTCATTCTAAATTCGAATGAAAAGCTTTCTCCCCGTAATGTTGTGAAAATGTTATAAATATAACATTTCTCTGCATAAATACGTTGGCAAATCTAGTTTTAGTCTATATTTAAAAGAGGGGTTAGCTTACCTTTAGTAGTTTTTCAACGAAACATTTAGTTAGTTTCTTATTGAGATAGAATGATGTGGTAATGAGTTTTAACCTCCACTAAAAGTTTAGTTAGTAAATGATGTGGCACTTTTTCATTAAAACAAAATTAGATGTTCAGTTAAAAAACTACTAGAGATAAGCCAGACCCTTAAAAGATGAGCATTACATCCACAACATTTTTACAGAAAATCTTAAGTGTCAATCTGATATTTGGTTCTTATTTGAACCTACCACTGACATTACTTTTTACCTATCACTAATAATTTGCCACATAAATTTTGTCGTTAAATTATTGTAAAAATATTGTATCCCTATCATTTCTCTATTTAAAATCTTAAACTGATGGTTGGTTTTTCTACATTTTCCTTTGACCAATGAATGAATGAAGCCTACTTTGTTGTCCAAAATCTTTAGCGATAAATTTAGGTCAATTTAATTAGTTAAAGATGATAGTACCTTAAATTTCTCGATAAGATTCAATCATGTGGTTTTTATTGAAGTGTTTATTTTTGAACAAATTATCTAACTTTTTACTGGATAAAAGATAAATAAAATAAGTTGGTCGATTTTTTGATTTAATAAAAGAGTAGAGTGGACTCGCAATAAGCAAAAAGAACTTAACATTTTAAGCAAAATCATAGATTGGGACCCATAAATAGTTAATTGGACTTGATTTTTTGACCAAAAACATATTAAAAAAAATTATTTAAAAAAAAAAAATGTGACCTGCAACCAGCTTAGGCTTATGCAGCAGCAGGCTACCAAAAGCAAAGAAAAAAAAGAGCTACTTTTTATGGGACTCACATGAGACCTATATATAGTAGGAAAAAAAAACTACTTTATAATCAAGATCTAAATGCATGTCAACAAATGCAATACAAAAATTGTTATATTTCATTGACTATAATTAATTGTGCATATGTTGCAATCATGTGATTTTTATACAAAATAGCAATTAGACTCAAACATATTATTTATTTATCAATATATTCAAAACAACACTAATAGACTATATAAATTTTTCTTTTTTTAAAATATAAAAAGTGATGTCTCAGTTTTTTATTATTAGACTATTATGCTCTTTCATTGTTTTTTTTTAATTATAAAAGATTATAATCTTTTTCCATTTCATTGATTAATTATACTTTTTAGACAATAAAATATCATAAAAGTTTTTTTTTTTTTTTAATAAAAGCCAAATATACTTTCCCCCAATTCTCGCCACTCTCCCCAAACTTAAATATAAATAATAAATAAATAAAACCAACAACATTATACTCACTTTTGAAACCAACTACTCCCTACTCTTTCATCAAAAAAAAAAAACTGCTCCCCACTCTTTACACGCCACAAAGGACCATAAAGGCATAAATAAAACTCTACTTTGTTCTGTTACCTTTTTTTTTCAAAGCAACTACGTAGACTAATGGTGCACCACGTTACTTCTCCAGCATGCTATTAAAAAACTATCACCTAAACAAGTCTATTGATTTAACAATTTTTTTTTATAATAATTCGACTCAATAATTTTAAATAGATACAAGTCTTTTAACGAAACGTTAGACCACGTGATCCACCGTAAGTTCTGTTTAGGTCGTAAGTATCCAAGGTGTGACCACACATCACTAAAAAAACTAAAACTAAAAAACTGTGACACACTGACACAGAATAAAATTTTGCTCATTCTCGAAGCTTTAAAATATAGAACAATAGTTCATCAAAAAAAGAATATAGAACAATAAAAGGTCTCTCTTTTTTAATTATTAAATAAATAAATAAATAAATAACAGAATTCGCGGGATAGAAAGACAAAAAAAAAGTTTCACCGAAAAAAAAATATAAATATTAAATCAAAAATTTAGCGATGAGAGCAAAGAACAGAAAGGAGGAACAAAATTCCCAAAATTATGAAGCTCCAGGAAGATAATAGTGAAACCTAGAAAGGGCTTTTGAATTTTCAATTTTCTCGAGAAACAAACAAGGAAGAAAAGAAGCTTAAAGCTTAAAGCTTTTTTTCTGTGTGTGCGCGTGTTTTAGAGAGAGAGAGAGAGAGAGATGGCGTCGTCTTCGTCATCGGCAACAGTGGCAGTGGAAAAAGCAACGAGCGATCTTCTGATGAGTCCTGATTGGACTATGAACATCGATATATGCGATTCCGTCAACTCACATCAATGGTAATTTTCTCTCTCTGTGTGTCTCTTTGGTGTTTGGGAGGGTTGACTTTGACGGTTGATGGAGTCTAGGGTTTCTGTTTGATCGAAAGTTTGGTTCTTTGGATGTATCTTTGTGTTTGTACATGCAATTTTCTCATATTCCTTTTTTTTAATGTTTTTATTTTTTATTTTTTTTTATTTTTTTTGAAAGATTTTTTACTTAATTACTTTTTGTTAATATGATATTGATATAGTCTCTTGTTTAGAATTTAATTTGGATTACTTGCTACAATTTATGATTTTGAAAAAGAATTTTTTTTTTTTTTTTTTTGGGTTAAATTTATGTGTGTGATAGAAATTGCAGAGCCAAGAAAAGTGAAAGGTATTAATTTTATGATTGGTTTTTGGGTTTTCAATTTAGTCACTTGTATTAATCAAAGAAAGAGATTATGGTAGGTGGGAATTTTTTGTGGTATAAATAGGTTTTTTTTTTTTTTTTTTTTTAAGCTATAGTTAGTTGAAGGGTCATGATAAAGTTGCAAACTTCACTGAGAAATTTCTGCACAAGATTAATTGGGTATATGAAGGAAAAAAAAGTTTTCTGTTTTGGAAAAATTGTGTTCATAATTAAATTTCTTTGAAATAAGCGGATCGTGTAAAGTTTGTGGGGTTTAATTTCAGGGTTTTTTTATTTGGAAAAGTGAAGTAAAAGTTATGCTGGTATATTGAAATGACGGGTATGTGTTTAATTTCTCAGGCAAGCAAAAGATGTTGTGAAAGCTGTGAAGAAAAGATTGCAGAATAGGAACTCCCAAGTTCAACTACTCTCTTTGACGGTATTTTGTTTTTGGAACCTTTATCTTTTACTTTTGATTCATCTGAAAGTGTTATCTGAGTCAAAACTGTAAATTTCTACTACTATTTTTTCCTGGGAGGGTGGGGGTAGGCGGAGAATCTATTAATGGGATTAATTGTGTAAATCTACAACTTTTGTAGCTCTTGGAGACGATGGTGAAGAACTGTGGTGATTATGTCCATTTTCAAATTGCTGAGAAGAAAATACTGGAGGAGATGATCAAAATTGTCAGGAAGAAGGTGAGTCTAATACATGTTAACAGAATGGATGGCCTGTGGATTTCATGCAATCGGTTACTTGCTGCAACTGGTTTGAAGAGGTCATTTTGTGCTAGGAAGAAAACATTTGAAAGGAACCTAGATATGGTGTTATGGATATTTGTGTATGTGCATGTTAGAGCACTTATAGTGGGAAACTGATGGGATCAGATAAGTAATAGCCAACCATGATAGGTAAGTAACTTGCGTTGCGCGTGTAAGGGTTTAACTATGGACTCTGGTGGATAGGATATTCTTAAGTTATATGACTTGTTGAAATTTATTTTTATTTTTGGAAAATTGTCATCTGCGGTTTTTCCTGAGTGCAAAATATATGTTAAATAGGTTTGTTGGGTTATTAGTTGGTCCTTTTTGCTTAACAATTCAAGCCAAATTATAAGTAATCAAAGTGAGTAGTTCAATGCACTTGATTTTGTACTCCTACACGGTGTCTGTGGGGGTTAATTTGAAGCGATCATTGTTATCTAGAACATTTGGACATTATACTTACATACTTACAGTATGTTAATATAAGGGTGGTAACTCTAAAGTCTGGGCCACCTGAACTAGGAGGCTGAGGTCATTTGATTAGTGCAATCACTGTCTAATGATCATGTGGCTTGATGGGAAAGAACTTTCCATTTGGTTAATGTTTTTGATTGCCCATAAAACATTAATGTTTATTGAAACCTGAGGTAAACTCAACTGTACTAAACTTACGTTTGAAATTTGTGTTTGGTGAGATGCATTTGTCATGACATAGTATAATCTGATTATATGCTTCTACCTGTGCTTTAAAAGAAGATTTTTCCTTTTTATCTTTGTAATGTGTATGTAGGATATGTTGAGGTCCCTTTATTTTTTAATCAGAAATTTTAGTCATTAAAATTTTTCTCTTGGTATTGCGATAATTTGTGGCAGACACTGACTAGTCTGTTGAGGATTCATAGCCAACCTTTAAATTTCAGGATTAAGGCTTGGCTGTTATGGGTTTTTTTGCTCCTTTTGATAGTTCTTTCTGTTATACTGATTCTGCCTCAGTGTAGAAGACACATCGATGGATCCTTGTTGTTGCTGGTGTTGATACTATTGTCGTCATCATTATCGGGTTTTTTTTTTTTGGGTGATAAGTACTTATGTGGATGGATTTTGCAGGCAGATATGCAGGTGAGGGACAAAATTTTAGGATTGCTGGACTCTTGGCAAGAAGCCTTTGGGGGGCCGGGAGGAAAATATCCTCAATACTACCACGCATATGAGGAACTAAGGGTAAGCCCATAGCTACCTAGACTCAACTATTTTGCTTAATGATCCTTTCCTGCATGGCTGGATTTATCTTTAGATTTGACTTATTTTCAAGCTATTACAGCAATTGATCATAGGCTAATAGCTCTTATCACATCTCATAGTGCCTTCTAGTAGATAGCAATTTCAGGGGATGTCACATTAGGTCAACCACATCTCATAGATTTTTATGTGAAAAATTACTTCAATTTATGATTTATATCAGGTTGGGATTAAGTCTTGAGTTGAATTTATGAGCATTGTCATCAGTAATATATACCTTACGAATCTAGAAATGCATATAAGATTGATCTCTATCGCTGCACCTATTCTGTTAAGACACTGACCTCAAAAGTGTCCTGGCTCCTTGATGAGCCTACTTACTACTATTCCCTTTATTCCTTTTAGGTTAAACAATTGTTTACATGCTTGTTAATGAAAAATAAAGTTCTGTGCATGCAGTAAACCAAAAGGAAATATTAAATAAAGTTTTGGGTTTTATGAATGGCAGCGATCCGGAGTAGAATTTCCCAAGCGTTCTTTAGATGCAGCTCCTATATTTACACCACCTGTAACACATCCAACCCTGAGAAACACTCAAGCAGGATATGGAATGCCTAGCAATTCTTCAAGAAGGCTTGATGAAACAATGGCAACAGAAATAGAAAGTTTGAGGTGAGGGTTTAACTTTTGTGTGCACACCCTCTCCCTTATTGCAGCTGCTTTCTGCTTCCTTCTTTTCTGGGTTTTGGTCAAAGATTGTTATGTGCCACTTTTGATTTTTCATAATTATATTAGTTTATCAAGTATGGATTCTATGTGGAATGTTATGGAGCTTTTAAGTGACATGCTGCAAGCTGTGAACCCCAGTGACCGTGAGGTATGTTAATTGGTGGTTTAATTATTTCCTTAGTGCAAATTATTAAGTAAATAAGTAGGATTATTACCTGATTTTCTGTTTGTGTATATAGGCCGTAAAAGATGAAATTATAGTTGATCTTGTCAACCGTTGTCGTTCCAACCAGAAAAAATTGATGCAGATGCTTACCACGACTGGGTTAGTTCCCCCCAGACTTCCCTTATAAAGGCATAACTTGGTTTTTGCAAAGGCATGAACCACTGTAGTTTGTTTTATCATGTGTGCAGTCCCTGTATGCCTGTGCATTTCGCTCGGAGCATTTTCGGGCTTGTTTAGAATTGCTCACATTGACTTTTGTTTACGTGGCAGGGACGAGGAACTTCTTGGCCGGGGTCTTGAATTAAATGACATTTTACAAGGTTTGCTTGCAAAACATGATGCTATAGCTTCTGGATCCCCCCTGCCAGCTTTACTTACAAATTCCAGTCCCCAACCAACTGAAGTAAGTGCCTCCAGTCCTAAACCAAGTGAAGTAGTAAGCTCTAGTCCAAGAGACTCTAGCCCAACATCTACTACTACACAACCAGTTCTCGCTGTTACAAAGGCCCTGAAGATTTACGAAGAGGAGGAAGAGGAAGATGAATTTGCACAGCTAGCTCGAAGGTTGCTCTTAACTCTTTTTTTTTTTTCTCTAATTTTTACCTCCCAGGGATCATAAGAGTGTCACTTTTTAAGCTGGTGTTTAGCATGCATGCATATTGTATTTGTTTCTGTAGGTCAGAAATTTAATTTGGTATAGTTTGGTTCATAATTGGTTGACTTGTTCTTTCAATGCAGGCATTCAAAAACACAGCCCAAGCCTTTTCAAAGCAATGGAACCTCTTCCCCTGAAGGTCCATCATCAACTTCATCAATCTGTTCAGCCTCAACCTCTGTCCCGAGTAATGCATTGGCCTTGCCTGATCCACCTGCACCAGTTAGGACCACAAAAGAGCAGGACATGATTGACCTTCTGAGTATCACCTTGTCGACAACATATGCCTCCCCCCATACTCCCCACACTCCACCTGCCTCTAACCCAAACATGCATCAGGTGCCTGTTTCCCCCAGTGCCCAAGGGTATTCCTATGCTACCCAGACTGATCCCAGAAATCAAGGGCAGGTAACCAACAATAGTTATGTTGTTCCTTGGGCCCAGCCACAGCCACAACCACAACCGCAGTCTCAGTTTCAACCTCAAAGCTTTCAACAAGTTCAACATCAACAACCACGTCAGTTACAACCTCAAATCTTTCAACAAGCTCAACATCAACCGCAACCTCAGTTACAACCTCAAAGCTTTCAACAAGTTCAACCTCGACCTCAGTTACAATCTCAGAGCTTTCAACAAGTTCAACCTCGACCTCAGTTACAATCTCAAAACTTTCAACAAGTTCAACCTCAACCTCAACCTCAGTTACAACCTCAAAGCTTTCAACAAGTTCAACCTCAACCCCAGCCACAAATGCAACCCCAATATCCTCAATATTCGTCTGGCTATCCTCCTCCACCATGGGCTCCAAACCCTGGCTATTCCAACCAGAATCATTTATCTACCACTAATATGCTTTCAAATCCACGGGCCAATTCAGCTGCAGTGTACACACCCACGCAAGGAACGAGACCAAGCTTGCAGCACTATAACTCTTTCCCCGTAAGAGGAAGCAATGGGTCAGCTATGAATGGAGATCCACGGGTGAGTCCAGGACCTAGGAACCCTGCCCCAGCAGCTGCACCAAAGCCCTTTATTCCCTCGTACAGATTGTTTGAAGATCTTAATGTTTTTGGCAATGTCACAAGTGGCAGCACATCATCAAGCCTGTCAGGAGCTTCTGGCCAAAGTATGGTTGGCGGGAGGAAGTGAAATGTTTATGGTACAGCTTTCAAAACAGGGATCCATCCATGTGAATATGGTGTATATCGGTATCAGTACCTTCGAGTTCACAATGTATTTAAAGTTCTTTAGACACACAATCCTAAGTTTTACGATTGTCATTGATAATCAATATTGGTGTGTAGGTTGCAACTCTGATTGCCAACAAAAAAAAAAAAATGTAACATTCTTTTCCAGCCCATGCGTTGTATTTTGTTTGCTGTGGCTTTTCCCGGTCCTCTTAATCAAGGTTTCAAATAGAAGCTTATATGGATCATTGAATTTGGATGGTGGATCCAAATTACCTTTATATTGCAAAATACTATTTTGCGTACTTGTATCTGCCTAGTGTATATAAATTGGAGGCAATTGTCATTACCCATGTCCTCCCCCTTTTCCTCTCATAAGTAAATTGGTGCAGTAGCATTGGGTCCTGGACATATGGCCCATAATTATGTGGGGTGTTTTAACCTCCCCTGATGGTCTTTGTACTGTTACTTGGCTAATAAAACTTTCTGATTTTTCTCAACCCATAGCCATCAAGCATGTGGTTTAGCTTGAGGTATACATTTTCCAGTCTTTTAGCAACAGCTTTTCAAGTTTCAAAATTTTAATTCTACAAACTGTTGTCTCATAATCAAAGATCAGATGCCTGCCTGAATTTGAAAAGGAAAATTCTTAAAATTTGGTAATTTAAAAGATGATGCATTTAAATGAAATTGAGGATATTTTCTCGGCTAAAATCACTCTCATCAAGTTACAAAGGCACAAATATGTAGTGGACATTCTTGTGTACTCTCTCTCTCTCTCTCTCTCTCTCTGTGTAATAAAAGTTGAATCTCAAACATGGATGCATTTTACGATGAGAAACGAACAACTCATTTCTCGAAGTGCACTACAATGATGTGACAATTTCTTACAATTAATTGGTATTATATGAATAAACATATTTGCCATGTGTCATTAATAAATAGAAGAAAAAAAAGTCCTTAAATGGGACAAATTCATTAAATCAGGAGTTTTTTTTTTTTTTTTTTTTGAAATTGGTTGTCACTAAGATTCAACTCTAACGCTCCATTAGCTTTTGAAAACTAGAAACTGAAAACAACATTTTACTAGTTTTCAATTTCCTTCACATTTTGATTTTAGAGAACACTTTTAGTTTTCTATTCATTTTGGGTTGCCAAACAAATTTTCTTGTTTCAAAAATAGAAAACTATTTTTGGAAACAAAAAATAGGGAAGAAGAAAAACAATTACTAAATATACCCTAAAATTTTAAAAAACAATTACTAAATATACTCTAAAATTACTTAAAACATGGCTTATAGGCGGGTGGAAATGGGAAAACTGAAAACATGGAACTAGTTGGACTAATGGAAGAGACATAATTCAAATAAATAATGTATATTGGCCCATAATTACTAAAAGATAACATAAGTCTAACAAAATTTATTTTGTAAAACTATTACAATTTTATATTTATATATATATATTTATATATATATATCAAGTTAATATATTGGGATTATACAATGTGTGGATTGCAATTTTTATATTTATTTATTTTCAGTGCTAATCCGAAATAATACACCGATATCAAAATATTTCGTTTCTTTGGCCAAATTGAAACAACCTACAGTTCAATATTGACACCTTTTCTAGTTCGATATTGACTCCCTTGATATACACGCAAAAATTGAAGGGAAGAAATGGACATAAGCTCAAATAACTCAATAAATTAATTACAAGTTAAATGATCGTTAATAAAAGAAGCAAGTGATCATCATACAAATTTAAGGACAAATGGGTGAGTTGAAGCCCCCACATTTTCAGGAGTCAACTACCCACAGCATTATCTAGCTGCAACACTTGAATTATGATAAAGAAAAGAGTGTGCTGCATTTACAAATTGAAGAGGACAGAAGAAACAAAGAACACACCAAAAAGAGGAAAAATATATTATATATATGTAAGGAAAAGAAAATATTTACACGCATTTACCTATTTAACAAATTATTTGCCAAAGCCCCCAATAAATATGCAGCATTTTCTTCCCAACAGTTGTGACCCTCTACACCAGGGGCTAATGAATGTCTAGCGTACACCATCAGTCGAAAGCGCCCTACCAGTATTTTGAGATACATCGACACCGAAGATGAATTAGGGCAGCAGAATGTGTTGCATGTCATGATACAAATGCATCAGTGACTCCAATGGAAGTCTCGTGTACTTACATGTCTCTGATCAGAACACTATCAAAAAGAAATCAGGAAATACTGTGCATTCATCTTGCCTGACCGTTCTCATCAGCATAGATAGAGACATATGCATCTGCAGCACCAGCAGCAAGCAAT
This sequence comes from Notholithocarpus densiflorus, assembly GCA_030021035.2. Lineage (NCBI taxonomy): Eukaryota > Viridiplantae > Streptophyta > Magnoliopsida > Fagales > Fagaceae > Notholithocarpus > Notholithocarpus densiflorus. Next base: position 1,355,524 of record JARYZH020000046.1, read on the forward strand.
ATTTGGTAGGGATGGAAGGTGAGGCAGCTTACAGAACCAATCTTCTGAGCCATGAACGAAGGGTAGTATCGAATGGTGCCTAGTTGTTCTCCCTCCAGACTAAAGACTTTGATAAGCTGTTTGGCTGAACCACTGGCAATAACTGGGGCATGTCTATGAACTGCTAAAGCTGTGAGGGAGCCCCTGTGAGCATCAATTGTGAGGTAGGCATCCCTGTGACTTCTGGTATCAAGAAACTGAATGTCGCCTGCCTGAGATGCACTGATAATCTGAAAGAAAATATGTAAAGTAGGTACACTTCACCTTCCCATAAATAAATACTGAATTAAAATTGCCAAAAGGAACAAGGATTTCTATATTCAACGCACTCAAAGACCTCAAGAGCTGTTGAAGTTCAATGTGTTCTCTAAATGGGCATGTAACAGAAAAGGAGTTATGTATACCTTTGCTGGATCTAGTCCAGGTTGAAATCCAATCCCCACAACTTTGTGTGTATGTGGCCGTGTTGTACAGACAAGCCTAAGAATTACAACACATGACATGTTAAGGCAATGAAGGCAAAATCAAACACATACAAGGGACAGAAGCAAAGTTACAGTGACAACTAATTGTCAAATTTAACATCCAGAAGCAAAGTTACTGTGACATTCAACTATAATCGACCCCAGACCAACAATTCATATATTGTATCTTTCATCAATCTCCATACAGCATCATGATCTTTCAGATGGGCCTAATAAATGAAATGTGCATGCATATAAGCTTAACTCTAATTCAATAGCCCACACTTCAAAAATCTGCATCAGATGGTAACATTTTGAATTACAGGTACTAAGATACATACACATAGCCATCAGATATACAGATAGAAAAAGAAAGTCTCAACAAAAATATATATATATATATATATATATATATTGATAATGTAGAGAACCTTTCTAAAGAAGTCATTTAGATGGTAAAACCTATGGCCAACCCCACCCGCTAGAACTAGTTGCCGGATAATGGGCATTCACCCCTGACGGGCTAAGTAGTTTATGCTCATGCCTAGGACGACCATGTATAAATATATATATATATATATAGGCATCATGTATGCGAAAACAAAAAATGAAGACAACAAGACAACAATAAATTGGCTTTTAACAATATCTAGAACGAAACTAATGAACTAAACATCTTGGTCCATCTAATTTTGCAGTGTAAATCGCAACAATGTTCTAGAACAATAGAGTTGGGATACAAGATGGTCTAAAATGGCTATATGGTGCATTTATCAGGTCCTTTATTGTCCTACACCTGTGTCTAACAAAAAGTTGAAATAATCTGAAACTCAAGGCCATAGTAATGTCCAAATAGCTACTGTGCATTGATCAGGTCCTTTATTGTCCTACATCAGGTCTAACAAAATGCTGAAATAATCTGAAACTCAAGACCACAGCAATGTCAAAATAACACATAATTGACAAGTCAAAGGGATGATTTTAATAGTAGATTGAACTGAGCAAAAATTGATAGTTTGGATGTGAATATGCTAATTTTTCTGTACGTGTGCCACCTCCTCCACATAATTTGCAATATCTTCTGAAATTGCAGGAAAGAAAACACTAGTAAAGAGTTCTATTTTAAAATGCTAGGAAAATTACCATGTCGCATATGAATTTTACATTATAACTATGGAAAGACTGCACTATCGCACAATGTCACAGCTCATAAACAACTAAACATTTTTATCATGCCATAAGAATATTCCACGTGAAAGCTTACATATCGGGCGTCCGAACATCATAGAGTCTTACAGAACCATCCACAAAACCAGCTGCAAATTGATCGCGGTGAACATGAGAAGCAGCCTAAACATGACATGCATAGAAAAAAAGCCATAAAAGTAAGTGTGAATCTTCACATTGGCTATAGCAGATAAACTAACAGAACAAGAAAAAAATTACAACAGATCTTGATGAAAAAAAAAAAAGAGAAGTGTGTGATTCACTACATTCATTCTGAAATCCAATATTTCTTGAGGGAATCTAGGGCATGTTACATATAAACAGACATGTTTGCCGCAAGTTGACTTTATAAAATAAGGCAACAAATATTTTTGACCCAGCTACAGCATAGTATAACTAAATGAGTATGAGGAACGCATAAAACTCACCAAAGCTGAGATGCTGCAATCCGATGATGAAGGAATGGAATTAACAAGCTGCTCTTTTTCCAGATCCCAAATCATAATGGAGGATATCTCACCAGAAGCATACTAATGAACAACATTGAAATATTTAAAAACAATTAGCCTTAAAATATAAGCTCAAAATACAAAGAGTGGGTCCTAAAGTACTGGATTTACATTTTTAAAAAAAAAACAAATCAAGTACCAGATATCCAGACAGCTGTTGCCAATCCACAACAGCATTCAAACTTCGCACGCCAGGTTTATGACCTTGAATTGAAGAGAATGCAGTTACAAGCTTTTGTTTATTCCTCACATTATAATCTTTCCAAATTCGAATATTTCCATCACCTACATGCACATAAGTAGTTCGATTGACCCAAAATTTCAGACATTCACATAAGCTTCTGTAACCAACAATAAACTAATTAAAGCAGCTGTAAAGATCATTACATGAAGCAGCAAGAAGCAAGCTGTCATCAAGCTCATTTACAAGGCAGAGCTTAGCAATTCCTTTTTCAGGAAAATCATGATTATCAAAACTGTTGAGCAGGGTAGTTGTGGTTTCCTCATAGTTCCATATCCTGCAAATAAACAAACACAAATGGTTAATAATTATAAAGATGTGGATAAGCCAACGCAATAAACAAAGGAATCACAAGACTTCATTCAATAAAGCGACAGCATCTAAAATAATTGGAAACCAAGTAATCATATTGTATATAAGCTATGATATAAAAACATATAGGGCACCCCAAAAAAGAAAAAAAACCATTTTAAGTTTAATTGATTAAACCAAATAATCAAAAGCTTATAATAGCCATCAGCCGTATTGAATGGAATTTACGAAAGATACAAAATAACCAACTTCCATAATTTTCCTCGTTTTTCAAGTATTTTTTTTCCCTTTTTCCCATTTTCAAGTTTTTGCAATATCAAAAGTTATAATATAACTGAATACATAAAGTAGCAATATAAAAGCCATTACCAAAGCCAAAGAAGAGAGCGAATGCCAGGTTCCCATTTATATCAATTCATACTCAAATATGAACCTCTATAAATTCAACATCAACCCAACATGCAATTTATTGTAATCAGGACATACTAAGCATGTTCACAGCATTGCTCGAATAGAAATTATAATAAATGCAAAGCTGCATACCTGATCCGTTCATTGTCATCTGCAGCAATAACAATAGGAGAGAAAGGTTGCAGCAGTATTGATTTGGTACCAGTCTCAAACTTCGTATCCAAGCTAGCAATTGGACTACTAAACTTGCTAACAGCTGACCAAGAAACAAAAATCACATTGGCTCCATAATCAAAAACTATAATGAACTTTTTCTAAGCTTATCAGAAGTACATAATAAAAGGAAAAGAAGATAAATAAACAAAAAACACCCACATGAACGCTGGCATTTTCCTATGTGGTCCAACGTAAGCTTTTCCCTCTCTTCTCTTCGAGCTAGTATTTCGTCACTATCGTCTGATGCAGTAAGAAGTGGCTTGGAGAAGTGGCCACAACTCCAATTGTAGATTGTCGATTGTGGAAGCAAACTGCGTTCTGAAGCCCCAGAGGGGCCCCCAGAACCTAAAAGAGGGTCAGCTAATCCTGAGTCCGGGGAATTTATCAAATGAGGCCTGAACTCTAAGGAACAAACTCTTCGCATTCCAGTTAAGTAACTAGGTCGAGGAGGGCTGACAGGAGGAGTTCGGAAGGTGGTTAAAGGCAAATGACCTGCTCACAACAGCATAAGTAAATCATGATTCACATAAAAGAGTGCATACATATGGTAATTCCAAACAAAAAAGTGATCCCATATTCTTCACCAACAAAAATTTACCTCCATTCATGTCAAACCATGAAGATGAACGAGCTAGTCCAGCAAAACTAGGAGTGGGAGGTGCTGTTGTGGGATCAGCAGGCCGAACATTGCCACTAGTTGGCTTCAAAGGTTTTGTCACCACTTGTTCAATCCCTATAATGGACAGTACCCGCCGGCCAAGACTAGCTATGCGTGGAGATGGATCCTTGGCTAATGTACACATAGCTAAAACACATTGTGAATACATGGCGTTGTCCAGTGGCTTTGATCTTGAATGGTTAACAACCCCGTTGCTGACACCATCGTTCAACACTCCAGAATCAGAATGTTGAGATGAATCATCAGACAGAGGAGAACCATGCATAATTCCAGCGTTAGCAAGAGGGCTGCTGGTGGAGACTCTTCCATCTCGAACAAGTGATGGACTGTCATTGCCAATTCTCATCAGAGAACCAATTTGGGATGAAACGATACTTCCATGTGGCATGTACTGGTTTGAGTTACTATAATTACTGCCTGCACTTTTTATATGAGCCAAAGAAGGTAAGGAATTCAGCAGAGAATTAGACTGAGGTTTCCAATATGCAGAAGCAATTGACTTGAGATGCTTATTGTGGCCAAAGGCGAAGCGTGCCAGAGCTGTCAAGAAACAAGGAAAAAATCAGACTGAGCTTACACAAACAACTAAGAATATCCAAACTAAAATATATAACGGTTAAGGGTGTAACTGAGGAGAGACATACAAGCATAACATAATATAGATGTGTGTGTGTGTGAAAGGAGAGAGGGCATAGAAAGTTCTAATAAATTGCTGGTCAGACATGTGGCCAAGCATTATCAATTGAAGGCCTTCAGAATTCAACAAATCTTCAACTAATGTGAATATCACCATATAACAGTTTGAAACAGCTAAAACACGATGAGAGAAATGACATCATTTTCTCAATTTTCCACCAAATATAACTTGTCCAACTTCAATGTGTGAAAAGTGGTGCCTTCAAATCATTTTGAAAGTGTCCAATCTCTACAATTTTCATCAAATAAGAACAAAAATATTTACTTAATTAAAAAATTTCAGATGCAGAAAACAATCCAACCAGATGAATATGGAAAATTTGATGACTGCTCACGTACCCACAGCAACCTCTGCCCTGACAAGCGGGCTTCCATCTGAAACAACACTTAAAAGGCTTTGAACAATACTAATCTCAGCCCTAATCTTTTCATCATCATCACAATCTTCATCTCCACCAACACCATCTCTACACGAGTCACCCCCCATATCAAGCAAGGTACCAAGTGCAAACACAGCAGAAGCCCTAACCTGAAAATAAATAAAAAGAGCTGTAATGCAAAATGAAAAACCACCCATCAGTTAAAACACACACAGTTCATAGAGTAGGATGTAAAACCTCTGGTTGGGGCTCAGACAGTAGAGAAGCATATATAGCAGGGGCATTTGCCTGCAAACCCATTATTTGGGCCTCTGGGAAATCCTCCCACAGCTTTCCCATACAGAGGCAAAGCCACTGAAGAAATAAGGGTTCAGTTTGCGCATCATTTGGAGTTGAACCCTGAAGGTGCTTCAAGCAGACATGAATCAAACCAGCTTCCATACAGGCTTCCTGGCCCCTTCTGTGCCCATCCACAATTACAGCCAAAACAAATGCAGCCATTGCACGCTGCTCAGGATATGCTTCCATGCTATCAAGAAATCTAATGAAATATGTATGACCCCCATCCTTTACTAGATCAACCTGACATGACTATTATCCCACAAGACAAAATAGCATTATCAATTTTTTATTTGAATATATTTATCAAACAAAAAAGAGATTTATTACAAACTAGTTACAAAAAACCAGAAAGGGGAAAGAGATAAAGAAGTGACCGCAATTAAATTTATTAGAATTTGTAGCATCTCATATTGTAAAGAGGAAAGAGAAAGAGATCGATCTGAATTTATATTGTAAAGTATTCTTAGAACAAAAAATAACTCATTTATCAGAATTTGCAGCATCTCATATTGTAAAAATAAATAATAAAAAATAGTTAGGATCTACTTGAACAACTCACCATTTTCAGCTTGCTAAATTGTGGTTGTAGAACCAAAGTTTCAAGACTACTACAATCTAATCTATTTCATTCTTGCCATTCTATGGTTAAATTTCCTTTAACTGCCAATAATGATGGGAAAAGTTATGGCAAGTTGTGAAAATTCCACAGTAATCCATAGCAGGAAATAATCTTACTGAACCATCATCTTTTTCCCTTCATAATGAATAACACAATCCAAGCTAGCAGACCACGTGAACAGCTACTACGAGGACTACTATACTAATGAAAAGTTATCAGTACCTTGGTAGATTTATAGCATCATATGAAAGTTGGTCATTGTAGTCTTCTCTTTTAGCATGTGATTTTGACCAGATACTGTTTTCAATATCTTCCAAAAAAAGGTGATCCTTAACAAATTACTAAGAATCTAACAAATTCACATAGCATCAATCAAAACCTATTGCAACATAAAACAATAACAACATTTGAAAACTCAAAAAGAATTACTCATAATGTTGACTTTGTTGGGCTTGGAATGAAACTAAAAACTTATATTCTGTGTCATGTTAACTGAATTCAAATCACAGTGGACGATACACACCACAAACAATTTCCTCTGTTTGGTCACTGACTAAAATTTTGTTTATTATAACCCATCAGAACATTATTAGATTGTGGTGTTCATAGGTAACTGATATTTAATATGATGATATAGGCCGTAGAGGTTGACTTGCACATGAAATGCATGTATTAAAAGAGAAAATTACATTCACATTTATAAAAATACTGCTAAAAAGAGAACAAAATTCTAGTGAAAACTGAAATTCCAGACATTGCCAGGCACATGTAATATTGGTGAAAACAAATTTTACCAAAATTAATTCTATTAAAAAAAGCTGCAGATTGGCACCTCCTGGCATTTCCAATAGAAACATCTAGAGTTCAAATCCACCTACCCCCAACTATCAATGTATCAATCAAACGCTGCAAATTAACTATGCAAAAAAACAAACAAAAATTTGCTGAAACATTTTGAAGCAGATTTAGGTATATACCTTATCAAGTGCTAGAATCTTCGTCCATATAAATACAAGAATTTGTCGTAGCTCAGGTGTTGTTGTTTGCAACAACTTCAGGACATATGGAAATATTCCGACAGACAAGGCCTGGGAAAAAAATTAATCATTACATAAAACGCCACTACAAGATGAAACAGAGAAGCAACAAAGCTATTAAAAACTACCAGATCTACAGCCCAGGGTCCCATATCAAGGAATCTTCCAAGAAGAACCAGTGCCCGAAATCGATGGCATTGACTAAGCAAAACCTGGAACAAAGATAATTGACAGACTCGTTATTATAAGCAAGGAAACACCAAACACTGACCCAATTAAGAAGAGAATCCATTCAGCATGGGAGGAAAAAGAAGAAGGCAAGACATGAGCTAGGGAAGGAAAGAACATAAAGACAAAAATTAATCTTAAAAAAAATAAAAATCATTACACACCAGCAGGCACAACTTCAAACGGCGCTACTTAAAGCAATTTACACCGACCATGACACAATGGCCATCACTACCCAAGCCTTCTATCTTATTTTTCCTTAGTTAATTAGAGAATTAGAACTAGTAAACCAATTTTTTCAAACAACTCTTACTACTCTATACTGTAATTACAGGCTATGCCACTAACAAACCTGCCAAAAACTAAAGAAAATATAATATAGGAAAGGTGATTAAATGATAGAGCGAGAATTATAGATCAAAAGAGAAGTGCCACACCTGAAGAACAATAGGCAACTGCTCTGGCGGTTTCTTATGCTCGGATCCATGGTCAAGCCACACCTCAAAAGCCGTCAATTGTTCAGTGAAAAATGGACTAGGCTGAAACAAAACAAACATGTTTTACTTAAAGAGGACCAATAGAAAAAGAGTGTGATTGGAGTAAACTACAGCATATTCATATTGCTCTTAACAATTACACTGTGTTTGGTTGGGTAGATTTTAGGAAGGATGGAAAATGTAAGAAGGAAAATGGAGTGGAAAACTGAGTTTTCCTTTGTTTGGGAATGGGAAGAAAATAGGGGGAGTGGAAAACCAGGGAGAAAATTTTCTCCCTGGGCCCACAAAATTTTTCCTCCCAAATTGGGAGGAAAAGTAAGGGGGGAAAACTGCATCAGTGCAGTTTTCCGGTAATGCCTTCCCCATTTTTTTTTTTTTTTTTTCCAACGTGACCTGAACGTTCTTCTTCTTTTTTTTTCTTTTTTTTCTTTTTTTTCCAACGTGACCTGAACGTTCTTGTTCTTTTTTTTTTCAACTGACCTGAAACGTTCTTCATTTTTTTTTCTTCAACGTGACTTGATCTAATTTTTTCATTATAATAATAATAATAATAATAATAATAATTTATATATATATGATGTGATAAATTTAATATTATGTAATAAGTACAAATAAATCTATTTCTTACATATTATGTAACAAGGGTATAATAGTCAATTTATATAAATTACATTTTTCATCCTTTCCTTTTTCTTTCCAACCAAACAAAAGAGTTTTCCACTCTCCCACTTTTCCATCCCTCCAACCAAACACACAAGAGGAAAAACTAAATATTTTCCATCCTCCCACTTTTCCATCCTCCCACAATTTTCCATCCTCCCACTTTTCCACTCCTCCATCCAAACGGACCCTTAAGCTAAACTCTAACAAATCTTTCTGATAAGCAGTTTTTTGCCACAAGGGGGAGAGAATGGAAGATTCAAACAAATGACCTCCACTTCATGAGGCAGGGTTCCAAATAGTGCTACCCCTTGGGGTTCTAAATTCTAACAAATCATGTCAGTCCAGAGTAATTCAAATAAATATAAGAAAAACCCAAGGAACACACCTGGAACTCGGCAATATGGTCATCAATCAGTGTTGGAAGCTGAGCAAGGCAGATCTCAGCAGCCATGTCCCATGCATCCCTGCAATGTGCAAAATCGAAAGTGAAAAATTGAATTGGATAAACACAACCAAATTAAATTTGAAAGGATCTGTGTACCACATATGATGCTGATGGGTTGGCGGCAACATTGGGTGAGAAATGGGGGAACAATTAGCAGAACGCATGATTCTCTCAGCAAGTAAAAAATTTCGAAATAAGCTGGCAACTAGCAAATCTTGTCGGAACAGTCTCTGAAAAAGATCTGCAGCACAAAACTAACTATTGGCTACATATACCATCAAAATCAACCATAAATGAACAGCTAAAAACCATGCATCGATGCACTAAATCAGGAAAATGAAAAACTACCATGAGGAAGAACATTCCAGGCAATTGTGTCAGTGACAGCTGTAAAAATCCAGTTCAATTCACCCAAAAGTGTTTTTCGGTCATTTGGGCGGCCTGGAATTTTATCTATAATTGAATAATCAACAGACTCACGCAGCAAGGAACGTCTGCAGAACCTGGGAGACAGAACGTTAAAAATTAGAATATAGACAAGTCCAATTAACACATGGATTATTAACAAAAAGAAAGTAGACAACATAACAATCTAATAAGCAAAGTTGCAGATCATAAAAGGACCACACAGTACTAAAGTTCAAATGTTCCACAAAAAAATCAGCAACAGCTCAAAGAATACAGGGAAAACTAGAAGCCCTAATATATAAATTCAAAACAGATACCAAGCAGACGCAACAATGAAGGTCAGAAACATGAATATATTACTTACTAAGGGTTTACAAATGCAGCAAAGACAGCTTCACAACCAATCAAATTAAAAAGCAACTAAAGATCAAACACCAAAATGTAGGTAATTAATTGATTCACACAAACCAATCCAGAAACTAAATCCTAACCAACATGGCTAACTCCACAAGACGTAAAAGTGCAATATGTGAACACAAACTTACAGTTCAAATGTTCACATCATCTGACAAGAACCAACCCAGCAACTCTGGGAAACTATGGGTGTATCTGTTTATAGGCAGCAACAATACAAGGATAGAGTTACTCCCCTAGAAGATGATATAGTTGTATCTTTTTCTATTACCAACAGATGTACTGTAAAAACTCTGAGAAATGGAAAACATCCTCTGGTGAGTAATGGGATACTCCAAACTGAATAATGAATGAAAAAGAGGGTGAATACATTCATCATTCATCCCAACAAAAAAGTAGATGCAAGTCACAATTTCTTCATGTTTGATGAGAATAGAGGAGGTTCGAACTACCTCTACTTCATGCGGCATGGTCCCTACCTGGTTGTGCTACCACTTGGGATTTGATAATAGATAACTCCTATATAAATTTTATTAGCTTGAATTTCAAAATAAAATATTCAAATACAAAGGAATGCCACAAGAGAATAGGATGGCATAAAATCAGAACCAAGCTTCATATGTTGGAAGGGCAAAGCAAGCCTAGACCCAAAATGCAGCAAAAGTAGATGAAAACAACAGAAATTTCTGTAAGGCAGTGCTTGATTGACTACAAGGATCATAACCATACCCAACAATTTAGGTAATTGGAGAAAATAAATAGGACTGTTATAAGGGCGCACCTGGTATAAAATAAAAAGATAAAAATTCCTCTCATAGTTGATATAAGCTAATATCATAGACCTACTGAATACCAAAGTAAAGAGGAAGAAACAAATCTTACAAATACGGTAGAGACAGTACCTATTTGGTGCGCTCCCTCTATATAATTCTTTGCTATATTCACCTAAATGTACTGCTCAACGACACAATAGATATCTTCTGCTAATTTTTATATCAGAAAAAATTGTAAGCTCATAATCTAAGTTTCTGATATGTTTTAGGACGCACAACCCACTGTTATTACTCTATAGATACTTGGGTTCTTACATTAACCAATGACTAAAATGCCCTTATTTATGATGCGGAACCTCACCAAGGTGAGCAAGACCCTTTGGACCCACCCTTGGAGAGTAAACCACGGATCCAGGACCCCACCTGCCAAAACCGTGTATCAGGTTATCTAGGAAGGCTCCTAAAGGAAATCGAAACCAGGATGTCTGGGTCTAAAGCTCATCTCAAGCCTCCAATCACTAGGCTGCACCCTGAGAGGTAAAAGCCCACAGCAAAATTGATCTGGACATCATGCACACAGGACACGACAGAGCTGGGCGCACATGTGATATAGATAAGGCCCAAGTCCATACTAAGCCCACTATCCTAAGATGACTAAAATGCCCTTTACACCCTCTAATCTATTTTTTGTCTAAATGATGCCATTTTTTAGTGGGTTAACAGCAAGATTCTAACAGCTGTAGATAGAAAGGGCACATTGATATTGTTGTAATACTAGAGGGTGTAAATTGCATGTTTTATAGTTAAGGGACCAAGTTAGAAGCAACCTCAAACTTAAGAGGGTGTAATTAGTATTTCACCCTAAATCATTTATACCAATACAAAACATATGGATATTAAATTTACTTTTCAGTGTGTAAGTGGAAAAATTCATAGAACAATACTATAGGGGGCTGCTCCAACTCTATTTTTGTCCTAATTTACTGCGCCATCAAAAACAATTTTCCAATCATGTGTTCCATGCTTTGTTTGGCATGTCCCACAAATATTTTTTACACTAAAAAGTCAAAAATAAAATAACTGATGCTCATTTTTTGCATAATACCTCCATTAAAGTAAAAACTACATTTAGAAATAAATCATTTTTCAAATGAGAAATAGAATCTACGACAAAATGGGGAAAGTAAAAAAGTGAGAACGGATTTAACGCATACTCTCCTTCAATATTTTTCCTTCTCAAAAGGGACTATAAATTCAGGACAGGAGTACATCTTACGAGAATTAACCAATAAGTCATGTTCTATGTGCAGACTGAAGAGAGTAGGAAACATATAGTTGGTGCCTTGCGTGCAAAGCATGAAAAGATTAACACCCAAAAGCATCATTAATTAAGTTCAACTAATACATGTCAACAGGTATGCTCAGTATATATAAAGGTGCACTTGACAACTATTATTATTAAAAAAAAAAAAAAAAAAAAAAAACCAGATAAGCAAAACCACACACACTCACACACAAAAGAAGTTACAACAAATCAAAGTCAAATTACAGCCTTACAAAAGCCAAGAGCCTTGTAGGTTGTAGCTTAACTGGCACTTCCTGATGTTTCCAACGAAGACGTCTAGGGTTTAAATCCCCCCTCCCCCAACTATCGAATTGTCAAACAAACAACCAAAAATTACAGCCTTCCAAAAGCAAATACAATGATAAAAAATTAATCTCACAAAAGCCTCAAGAGAGAGGGCTTAGTTATAACAAGGGCACAGCACAAGTTTTGTCAGTCATGCATGATATCACATCTATGGCTCAATGTATCCAAGGTCTTTCATAATGTAGCCTTTTTATCGGTAATTACACAGACACCCAGTGGATCTTGAACCCATGACCCCATCCTCTACCTTTCTCTTATAGAGGTGGAGATGAGATAAGAGCTAGAGCTCATTGCCAAAGACGGCAAATAATATTTCACCAGGGAATGAGCACAACTAAAATACTGTATTGCAACAATGCAATATTATCTTGAATGAAACACAGATCAGAGGCAGCATCCATTTAAAAAAAAAGGTCATATTTTCTGGAATGAAATAAAAGTTTCAACAATTGGTCAAACTGAACAACTAAAAAGGAGATAAATGTCACCATCTTAATGCCATCTTTATTGGAGTTGTGAGGCAAGAAGTAAACACATCAGCAGGAAATTCAGAACTCTGAGGAAGAGTTTCATGTGCTTCACAAGCCGCAAGTAGAATGCAATCCCTTGAGGATCCAGAAGCACCCCAATCATTAAGCTATCAAGGAAGAATCCAACATTTATTAGGAGTCAGAATAATAAATAATAACACCTGTTCCTACATCATGAAAACAAAATTACCATATAAAATTATAAACAATACACTGTTGCTACCTCATTGAATGCATTGACAATCATCCCAGCAGCAGAACAGTCAAAAACATATATTGATGGTGTCTTCAACCAGGAATCAAGGTCACTGATTTGCAAGGGTATATATTGTGTATAACTCTGCAATTAAACTATTGGTAAGAAAAGCATCGCAATCTGTTAAATAATCACACAATAAAACAGCACAACAACAATCAAGCTGTAATCCCAAAATTATGGGGTCAACTAATCACAACAAAACAGCACCCAATTTATGATAAAATAAAATAAAAAGGGGGGTTTGAACGCTGTTACAGACCCTATTAAAGAGCCAAATTTCACCATTAGCAGTTGGTTTTGGCACACCATGTCCATTATAATGAAACAGAACTCTCTCAGACTTGGCATATCTGCGACAAGTATTACAAAGTTTCTTCACTTCCTCCACTGTAGGATCAAGTTGACACTTATAGCGAGCCTGTCAAAGTTTCAACAAGTTAAAATTAAACTTGATACATTAATATGTCACAGATACATGACAAAATGTTCTTACCCTTGGTTGCCACCTTTCATACTGACTACTCAAGGTTTTTCCAATTGTTTCAAGTGCTTTTTGAGGTTGCATTGAAAAAGGATCTGCAAACATGGATAGAAGATATAAATTGATAAAGAAAGGCTCTTGCCTACGATTTTTTTTTTTTTTTTTTAAAGTCCCAACTATTCTACATCATATTTCATTTAATTTCCAAGAAAATGAATGATATGAAACTTGTGTCTGACTAAAATTTGCAATGCGTTGCCTTTTTCTTCACTTTCTTGGCAATGAAAAAAAGCTAGGACACAAGTTTTAAAAACAGGAAAATCTATATAAATAATAAAAACAATATTAGATAAGCACAGCATAGGAGTCATCAAAAAAATTCCAAGAATAAATCAAGATTTAAAAATTAAAACAGCATGAATTAGATATGAAAAATACTACAACTGAACAAGGACAATGAATTTCTTTTAAATACATTTTACAATTAGTTCATCTGACACATACATTGACAATGACTCCTTTTAAACATTACAATTATTTACTTTAAGAAAAAAAACAACAGGTTCATTAAAAATAGATAAAGATTCTAAAGTTCTAATAGAATTTACAGTAGCTGTTTCCAATATGTTGGAAAAACCATTTACAACCTCCTCAGCACACCTCACCAAATAATAAATAAATTACAATGAAAGAAAAACATTTGGCAAAGAACATAAGGACTCACTAACAAAAATTCTATCACAAATTATTAGAAATAGCAGCAAGTGTTTGGAAGTCCCGCATATGTTAGCTCAGACCAAAAAGCTGCCTTAAGAGACCAACCGAAGTAGAACAAAATTAAGATGACAATATATTAACCGGTACACATACAATAAAACAACAGGAATAGAAAGGAATCAGCAACTTAAATTGCACCTATCCAGCACTCCATTCTGGCACAAGGAGAAATCTTAATTACATCAGGTGGATCAACACTAATGTTTAAACATAAAACTAGAGCGACACATCCCGTCTTCATCTGCATAAAAAATAGGGAATCAATCCAAAGCAAACATGCATGTATATAAGAAAAAATTGTTCCAAATATCCATTTACCAGACTAGATAAAAATAAAAAAAAATGAAAATAATAATTAAAAAAAAGGAGCAAGGGAGAGAAAACTCCACTGAGAAATTAAAACCAAGGCATTGAAATTACAGATATTTTCACAAAATCTTCTACGCAAAAGAATAATTATATAATACAATTTATTTTCTTGATTAAATTCTAATATTCTTTTTTTAAACCCAAAAAATGGGGGGAAATTTTGTGCCCTAAAGGTAAATAAACAAATTGCCCAATAATGAAGTGATGATATTAATTCCGACGCTAATAAGGAGGCTTGTATTTCTGAAGTGTTAAGCCCTCCAGTGGGTGATAATGACAGAGTGTGGAGTTTAAGCTTTTATAGGGAATTCAATGATTGGGAGTTAGTGGCTTCCTACTCCCTTCTTCATTTCATCCAAACCCAAATTCCTAGGGGTGGAGGGTGTGACAGGCTATGTTGGGATCTTAATAGAAGTGGGAAGTTCGATATTCGGTCTTTTTATCATAAGATTCGAAATGCAACTCCTTCCACTTTCCCTTGGAAGGGCATTTGGAAAGCTAAGGTTCCTAAAAGGGTGGCTTTTTTCATGTGGACAACAGCTCATGGTCAAATTCTTACCTTGGATAACCTTATGCTTCGTGGTCGCCCTTTGGCGAATCATTGTTGTATGTGCTGTTGTAATGCAGAATCTGTAGATCACCTGTTACTTTTTTGTCCAATAGCTCATTCTTTGTGGATGTATATGCTTCGTCTGTTTGGGATCGATTGGGTCATGCCAGGTTCTGTTGTGGACTTATTATTTTGTTGGTATAATTGGCTTGGGAAGCATAGTTCTGATATTTGGAATTTGGTTCTAGGCTGTTTATTGTGGACCATTTGGACCGAACGGAATCGGTGGTCTTTTGAGGATGAGGGGAAAACTGTGGTTCAGTTATTAGAGCATTGTCAACGGACCCTCTTTGATTGGTCTCGTTGTTGGGGTTTCTCGGATTGTTCTACCCTTATGGATTTCCTTTCGTCTATTAGAATAGATTAGGGGCTGCTTCTGTCTTTATGTTCCTTTTTCCTTCGTTCACTACCGTGAACTCCTTGTATTTTTCTTGCTTATCTTTTTTATTAATATTATCTTCTTACTTATCAAAGAAAAAAAAGATATTAATTCCAACACTCTAACTACTGAGAAATCAAATCCATTCTATTGTTCATTCTCTGTGTGTTTGTCAACACTCTGGGTACTGGGTAAATGCAATTAAGTGACAATTAAATACTTTACATTTTACTATTTTTGTGACATTTAAGAAGTCACCCAGGTTTTTACAGATTCCCATCTAACAATAACAACGAAACTTCAATCAGGTAGACAGCATCATCATAGCTAGGGCCTATCTTAAGAAGTTAAGCACAGCACCCCAGGCAGTAGAAGTTTAGGCTGTCGATATGACTAAGCTCTGTTTAGCCAAAATCTTTTACACAATTGCAAAATATAATTATTGCTAACTCCAGATCATTTTTATCACTGGTGCAACACATAGGAAAACTCTTTTCTAGCAAAGCATATTTGGAAATCCTTAATTCCTTTAAAAGTCAATATTTGTGTGGGTAGGTGGAAACAATTGACTAAGAATGAATGTAATATCCATAAATTACAAACTTCCCAATCCATGCAAACATTTTAGAATCTGGATTTTATTCCTTTCAACCATCCTTTGTCAAATACTCAAATAGGTACGGTTCATGAAAATATTTTAATTCTATAAGGAGAAACTCATAAATCAACAAGGGTCTAATAATCTAGCAAGGAAAAGCTTTCCTCCAAACTGGGTCAGAGGAATCTCCTCCAACCCATTATGTGGCTGTTTATAAGACCATCCACGTGTATTACATAAAATGATTTTTAAGTAGGTTGTGTGACTAAAAATACACGCAGATAGTTTTTTAAGTTGCCACAGAGTGGGTTTTTCTCCCAACAACTTTGGAGGAAAACTCTGTCCATTTAGCAATAGACTCTAATTTCAATGTTGTTGTCTATTTAGTCCATGAACTGATTTATGAAGCTGGAAACCACTTTAACTAAATTATGAACATAGAAGTTTTTGGTTCCATTGCAAGACTGACTTAAGAAGATCTGAAATCTTAATCTCCTCACATTCTCAAAGTCCTTGTCACCCATGTAATACATTGTGTATCGCCTATAGACCACATTTGGTAGTGTGAGCTTGGATTAGCTTTTCTCTTTAAGCTTTTTAGCTTATTTGCTTATTTACAGCTTTTTAAAACCTAATTTGTTTTCTACGTACAGTACAACTATACTTTTGCCAACTTTCAGCAAATATGAAAAACAAGCTTTCAGCAAAAAGCTAATCCAAATGCACTACATGGAATACCACAATACTTTTCACTTATCAAAAAATTGCATAATTCTTACTAATATTATTAGCCATTGTAATGCAACACATTATAACACCCTAAATGACAAATAACCCATGATAAGGACCTGATACAACCCCAATCTATTGAAACTGGTGGACAACCCAAATATAGATTTTCATTTAGATCATATCTTTTCCTACCCAAAAAATATATATATAACTAAACAATCAATTTCAATTTCAATTCAACATCAAAAGCAATAACAAAGGAGCTGCAAATAGATTGCGAAAGACAGGCTTACTCGGTCCTTAGGCCGCCATTTCGAGACCAATCCGTTATCAGACGGGCCAGTAGGCACGCAAGCCTCGAAGGCCTCGTGTCTAAGCTCACACAACACCATATTCTGAGGCAGATAAGCCATACTAGTCGCGGTAGAACCCGAGGCATTGCCATGAGTACTACTACTAGCAGTCTCCGAATCCCTTCTCTGCGAAGAAGAAGCTAAATCACCGTCCTCGTGACTCGAGCCACAGTCATCGAAATGGTTCGAAACCACCGCAGTCACCACCGAAGATTGCGAATACCTAGACGCCATCAAATCCCCCAATGCCATTCAAAAACCTCTCCCCCACTCCCCTCCCCTCCCTCAACGCCCTAACCCAATCAATTGCCCTAATTGGAAAACCATACTCCACCAGAAACGAAACCAAATACAGACAAAAAAAAAAAGTGCACACAAAAAACCCTAGGTTTTTCCGGTTCAAATCGAATCGCAAAGATCGAAATCGATAGAGAGATAGAAAGAAAGGGAGACTAATCAACAAAGCCGCTGAACCAGCGGCGCATGGAGATTCGTCTGAGGAAAGATAGAGAATCCAGCTCGGAAAACGCAGAGGAGAGACTGTGAAAACCCTAGAGCAAACCCTAGGAATCGATGAGGAAGAAGAAGACGATGAAGATGAAGATGAAGATGAAGATGGAGGCGCATATAAACACTGTGGCGGCCACAACACATAGACGAAATGAAAGAAAGAAAAACAAAAGCCAAACCAAACCAAACAAAACAAAACCCCCAGAAAAATAAATATAAATATAAATATAAATACAAATCTCTCTCTCTCTCTCGTGTGTGTGTGTAAATGTGACTGAGAGTGAGTGAATGTGTGTGCAGCGCTTGTGTGTTTTTGTTGGTGTATACTGTGCTTGTCTTTTTTCTTTCTTTCTTTCTTTTTTTTTTTTTTTTTTGTAATAGAATTAATTATGATTTTCTTTTTCTTTTTTTATGTTAGAACTTTAGAACCCACCAGTATTGTTAGGTAATAAATCACTTCTTCTTTCTCTTACATTTTTATTAATAGGATTTATTTCCTTTTTTTCTTTTTCTTTTTTCATGTTGTCTCTAAATTATATGTAATTGAATTAGTTAGGAAGTAGTCACTCATGTCAGGTACTTTCGTGAAAGGCTCGAATGACCTTCGACAAAAGTACTTGTACTCAAAACCAACATAGGTGGGCAAGTAGATTGATGAATTGTGTTAAAAACTATTTAGTTACAAGAGTTTCATTTTAGGAGAGTGTAAGCGAGAGGGACACTAGCCGGATTTCATTCTCTTTGGAATAAATTCTCCTATGCCTTTCTCGGTTGGACCAATGACCTAGTCGGCTTTGCTCACATTCGAGCAAGAAAAAATCTCTCTATTGGTTAGAGAGCAACGCTATGATGATACCTTGCAAAATGCACGAAAAATGCCACTTCCTTTTTGCATTCCAAGCTGGAAGGGAGCAAGTAAGTGGAGGCGTTATGGGCCGATTATAAAAGACAAAGTTTCGTAGACTTGACAAGTCGCTTATAGAATGCCAACTACTAAATGAAGACTTTCCACTTCATTTAATAAGGGAAGGGGGAGAGAAGTGTAGCAAGCTTTATAAGACCGACCATTACATAAGCTACTAATCACCACTTGGTTTCATCCCTTTGTTTATTTTTTTAATTATTATCTTTTAGAATTGTTTTTTGATGTTCGAAAAAATAAACACCATGTAAATGTTTGAACAAGTGATGTATAGTTCATAATAATTGTTTTTTAAAATCAAGTTAATACATTAATGGATTTTGTTTGGTGTAGGTTATATTTGATTTCAAATCCTTTACAATAAAACAGAAAAGCATACCAATTAAGCTAACTATAATAAACCATAATAAAATTTGAAAATTTGGTAGAATCAGCATGATAAGTGAATGTATAATGGCTGTTGTTGGCTATTACTATATTAGTTTTTTTATATATATACTTATTATAACAAAACTAACATGACATTAAACGTTTAACCAAATTGATCAAAGTGAATACTATAATTATTGTTGTTTTTGTCAATATATCATATTTTTGCTGATATTTAATAATTGCATTTACAATTTAGTTCAACCATATTACCATCTTTCCTATTGTAATTACTAGTATTACTTACATATTAAAAGTGCCAAAATTGATCAAATGTACGCTATCCTCATCATTATTTTCTTTTTCTTTTTATAATTCAATTGCTATGATAAATGAGAGAGGGGATTTGAATCATGTTTCTCCTTATAAAGGAGATTAGACAATGTCATCAAACTAAAAATCTTTTAACTCCTCATAACCATTTCTATCATTTGGCAAATTAACGTTGTTTTCACTATTATGGTAGCCAGCATTATCTTCATTAAATTGTGGGTTCCAGTTAGCTCAACTGATAAGGTCTCTAATGGTTTGAATAAAAGATCTGGGATTCAATCTCCGCCTACACCAAAAACTGATTGGTGTCTTGGTCTAATAATAAAGAGCTATCATCAGGAGCCGACGCATAGGTTGAAACTCTCTCAAAAAAAAAAAAATTCATTAAATTTGTCCCACTAATCTATTTGAAACTATATATATATATATATATATATATATATATATATTATTTTAAATATGTTGCACCAAATATTTTATGGTTTAACAGTACTTATCTCTGTTTTTTCTTTTGGCTAAAGTTAAGAACGTACTTATCTTCTTTGAAGATAAAATAATTTGACCCATCGTAGACTGAGTTGTGCATGCGTAACGTAAAGAAATTGATTTTTTGTTCTTTTTCAATCAATTTCATTGATTACAATCTTTGTTTACACAATGTCATAATAGCCCGTGAATTTCTGTCACAAGCTATAATATTTAGAAAGCAAATGACAAAAATTCTGGGAGAATAGGACGCATTGGTGTAATGCAACTTTCTCAAAATATATTTTTATAGGCAACTTGCCCAAAAAATTTAGCAATATCAAGTTTTTAAGCCAATTTGTTGGACTCAGAGCACTAAAAAATATATATATAATCAAAACCCATGTAAAGCATGTTGGATTATATAACTTTTTCCTTTTTTTTAGGGGGTTGCTTTTAAATTTATTTTTTGAATGCAATTTGGATTGAAAATTTGAAATATAATAATAATAATAATATTAGTAATGTAGAAGCTACTGAGCCATCGATGTCGTTTTTGGAATTAGACAGCTAATTGTACATGCGTACACTCGAGGTGTCAACAAAGATGCTTACATTCGAAGAAGGAATGATGTAGTAAACTATATGTGTCTCTAGACTCTCTACAGCATGTCGAATGGTTTATGTCTCAGCACAAAGATTGAAAAGAAAAGGTGAAATGGTCTCCATTCTCTACAATGATATAGAGGCCCTTTCTAGCTAGGATTCTAAGATTCTCAAGCCCTATGTTTGCCTTTATTTCTTACCTTTTTTAGTGCAAATGGGACTCCCATGCATCAACATATTATACAGGCTATTTTTGTCAGCAACACATTTGTGGCTATTTTCATGAAACTTTAAAGTGCAATAAACAGAAAAGTTGGAGAAGAGGAGAATGTGAATGATCGTTGTTTATTGTTTTGGTTTGTAATGATTCATGGTTAGATGGTTGACCAGACAATTTGGTAGCTCTAAGAATGAAGAGAGATTGAAGTGGTACTGGCATAGTTGCTCCAATGCCTATTGGAATTAATGTTTTTTTGAGTACCTTGATTTTTGTGAATGTAAGGAATGTCTTTTCCTAGCTACCTGCTTTAGGTTTGAGTTCTTCCATTTATGGATCTCTTCTTGGAGAGATTTACTTGATTTTAGTCACATTTTCGTTATTGTTATGGTTAAAGTGGGTTTGTAATAAAGGGTGTAATTGTTCATTTTATAATCAAGATTTTGGGTATGTATCCATCGATTCTCATAATGCAATTAACGGTATCATGATACTATGCTTGGTTATTTGAGCTCGAGCTTGTCCTTGCGCTACACTCTTATACTCGAGCTCTAGCCACCAATATAGATACTCACCTCTTGTGCTCAAGGCCTAGTGTTAGTTTATCGTTATCGATTTGTTGGGCTCGAACTCTCATCTATAATTATGTGTCTAGGTTGTTCCTTAAGTCCTAACGAGACCTCATCTATCGTTATGTGTCTAGGTTGTTCCTTAAGTCCTAATGTGAGAGAGTCGAGGGTTTTTTAGGTAAGCTAGTTGTTGTATTCTTTTTCTTTTTTGCCTTCTTTTTCGGCTAAGAAAAAAAAAGTAATATTGATATAAGCATAAAATGGTAGTCATATTTCCTTAAAGTAGCTAGTTGTTGTAGTTAATAGATAATACAAGATTTGAAAATTCAATGACATTGATTGGTTTCCTTTATAAGAAAAAACTAGAATTTAAATCTCCTTCTACCACTTACAGCAACATAAGTTTTATGTAAGCAATTCTCACTGTGGTATTATTAGACCGTATTTTAATTTTACACAGCTTAAGGGGTATTAGGTAATGTTGTTTTAGTAACGTTGTTTGTATATTTTGGAAATACGTGTGGGTAAAAAAGTGTGTAAAAATACGTGTAATGTTGTTTAAATACTGAAAACTGTTGTTCTAGTTACACTACCAAACAGCCCCTAGTTTTTCAAGAGTCTCCACTCCATAGCAAGACTCATCTCATGTTACATGATCATTATGCTACATGAAAACTGTATTATTAAGAATAAAGATTCATGATTTTTTACTGGTTAAAACAACAATAAAAACATGCATGACTTATCTGAATCAGTTTAAGATTCAGTCGCGTTCAATTGATTTTTTGTTTTTTGAAATATTAGAGGGATAAGTTAACTCAGTTATTATAAGCAAAATTCATATGATCAAATATTTCATGAACGTGTTTTTGATAATTTTAATTTTAATATCTTTAAATTTTAAGAAGTTGGCCTAATAGTTCTTAAGGTCTCATATCATCTATGAGTTCTTAGATTTAAATTCTCTAATTATCTTGGGCTTTCCCAAGAGATTCCTTTGGTTAAAAAATGAAACTTCAATATCTTTTACCGCTATAATAGAATTGTTCAAAGGTTAAGCAACTTACAAAGTATTCCTACCATGATTAAGACTTGTTTGAAGCTACAAACTACAAAAGGGATATGCATTTTGATAAGACCAATAAAAGCATATGCCGTGCGTTGGATTTGTGACCTCATTATAGGTCTCAATCAAATGTGCATACAAAGTTAAAAGCTCTATGATTAAGCACTTTGGTTTTTTGATAGATAAATATGATTAAGCACTTGATCTTAAAAACTAAGCTCCAAAAGCATACAATGTTCACGCATGCCCAGAAAGGCCGTTCACGTGTTTGCCGCGTCTCTTCTCTTGTCCACCTATCGTGCCCATGGTTGGAGGAAAGTTTTAAAGTTAATTTAAAGACAAACACAAATTTTTATCTTAATATGATTATTACTTGTGCTAAACATGTCAATACATTAATGTGGGCATGTTTGTTTTCTTTTGATTAGGACTTGTGGATCACAGCGATTATACTTTGAACTTGTTAGAGAGAAGTATCTATAAAGCAAAAGACCATTTTGTTGACCATAATGCTACACCAAAAATATCCATTAAGGACAAATCTTTAAAAAGAATTATAGTTAAAGAATTAAATTTATTATTTTTTGACAAATTAATCTTTTGAGGTAATTTATCATGTTTTCTAAGAACATGGTAGTTTATCATAATATCAAAGCATGTCAAAGCATGTGAAATGTTATTTTTCCTTTGAGTTTAGTGAATATTAAGTTGTGGAAATTTATCCATGCTAAATCTTATCACAAACTAGGCAACAATACAACTCTATTTGTGCTTAGTTCATTTGTGAAATGACTAGTTTGGTTACAATGATAAGGTTGCCTAGTTTATCACATCATTATATGTCATCCAAAAGATAAATTAAGCAACCAAGTTATCTCACAACCAAAAGATGCCATAGCTAGTAAAAATAAAACAAATTAAGATGTATATAATGTACTTTGTTTCAACTGATGATCGAAAAACAAAATATTATTTGTTGGTTTTTAAAGATAGGAGGGAATCACTGAGAAATACACAGTAGCTTTTTTTTTTTTTTTTGAGAATGAGAAATACACAGTAACTAGTCGCTGATCTCATTATAGTGGGGTAGCCTACCTAATCAGAATTACCATGTGCCTTTGACTTCAAGGTGCTTTTAGTAAAGAATAATGACATGTTTGGTAAGCATACTCAAACACATGTTTTCAATTTTTAAACAACATTACACGTAACATTACACATATTTTCACACACTTTTTCACCCACACGTATATAAAAAAAATACAAATAACATTACTCAAACTCCTCTACCAAACAGGCCCTAATAATCCTTAATTAATGCTCCCTTCAACGAACATAGAACACGTAATTCTACATCTAAGTGTCATATACTTGTGGTTACTACATGAATTCAGGGCGGGCCGATATCTTGGGGTAGCGAGAACTAAAATAGGGTCTTTTTATATTTATGTATTAATTAAATTAATATTTTTATATTATAATATATTTTATTTAAAATATATTTTTCTTGACTAATTAAAATGTTGTATTCAAGTTCTTCTAACATCTCATTTTCAATTGATAGTATAACTAATCCACTTAATTTTTCTTGAGGTATTGTCGATCTTAGATATGATTTTATTAATTTTAATTTTGAAAAACTTCTTTCTGTAAAAGCAATTGTTATAAGTATTGTTAGTAAAATTCTATAAGCAATGCATGTATTTGGAAATGAATCTAACCTTTTTGTATAATTTAGTAGGTCAATTGGAGTATATTCTTTTATTTGTAAAATTTCTTTTAAAACTTTTAACTCTTAAAATAAATTTAAACCATCAATATCATAATAAATATCATGTTTGAGAAAAGATTCAAGTTTCAGACAGTATTTTTGCAAACTATCATCATCTAGCTGAGAGAGAGAAAGGCGGAGAGCAAGAGCTGAGAGAGAGAGAGAGGTGGAGAGCAAGAGTGCGAGAGAGAACAGATATGAGTAAATTTTAGGGATTTGAGATTTTTGATTTGTTTTGATTTGAGATTGTTTTGTGGGTAATTTTTTAGACCAGATTTGCATTTTATCCAGTTGATTTTTGATTTGTCTAGAGGTTAAGAGTGATATTTTTGGGATAATTGATTTTGTTTAGACCAAAGAAATTTTTGGGGTACCAATGTTTACAAGGATGTTCCAAATTTTTTGTTCTTTGGTCACAAGGATGTATCAGATTTTTTGGAGTTTCATTTGAAACTTTTTTTTCTTTCTACCCCTTCTTTTTCAAAATTTTGGGGCCCTCCTTCCACTTGAGAGCCTTAGGCAATGGCCTAATTGGCCTGGTAAAAGGGTCGACCTTGCATGAATTGATTAAGGACATGCATATAGTATGTTATGTTTGGTCTAGTGATTGATCATGTCATCACACAAATCAATATTAAAATGAAAGAATTTTCAAGCTTTTGGGCAAAGAAGAAATAGTTAGCCTTGGATTGCTGGAAATCTACATCTTGTATGGCAGAGGAAAATTTGGAAAACTATTTGTGTGATGTATATGTAAGCCCATAGAGGGCCTTGTTTAGCTAACACACTAAAGATCTATTTGGATTAAGGGGGTAGGGAGGGAGAGTGGAAGAAAGTAAAGTAGAGTTAATTAAAAATAGACTAATTTTTTGCTAATTCTACTCTACTTTACTTTTCCTCTCTCCTCTTAATTCAAATGGATCATAAATTCTCCCCTTGTTGACAAAAAGATTCAAAACTAAACAAGGCCCTCTATGGGTAAGGACCGGTTGACATATATACATTTTCATCAAGGGTCACCGTGTAATAATGCATTTTGAACATCTAATTGATGAAGTGATCACTTGTTAGATACAATTAGATAAGGAGACAGTAGATTGTGACAAGCTAGCTTCGCTTTTGGAGCAAAAGTTTCATTATAATCAAATCCTTGCATCTATGTATAGCCTTTGGCTACCAAGTGTGATTTGTAATGTTCGATGGATTCGTCTGACCCATACTTGATTTTATACTGCCATTTACACCTAATGGTTTTTTTTTTTTTTTTACTTAAAGAAAAGGTTGTATGATATTTGTTTTTCCAATATATTAATGGCTAATATTTATTTAATAATTATATTATTTTACATTACTAAGGTAAAAAGACAAATAAGCTTTTTATT
The DNA here is from genome assembly GCA_030021035.2 of Notholithocarpus densiflorus. Taxonomy (NCBI): domain Eukaryota; kingdom Viridiplantae; phylum Streptophyta; class Magnoliopsida; order Fagales; family Fagaceae; genus Notholithocarpus; species Notholithocarpus densiflorus. The sequence goes on from JARYZH020000046.1 coordinate 1,381,073, forward strand.
AAGGTTCGGTTAACGAGTACCCTTAAGATATTTGTTAATGAATCATTTTGGAAAAGTTTTGATAATAAAAAACTAAAAAAAGGCTGTTTAATTTTTTTTTTCTTTTCATATAAAAAGTTACTAAAAATATTTTATAAACTAATTTTTTTTGAGCGTTTATTAACTTTTACTTTTATTTACAGTACTTTCAGCAAAAAGTTTTCAAATTCAGCAAAATAAGTGGATCCCAAACAAACCTTTAAGCAATTATTTCTTTTGCATGCGGACGAAGTGGATTATCTTAAACTTATGGGTATGCTTTAAGGGGCCTCAAATATTCCTCAAATTTGTTACTTATAAAAAATATGTATTTTCACTTAAAGATGGTATAAAATGAGAATAAATTTATTTAGTATATAATAGATGGTATTGGACCGTGGGGTCGGAGACAGGTGTTGGATATCAACGTGGTCATTTTTCTGCATAAGCCACATCAATTGGCCAAGCCAGACATTTGTCAAGAGTGATGTGGGTCTCCAAGTATCAAGGTAAAGTAGAAAAAAAAAGGAGTTTAGGGAATCAAGTGGAGTTAAGTGCCTCTTCTCCCACATTCATTCCAAAACCCCAATTTCAATCACAATTCAGAAATCCATACAAGACAACCATTTCTGTTTTTTTTTTTTTAAAGTTTTGAAGGGACAGAAGGTTGACCTAGAAGTCTCAATATTCTATGCAAGAAAGCATTAATAATTTCATCACCTTTCTCATTTCCAGCTTTTTCTTCATTGTTTTTTGTGCATCATACACTAAAGAATACAGAAAAAAAAAGAAAAAAAGAGTCGCACTAGGCCCAGCACTTTCACAGCTCGTGAGGTCACATTTTTGGACTAACAGAGAATAATGTTAGTACCACAACAATTATTACATAATATTAATATAATCTATTGTGATTAAAATAATATCATTTTTCATTTGAATTCATCAATAATACCATTTTGTGAATTGTGATTAGAGTAATAATTACAACTAATAATGTTACGATCACAACAATTTTCATACAACATTGATATAACATGTCATGATTAGAGTAATGTTACTTTTATCTGAATCTATTAATGATATTATTTTGTGAATTGCGATTAGAGTAATAATCACAATAATATAATTGGTTGTGATTAGAGTAATATCATTTTCATTTGAATTAACCTTCGATACCATTTTTTTGTAAAATTACGATGAGAGTAATAGTCACAACATACCATATCAGCAATTACTACCCTCATTATTGTTCTTGCACATAGAAAATAGTATAATGTGGGATTCAAGCCAACCAGCCTTTAGAGGCGCGTTTGATTGGTGATGCTATGAACAGAGCAATGGAAGAGAGTGAGGATTCTAACATTGTTTAAGTATTTTTCACATGCTCTCTTGGAATATTTTTTTTCCAAAAAAGATGCCAATGACTCATTCACCACTATGCTAAGCATTGTTAATGCTTATATGCCCTTTGACCAGCAAAGTAAAGAGAGGATGTGGCAAACTGTCAACACCCACTCACTCACACTTTTGGTGCTTTGATTCATTTAATTTAACCTAAAACATTACAATTAACAAGGCTACCTAGCTAGTAATTATCTCATTCCCTGTTGTTTGACACTAACATTAGTGCATAACACAGTTTACACACGCATAGAGTCAAATCAATTACAGAAAATTTGAGAGAGTTTGAATAGGCCAATGATATGTGACTCTGTTTTTTCTTTTTTTCTTACACAACCTTTCTACGTGTGATGCGATGCAATGGTATAGGTGACCAGTGACGTTTTGACACATTGCCAAAGTCGAGGACTTATAGAAATTAGAACTGTTTAGGGATATTAAGTGGCGTGATTGATGCTTACAGATTATATATTAAAAAAAATGACATTATACTATATAGCAAACTCTATAATCTTGGGCAGAGAGTGTTCCAATGACCTTGGACTTCACGTTTTCAATACTATAGTTTTTAACTGATTATTTTATTTTTTAATTTTGACATCCATATAATGGTGCATGAACCAGGATGTATTATTGCAATTACGTACATTATTAATATTTCTTTATTATTATTTTTAATCCTCTCCTTTCTTGTGGCCAAGATTTATTTTCTGACCATGATACCTCATCTTATTTATCTTTGTCAACTTTCTAATGGTTCGGCTAATATTGCACGGCTGCAAATCCAGTTATGAATAGGTTGTGCCAAAGTTTCAGAGTTGTGGGCCTTGTATTGGGCTCACAATACTCCACATGTGGGCCAAATCCAGCTATGATAAATGTTGCTAGCTAGTTCTAACTTGTTATCATTTTTCTTTTTTAAATTTTAATTTAACAATACACCATCTACACATTAAGTTTGTGATAAATAAATCTTAATTTTTGTTAAATCTAACAAATTTAATCATGTAATTACACATTCATAAATCATAATAACATTTCAAAATTATTGATAATGTGGCTGAAATCATGTGTATATCATTTGATTGAATCAATTAGTATTAAATGTGAAATAATAACAGAAGTTTTGAATTTGTGATAGACCTTTTGTGTAAGATGTTAATTTAATTTTTCAAATTAAAACTTTAAGGATCAAATTCACCTTCACGCTAAAGTCTAAAAAATAGTGGGTTCTGATTACCTTAACTAGTAAAGTATTATGTCGTCGAATAAAACATTTGAGATTCGATTATTGCCTATACCAAAAATCATTTGGTGTTTTAGTCTGATGAGAAAAAGTATCATCAAGAGCAGACGGCATAAGTTGAAACTATTTCTAAATTTTTTTTAAAAAAGCCTTTTTTTTTTTTTGAGAGAGTTTCAACCTATGACGTCCGCTCTTGATGATAGCACTTTTATCATCAGACCAAGACACCAATCAGTTTTTGGTATAGGCAGGGATTGAATCTTAGATCTCTTATACAACTATCAGAGATTTTACAACTTAAGTTAATTGAAAAAAAAAAAAAAAAAAAAGCCTGAAAATGATATTTTAAAAGTTCTAATTTTTATATGTAGATAGATGGAAGGATATTTTGACTCTTATAACTGGTGAAGCTACTGGGCCATAATGGCCCAACTCAAACTGGAAGGATCTTTTGACTCAGAAACATTTAATAATGTGAACATTGGGGCCTTGGCTACTGTTTAGGCTAAAATGATAATGAACCAGCCTGACGCATTAATGATAGTAATGTCTGGCATTGGTGGGTTACTACTTTTTAGTAGCCAGTCTGGTGTTTTCCAAATTCCAACTTGCGGGGCTCTAATTTGTGGTGACACCCATCAGGCTATCACAGTGACTTTTATTATTATTTTTTATTATAATATCATAGTGTCTTTAAATTATACCATTTGCTTGTTTTGGGTTTTTTGATTGGCCAATTCTGATATTCTTCCATTTTTGTTATGTGGAGTGGCACATATCTGTCAAAGGACTCCTAATAAATAATAATGGCTATAATTAGCTGTAATCAAAGTAGCATTCATTATTTATTTATTATGAATAAAGATATATTAAAGAAAAACTGGGCGCTAAACAATCTCCAACTTTTGGATCTAGCAACCAAGAAAGATGAAAGGAGATTATATGGGCCCAACCCAATTACAAAGGGCAGCTCATTGAACCACATTGTACGACAAAAAATTTACATTCTGATGAACAAAAATGAAACCCAATAAGAGAGAGAGGACAAAGCATCTTTTAATTCGGCGAAAAAGAAAGATAGAAACCAAGGCGGGTAGGAGTCTAGATTCAACAATGTTTCAATGACACCTTTGGAATCCCCTTCAAAAATAACATATTAATTGGAGCTTGTAGAACATTGCCAGTTTGATGGCTAGGAATGCAGGTTGGGTTTCTCCTAGTGTCGGGTTAAGAGAAGTGGTTAGAGTGGGCAAAGACCAATCAAAGTAGCATTCATATAATATGCATATTACAAATAGAATAAAGTTTAGCTATAAAATTGATTGTAAACCAATAAAATAAACATTACTACATATTTTGAAAATCCAACTGTTGAATTGCATATTCTTTACGCTCTTAATACACATATTAACTTTTGTGTCAATCAGATATTATTTACTATATGATCCTATATGCTTATATTTTATGCATAATTTTAAATTACAAAAATTTGCAATTTAATTTTCTAAAAATTTTGCAAGCATGGTGGATATAAGAAGATGTAATCCAATAGTGAATTTGTTAAAATTCATCTCCAATAAAAAAATATTGAGTAAAGTTGTAATCTAAGACTACAACAAATTTTATAACTAAATTTTATCTTTGAAAATAAAACAAAATAAAAATATCAAAAAGCTAAATCTTAAAAAGCTAAGAAATCAATTTTCTAAAAAGTTGGTATGGGAGTTGTCTTTTCGATTACTACATCATAGATCATTTAAACAACGACCGTCAAGTATTGTTATAAAAATCTCAAAAAGCTAAATCTTAAAAAGCTAAGGGTCCATTTAGATACAACTTATTTTTGCTGAAACTGAAAATATTGTAACAAAATAATTTTTAAATGTGTAAATAGTACCGTGGGACTCATTTTTAATATTTTTTTTCTGAATAAAATGGTTGTGGGTCTCATGAACAGTGCATAAATAGTGCTGCTACAGTGCGTGAAGCATAGTTGCTATAGTGCGTGAACAGTAATAATTGTTTCAAAAAGTAGAAAACGCGTAAAAAAAAAAAAAAAAAAAAAAACTAAAAACGTGAATGTGGATCCAAACAGATACTAAAAAATCAATTTTCTAAAAAGTTGGTATGGGAGTTGTCTTTTGGATTACTACATCATAGACCGTCAAGTATTGTTACCATCGTTAAGGTGAGCATCACAACCAACACGAAATTTATGAGTTTTTAAGTTTAGCATGTTATAGTCACTTTTAAAGGACATATCCACTATCATTGTGCATTCTTGATGTGATAGTCATTTTACAAGTATAAATACTTGTGGGGTGTTAGAGGCAAGGGCTGGAGTTTAAGTATCCAGGAGGGAGCTTCACATACACATACATTTAGATTAGGTTAGATTAGAAATTCTATCTTGTATTAAAAAAAAAAAAAAAAAAAAAAGGAAAGAAAAAGAAAGAAGGACATATCCACTTAATTACACGCTGTGCATAGTGCAAGAGAATTACCCACATCCAAGGAATAGTTAAGCTCAAATAGCATTAGACACTGTCATTGACAAAATAAAAAATAAGAAAAACAAAAATAAAGGCGAGTGTCTCAAAAATAATGATAACAATGCATCTAAAAGTAATTATATGCATTATAAATTTAAAATACTATAACTTTGCCATAAGATATTCATTTATTTATGGATTAACTACAGATATCACTCCTGCCACATACCTTTAAAAATTTATTTCATGTGGTATATTTTATGACACTTACTTTTCACGTGGTTTGTTTTCTAAAGTATTTTTCATTAGTTATAAGGAAATTTGATAATATGATAAGTGCCCATGTCTAATAGAAAGAATAAAAGAAAATAATTGGTTTATCAGTTTGGATACAACTTATTTTATTAAAAACTAAAAACTGAAAATACTATAGCAAAATAATTTTTAAATGTGTGAATAGTGCTGTAAGACCTATTTTTAATGAAAAAGTTGCTGAAAAGTGAAGTTTGTGGGTCCCGTAAACAGTGCACGGGACATACTTGTGTTGCTGAAATGTGCACTGTACACTGAAGAAAAGTTAACAACTGCGGCTTAAAAAAAAAAAAGAAAAAAAAAGAGGAAAACGCAAAACGTAAACGCACAAAACATGAATCCAAACCACACCTACACCTCTATTTTTATTTTTCAACATTTTCCTTCAATATTCATTTAGTGCAGTTGTTTCTATTCAGGGACGGAACTATGTTCAAGAAGAGGGGGGCTGTGGCCCCCCACCAATTTTTTTAAAATATTAAATAATAGGTATATATATATAAGATTTTAGAAAATAAGTCCATGAAAAATTATATTTGCCCCTCTCAAAAAAATTATATTTGCCTCCCTCGACTTCCAATCCTAGTTCCGTCCCCGTTTCTATTCACAAGTTGAACACAGTTAAAAAGCAAAACAATCTTTTTTTTCTTTTTTCTTTAAGTGACGTATATATCCACCCTACACAGGAAAAGTTAAACATGGAATATTGGTTGTACAGTAATAAATAGTATAGTAGAATAGAACTTTGAGTTGTACAAGAAACATCAAACATGCAACAACTTTAGTAATGAGACTTGTCGCTCGAAGATAGAATCAAAAGAGAGTAGGTGATCCAAATTATGTTGGATGATAACCAGTGTCGACATTTTTCAACAAAAGTCGTCGAATTTTGATGTACGAACACTGACCTTTAGCTGCATCCGCTAAAACATGAGCCCATCATGTCATCATTCTTATTTTTTGTACTCATACGTCTGACATACTCATACATAGTTACGATATTATCCCTGATAGCTAGATAGATCCTCCAAGTACAAACCTCTTGCTTTTTAGAACTTGCTTCGTCAGTTCTCAAATTTCTTGATCTCTCTTCATCATTCGTTGGTTTTCAGTTTTTCACTTTAAAATAACAGATACACAAAGTCTGTAATGGCATGTTTCATGCACACCTAGATGGTGAAATCTAAGACTTAGACAACAGGGTCACAAAATTTTGTACAATTTTTTTGCTCATTTTTATTTTGATAAGTATTAGAAGAAGAAAGTGAGGTTCAAATTATAAATATAAAACTCAAAAAAGACGGTTTTTATCTTTGGAATGTCATTAAACACTTATTTAACTGTTGTGATAGAAATAACATATCACTAACTTCCATTTAAAGGATTTATTTTTAAATTATGTAGTAAAATATCCATTTTTTCAAAGTATCTAATAAAAAGCCTCTGTTTTGAAACTAAATTTTAACAAAATTGAGTTCTATATAAAACTTGACAACCTTAAAATTGAATTTTATGCGTATTTTTAAGTGGAACTCGATATCCTTTAAGTATATATTCTTACTACATACTTTAAAAATAAAGAATATTTATCAATTTTGCCCATTGTTACAACTTTTACTAAAACAAATCATTCTCAAATCTCAACCCTAATGAAAAAAATAATGAGAAACGGGTTAACAAAAGTTTAAAACGAATTGGGCTATTCGGGGGAACAAAAGGGTGTTTTAGTAATTTCGCATTTTTGGCATATATTTTTTTGCAAGTGCTTGCTCTAAATAAAATTATATCTAAGCTACGGTTGAATCCAACCTTTCATTGTTTTTTCAATGCCAAGAACGTGAAAGCAAAGTTAAGAATAATGGATAGTTCTTCCGTGGATGCAATCTCGGTATTGGTGAATGTAATTCTAAGAAAGAGCATATATTTATATAAGGAATTTGCAGTATTGATGGTGGACTTCCTTCCAGTTATGGTGTCAACAATCCGATTTTCCCGTTTCTTTTTCAGGCCAACTACGGTGGTTTCAGCCAGGTACTCTCCCATGTCATCCATGGTGGCTCGACATGATCGGTAGTGCTATACAAAAAAAAAAAAAAAAAAAAAAAAACACCATTGTGGTTTATCACTATAGTTATATCTTGTAAGTGTTGGCTTTCTAGCTCTCATTTTCCTATTTTGTCTGTGCTAGTTAGCTAGTTTTTGAGTTTATTTGATGAATGCTATATATGATTGGTGTAATAATCTCGGAAAAATGATAATTCATTTGGGATGATGAATCTGTGTGTGTAATATTAATAGTCAAGAATGATGTTTCTTGTTCTCTTTTGAGTTCATTCACTTGTAGTAAAATTTTTTTTTTTGAGGGTTTGATGATTATTACTCGTTGCTTTTGTACTACATGCATGATATAGAACATGAAGGGTGAGATAACTAGTTTCCCAACAAAACATGATACGTGTTCCTCATCAAATTATACCAGTGAAATGTGTTTGTTTGTATTAATTTTTTGTTCAATTTTTTTACTTATTCATTGAAAAATGGGCAAAATATATTAGTTATACCAAACAAAAATGAAATTTTAAAAAGTTATAGATATACGAATAAACTTACTAGTCAACGGAAAGAAAGCTAACCCAAACAGAATAGAATGTTATTTTTAGGCTACAATTTTGTGTTTGATTTTTATCTTCCAAGAAAATCTATATGGGGTTGGTTGATCTACTTATCAAACGACTATGAGCATCTGTTTAATCAATAACACTTTTCTTTTATTATTTATTTAGAATCTAATTAGTAACAACTAGTAAAGAATTGCTAGCACCTAAAACATTTTGATTCTTCAAGAGAAGTGCAACTACATGGGATTTCATCTCCAACCATGGGCAAAAGATATGATTATACCAAACAAAAATGAAAATTTAAAAAGTTATACATATACAAATGAACTTATAAGTCAACGGAAAGAAAGCTAATCCAGACAGAGTAAAATACTATTTTCAAGCTACAATTTTGTGTTTGATTTTTATCTTCCAAGAAAATCTATATGGAGTTTGTTGATCTACTTATCAAATGACTATGGGCATCTATTTATTCAGTAACACTTTTTTTTTTTTTTTAGAATCTAATCAGTAACAACTAGTAAAGAATTGCTAGCACCTAAAATATTTTGATTCTTCAAGGGCAATGCAACTACATGGGATTTCATCTCCAACCATGGGCAAAAGATATACTTATACCAAACAAAAATGAAAATTTAAAAAGTTGTACATATACAAATAAACTTATAAGTCAACGGAAAGAAAGCTAATCTAGACAGTGTAAAATACTGTTTTTAGGCTACATTTTGTGTTTGATCTACTTATCAAATGACTATGGCCATCTGTTTAATCAGTAACACTTTTTTTTTTTAAGAATCTAATCAGTAACAACTAGTAAAGAATTGCTAGCACCTAAAATATTTTGATTCTTCAAGGGCAGTGCAAGTACATGGGATTTCATCTCCAACCATGGCTCACCAGTACACTTGTGTTATGTAGTAGTTGTGAAATTTCATTCAAAAACTACTTCTATTACTATATATCTTGCCAATATCATGCTTTTACTCAAGTCACTTTATCCTAGCACACATATTGTAAACATCAAAGTATAGATGAATAACAAGCATTTTCAGTTGGAAATTATTCACATATCGATCAGTTATTATTAAGCTAAAATGAATCTATGCTAATTAAGTTGGGAGAAGCGAAATGCTTAAAGCATAGTTACATAGTGATGATTGGATTTTGAAATATTTTTGAGTAAAATAAGCACACAAATAGGGGGGAGGAGTTGGAAATGTACTTTTTTTTTTGGTTGACACATTTTGCGTGATTTTGGTTCACATGTTTTTGAGAGAGAGAGAGAGAGAGAAAGAGGACTATCATTTTGTAGGTTTATTATTGCCACTAGTGATAGAAGTAGCAATCGGGGTATTTCATTCTCAATAAACAAAATTTTTATGGTTGATTGATATAGCTCATCATCATTTAGTTATTGTATTTGTATATATTTCTCATTGTTGTTCATAGGTATAGGATCGATAGCAATATCAAGTTTATATATTGTTTGTGATATATTTGTTAAGATCTTTTCCATTTAGAATAATCCTTGTTTGGGATTTTCTTTATTTATCTATTGGGAATTTGGGATAACCCATATTATAACATTGAAATGATTTGAAACATGTCATTTCAAGCAAATTATCTATGGATTGGCAAATATATGTGAGCAAGAGAAGTATAGTTCTTCTTTCCAATTATGTATCATACATTTATACTTCTAAGCTCTAGTCATCTCACATGTTATCTACGTCTAGATATATTTCTGGGTAAATTCAAGATATAGAGTACTACAGCAAAATCTTCTTTATCAATAGTTGCAACTTGCATCCTTTAATTTTAATTGTTTGTTTCATGTTTTTGTTACACTGGTTTGGTTCTCTTTTGCCACTTTGCAGTGCGTGATGATTTGCCATCCAGTAATTGAATTTCAAATCCATCTATTTGAATGTTCTGCTTACATCTTAGTCTTACCGCTCATCAACTTCGATGTTGCTTGCAGGCTAGCAATAGCTGAGAGGTTACTAATTTGGAGGAACTTATATATGCATGGGGGGACTTGTTAACTCTTTTATTTCTCAAACATGGATTTTGAATCTGAAATATGTCTACCATCAATATGTGTAATTTCCATGTCAGTTCTTGGCCAGGTTGTTTGCTTCCCGCATAGCTGCATGCATTATCAAAGAAGGTGGACATGAATAATTTTTGTTTGGAAAGTTAGGGCCAATTAATTTTTACTCTGAAAGGCTTACAAGAATATGATTAGTGTTACATAAAAAATATAGTAAATGAACTTTAATTGATTTCTTGTTTTGTGTGAAGTGTAGCATTTATTGTAAGTTTGTTACGAACGCTGTTGTTGAACTACATTAGCGTATCATTTTGATCCACTTCAGTCCATTGTGGTTCACTTTGTCTATTTTGATCTACTTTAGTCCATTTTGGTCCACTCCAGTTAACTTTGGTCTATTCAATACACTTCAGTCAATTTTAAGAAGGGTTTGAATTAACACTTATTAGTCTTCTAATATTTTCATTTTTTACTTAACCAAAAAACAAATAACTAGTTAGTAATTTCATTTCAGCCCACATAACTATTGTTAGTATGAGCAAGGTATCATCATAGTAATGTATGTAAGTGACTTACTGGCTCCTTCAGTTTATGTCTCCTCACCTTTCCCTTACCATTTAACTAGTGTCATTGCTAAGTCAGTTCTTGAATTAGGTTACAAGCTTATTTTGTATCTTTTGTGTGCTTTAAATTTTAGGGTGAATAACTTAGTCCTAGGTGGGTTTGAGCCAAATTATTATTTCCCATAGCTAACCAACCTTCCTTGTGTGATGCCCGTTTGTTGATTCCTAAACTGGGCGTCATTGTACCACAAGTTTGCAAAGTCAAATTTGTGTTTCTGAGTAAAGCATAATATAAACCATTTTTAGTTCAATAGGACGCTATATTTGAATGGAGGGAGATCATTTCCTTTTTCTCTTCCTCCATTTTCTTCGCCTCCAACTCTCCAACCATACTATTAGTGTCCATTTAATTGGGTGAAAAAAAGAAGAAGAAGAAGAAGAGAGGATGGGGCCAATGGGCTCCTCTTTTGGTGGGCCTATTTCCTCTCTGGTCTTTTATGTCTCACGTTCGACTTGCTTCTCCCCTCTCTTCTATTTTCCAGAAAAAAAAAAAATCCAAAGAATTAAAAAAAAAAAAAAAGTGAGAGGATAGAAAATGTTAGAAAGAAAATGGAAGATGGATTAATATTATTTATATGATAGAGAAGAAAAGTGAAATGAGAGGAAAAAAGAAGAAGAAAAGAATGACAATTATTTTCTCTTCGGGTCTACCATTTTTAATTTTCTCAAAAAGAAAATACCTTAGTGATTTGATAATTGTATCTCTTTCAATACTTCCCCCCCATTTTGTCTATTCCCTTCACCAAATTCAAATGAAAAATATCACTTTTTTTCCTCTTCTTCCTTACATTTTCTTTTGTATCATTTCTATAAAATGAAAATTATTCAATACTCTAGGACCACGATAAGTAATTATTCTTTACCTAATAAAGTCTTAATACTTACCTAATTTCTTAGTTCAAGTGGTACCTCCCCAAGCACAAAGTGTCTTGGGGGTTCACGACAGGGTAGGGGTCTAAGTTGCAGTAGTAGCATTTCTTAGATATTTTAATCATTCTCACAAAAAAAGTAAAATTTTAAAAAGTTGTGCATAGTAAGCTGAAAATAATCTCTCTCAAACAAGCTGTGTTACCCACAAGAATCAAGAACCCTAACTCATCTGTCTAGAAGTCCTATTTCCATCTAGCACTATATATATATATATATAGAATAGGCTCCTAACATGTTCAAACAAGACATTATATAATTGGGACTCTTAAGTTTGGCTCAACTAATTCAATTAATTTTTTTAGAAAAACTAATTCATTTAATAAGGAAACTGAAATAGGGTTTTTCATTTGTACACATCTATGCAATTTCAATGGTAGTATTTGGCTATCATAGTGTTTAGACTTCAGAGGAAGAGTGTACCCCATCAAAAAAAAAAAGAAGAAGAGGAAGAGTGCACCATAATGCCAAATTTTCAGCAAGAATGCTATAATGCCAAACAAATATCCAGATCAAATTCACAGAGAGAGAGAGAGAGAGAGAGAGAGAACCACAATGAACACAAATAGATTAACTAAGAGACAACGAGTTGTTGTCTCATCGTTTTTAAAGACCCTAGCAACTTATTCAAGCAGAAACCTTGTATAGATATAATATAGAAGTTTTTCACTAGCATTAGACTTTGACATGATACACCACTAGTTAGTACAAAATGTGAACGAGCAGACAAAGACATTTATGTCCACATTGAACTTGAGGGCTTCACATCTTAGAAACTGAGTAATCCATGGCATCTACAAGGAAATCTGCAACCAAAAGATTACATATTTAGTGAAAGGGCCACTGGCAATGAAAAAAAGAAAGACCATTAAAAGAATTTGGTATGACATGACAGACATGTCATTGCTTTGCCACGGCTGTCAACATGTTAATGGAGTGAGTAAGGTATACTACAAATTTAACTACAAAAACTTTACAAATTGTTGTCACCAATCACAAAAAAAGTAATTCAAAGTTTGTAAGCCTATTGTAGTAAAATTGGTAGTAGTTTTAGCATTTTCCATTGAAGGACTGAAGGCTCACCTGCATCTTCCTTGGTGAAGCAGAGGGGAGGTGTGATTCTAAATACATTTGAATAGATTCCGCCTCTCCCTATCAATACTCCCAATTCTATAATGGGCAATGGCAAAAGAGTTCAATTAGTATCTAGAAGTGAGACTAAGCCTAGAGAATAGCTGATGAGAGAAATGCAGACCTTTCATCTGGTCCAATACATGCGCAGTTTCAGCCTTTGCAGGAGTTTTCTGCTGGCGATCAGTGACAAGTTCAACTCCTAGCATGAATCCTCTTCCCCTAACATCCCCGATAACTGCAGAATATCAATAAAGTAAAAATAATTTATGATTAACTATATACTCATACAAAAGTTTAAATGCCTAAATACAAAAGATGAATGAAGAATGTTTACTTTCATATTTGTTCTTTAGTGCAGTTAGTCTGTCTTTCAGGTATGACCCCACAACATGTGCATTCTCCTGAAGATTTTCTTTCTCAATCACCCTCAAAACTGCAAGTCCTGCGGCAGTACATACTGGATTCCCACCAAAGGTGTTGAAGTAATTGCGGCGAGTCAGGACCTTTGCAATCTCAGGTGTGGTTACCACTGCCCCAAGGGGAATTCCATTTCCAATGCCCTGCAGATACCAGAGAAGAAAATCAGTCAAGGTAAGCCAGCCAAATTCTAATAAAATGGTCCACCAGTTTGATGAAGCAATGGTAATTTGAATTGAAGTGAATGGATGATTTGTAAAATCTTCATTTTGTGCTTTTAGTCTGTTAGTTTGTGAAAATTATATGTTAGCAGTTGAGCCAATACAGTTGTACAAATAATAAGTAAAAAAATTGATTAATGCAAGTTATGAATGCAATCCTAGCAAACTGCTTAGAAAGACAAGTCAATAATAGTATGCCACGTGAAAAATAATGAGCTTCCGCACCAGATCAAAGGTATCAAACCCCAAAAAGTTTTCAAAAATGATATAAACACCTATAATGTTATCGTGCCAGAGAGCAATTCTAGGGACACAACTATTTTGCAGCTTACTGAGGAAAGAAAGAAAAGAAAAGAAGTGAAAATAAACCTTTGCCATTGTCACAATGTCGGGCGTGACCCCTTGAGCCTCAAACGACCAAAAGTGGCTCCCAGTGCGAGCGAAACCAGCCTGAACCTCATCAGCAATACAAAGGCCTCCTGCTTTCTTTATACTGCTATAAACAGGAGGCAAGTAACCAGGGGCCAATTCTACAATCCCCCCCACTCCCTGTCATACATAAAAAGGATGTTAAGAGGATTATGAATAATGTCAATATGGGAGGAACTGCACAATTGGAGGTAGATAATGTACCTGAATTGTTTCAGATACAAAAGCAGCAACATTGCCAGAAGTTCCATATTCAATGAGATCTTGGACATCTTTGGCATACTTTTCTCCATCTGAACCAAAAACACCTCTGTACGGGTCTGGATTCAAGGCATGATGGGTTCCAGACTGGTGGCCATAGCCATAAGAAGAAGAATAGTAGCAACATATTTCTTATAAGTACATCAAATTTAGATTACGTGGCTCCATAGACAAAAGAAATAAAAGGGAGATCCATGGAATGCCATCATTTAAGGATGGAAAAACTTCAAACTATTTTAAGAGCATCATTTATCATTTATTAGTGTTCAATGTTCCTGATTTGTAACAAGCAATACCAGAAAGCAGAAAGTTCTAAATTTTAATATATTAATGAAAGGAAATTAAATACGGAAGGACAATATGCTTTACAAGCTAACATTAAGGGGGGTGGCAGATTGTCAAGACAGAAACAAAAGGAAACATTAGAATCTAAAGCTAACTAAACTAAACTAACATTAAAACTTCAATAAACTAAACTAAAACATTAGAAATTTTACTTGCTCATGTGTATGAATAGATTGATAACAACGTTAATGGCCTACTTAACAAAAAAAAATTCAAGAAAACAGAAAAGTCACGATTTGCCACAAGCCAAATTCAAGAAAGCAGAAAGTCCATGATTTTTAAAGTTATGGCCTACTTAAAAAAAATATTTTAGAAGCATCTTTAATCAATTATTGAGGTTCTATCTTCTATGCTCCTGATTTGCCACAAGCTAAATCAGACAACAGAAAGTTCTAATTTTACTTGCTTATGTGTATGAATAGATTGATATCAAACTATTTTTCTGGTAAGGTAGCTCTCTCTATTTGGTGGGACAAACTCAGACAAATGAGTATAAAATTAAATCACATGGCATTTACTTATTGAGTTGATAACCATGGATTGATTTTCTTTTACTTATTACAAGATATTATTTCTGCTATTGTCTCTAACTCTAAAGAAATGATTGTCACATTTCCCTTCCCGACAGAAACAAAAAATTTTGATGTAGACATAGCAAGCTAGCATTGGCTTGACATCTTTATCATTTGATGTCAAAGCTCGTTTTCATATTAGCATAATGATCATAGTGGCAATTTCACCATCCATTATAATGCTTGGTTCAATAGATATGATTGTGAAGCGGGGAAAAAACAAAAAATAGTAGTGAATGTCCAATTGGACTGAGTTTTGGTAGTGTTGGTAACATCAAGATGGGATTACAATATGCCTCACCAGCTACGATGTGACTTCTTCACAAGTCACCTAACAAGTGAACTATGAGCTAATTAAAGATCCTCTACCTTACAAAATCTCTTCGGTCCCTTTTGGCTGATTCATAGATGAGCCCCAAAGTGCACAATGAGTCATGAAAACGAAAGGTGATTGACTTTTGTGGACAGCCCTAAAAAAGAATTTAACTTTTTCTCTATTTTTGCTAGAAAAATAAGATAATCAAACTAATAAGTTTACATGAAATTTTAAAGATATTAACGATGTCATAGGAACACTCATCATAAGCTATTATGAACCACATGTTTTTTAATGGCATTTTCAGTAGTCCTCCTCACTCCTCACATACATCAAAGCCAATAGTACAATATTACTAAGACAGCGACCACATTTAGTATTAGTATGTAATATGTACTCCTTTTTGTTTAATTTATACATTGATATACTCTTTTAACCTATTCTTGAAAAGCTAATAGTTTACCTTTTTTTTTAGCAATTATAAAATATTAAAACAGGGCTTAAAAAAGCTAATTCCCTAGTGCTCCATTTAAAGTGTGACATACAGTGATAGTGAGACGCAGAAACATTTTACATCTAAGTAAGCAAACTATCTGGCAATGGTGTGATACTAATTCGAAACTATTTGTATTCAGTTAGGTTAAAGTCAACTTCATAAAAAAAAAAAAAAAAAGAGTTTAAAGTCAAGTTATGATTCAATACACTTGAAAGAATACTCTTAGCCCCTGACGGTTTAGAATTCTTAAATATAGATTTCGTAATGAATAGAAAGTTATTATAATCATATTTCAGACAAAATACAGTCACCCAACTTAGACCATCTAAAATTATGTACTTTGTTACATATTATTTGTGTGTCACACACTTTTTTGGGGTTTGAGAAAATGGAAGAAGAAAGAGATAATTGTAGAAGAATTTCATTGAAATGAAAGAAGAATTTTATTATTTACCTGAACAACATTGTATTTCCAAATGCTCTGTCCTGTGGCCCCCATAGTTCCAGCTGCGTTTCCATGGTACCCGTTTCTAAGTGATATTATGTCATGCGACCCTGTATACAACTTCGCCATCATTAAAGCCAACTCATTCGCTTCCGTCCCAGAATTCGTAAACAACACCACCTACAAATAATAAAACATAGTCACAAAGTTACACAATTCTTTTTTTAAAAAAACACACTCCACGTATAAATTACTTCAACAATCATCTATATCATCAAGAAACATAAAATAAATTTGACGTGTATTTCTTGTTATACAACAACACTCTTGTGTTAGTTTATTTATTAAAAAATAATATAGGTAAAAATACAATTCTATAAATATATATATATATATATATATATATATATATATATAACCCTTAAAAAGTGCATCGAACTTATAAGTCAAATAATCTTTAAAAAAAAAAAAAAAACCAAACAACCATATAGCAGGGTTTGAACCCACAAATTTTATTAGTAATCATTTTTGGTAAAAGTATATAGGTAAACACTTATAATTTTTACGAAAACCAAATTATTTTTAACAAAAATTTTACCAACTCATCCAAATTAACTTACTATCATAAAAAAATAAAGTTGCTACTAAGTTTCCTTAGAAAGCGTTAACAATATTGGGAAATTATTCCATATTTAGTAGTAATATTTTATTTTCATGACAACTTGTATCATGCATGAGAGAAAAGGATGTTGCTCTCGGAATATTGAATAATTACTAATAACAAATAAGATATAATTATTATATGTACGTTAAGATCGCCGGGCAACTTGGAAGCAAGGGCCTCGGCAAAGTCAGCGATGGCGGAGTTAAGGTAGAGGACAGTGGAGTGTTGCAAACGCTTGGTTTGATTGACAATAGCCTCCACCACGTCCGGGTGGCAGTGGCCACAACCCACAGTAGCTATTCCTCCAAATCCGTCCAGGTATCGCCGGCCTTCATCGTCGAACAAGTACTGCCTCTTCCCATCTACCACGTTCAGCTGCCCAATTATGCATAAATTAAATTAGTATTCACAATGATAGAACAAAATAATTAATATATGGTAGTAACTAAGAACAAAAAACGAATTGAGAAACAATCATCAGTTCATTTAACGTATGATCTTTGATCATCTAGAGATATCATAAGATCTTAAAAACTTAAATTTTATAGTCGACAGAATTAGTCCAAATTTTTGTTGGATGATAAGAGATTTTATCGAGATAACTCGAACACAAAAGGAAACATATTGATAGGAGAATTTATCGGTTGAGATAATTAGAACCCACGTTATCATGAGACGGGATCAAGCCGAGTCATTATTTGACTATAAGATTTTTTACCAGTTGAGATAATTGAAACTCGCATATTAAAAAGTGAAACAGTGAAATGCATGATTTTTCAGAAACAAGAGATAGAGAGGAGGAGGAGAAGGAGAAATGATCAGGTGTGGGTGAGTGACTTACAGGTTTCTTGTATAAATGAAACAATGAAGGGCTGAGATAAGCTTTTCGCTTGGCCATGATCTCATCGACGGTGGGACCATTATAAGGCGGAGGAGAGTAATCAAAGGGGGGCATTTTCGGAACAGTGACATCATTTTCTTGAAGAGAGGCGTTCTTCTGGGCTAGTTGAGAGAAGCAGCGTTGTGAGCACAGGGAAATTCTTCCCGAAAATACCCTTCTCGTTAGAATTCCCTGCATTTTAATTTCCTCGCTGCCTCTCTATCTTTCTGATTCCTCGGATTTGGTTTTTACAATTTGTGAGGGAATTAAGATTCCGAGAATTCAGGACTATGTTTCGGGTGTTTGTGTTTGGTGTTGGTACCTCTAAAACTAAGCTAAGCCGAGAAAGAATTTATATAGAGGATTACGGAGAGCAAGGTAACGCTGACGTGTCCTATTATGATTGGTTATGGATGATTTTACCTAGTTACCCTTTGGTATATTAGGCAATTACTACGATAACGAGCAATACTAAACAACTTTCCAAATTGAGTAACGCTGCATACATAAAAAATTGAATAACATTTTTTACACCATTTAATATGACATGTTTGTACACTGGCTGGTTCTCACCTGAGTTAACCACTGACTCTACTGTTTTACTTACTATTAACAGTATTATTATTGGTGGTGCTAAAATGTCATATTGTTATTTTTAGCACCACCAATTCTAAAAAGTAAGCTACAATAGTGGAGCTAAACTTAAAAATTTTAGCTCCTCATCTTCAGCGCACAGCCATTTATAGTTGCTAAAATAGAAAAATAATATTTTATTAAACCTCTCATTAAAATAATGTTTCTTTCCTTTTTTTTTTTTTTTTTTTTTTTTATTTTAGGTTACACACTCTCTTCTAACCAAGTATCAGGCATGTGTGATACTCCCTTTGCATGTGCTTGGTTTTTACCTTTAGCTCTGCTCGTTCTTTTTTTTTTTTTCCCCTGGTTTTTCTGCTCTCTTTTTTTGTTCTTCTTCGTTGGTTTTTGATGGGTATTGGTTACAGTGGTGGGGTTGTGGCTGCACTGGTGGTTTCCATGGCTTTGATGGTGGTTGTGGTTGTGTTTTGGCTGTTAAATGAAATATTATTTTATTGTAGTGTTTAAATTATTTTATTGTGTTAAAAGCTAAAATAAAACCACTGATGTTGGATGTTTTATAAAGTGAGAAGGTAAAATAGATAAAATAGCTTTTTATAGTGCTCAATAGCTAAAAAAATAGCTTCACCAATGTGGATGCTTTAACAAGTTACCACATTAGGCGTCAAATTTGTTGCATTATATTAGACTTTCTCTTCCAAATTATGTTTGAACAATTGCCATATTTATAATCACTTTACAAAAATTGTGAATGTTTCCTTATTTTTCTATGTTTTGCTTTGCTTGAATGCTTTTGTCACAAATGGATCGGAAATTATAATGTTACTGTTTTCTGATAAATTTGTTTTGTCCGTTTATCTTTTTTAAACAGTCGGAATGAATATGATATGGACTTTAGAAAATGTCGTATTGATTTATAAAACATTGCATAGTTCTCTTAATAATTAATTACTAATTTTGCGATGCAGTGACAACTTATCCTTTAAATTTTAAAGTTAAAGAATATTCTCCCAGGTAATATGCACTTGAGTTTAGTTTATGCCGATTGGATTTCAATTAAATTTAATAGAAAATTAAAAAAATAAAAAAATTCTGTTAGACACGACCTTTAAAATGTTGGACTTTTCTGTTAAATTTAACAGGAATCTTAGTGATATTGATTATGGGGTAAATTACTTATTAAAATAATAAATAGGACATATTACTCAATTTTAAAGCTTATAAAGGACTTATAAAAAAAAAAAAAAAAAGCTTATAAAGGATATTGGACTAAGAGATTTCTTTTTTTTGAGGGAACAGTACTTAAGAGATTTCAATAAAATTTAATAGAAAATTGAAAGAAAAAATTCTGTTAGACACTACCTTTAAAATGTTGGACTTTTCTATTAAATTTAATGGGAATCTTAATGATATGGGGTAAATTGCTTATTAAGCATAACAAATAAGGCATTTTGGTCAATTTTAATTTTTAAGGCTTAGAAAGGATTAATTTTTTGGTAAATGAACTTTGTAATTTGTAATACCTTTATAAGTAGATTCCTATAAGGTATGTGAAGTTGTAGCTAGAAGCCTAGATGAGATTTTGGAAGCATAATCAGTTTGGAGAATATTCCATCTGTTGTTGAACTGTACTATTCATAAAAGTTTTGTCACTAAAAGTTATAATTTTTTTTTTCATTTTTAGTGACGAAATTCATATTTTGTCGCTAAATACAAGTTTTTAGTGACGAAAAATTCTTCCTCACTAAAATTCGTCACTAAAAATACATTTTGTTGTAGTGACTATTCATAAAGGAAGAGCTTATATTCTCAAAAAAAAAAAAAAAAAAAAACCCCCCTATGCCTATATTGTAGAAGGAACCATAATTCATGAAAATTTTAACATGCACCCGTAAAATTAAGAATTGCCCATTGGTACTTAATTACTTCTATCATTTATAATTTATATAAAATTGAAGACATTTAATTTTTGATTGACTTCATAATATTTTACTATATAAATTTTTAAGACTTCATAATTTACACATCATTATTTTATTATATATTTTTTAATTAATTTAAAATTTTATTTTATATTTAAATATTTCATTAAAATCTTACCAAATCATATTTCTTTATAGAATAAATAGTCATATATACAAACACAATCATAATAAATACAATACTTATTAATAATTATCAAAATTTCATTTATAGAAAAAAATGAAAGAGAGAATAAAAATCATATTTTTCCAAGTTTTTATTGCATGAGTTATCTATTAATAAATACAAGAATTATTAATAATTATCATAATTATTAAATTTCATTTATCGTAATTATTAATAATTATTATAATTATTAATAATTATGATAATTATTAAATTTCATTTATGAGTAATGCTACAGTTACAAACTATTTTACAAAATGTTGATGTGACCAATTTTTTATTAGTTTTCATCTAGACCTACCATTAATATTACTTTTTCATTTACTAATAATCACTCACCATATCAGCAGTTTGTAAAAAAATTTGTAAAAAAGTTTGTATCTCTAGTATTACTCTTCATTTATAGACAAAAATGAAAGATTATTTTGTCAAGTTTTTATTGCATGGGTTATCTATTCAAAACAAAAATAATTATTAAATTTCAAATTTAGGTAAAAATACTATTAATAAATGTCCAATTTATCAAATTTCATTTTTACACAAAAAAAGTAAAAGAAAAAAAAAAAAATTTTGAAGATGTTTAATTGTTGGTTGACCTCATAACATGTAGCCATATAACTTTTTGAGGTCTAATAATTTTACATGTCACTTATTTAATATGCATTTTAATTGATTTAAATTTTATTCTATACTTAAACTCTCCATTAAAATCTTAAATTATTATATTTTCTTTAAATGATAAGATATATACTTTCATATATAGACACACACAATACCAAGAGCATTGTAACTCAATTGGTTGACAATTTTTAGTATTTTTAAAAACATTTGTTTTACTTTTATCAAATTAAGAAAAACTAAAAAACTATTGGTTAAAAAAAGAAAGAAAGAAAGAAAGAATGATTGCATGTACAGTCAGCACTGTTTTTTTAGGTTATGTCGCCATAATAGGGATAACTTAAAGCAATTGGAGACTGTTAAAAAAAAAAAAAAAACAGAAATCGAAAACTTTCTTTAAATCTGAGTACTATTTGACAATTTTGCTTCTTCTTGTTGTTAAACGAAGCATGTATTTAAAGGAAAGTAAACAAGGCTTGTCACCAAGGAGTATTACTAACTTTCGCGGGGGAAGGCAACTAATCCAAGGTACACGCATATATCATGCCTCACTATTTCTAGGAGCATTCAAGGATTCTCTCTCTTTAGAATTAATCAGATTCAAGTTTTCTTCTAAACTAGTAATTTAAATAAAGACCACCGCATACCTTTGGTACGATGGTTATTCCACAAATATAAATATTTGTGGAATGTAAGGAGTAAAGGCTGGGGTTTAAGTCTCTAAAAGAGAGTTTTGCACATATATACACATATTAAACTAGAGTATAATTTCAATCTTGTATAAAAGAAAAGTAATTTAAATAAAGGATTTCAATTTGTTAAGTAATGGTTCAAACAACCATAAAGTTACATGGTTATTAAATACGTCACATAATTCAAGTACACCGCAATCACACGTGGATAAGTGTAGGAACAAAATATATTATAAGAAGTTACATGATTATTAAATACGTCTCATAATTAAAGTACAACACAATTGCATGCGGATAAGTGTAGGAACAAAACATATTATAAAATTGGGTCAAATTTGAAAAAAATTATTTTTAATTTTGGCCCTATTATAAAATTGCGGGTTTAATTAGAAAAATATATATTTTTAATTAAAGATTATAAGGTTTATATGAGTACTAAATATATATTTGGAGTGATCATCATATGTTTTGCTGACAGTTGTCCTTAAGTATTAGCAAAACTTGAGAAGTATTTCAAGAAGTTTTTGGGAGGCCATGGTCCCCTAAGCTCCATTGCAATATTGTTCATGGATAATCCCTTGTATATTGTCCGCAATGTGTTGATAGAACTTTCAAGAAAACTCTATCATTTCTAATGGGCTCTTTAATAAAATAGAAGCAGTGAAAGAATTATATAATACTACAGTAGGATTTAGTGGTTTCATCCTTTTAATTTGTTAAAAGAAATTTCATTAAATAGGTAAAATTTGAAGTACAAGATATAATGAGATTAAAATTTCAAAAATTAAAGATACAAAATTTTTAAATATAAAAATTGAGGAAAAAAAAGGGTAGTGGAGAAGAGGTTATCTTTTAAAATTAACAATTCTTAATTGCAATATAATTGTGACGATGTTTATTGCAATTATAATAATTAAACAGAGAATAGACTTTAGTTTTTTAAAATCAGGTAGTTTTTTTCAATAGCTTATATTTTAAATATTTTTGTTGGTTTTTTCCTAGTGTCTATATAATGGGATCTTTGCATGCGAGCAAGGTGACTCCATGACTCGAAGCCTATCTAGATGGATCAAAAAGATGCTTACGGCTGATATAACGAAAGTATCATGATTCATGAATACTCAAATGTTTATTTTTAATGTTTAGTTTAATATATTTATATATATAATTTTTCCTTACAATATAAGTGTCATTAAGTTACAGACCTCGTGATATTGTTTAGTTTTTACTGGATTCCAAATATAATTGTATAACATCTTAAAAACTGATTACTGTTTTAGTTTAACGATAAAACAATTATTATAAAATTGATGCCATAGATTAAAATACTATTATATCTATAAAAAAAAAAATAACACCCCAAAAAGAGTACATTCATTTATTTTATTTAAATATTAGTGTGCATTATCTTTTTAAGAAAAAAAAAAAAAAAGGAACTTGCACCCTAAAGTCCTGGCTGTGATGAGATTCTTGACCCGATTAACATGGTCGAGTTTAAGCTGATTGTGACCAGAAAACGAATTCCTTTTCAGACAACTAGAGGCTGTGTGGTTCTGCTACTCGGATATATAGTGGTTATGGTCTTTTGGCTAAATCTGGAAGTATGATTCTACTCCAATAATTATTATGGCGATTCCACACACAAGATTAGCCAATAACAAGAGCCTCTCATAATATAAAATTCAGAACTGAAAGCCAAAATGTACCTGGTTAATAATATAGGCTAGATGAGAACTGAATTATGGATTCTAATGTACCTAACCCATCTTTTTTGATCAAATTCTAGGTGTGGTTTGGAGTTGCTCTAAAGATAACTACTTTAAGGGGGCACGTAAAGCTTGTTTATGCTGGCTAAATGTTAGCCATTGTTTGTTGAAAACAACTATAAACAAATCATATGGAAAACAAAACTAGTACCACAAGTCATAGACAACTCAAAGTCTGTGTGACCATGGCAATAATGCAAGTACCATAATCATAATCATGATTGTAAATTTGTAATGACGGAGTGCAAACGGAAGTGCAAGCATAAAAATAAGTAATGAAACAAAATGGCTCCGGAGTCTCGACATTTCAAGCTAGTCAGATAACACCTTTTATGTGCTTGCCATGTCGGATTCCATCTTTCCCTCTCACTCATGTGATTTTGTTTTGATATCCACCTTGGGTTAGATAATATTTTTGGGAAAATTACAATTGAGGTATTAATATAATACCTATACGTAAACTACTTAACCTAAAAGTTTAAGTCAATGGATTTATGCCTAACTATATTACATTAATCATTCACCATTGTCATTGTTATAAAATGTTTACTTCACTATTTAACTAA
Organism: Notholithocarpus densiflorus; assembly: GCA_030021035.2. Lineage (NCBI taxonomy): Eukaryota > Viridiplantae > Streptophyta > Magnoliopsida > Fagales > Fagaceae > Notholithocarpus > Notholithocarpus densiflorus. The sequence goes on from JARYZH020000046.1 coordinate 1,405,327, forward strand.
CCAAACCACTTACACACAATGTTTTAACAAATCTTTCCTGTCACATGAGTCTACGCGGTTATACTTCGGTTAGACTTCCTATTTGAATAGAAGCTTTTTTGTTTAACAATCCAAGTGTCACACATTACCATCACCATCAAGTCCTATTTGAATGAAAGTTTTTTTTTTTTACTTAACAATCCAAGTGTCACGCATTACCATCACCATTAAGTCTTATTTGAATGGAAGCTTTTTTTTTTCTTAACAATCCAAGTGCCACGCATGACTTTATATTTGAATGGAAGCTTTTTTTCTTAACAATCCAAGTGCCATGCATTACTATCACCATTAAGCCTAAAGTAATGACGCACCAATTGAGCGCCTTTACCCAACCATGAATGGAGCAAGTAGGAGAGCCACCAACATGCACAATCACCTTGACTCATCCCTAGTAGAACTTTTACTCAACTCAAGGCTGACTTTATAGTATAGACAAATGAGGCCACCTAAGGCCTCCAAGTAGAAAAATGCCCCCGAGTAAAAAAAGGCCCTCAAATTTTAACCAATTGAGTTATTTCTTTCATTGTAATGGTATTAATTAAGTCCAAATATTAATCAATAAATAAAATAATATATTTTTATCAAATAGAGAGAGAGAGAGAGAGAGAGAGAGAGAGAGAAATGCTACGTCCACAACATTTTTCACAATAAATCCTAAGTAGCAGGTTGTTACTGGCTGATATTGGTTGGCAAAAATGTAATTTCAGTAGTAAGTTTAAATTAGAACAAGTAACAACTTAAAGGTTAAGATTTGTTGTGAAAATGTTGTGAATGTAGCATTTCTCCAAAAAAAAAAAAAAAAAAAAGAAGAGCAATACACAAAAAATTTCACAATATTTTTCACAACAGTTGAGTTGACAAACTTTTACTAGTTCTCATTTAAGTCTGCTATTAACACATTTTTACTTAACACTATCAATCTGCCACATCAACAAGTATGAAAAGTTTTGACAAATTTTTTGTGTCTATAAATTATCTATAAAAAAAAAATTATATGTGGTTCATGTTAATTAGTAATTTTGAATCTAAAACAAGAAAATAGAGTTTAAGTAATATTTAAATATTTTTATAAAAAAATCATATTTAAATATATAAAAGGCTTCAATTCATTTTTTGCCTTAAGAACCCAATTACATTAAGCTGCCCTGACTCAACTATAAGTGGATAGAAGTCTTTCTTGTTCTAGGGTGGGACCCAATAACTAACACTTTTTTAGTCAAACCATGAATTCTAATACCACTTGCCAGCAAAAAAATATCTTGAAGAGACTCCAATTAAGGAATTAATATAACATATATGGACATCACTATTTCTTTTTTCTTTTTAAAATTCAATTGGGAGGAGGGAGTATTTCAACCTGGACGTTTTTGTTGGAAACACCTGGAGATGCTAGTTGAACTGCAAGACTCTTACTATATAATCCAAAAACTTAGGTAAATAGTTTAGTCCAATTGTGTTATATTAACCACCCCACTCATACATGAACATTACATCAATATAAATAAATTATTAAAATTTTAAGTTTCCCACTAGTATCCCATTTAGAAGACATCAATCATATGACACAAAAATCAATTATAAGGGAAAACAAGGTGAGACCTGTATTGAACATTACAAAATAAGATAAACAGCAATGTTCAACTTAGATATCCATATCATTTCCACCAATGCAAGCGTAGATAACAATCAATCATATGGTCAATAAATTAAACTTTTTAGACGTCACAGAAGTGAGAGTTTTGTGCATTAATCATGATGTTCTAGATTATCTAATTGCAAACTGATGAGTGATGATCGAGTGGATTGGAAAAGAGATGGGTTCTACCTACTTATGATATACAAACCCATATTATAGATAAGAGTATCTTATCTTCGCAACCAAAATGATATTCCTAGCACTGTTTCAATTTTGTACGTCTTTGCAGCTTATCCTGTTCTCTGACATGTCAAACAATATAAATATGTTGCGGTAACGTGGTACACTAATTTATAAGCCAATAAGGACACCTTCATCCAAGTTAGTGACTCAGAAATTGCATTCTTTTTGGAAGTATCACAGTATTCGTCAGAAAGTAAAAACCACGTAATATTAAATTAGAGACACAACTCACACAGAAACAATCAAACAGTCATGGCACCAATGGAAACACTAGAGTTTAATGTCCAACGTGGACAATTGCAAGCAACTAGAAATAGGACAGGAGCAACAATAACAACTAAAATATTAGAGATAGAATTATTGTTGCCTTGATGTTAAAATAATAACCGCGATAGTAATCAGTGTGAGATCATTGAAACCAACAAATTCACATATTTTATTGCAGCCCAACTCAGCGCCATAATTTTAAGCCAAATTTAGCTCACTACATCTCTAAATTTTAAACAGGATGGGGTAACAATGTCAAATTTATATTCATTACTAGTTACCACCATTTTATTTGATGTTAATAGCTCCACTCATGCATAGCATGCTTAGTTTCTCCAATATATTTTCTTTCCAGACCTATCAAGTTATATGGATTCTTCCAAGCTAAATGTTTAAGTCCCTTCTACTCGGATGAGCAACATTTTGTCTATCCCATTCTATAGTTTCATTTGCAATTATAACACATTGACAGCCAGGATTTCAAGTTTGAGATAATTTTGCATAGCAGTTAAGAGAAACTGGTAATTTTCTCATAGCCTTTGATAGGTTGGGGATAAATCTATAATTATTTTTCCGAAATTAATCCTGCAGTTCTGGACGAATGTGTCTTCATCTCGTAAAAGCTTAATGCAGCTTTACCACATTCATTGCATCTACTCTACATATAGTTTATAATTTGGACACCAAAAAAGCAGATGGGCTCCATTAGCACCATGACAACATAATTAAATAAAAAAGAAGAAGATAAATCTGACAAAACATAGCGACATCAACCTGTCACAATCTTAATAATGTATAACATAATTTCAGCTGGACTACAATTCTAAAATATCTTACAATAATGGGTGCAATGCAAGCAATTAAGCAAATGCCTGACCTGTGGCATGATTGAAAGGTTTTTCAAAACTGTCTGAAGGTAAGGTTGACACGGCCAGGACGAAGACTAGTTTCCTCATACAAGGCCCTAGGAGCCGACTTTGGTATGATAGATGCTACACTGTGAAATATATGTCTAGATTTACCACCAAAAATCAAAACATCTCCTGATTCTAGCAGAACTTTCTCTGCCTTATCCACATTCCTCTGATCGCCATACAGGAATTCTGCTGAATCACCAACAGATAAGGAGACAACAGGCAATCCCTTGAGGAGACTCTCTTTGCTTTCATCACGATCCTATATATATATATATATATATATATATATTAAATTCAAGATGAGTAAATATAAGTTCTCTACACATTTTACAACAAAAAGTATAATGTTCATCATGGTAGTTCTCAAAAAGACAGTGCATGCTACTAAAAAAGCCAGAAGCCATTGAAGCAAATTCCTAAGTTATATTTACTCAAACTGTTCTTTCTTCCTAGTTATTATTAAAGTCTAAGTAGAATCTGATCTCTTTTAAAACTTAAGTTTTTGCTAACAATTCTTTTAGTAAATATATCCAAGAACTACTTTAATTTTTCTAATTGATAAGTTTACACAAGAAAGTCCACCAGCCCCTCACTGCTTCCTACATAGGGATCACCACATACAGGTGGAAGTCTGAAAATATATACATTGAGATTCTTATCTCCATGAATAATTATCCTTATATATCATAGGACTCTTGGATGTATTATGAAAATGCTAGATTGTACACCCAGCCTTTTCAAGCTACCCACATCAGTAAATATAAAGAAAGCGATTGTAAAAATATTGAAACTTAGTTTAACAAATAGTAGTACAATACTGACCTGGTGGTGACCAAGTCTCCCGCGGGTAGTATAAAAGTTGACAATGCATATGTTCGGAGACATTGAAGGGAGTATATCTTCTACATTACTAACTTTATATTCTTTCTTAATGAGGGTGTGTGCATCTTGAATTGCTCTTTTAACCAACAGACTAAACTCATGTGGAATGGCAGGTGCCTTACTTCCATCAAAAACCCGTTGTTCTTTATACTTTCTGGTTTCAGGATCCCAGTTCAGGCCAAGACACATCATCTGCAGACGAAGTTTTGCCCCATCTTGATAACCTGGCTGGTAAAATCCCCCTTGGCCAAGACCAAGTACTCTACATTTCTTTACTATTTCAACCTGAAATGATAAGAGTGGTAAAGGGTACAACTTTTTAGGAAACAACACACCTTACCCAGGATCTATAAAATGCGAAAAATAGAAAATAGAGAACATAAAAGCTCAATGCACACACACAAACCGTTAGATTTATGTGGTTCACCCAAAACTAGTGTTATGTCCACGGGGTTACTATAGTTTTATTATGATGGTTACAACAGGAGTTACATGGATCATCAACACATATATACTGCCCTATTACTTGGTCTACACACTTGTTGGAAATTGCAATAAAGGGCCTACAGCATCTAAAGTGTGCTCAAATATCACAAATACTCAGATAATTGTATGGACACCAATTTTGTTCAATTTGGAGTTGGGGGCTGGCAACATAACTAACACAGTAGATTAGGCTCCCCACAAATGCCATTACAACTATCTCGAGCTTACAGAAATTGGAAACATTAAGTAAAGATCTTTTTTCAAATAAATACAAACTGCAATTATGCTACATTTTGTACTTATGCTCCTAGGTTGTTAATCTCGATTCAAGTTAACTAGTATTTGCAACATTAAAGAATACAAGCAGTACTCAATTTAAGGCATGGTATCAAGAGGAACCTGTTCACTAAGGGTGATGTATCGTTTTAGTAGAACCATCCCAGGTCTCAATACTCTTTGCTCTGTCCCTTCCACAATGTGCCCCATTTCATTCCACTTCTCATTCAAACAACCTGTCGATGTAGCAGAACTTCTGCTTCCAGATAGGCACATATCAAATGGTTTCACCTCAGGCAAAACCTCGGAACAATCAGCAAAATTGGTACCAGCCACATGTTTTGAATTGCTTTGTCCAAGTTGGAGTCTTTCGCCATTAGAATGCTTGCGCTTTTTCCCAAATTGAGTAGGCAGTAATGACTCATCCTGCCAGGTTGCGAAGTTTCCAACACGTGAGGTCTCAAATAAAAAATGAACTAGTAATACTTATAAAACTAGAAACCTTCATTTTTCTCTTTGTTTTTTGTCTTTATGAATTGGTATGTTACACACGCACTCAGTATAAGCGCGCATTGAACATGAGTAAAAGTACATTTGTACTTATAAAAAGTGGGGTTTTAAAAAGTCATTCATAAATAAATAAACTTTAATACACTATAGCTAGTTTATTTGTTTAAAGGGAAGATGAAAAGTGACTTTTGAATAAATAGGCTCAATTTTTTTTTTATGTCAACTTTACTCATTGGTGTCTTTGATTGTTGTAAAAGAGATCTGGATTCAATATCTGCCTACACAAAAAACTAATTGGTATCTTGGTATGATGATAAAGAGCGACAGCGGGACATAAGTGAAACTCTCACTTATTAAAAAAAAAAAAAAAAAAAAAACTTTACTCAAATAAGCTAACAACAAACAAGCAGAACTAGAATGAGCCTGTTTTGACTTATTGCTAATTGGCAATTGACTACATATGAAACAAAGAACAAAGCCCAAAGCTACAGTTACAATGTTACCACAATTCTATAAACCGAGGATTCATTGTCAATTTTTGCAAATTCTACTAGACAGTAAAGACAACATTTTTATTTTTTTATTTTTTAAGAAAGAATACTCACAGTCTTTACAGCAGGGTCATAGGAAATCGAGGAATTGTGAGTACTAGGTTTAGGGCTTGAATTAGAATCTTGTCCTCGCGAATTCTTCATGCTCCTTAGCGATGAGAACCGCAGGGAAATTTGGCGGGAAATAGTCGGAACCGTACGAAGATGTTTATGACGATGATAGAGATACCTCGTCAATGACGAGGTGATTGTACGGTGGAGCTGTAGAAGCATACTATGCGACGCCGTTTAGGTAGCAAACGAAACGAACTGACTGTGATTTTTCATTTTTGTATTTGCTGATTTTAGCGCCGCCTCGGAAACATGACCGACGAATAGACCTGGAATGTGAACGGCGCAGGCGCGAGTTTATATTATTATTGATTGGACTAATTAAACGACAGGTCTTAAACGTGGAACGACATTTTTTTATTTTTTATTTTTATTTATTTATATAAGATAGAATTTATACTTTAGCATAATCTAAGTGTATATGTGTGAAACTCTCTTTTGGAAACTTGAATTCCGACTCTTACCCCCCACACCCACAAGCATTTATACTTGTAAAATAATCACCGCACCAAAGGTGCGTGGTAATAATGTGAAACAACATCTAAAATCTATTGAATTGCTTACTCCTAAATCTGTGTGTGTGGGGTTACGACTTTAAAATTAATTAATTTTTATTTTTATTTATTATAATTCTAAATAACTATATGAACTATAAAAAAAAAAAAAAATTATTTGCAAAACATATTCCAAATAAGATAATATTTTATCTAACAATTTTAGGGCTTCAAATAAGAAAACATGTCTCAAATTGAGTATCTATACAAAAAGATTAAGTGGGAAAAATAACTGATTTGAGTAAAAAATGTCATTTGAAAAAAATTCAACAACTAATTAATAATTGGTCGATGGCAGTTAACTGTCCTTTTTTGAAAAGAATGAGAGGCGAAGAGAAAAATGTTACAATTTAGAGTTTTTTTTTTTTTTTTTTGGGGTGTGAATTTTTTTTTTTTTTGGTATTGATTTGTTAAATATGTGGCATTTTGAAAAATGTTTTTCTAGCCCTTAAATTAGTATGAGAAAGCATTTTCTTGTACTCATTTTACATCTATTATTTTACACAATATCCACAATTGATATATTGATATATACATTTTAAAAGGTATAAAGATTATGTTCACATTTAAAATATGAAAAAAAGATGTGTAAGAGTGTTTGGGCAATAATAAAAGCTCAATTTTTATTCTATTTAGTTTTTCATTGACCACAAAATACATTTTTTTAACCCACTAGGGTGAGTTGGGTTGAAAAAACTCTCCAACCCAACCTATGCACATCCCTAATTGGGGCCATAGACATAGAGTGGCTTAAAATTAAGCTATAATGGTAGAAAATAGTTTTTTTGGGGATTTATGTTCTGCAAGTCATCAATGGAATTTACATTTATAGATAGCTTTGAAAAAAGATTGAAGCCATAAATAGTGGTTAGAGATAGAACTATAGAAGTGGCCATTGCTGTATTATGGAGTGAGAAATCTTATCCAGGTGATGATTGTATAGGTAGAGACTAATTGCTGCAAAATCAGAAAAACAAGCAACAATGGATTTCAGACTACCAAATGTGATGTCTGTTTTTTTTCTAATTGTTCAGCTTTGATCACGTCTGATGATTTAATCATCAATCGTTACTTCAATATATTTCTGTGTTCCATTTCCATTTTTGCATCTGTTACAATAAATATATATAAAAGAACCTCGAGTTTGTGAAGGACAAGTTCCGCCTACTAAGAACTTGAGTCTGTTAAAATCGAGTTCCAAGTGGGACGACATTTTATTAAAAATGCCATTAGACACGTCACATTAGCATGAATCTATATAATATCTAAAAATTGAAGTGTGTTATTTATTATTGTTACGCTCTTGTTGAGTCACATCAACGTAGTATTTTGGTCCATTTGGTCAATTTCCGCTCACTTTGATCTATTTTGGTCCATATCAGCTCACTTTGGTCTATTTCGATCTACTACGGTTCATTTTATCCCACTTCGGTCTATTCGGTCCATTTTAGCCCACTTTGGTCTATTCGGTCCATTTCGGTCCATTTAAGCTCATTTCAGTCTATTCAGTCCATTTCAGCCTACTTTGCTCTATTTCGGTGCACTTCAGTCTAGTAAGTCTACTTTAGTCTATTTCGGTCTACTTTGGTCCATTTCAGATCACTTCGGTATGTTCGGTTCATTTCAGCCTACTTCCGTTTATTTTGGTCCAATTGGGTTTATTCGGTCCCATTTAGTCCAATTCAGTCTAATTTGGTTTATTTCGGTCCATTTCAACTCACTTCAGTCTTTTCGGTTCATTTCAGCCCACTTTGGTCTATTTAGATCCTATTTGGTCCCATTTGGTCTTATTCGGTCTATTAGGTCCATATCAGCCCACTTTGGTCTATTTAGGTCCACTTTGGTCTATTTCAGTCTATTCGGTTCATTTTAGCCCACTTCGGTCGATTTCGGTCTATTCGGTCTATTTGGTCCATTTCAGATCACTTTGGTCTATTCGGTCCATTTCATCAGCTTTGATCTATTTCGGTCCATTTTGGTCTACTTCGCTCCACTTTAGTCCATTACAATTTACTTCGGTCTATTTCGGTCTATTCGGTTCACTACGATCTATTTCGGTCCTATTCGGTCCACTGCGGTCTATTGCGGTCCACATCAGTCAATTTCAATCCATTTTAAGTGAGTAACACTTATAAGTCTCATATATTATTTTTACTAGCTTGTAACCTATGCATATGCATGAATACACTTAAAGATATATAATAAAATGCATAATATAATTCCTATATATAATTTAAATACTATTGATAGTCATTTTTATATTTTATTAACTCTTTAAAAAATTTTGTAAGGATATTATTAGGTATAAAATGTAAATTTTCCATATATATATATTTTAATTATTGTGAAGCACTTTTTTTTTTAAATTTTTTTACGATTCATTTATTGTAAACTCTTTGGTTTTTGTACTTAATAACTCACTTGGATGAATATTTAACATGTGGTCCCACATTTGATTCTAAAATTAAAAAAAAAATCTCTTTAAGAATAAATAATTTAGGACATATGGCGCAAAATTAGAACTTTAATTTGGAATTCTAATTTGAGTTTCTTTCAGTTTCACCTATTATTATATATATAGATTTTTTACTTAATAAAAAAAATTGTCAAAATTTTATGCACAATTACAGATTTGTGTTTAATTTGCTTAAAAATTCTAGTTTGGTGAAGTTGAGTTTCCGACGAGGCTATATAACTAAATAACTTTGAAAAGAATTTTTTTGGTAAAATAACAGACATGAGGACGGCGAAGCTGCCAAATTATGTGGTTACTGTATTTGTCTATCCAAGTGAGTAACAAAAATCATTGGCTATATATGAACAAAGGAAGCACAGAATGCTTATCTTTTTGTGTTTTACAACTTTTTAGAAAATCTTCATGCTGTCCAAGGCCCTAGCTTCAAGAAAACACGAAAACGTGTTGCAAGGCAAGCATGCTCTTGCTGCCATGAAACCAAACACGTCATCCAAGCGTGAGAGCAGTGTCAGCATATAGGAAAATTATTGTGTACTCTCGGAATACCATAAATGCGTACTGCCTTATCTCACATGAATGGTAGGTCCCACTAATTAAATTCATGATAGGACCCACTATTTATGTGAGAGATGGAAGTATGCATTTATGATACTCCGAGAGTACCTAATAATTTTCCCAGCATATATGGTCACGGTTACACGTGGCTCAAGTAGACACGCCCACGTGGCTAGCAACCACCACGCTTCTTAATCCCACTAAAAAATGATGCCTTCCCCACTAGTAAAGAATACCACTCAATTGATCCAACCAAATTAGATGGGCTTTGTCCCACATCACAATTTCACTCGCGGCTGTCCCAAGTTAATCATACACTCGCAAACCTAAAGATGTTACAAACTAAATTACAATTAAGTACGCAATAAATTTCACAATTTTTTGTTTTTGTTTTTGTTTTTGTTTTTATGGATTATTGAGTTGACAAATTGTAATTGATCTTCAATAAAAACTGTTTCAGTGATGAGTTTATGTGAATATAATATTGTATTACTCATTTTTATCACCTCAATAAGTTATGAAAAAATTATGAAATTTTTTTACTTGAGTATAATTTGCTAACTCAATGTCAAGAAAACTTGCAGTTCAATTGTATTTGTTTTCTTTTTTCAGAAGGATCATGATTTGAATCTCTTCTCCATTGTTGAAACTATCAAATTATTAAAAAATTGCTATCCCTACAAGTTATGAAAGGGGTTTGTAAAATGATTTGTCCCAACATTAATAAGTATGGGCCTGTATTACTAACTGACCACCATATTGACAACCTGTATGCACCAACTTTTGGTCCTTTAGGACCTTTACATTCTGGTACTTCAGCAGGTGTGAGTAAACAAAAAATTAACAATTCATTCCGGCATGATGCCCCCACTACATTAGCATTTAGTACATTTTCCATGAAAAAACAAAGTTGAAAGCTCAGACCCTTTTCTAGAGTCGATTGGGTCTTTGTAAAGTTGTGATTTGTGAGTGAGTTGTGACACTCGTGCCTACCTTTTTTTCACAACATCTCATCAATTCACATCGGGAAATCCTAATGAATAGAGTAAACCCACCTGCCAGAAATATCAAAGACTAGTACTAAAAAGTTGAGGTTGCAATTCACCCCCATGAAGCTCTATTCCTTCAATTTTCTCATTCTTTTGTTAACTTATGGCAATTGCAACTCAGACATTCACATTGGTTACCAGGTCACACTTGCTGTACCTGTGGTATATAGTATGGGATTCATTGGGAGGGCTCTTCTAATGGAGACTAATCAAATCGAGCCCAATTTTAAAGCTGCATTAAGTGTTGAGGCAGTTAATGGAAAATACTCATGCTCCCTTGAAGTTTTCCTAGGAGATGTGAAGGTCTGGAATTCTGCCCATTACTCAAGGTTTTACACATGGGATGAGTGTGTGCTTGAGCTGACTAATGATGGAGATTTAAGACTAAAGGGTCCGAAAGATCGCGTGGGATGGCGAACTGGGACTTCTGGACAAGGTGTGGAGGTAAAAACTATAGTATAACTAAGTTTTTTCTTTGACAGATGGATATGATAGGATTTGAAACCTATAGTGTCATTTCTATCACTAGGCCAACATATTCTGATGTGTGTGTGTTTTCCTTCCTTCACTTTGATGCAGAGATTGCAGATACTGAGCACAGGAAATCTCGTTCTAGTTGACAACATGGACAGAATAAAGTGGCAAAGTTTCAATTTTCCAACAGATGTAATGCTCTGGGGCCAGAGACTCAATGTGGCAACTCGCTTGACTTCATTTCCAAGCAACTCAAGTTCATTCTACACCCTAGAGATCCAACACAACAGGATTGCTTTGTACCTGCATTCTGGTGAGTGGAACTATTCCTACTGGGAGTTTAAGCCTTCCATGAACAGGAACATCACATTTATCAAGTTGGGTTCAAAAGGCTTAGATTTATTTAGTGATAAATATAAAAAAATCGCGCAGATCACATCACAAGAAAATCAACTTCTAAGATTTTTAGCGCTGGGAAACGCGACAGGAAATTTGGGGCTATATTTTTATTCAGCAGAAGAGAGAAAATTTGAGGCCTCTTATCAGGCACTCAATACCACATGTGATCTTCCTCTGGCTTGTAAACCTTATGGCATTTGTACATTCTCCAATGCTTGTTCATGCATTGGGTTTTTAACAAATGCAAAAAGTCCTAATTGCAGTGGGGCAATTTCTGGAGGGTTCTGTAACATTAGTCAGGTGGAGATGATTGAATTAGGGGGTGTTAGTAGTGTGCTGCAGGGTGTTCCTAAAATGGTTAATGTTAGCAAAGAAGATTGTGAAAATTTGTGTTTAGATGATTGTACATGTGCAGCTGCATTATATTACCTACAAGAATGCTATCTTTATGGGCTAGTTATGGGAGCTAAACAGGTTATAAGGGGAACTGGATTGACTTATATGGTTAAGGTTCCAAAGGGAACTCATGGCAGTCATGGTAAGTCTAATGTCAAGAAATGGGTTTTGGTCATGGTAGGAGTGGTTGATGGATTGATTATTGTGCTTATTTTGGGAGGCTTTGGTTACTACTTCGTACAAAAAAGAAGGAAAAACTTGCTGAATACTGATAGAAATTAGAAACTCTTGGCTTCGATTCCAGGTTTTTTGTGGGAATTCAAATTACCATTACAATTCTTTTGTATTTAGTTTATACTTTATAGAGAGAAAAAAAGAAAACACAATTTTTGCTTGTTCTTAATAGGCTGAGGTTCATAGAAAGAGGTAATTTAACTCTATTCAAAATTTTTGAGCATCCTCATAGCTGACACCAGTTTTTTGTGTGCTGGCAACAAAGATTTTCTCCATATTGTGAGTTTAAATGGAATTCCAATGACTAGAAATCAAATCTAGTAAAAGTAATGCTTCAACGAAGAATAAATCTAGGAGTTGATCATGCAGGCAAAGAGCTTTAAGGAGAAATAGCAGATTTCCTAAATGATCAATGATATATCTCAATAACTCTCAATTGAATTCATTGGATATGAAATCTCCTTTCTATTTCAATAGTGCTAGCTTAAGACAAGGCAAGAGCATATGGGTAACTAGTGCAAGAATCAAGCAGAACATATTACTGTAAACAAGCGTCATGTCCTAATTCTTATTTCTTGTATCTTTTTTTTTAATAGAGGAAAGACACATCCACTTTTTATTTCATAGCGAGAAGGTCTATAACATAATAATCATGGAGGTTCGGTGAAACAGACTCCATCCAAATAAATACAGGAAAAGAAATTATAACTCTCTTGGCTAAGGCATGAGTTAAAGCATTATCTTGCCAAAAAATATGAGAGAAAGAGAAACTTAGTAAAGAGTTAGCATAAGGCAAAGTGTCTTGAACAAGGTGACCAAATGAAGAGTGCATCAACTTGTTGTGATGGAGAGTGTTGATCGATATTTCTTGTATCTTAATCTAATAGTGTAGATGATAATAAGTTCATTTTTTTTAAGATGTGATACTAGATTCACCTTTGAATTTGTAATATTTAATTTAAAGCATGAAATGGAAATATACTTAATGCTAAGTGTGTGCTTTCAAAACATAGAGTATGAATAATTCACGTACTATGATATGTTGAAGTGATTTTTTTTTTTTGTGTGTGTGTGGATAAATATGATAGAATTTCAACTTATGATATCCACTTCATAATGATTATTCTTTATTATCAAACTAAAATACCAATTAATTTTTAGTGTAGACAAAATTTGAGCTGAAATTTATTATTCATCGTAAAATTACAACCCAACATTGATTTTGTTTTTTTATTACATTACAAGTTGCCCCCAATCCAGTGCATAGATTGGGTTTCCCAAAATAGTTCCTCATGGAGTTATGGAACTCAAAACGTGGACTCTCCTCTCCTGTGGAGAGGGACAAGGCCACAGGGGTTGCCATTCGGCCCACAAGCTGTGGGCATTAAATTATAGTACCTGGCAAATGGCAAAGCATAGAATGTAGGACAGGCTTTGTGAAATAGGGCCTGCTTTTTTCCTGAAAGAAAGGATGGTGCTGATGAAGAGTGCTATTCTTCTGAGCTTTCGGTGTGAAGTGTAAACAATTTTTTGGACCGAAGTTTTCTTAATGCTATGCGACGAAAATGATATTTGTTCATAACTACTTCTAAAAATATTTATTTAAACAAAAATTACATTGAATTTCTCATTTACCAAATAATTTATCAAATCGGTCATTCATAACATGTTCTAGTCAACTTAATTTGCAAAGTCCTTTTTCATCAAATAAGAGATATGCAATTCAAATTTTATCTACACAAAAAAACCAATTGGTATCTTAGCGTTATAATAAATAGCAATCATCATGAAACAAACGCTATAACTAAAATTTGTCATTCACAAATCACAATGCCATCAAATCAATAGTGGAGCAAAAAGTTAAGTAAGATTATTATTATTATTTTTTTTATGGGATAAGTAAGATTATTTAAAAACCTATGAAGGTGAAAGACTCAACATACGCTTTTCGTAACACTTTATTATTATAGATGTTACAAATAGAAGTAGTTATTAAAAAGTTATATTACCGTGGTGATTGGTCGCCTTAAAAGGTTATTACGGCGAAGGTCTGTCCGTCGTAGAATCAAAATTCAAAATTTTATATATAAGAAAAACCAACAAATCATACCATATATTCGGCACAAGAATAGTTGTACAGTTTCAGAATCGTTCTAAAAGAGTTTATATATGTACTCCATGTCTTTTTATTAACGTAATGACTAATAATTAAATATCGTAAACTCAAAAAATAAAATAAAATCTGTTATCATCAACTTCATCAAGATAAAATCCCAATCTTCCCCATGTAGCCAATATTCATTTTATGACCATTGGATGCAAGGAAATCAAAGAAACAATTAGTACTTCTAAGTTATATCTAAAGAGAATTAATTAGTTAAGTTACAATTAGATCTTATCATAATCACTTATATATATAGTCCAAATCGATCTAGTAGACTTTTGATAATGTACGATTTAGCACGCACTTATGCAAAATCCAATACAAATCCAGACAATCCAAGATATCACTAACGGTGCAAAGTCATGAAAAATACTTCAGGATATGCATTGTAGGAGAAATATCCCTGTGGCAAGACAAGAAAGGAATCCAAAAAAGCCAGTGATTCATGCATATTTATTCAAAATTTGTTTCTGTATTGGATACTTTTTCTTGGATGATAAAAGAGTACGTTAAAATAAAAAATCACAGAAGGCAGAGCTCGGATATGTGCTTGTTTTGATCTGAATGAGTGTCAGACAAATTTGAATAACCCGTGACATCACACAAGCAGATTTGTCACAACTCATATGTATTGGAGAAACTGTAAAATTGAACACAAATAGACAGCCATGTGGGACTTTAAGTTTCTGTTTTATTAGTATCATTATTGTCATTATTCTCTAGAAATTGTTACTTAGCCATTGCAAATTGTACGGCTATAAAGCTCAATCAGTATGTGAGGCCACAACCACAAATCGAAATGGATCTGCTATCAATGGTAGGTAAAGAGTAATGGAGCTGCCGTGGAAAATAGGGATGCTTCTTTGTCTTGCCTTGGCTGAGTTACAACATCATCACTATGAGAAAAGCTCTACAATTTTCTATAGAGTTTCAGCCTTGGCCAAAACCAAAAAAATACAAGGATTTTTGGAGGTTAGCTTAGCTAGGCACAGTGGTACTATTCCATGCATGCTTGTTGTTTCGGACTTTGCATACATTTTGATTATTATGAGCAATGGTCTTCACGAGAATTTGGGCTCTGAAAAGGCCAAGCCCTGCCAGTTGCCACTATGTTTATTTGGCATTGAGCTTAGCCCACGCCAGAATAAAACAAGTTTAAAATTCAAAACCTATGGAGAGGGACTCAAATAGTTGAATGGTCAGAGATCATGTATGATGGCTTCCATGTTAAGCAGAGAATACTGTGCTAGTTGCGCTTGCAAAAAGTTAAGAAACACACATCCCACGTACGTGGGAGGGAAATCTTGTAACTCGTGTTAGAGATAGTGACTCATATTTTGAATTAAAAAAAAACAAAACACATCTTTTTTTGTTTAGAACCCCATGGACGGAATGGAGCTTATGTGGGAGCGAATAATAGGTTGAGCAGTGAAAGGGGGGCCGGGGCCGGGGGGGGGGGGTGGTGGTGGTGGTTGGGATTGAGGGAATTTGATCCCATGGTATGGTAAAGAGAGATATTGGGGAAATGCAATGTACTAAGGATTTTTGTTAGAACAATATGAATATGTTGTAAATTCTCATTTTTTTAGATAGTGGAATGTTCTTCACTTGCTCTTGCTCTTGTGGATATAGGCATGCTATTAAACCATGTAAATCTGTGTTGATTTTTTTTTTCTCTTTTTCTTTTAATTTTTTCATTATATATTTGCATAAACATAAATCTTCAACAGCCAAGATAAACTAACTTTTTAATAATTCTAGAAGGCCCAATTCAAGTAAGCTCGGCTGAATTGTACTTGGTCCTAAATTGTGGACCTCGAACGACTAAAAGACATTGTGCCAAGCTAAAGATTAGTAGATCGAAAAGCTCCCAAGCATGACCAAACAACGTCCCTAGAATAATCAAATTACAGGTTTAAGGAAACCTATTTCGAGTTAGGTTAAAAAAAGCCTGTTTAAAGGTTGACGACCTACCACCTTTACCTAAAAAGGAGAGTCTATAACGGATTATTATCCTTCATGTCTGTATTTATTGTGGTTCACCTATTGTTATTTGCATTTAATGCAATATGATAGGTGCTTACCCTTTACCGTGTTGGAAAAGTACCTTAGAAACACGTCTACTCAGTTGACCTAAGAAGATGGCGTGTTGTTAGCATGTTCTCTTGCTTTCCTAGGGAAACATATACACACCCATCAGACCACTGAAACAATAAGCACTCTCTATTATTGTTACTTTGAGATTATATTGTGACTCTTATTAACTTAACCTTTAGAGTATATGTGACCAACCATATTGGTTAATCCTTGGCCTTGTTATTAGGCTTGTTCTTCTTTATAGTTCCCTAAACCGGTGAATCTTTGGAAGTCCAACCACCATTCCGATCAGAGACCTTTACCTGGTTTCATTTTCGTATTTTCTACCCGGCCATCTCTACAACACAAAAGTTCTTTATGCTCTTAATATCCCTGCATCCATCTTTTAAAACCTAATGATCAGTTTCAACTCTCAAAACGAATTGAAATACATCCAAAACAAATTATATTAGAAATCCAATCTCAATACACTAACAGATGAACAGTGAATTCTAGGTACTCTCCAAGAATATTTTACTGAATCCGAATCACAAAAACATTTCAACACCCTCTTTATCCTTAAGCTAAATATTATAATCAATACCCTTCAATCTTCATACAATTAAAATTACTCATTAGAAAAAATGCAAGTGCAAGAACCAAAAAAAAAAAAAAAAAAAAAAAAAAAAATGAAGAAGAAAAAGGTATAAAGATATTCAACAACATGCAACTTTTCCACTCATCACTGGCCTCTCTTTTGATTTCAAAGCATTAGAAATCAAATAATTCACCTAACCAAGTCCTAAACCATTTACAACCAGCGACAACTCTTGGAATGCAAATGTGGACACTGAATATAATATAACCCACGTGTTGGGTTATAGCCGAGAAAAGTTATCATCAATCTACATAAACTGAGCATAGTACTACAAAATTTGTCTTCTTTTTGATCCTTAGTATGAGAAATGCCTAAACTGTAAAATCTTAAACGGAGCTTCAAATTGTTATTTTCTACAAGTGGTCAGAGAGTACGAGGATTGAGTATGAAGATTGTTATTTTCTCCACCAGTGTCTTTTGCCGACGGGACTCCTATAAGGAACAACCGACCAATTCTGCCACGTCATCATGAAATATTGTGGTTCAAATTACTGAAATGAGCTTAGTGTGGATTATCAAAAAATTAGCTTAGTGTGGGTCCTAACAAAACTTAACCCAAACAAAAAACCCCCACACCAAAAGTCAGATGCTTTGTACACTGTAGGAGTAGGACCCTTTGTCACACTTTTTTGCATTCACGCTCAATTAGCCTAAGCTGCACTTCGTTAGGGTAGCTTATTAATTATTGATTGCTTAAAAATACACACACATATAAAACTCTCTCATATTTGAGGGATTTGATAGAGAGTGTGCTCTAAATTTGTTTCTTTAAGAGACTAATTTTCAAACTCAAACATGTGATTTGTTGACTCGAGAGACGTATTTGTTTAAAGTCATTTTTTATTCCATATTTAAGTAAATAAGCTAAAATCAAATAAGTTAACCAAATGCACACCCAAATGGCCATATCAATATATAATAAGTCTCTCTCATTCTAATAATTTTCTTATGGATCGGATATATGTCTTCTCTCTCTTATAGTATATGAGCCTTACTATTATATAATATTTGCATTCTATAAGAAGAAATATGCATATATCTTATATATTAGACATCTTATTCTCTAATTCATCTTGGGTTTTGTGCTTTATAATATGAATTGGTGTAATGAGAGCTAAAGGTTGAAGTTTTTGTTCATTGTGCAAGACTGAATACCTTGGTCAAGTGAGATCTATTTTAGAAATTTCAAGTTTTTCTTATAGGGTTGTGTTTGTAGCCACTTCAAGCACAAACCTTATTTGTGTTTAAACTTTATCTCAACCCTAATCACTAGAGAAGGAAGACAACCACAGAAAATGGAGAAAAACCTAGAAAAATCCATTACTTGTCTTTCATCCATTTCCATTGAATATCCTTGAGAGGTTGGGTATTCTAAACACATAAATCACTATAATTGTGCTGGAATTGCTGTTGAAACCACATGGACAGTGTCAGATCTACAGGAAACCTTGAAGAAACTAAGAGAACGGTTTGCGGGCAGCGAATCAACTTTCAACAAGAAATAACTTTGAAGGCACAATATATGAGCTTGTAGTTCCTAGCAAGAGCAGAGAGCTTAAGTACTTAGTTTAACTATGCATATAGAAATTCATGTGAGTATTATTTGTATTGCAACTACTTTCATAGTGGACTTGTTGAGTTGGGTTTTGCCCCCAATGTGATTTTACTGTTTAGGTTTTTACTTTGTGAACAAATATCATATCTTTGTCCGTGTGTATTTGCTTAATATTTTGCATGTGTTCATCCATGGTTATTATGTGCTAGAAAATTGACTAATTAACTACCCGGTAAATAATTAAATTAATTGGTTAGAATTTGTAGTTAAGCCATCATAGGGGTCTAAATGATTTTTTTCAAATCTACCAAATATTTATTTAAACTTTCTAGTTTGGTTATGATCTAAAGTGTGATCCAATAGTTAGGATTTTGTTAAGAGTCTTGAATTCGAACCTTTAAAAATGACTGCGTGATGCTAGTTTTATTAAGGGTCCATTTGGTTGGGAGGATGAGAAAGTGAGAGGATAGAAAATAGAGGGAGGATGGAAAAGTGGGAGGATAGAAAAGTTTTTAGTTTTCCTCATTTGTGTTTGGTTGAGAGGGTGTAAAAGTGGAGGGATGAAAAACTTTTTGGTTTGGTTGAAAATAAGGTTTATATAAATTTACCATCATGTCCCTCTTAAATAAAACAAAAAGTAATACATTATACTTTTTAAAAAAATTGTGTATAGATGAAAGTGGACATTTCAAAAAATAGCATAAGAAATCATCTAAAAGTGTTTTCTTACAAAAATAATAAAAAAAATTAAGAAAAAAAAAAAGAAGGAAAAGAAGAAGAACCCACCACCTGACAAAACCAAAGATAGAAAAAAAAAAAAAAAAAAAAACAAAAACAAAAAGCCAACGTTACAAAGGAAAAGTCAAAAGAAAAGAAAAGAAAAAAAAGCGAGGTGGAGGCAGTTTTGTCCAAATATTTTTCCCACTTTTCACTCCAATTTTCTCTCCAATTTGGAGAGATTGTATTTTGAAGGGGGAGGAGAGAAAACTTATGAACCCCATCACTTTTCTCTCCCCCTCCTCCTCTCAACCAAACAGTGAAAAATGTCATTTTTCACCATATTTTCTTTTCTTTATTTTCCATCTTCCCTGTTTTCACTCTAACCAAACATACCCTAAAGATTATTGGTCTATTAAACACACGATTACCACCTTCTTTAAACTTAGAAAAATTTATGCTAATTTGTTCTATTTGGGGCTTAGGCCTTCGAAGATAGAATCTAATCTAGATACATGCTTTTTTTCTTCTTCTTCTGAGAAGCTATATGCTAAATTCATGGATACATGCTAAATTTGATTCTAGCTTATTGGGTTGTCAATTAATTAATAGACTCCCAAGTGTAGTATACATTCACTAGCTAGTTCCAAATTCCAAGATAAATGATGTTGAGGATTTTTGGTTTTGAGCTTCGGACTAGACTCTTCACCTCACAAGGACCCTATTATGCCTACTAGCTCTCTTCATTTGAGTAATATTCAAGCGTCCAACTAGTCTAATGGCATCAAGGAAATCTTCCAAGAAATCCTCATTGCGAGAAGTTAGGAGTTCAGCTGCCCATTTCTTAAGTCATCTTAATTATTGCTGGAGTAACAAGTTCTATATATTTATCATTGCCTCCATTTAACTTAAAAAATTATGGTTATATCTCCATATTTAATCTGAACACAAATCCGGTCTTAAAATTAAAGGAAGCCTATATTATCGAATATTCGAATTCACTATACTCCCAATTTATCTTGCTTGGTAGGACGAGAAAACCCCATTGAGGCATTATAGTTGAATCCTAGCTAGGGTCAAGTAACACCATTGGATTTCATAGAATATGTCTAATTATATGGTTCTGGCCAAGGCCTCCATAATTCTTTTATTTGAAAACTATTAGATAACTATTTTATTTTATTTTTGTGAACTTAAACTTAAAGTAACATAAACGACCCAACAAATTTTACTATATAAACTTTATAAATTGATTTATCAAATTTTAAACACAACACAAAGAAATATTTAAAGAATTTATTTATTATATTATTTATGTGACGTTTGTAATGTTTATATAACAATATTGATATTAACTTCTTTTAACATCTTTCCTTGAGATTAGTTTGCCAACTGCTCTTCCTTTGTTTCTGTATATATGCAAGGGGAAAGACATCGAAGGAGAGGTTCCAATTGAAGCCAATTTTTTAGGAGTCATAACTCATAACCTATCATTTCACACCTACCTAGCTACTATTTGATGGAATAAACAAGCTCTATAGGGTTACATTGCAGCAGTATATGCCTTGAAGGGTTGCTGTCACTTTTTTAATTTTCCTTTTAACTTAGAGAGAGAGAAAGACTCCTATTTTGTGGGGGATTATATTAAACATCTAGTCCAAAGTTAAAAATCTTAGCTGTCCAGTGGCCCCATGTAAAAAAATGACTTGTGCAAAATGCTCTTTGATAAAGAAGGATACTTCAATATCCTTGAGCTATCATGCAATTTGGTTGTTTTTCATCTATGGTTGTTGGTGGCTATCCAACATGTGAGGAGAAGGGACAAAGCTATATATGCACTTCGTACAATACGCACCCATGAGTTTTTACCATCATATGTATATGTTTTCTTCTCTCTCGCTTTTTACACAAATTTAGCTGCAAAAAAATTGTTGTGTTTCGTAACTAGAACCTTAGCCCGTGAACCTTAATGTCACTAGTCTCACGTCACAACAGAGCCGTGGCATATATGTCCGCCTGGACCCAAGTGACTTAAACATCAGTTGTCATAGACTCATAAGAGACCCCACATTTCCAACAAGTCTTAATCAATTCACAGAAGATTGCCTGCCTTTTTAATTATTAGCACTTTGAAAATTTCCCACTAATACAACAAGTTGGATTCACTTTGTAGGGCTGACTAATAACCAATGCAAGAGCCTATTACTTAACAGTATGACTAGAGTACTTAAGTTGCAAGTTATGCAAAAAAACATTATGGAAGGAATGAATAGGTTTAAGTCACAATTTTTAGTTAGGGGTGAGATACTAGTTAATTAGTAATTACCTTGTTCAAAATTTCCTATATGGGCATGAAAATAGTTTTCTTATTCTTGAAACACCATATGTTAATATGATAATAGAATGCATCTATAATGAGCAAAGTGTCACTATTTAAACGACAGGTTAATAAGTCGGACTGACTTAATACTTAATAGTCAATATACATCATAGATGAGTAAAGTGTATTATTTTTCTTTTCTTGTTTACTACTCTAATTTAATAACCCATAAATTAAAATGGAAATTAACTGGAGTATCAAACTGTCAACACATAGAAAGCGAACAATGTTGAGGAAAACATATATAGCTGTCAGAGATTGTGAGGCTTGTTAGCAAGCATGGTTTGCCACTTTGCCTTGTCTGTACTACGAGTGCGTGCTTCGAAAATCTTGGCGTTTTGATGGGAACTTTAGGCCATTCAAGCAAGTGAAAAGTGACCCCTCTATCTAAACTTATCGTAGGAAGTGAGGGTTTTGTCTGTGTCATCTTTTTCTTCCCTAATCCTAATTCAACCTTTCTAGCCTTCTCCTCAGCAAAAAGAAAAAGAAAAAAAAATGTGCATATTTCCCCTTGGATACTAGGTTTCAAAATTTTCTCCTTCAACTATTGAATTTAAAAAAAAAAAAAAGAAAAAAGAAAAAAAAAGTTCTCTTTATGATTACTTGCAAGGGAATTTTGTCACTTAATAAAATTAATTTGGGGGATTGGAATTTCATCTGTAGGAAAGTTTGTCTAAAAAAAAAAGGAGGAGGGATTGTCACGAGACACATTTCCAAATTTGGCACTATTTGTATTAATATCCGTATTCTTTGATTGGACATTTAATCATGCTCTCTATAATATTCCTTCCAAGATTGAATTAAATTAATTATTAGTAGGCAAACTAGTTGTGTGGTTGTTCCTTTAAAAAAAAAAAAAAAAAAAAAAAACTAACTAGTTGTATGGTTAAGGTGAAGAGCAATCTCAGGTACATAGTTGTCAGCTATAAATTAATATTTATTTTTCTGGACGTTCGAGGAGTCAAAAGAATCATACACAGAATAATCCGGAAATTAATCCCAGTAGCTGGCTACAGTTAATCAACAAAAACAAGATTTACATTACAAGCATTTACTTTGGAATGTTGGCTAAAAAGTTCTATACCTATCCATGTTAACTATAAAAATATTGAGAGTCGGTGGCTATACATATGTGGCTTAGTTCAATTCACCATGCATCTTTTTGAATAAAAAAAATTAATTTTAAGATGGATAAAACAACTTGATATTAACCAATTCTCATTAAATTAGTTTTAACATTTTTCAAACAAATTCTAATTAAATTAAATAAATTCTTTTTCACAAATTCTCTAATTTTTATTCATTTTTATTGACACTTAGTAATTAAACATGTATCATATTTTTTGACAAACTTCTATGAGTTATACGGGTTAAGGACTTGTTAATAATGTTATGGAAGCTGGTTATTATGACATCCTCTTCAATCTATGGATGCTACACATGCCTTTTCTTATTATTTTTCTAAATACGTATTTTTTGTTTTTCGGTGTTCAAGATTTTGACTAATTAACAGCTTCTGATTTTACTTTTGATCATTTTTATCTTCTCAGAAAAAAAGTATTTTTCATTCTAAACAAAATTGAACAAATAGATCGTTTGAAGGTGCCTAATGAACTGCATCATTCACAATTATTTGGTATACGAAAGGATGCTATGATGTTTTCTGGTTGTACCAATAATTTTCTTTTGGTTTTTGGCTACTTTCTAATATAATCATTTCTGTAACATTGTCAGTCATGCTGATATAGTGATAAGAACAAAGTCACCCTCAATTGTAACTGTAGTCGAATTTCTTATAGACCTGTATTGTCTAATTATCTATTTCTTTATTAGAAAGACATCGGAATTTCTTTGTGAAAAGCAACAAACTAAATCAATTTTGATACAACCATGCATATATGCCAAGCACATAATCATTACACCAGTCAAGAAAAAAGAAAAAGCACGTGTTGCTGATTATTCTTCAAATAATAGCTCTCTCTGCATGATTCAAACGCATTATGCGTCAATGGGGGCCATCTCACTCGCTCGCTTGCAAAAGTAGGAAGAAGGTTTTGATTAGCAATGAATTTTGCCAAGTTCATTCATTTGTTCAATCAAAAGAGTGATCATTAGCTGTAATCTCAAAAACATGCATTTTTGTTAGTATATAAGTTAATATTACAAAAGTAATAAGGAGTATAGATATTATTGTGATAAAAACAACTAAAGTGCAAGGAAAGTTGAACTTAAAAAAAAAAAAAGAGGGAATTTTCATCTTTGTACATGAAACATACATTTGATAATGATCATCTACTTTTTCTAATGGTTCTTATTTTATATATAGTATTATACGTGTATATTTGTCTTGTATCAAATCCTATGATGAATGAAGGAACCGTAGCACCAGGAACTCTAAAACCTAGGAAGAATAATAAACTAGGGCAGGAGGCAAGGGTCGGAGCTAGTTATGTATGTGATGAATTGTTTTGTTGTGATGATTAATGGGCACACATGTGAATAGGTGGTACACTGTGATTTGTTTGTATACAATGGAGACAATATTGTTGGAGAAATGCAATGGACATATAAAATGCCCTTTATGAATCCACATTGGATATATTGTTTTTAGATGTTAGGCATAATCTCCCATGCATAATTTATCTCCTAATGATATCACTTACAAATTTTGGTTGGTAGCTTTCGGACCTGTTTCTTTCTCCTTATCAACCAAGAGAAGCATAATAGTTTAAATCATCTAAACCTTATTGTTGAAGTAAAGCCAAACAATGTGTAAAAATACTACTACCTAGTTGAGTTACAAAGCTCTTGGCACAATATATATTTACCAATTATTATTAAGGTACTATTAATTTATGATCATATACAATCTCTTGCTTGGATTTGATAATGTCCCCCAATCTCTTGCCTGGATTAAAAATGCAAGCAAATAGAATATTTAATGAAAAGAGGTCAAAAACTTACTTGAATTTAATTGAATTGATCCGAACAATACATACTATTGAATAATTTTAGTCCACATATGAAAGGAAGCTTTAGAATTATACTTAACTGATTAAATTTATAATTTTTAATAACTTATTTTTTTAGAAAAAAAAAATCAGTAATTTATCATTAATATGTCCTCAAAGTTTTGGAATAACCATTCCTCTAATTTTGCTCCCAAAGTTGTGAAACAGTTTCTCAATCTCCCGTCATTTTTTTTTTCTACTTGAATTCGATCAAGATATGATCTTATGATCCCATTCTAGTCCTACACAGTTACATGATCTACTTGAAAACTATTTTATTCTCTATTTAATAGAATCAAGCTACGTGTTCCACTGTCTTCCACAATACCAGGTTAACTGAATTCTTTATTCGAGTCATAATGTTTAGGGTAAACAGGCAAACTATATACAGATCACATTTACTGTAGATAAAACTTCACAGTATAATAGTAGCCCTTTTATGAGTTTTATCACCTTGCTTTTAAAAAGCAATGCTTCTTTGGAACTGAGTGACATTCATGCTGTTCATTGCCTTAAATTTCAACAAATCCCACATTAAAAAGTAGAGAAATATTATAAAAAAAAAAAAACACCACAGTTCACACATGTAAGGTCGACAATCTCACATTGATATTGCAACTAGATAATTAAGAAATAAGAAATTGTAATTATATCTTTGTATATAGGCGTTACTGTTAGGGATTTGGTGGGGGCTTCAACCAAAGGTGTCCCCCAAATCAAAAGGAATGTGTTTCATTCTTTTGGGACTAAAAAAATGCCTGAAGCATATGAATAGTCAATTTTGGTAGGTGATGCTAATAGATATAGGTAGTTGCTTGCAAGCATGTTAAATTTTTGTAGATTAAATCTTATTGTCATGTATAGATGATATTGTTTTAACTATACTAGCTGCATCACCTGTTGTAGATTAATAACTATCTTTCCAAAAGTTCCATTATTAGACTCAACGCCTAGATGGAACAGTTGCTAGGGTTGTTGATGCCTATTCTTTAATGTGTTCATATGTAAGTCTAATGTTGAAGTTGGGTAAGAGGTCTATGCATGCCAAATTAACTCATCTAGCCACACATCACATTATTAGAATGATTAACAACTATCTTTCAAAAGGTCAGTATTAGAGTAAATATTTAGTACAACGGTAGTAGCAGTGCTTCTTGAAAGGAATGATTGAGACCCCTTTGTTTGATTTTAATTAGCAGAATTAAATATTTATTAAATTAACCAATTATGAAGTTCAGATGAATTATAGTTAATAAACAATGATCAATTCACCATGTAGTATGAAGTGCTTCTTGAAAGGAACGATTGAGACCCCTTTGTTTGATTTTAGCAGAATTAAATCTTTATTAAACTAACCAATCATGAAGTTCTGATGAACGGTTAATTATGAAGTTTAGATGAATTATAATTAATAAGCCACAATAATCAAATCACCATGTAGTATGAAGTGCGGTGAAATAAAAGACAGGCAATTTGCTTACGAAGTGAAGAGCCTATAGACAAATTCAAAGGGAAAAAAAACTGAGGGTTATTACGGAATTATTGACTCAAGGAAAATTAAAGTTTATACAATTGAAATAAATTTCTAAATGCTAACCGTAGTAATACTTACAAATACCCCACATTACTACAATCCTTTTGGATTTTTTTAATTATTATCTAGAATTGTTTCCATGTACTGTATTCATTACTTCAAAGACCACCTTAAATATTTTTCTTTATTGTAACAAAAAAGTAAGGCACCTTGGCTTCAACTTGATCACCAAATAACATTGTTCCTAGATTCTCTATTTGAACTTCAATATTGTGGTGATGCAAAAGTTCTAGGGTTTTTCTTTATGTTTTATGGCACAGGATCTCCAAAACCTTTATTAAGTCGACTTGTATATGTTCTTATATTGGTTTGCATATAGGACATGAAATCCCACTCAATCAACCAACTTTAGAAATGGTAAAAATATCCCACCTTACTTCATCTGACCTGCCTTATCTTGCATGAGTTTTACTCTCCACATCCCATCTCCTCTTGCCGAAAATGAGACATCCATGATCTGATTCTACTCTACCTGTACTCATTCCTACTCAACCTTCCTCATCTTGTTCATTAATTTTGTAAAAAAAAAAAAAAAAAGTCACGTGGAGAGAGATAGTGACACGTGCAAACAAAGATTAGATGGATTGTTGCCATTATGGGGTTAACGCGTTTAGAGAAGGAATCTGCACGTGATGAGAGACATGGTGTGTTTCTGGGGTTGGCTGGGGGAGAGAGAGAGAGGGAAAGAGAGGGCATCGAAAGCAGTGAAGGAAGCGTCAAAGGTAGTTTAGCTGTCAATCCCTCCAAACACTTCTCACGGGGCTGATCTTGCACACGCACATTCTCTCTCTCTCTCTCTCTTCCCGTCATTCTTTTGTCCCTACCCCTACGTCTCTCTCTCTCTCATGCAAATCCAATCTTATCTAACCTTCCTTTTCACTGAAATGCCCCCACTGCATACATTTATTTTTATATATATTGATGTGCCTAAATTTATGCCATGCAATGCATATAAAACACATATATATGATTACAATCAAGTTTAACCATGATTGCCTATTCTTGTCTATCACTACTGTTACAGATATTAGAAATATTATATATATTATAATCAGCATTTTGAGTAGTGTAAGCCAAGTAATCATAATTTTACTCTGACTCCAAGAAATACACGGAACTTCATAATAAAGATATAGCCATCAAGAATTTTCGACTCTCACTTTGAGATATAGATATTTAAAGTCAAATATCGTTGAGTTATTGTGTTTAAATACTTAATTATAGTATATCAAAGTTCGAGGTGGGTTCTAGTTAGCTTAACTGGTAAAATCTCTAATGGTTGTATAAGAGATCTGGGATTCAATCCCCGCCTACACCAAAAACTGATTGATGTCTTGGTCTGATGATAAAGAGCTATCATCAAGAGCGGATGCCATAGGTTGAAACTTTCTCTCAAAAATAAAAGTTCGAGAATTCTCGGTTAGCTCTAGCCCCCACACTCCCATGACACACCCGTCACGGTGCATCACTCTTCATGTCTCATGATCACCCTTAGAGAATCCATAGACAACTTATGTCACATACGGTCACGGTTTCTGCCAATGTTAGGACATGCATGTATATACATGTGACATGAACCCTAACTATTTTAGTTAATATTTGATTAGATTTGACAATTCATATGGATTCTTTTGTACAAATTTCCAAATCTAGATAGGGTCCTCATATCTTATATTGCTACCTATTATTGATCAAGGTCAACTTATAACCCCAAATGTGAAAACTGGAAAACGATTTCGAGTTTGCTCTATCACAAGTCACAAGAAAGAGGGAAAAAATTAAAGTTTAACCAATCAATTGGTATATATATTTTCATAAGCCTAAGAATTCTCATCAATAGCATCTGACCTAGTGGTTAATTCTCTTCTAAAGATGAAAATTTGTGATCACCCCAACATCCGTGAAGTTAAAAATTTATTCTATATTCTTTGACATAAGAGAGAGACAAAAAACTTTACCGATATTTCTAACTGAAACTCATGAAATTTAACTAATATTATAAAGATGGAAAAAAATGGTATAATATATCAATAATGTCATTTGGTATTTTCAATATAATTCTCGATCCATGAATTCTTTTTTTGGAAAGTAAGACTAAAATTTTCCTGGTGAGGGTTGAACTCAATACCTCAATGTTACTAACTAAGACCATCAAGTTTGGGTAACTTGTTAGTTTCAAAACGATGACAATCCTATGAAGGTGATGATTACATATGAAAGTATCATTCAAGCGAGGAATGGAATAGCCTACATGATCTCTTATCCCCTTTTTATAGACTAGCATACAACACTTCATGGAGATTATAGCTCTAGAAAGAGTTACGTCTATCTTAAAGGTTGCAATAAATCACCCAACAACACAATATCTTACTGTGAAGTTAACCATCCTTTCAAGGTCCCACCCCCACTACATTACTAGATTAGCTTTGATATCACCATTTGTGGCAACTAGAGTAAATTTTACATATACATGTGTGTTATATTTTAAAAAGAGTAGTCAAGTTACAATTGAAACTCCTTATGATAAGTTATATAGCTCAATTAAATATAATATACAGTGTGAAACAAAATAAGTTTTTTCACTGTGTCAGTCGTTTTGTCTAAATTATAAGTACTTAATCATATGTTAAGATGCATTTCCACAAAATGAAAATTGGAAATGGCATGAGCTAACTTAAGAAAATTTAGGAAGAATGAAAGGTCAATTTCGTAAATTTAAGTACAATAATAATTTATAGTGGGAAAATAGAGGCACTCTCATGCAGTTCGAGAGCTCAAGACCCCCTTTAAAAGCCCCCCTCCCCAAAGCCTAAAGGAGGATAAAAATAAAGAGGCAGAAAAAGCATGGCTTCTAGGGAGCATAAAAGAGCAGCGCTAAATGAGAAGTTGCAACAGCTTCGTGCTGCCACCAACTCTAATGCTGTAATTACTATTTTCCAACAGCTTTGGCCTTCAATATCTTCTTCTTCTTCTTGGGGTGCTCCTGGAATTTGATACTCCAATATTCTTATCTCTAATTCTTCATTATTTGATTTCTTGCTCCGATTTGTGTCTTTGGCAGCTGAACAAAGCTTCAATTATAGTAGATGCATCCAGGTATATAAATGAGTTGAAGCAAAAAGTGGAAAGACTGAATCAAGATATTGGAACTTCACAAAGTTCAAAAGCTCAAAATTCATTGCCTGCGGTACATATATATATTGTAATTTCAATTATTGTATCCAATTGATATCTTTCTTGAATCATGTTTTACCTGATAAAACAACTCACGCTATTTAATTTTATTGTACTTTGAGCAGGTTACTGTGGAAACCCTAGAAAGGGGTTTCCTTATTAATGTGTTTTCAGAAAAAAATTGTCCTGGTTTGCTAGTCTCAATACTAGAAGCATTTGAGGAGCTGGGTCTTGAAGTGCTCGATGCTAGGGTTTCTTGTTCAGATATTTTCCAGTTACAAGCTGTTGGTGGAGAAGTAAGGAAGACCGTATTTTTCTTGTGTTCTATATGGACTAATACACACAAGGAATTCATAGTCCACACTATTCCCTATATCAACTTTATATATATATATATATATATATATGTGATTCTCATGCGGTTTTGTATATTTGTGAATTTATTTATTCTTTAAAAGGGGGATAAATATATAAAAATAAATTGGAACATCACGTGTGAACTTAAATATGGTGTGAGCCACAGAATTCAAGTTTTTCTGATTGTGTGTACGAAGGCTTCAATGAGTGGTTGGCATTCATTTCACCTATTTTTGTGATTGCATGTATATGGCTGCATATATGATGCTTATATATATATAAATTTTCAGTGATATCTGTATCGAACTAATCTCTATTTTCTTAGTACTTTTGAATTCTTGTAATCTATATCTATATCTTATAATCTCAACACTATTATAGATAGATTGTGCGAGTGACAATTTATTTGCACTTAAATGAATTAGATGAATGTTCTTATTTTTGCAGAATCGTGATAGCTTAGATGCTCAAGTGGTGAAACAAGCTGTGTTGGAAGCTATCAAGAGCTGTAATGAAGAGCAAGAATAACCCATCACTCTTTGCTTCTTCCTCTTCTTCCCTTTTCGTGTAGGGCTGAGGAAAATAATCCACCCAAGGGAACTCTAAGATCTTCTGCTTAAAGCAAAATTGCTTATGCATTGTTGATATCATAAGTTCTCAAACAGTGTCAAGAACATAGTAAGCCAATTAGCCAAAAGCCAGAAACTTAGTGTTTTGGTGCAAAACAAGCATTGGGCATTGATGGTGAAGAAACCTAGTATGCCTTTTTGGTGATAAAATTGTGAGTTTGTTGGTTTCATTTAGTTATTTGATTAACACCTAGCCTTATATTTCATAGTTTTGGATGCCTCATATTCATGGCTGAAGATAATCCAAACAAGTAGCTCCTTAATGCAGGTTTGCTTGAAGAATCTTTAGTTGGGTTATGCTATCTTCTTTGAATCAAAGAATGCTTATTTGTATCTAATTTAACATCCATTTAAAATTAGAGGATCGGATTTGTCACATCATCAATATTAGTATCTAAGCAAATTATTAATGAGGTGGAAAATCTAATCAAACTATAATTTCAAAACGGATAAATGAGGTTTTAGAAACTAATTTACGATAGAGTTATCCTAATAACTCTTGAGAATCTGAATCCTGAAAAGACTACGTTCAAGTAATAAAACTAGAAATATGGTATATTATCTTATAGTAAAACGTAATAAATTTGTTTGAATTCCTATAAACATTAAATTGAATGATAACGTGAACCAAAAAATAAAAATGTTCAATTAATTTTCCCATGATAAAAGAGCATATACCTGGTTCACACTTTAAATGTTCAAAATTGTGGCATCTAGTGTTACAGAGGTAGTACAGTATAATTGCAGGTTTCCTTTTGTAACAAACTTAATGCCAACCTGTACTGGCCTATATATGCTGCTATATGTTTTCTCGTCAGATTCAATGGGCACTAGTGATTCTTTTGTAATAACTCATGTGAGAGGACCATTGCATGTAATCGTTACACAAAATAATAACTTGATGTTTGAGGCATTGTTCTTCTTTCTTTTGAGATAGGTCGATAGTGGGGCAGGGCGGTGCGGGGCGGGGGTATAATTTAAACTACAGACATGGACATAATTAGTCACACCACAAAGGATGCAATTATTTCTTATTTTGTGCATATCTTTACATTGGGCAACTCTTCCCTCCCTAAAATGTTCACCAAGTAGTAATACGTGGCGTCCACCTTTGTATCATTCACAAACAATATTGATTCACATATTTCTGAATTATTTGCATTATTATCAACTCTTGGTTCACAGATGATAAATGTCTATTTCATGATTAAATTTTTTTTTTTTTTTTTTTTTGTATTTAATAATATACATAATATCATGTTATTTTAAATGGAGATGGTAAATTTTTCTCAGGAGGCAATAGTGAATAGACTATTGATTCAAATTTTTTTTTTTTTTTTTTTTTTTTTTGTGTGGAGAAAGTGGTTCAAGTGTTTGTTTGCTTAGGGATGTCCCATAAAATTGGAACCGGTTTTTTTTTTTTTTTTTTTTTTTTTTGGGGGTGGCACTGTGTGCGTTACTACTTACTGGGCTTGTAAAGTAGATTCTCCAAAAAAAAAAAAAAAAATGTAAAGTACCGTTCCTATTTGGAGCCCAATAATTAATTAATTAGCTAGAGCAATGGATACGTTGGGCATCGGTACCTATGTTTCTTAAATAGGTCCAGATGGGCCCTGTCTAGCCCAAACATGTTTACTCCACTACCCAACTGATGAAATAGATCTGGCCTGGCCTGCTCCATAAAAGCCCAATGGATTATGGAGCTGTACACAATAACCTAGCATATATTTTTTTGGATAAAAATAACCTAGCATGTATTTATTCCACGGAAACCTGTCCATTTGTGACATTTATCATAATTTATATTTTACATGTATAATTTCAGTCTATGGTGGTGGTGCTGCGCAGAGATGGGGGAAAGGAGTTTATATATACACATATATAATTAAAATTAATAAAATCAATCATAATGGTTCCCGATTGATATAAGAATCGTATAACAATAAAATTAGAAACAATTTATTATTATTATTATTATTATTTATAATTGTTGACATAACTTATTATGATTAGTATATAATAATAATAATTATATTAATGATATATTTTTTTATTTTTTTATATATAAGAATGATAGAGTTATTTTAAAGTAATGCTAGGTACTATAATCACAATTTTTCCCTTAATAAGTTTTGAAAAATATCGTGTCTCTACCATTGTCTTATAATTACTCCTTGGTAAGAGAAATATTAAAAGGTGGAATTTTCATATATGCAACTTTTGCTAGGTATGAGTATGAGTTGATAATAAGTGTGCGTTTGAATTACACTTAAAAATTAAAATTATTTCACTATTCAGCTTATTTTTGCTATTATTTATGGTCCCATTACACTTTTTGGCACTATTCATGAGCCCCACTATACTATTTCAACTAACTTTTACCTTTATCTAAAGTACTTTCAGCAATAATTTTTCAATTTCAGCAAAATAAGCGGTATCTAAATACACCCTAAATAAGTTCTCAAATGTAACACCCATATTATAGAAGTTTGAAGTTGAAAAGACAATTTAGACCCTTTTGTTGATTTTAAGTGGAATTAATTAACTTTTCGCATTAACCAATTATGTAAGTCGGTTCGATTACTAGTTAATTACCATAAATAGGGGTCATGCTAACGAGTGTCCTTAAGGTAATGGTTAACAATCCATTTTAGGAAAGTTTTAACACCACTTTTATGAGAAATGAAAAAAACTGTCAAAACATTGATTACTTTTTTTTTTTTCTTTTCCCATAAAACTTTCTTTAAATGGATTGTTAACTATTACCTTAAGGACATCCGTTAGCATTTTCCAATAAGAAATCACTAAATAAAGCAATAAAGCATAAAGTAAATGGGTAATACTTTTTTTTAGAGAGTTTCAATCTATGGCTTCCGCTCTTGATGATAGCTTTTTATCATCAGACTAAGACACCAATCGGTTTTTGGTATAGGCGGGGATTGAATCCCAGATCTCTTATTCAACCATCAAAGACTTTACTAGTTGAGCTAACTGGTAAAGTTCTCCAATTAATTTCAAACACTTGATTCCATTTACCAATAAAACATAAAAAATATTATCTTGTCAAAGGATAGTTAAATTCAATGGAGTTATCTGTTTGAATCTAATTAGAAAACCTAATGTACAACACTAAAGGTATTGTATCTAGGTTTTACCTAAAGTAAATAACATATGTGAAAAAAAAAAACACTTAATGGATGCATCCAATAGGAAAAAAAAAAACACTCTAGAAGTTAACCTTAACCCCAAGGAATATTGCACTATTTAGAATTGAAGCATTATAATTGAGAAATACCTATATCCCTAATTGCTACCCAGTAAATACTTACAGATATGATACCACAATCTGCTCCAAGCCGTTTGAACTCTTCTATCATGAAATTCTCCAAC
Organism: Notholithocarpus densiflorus; assembly: GCA_030021035.2. Lineage (NCBI taxonomy): Eukaryota > Viridiplantae > Streptophyta > Magnoliopsida > Fagales > Fagaceae > Notholithocarpus > Notholithocarpus densiflorus. Next base: position 1,439,087 of record JARYZH020000046.1, read on the forward strand.
AAATTGCTTGAATTCAAGGTTTGCCTTGAAGATTTCTTCTCTGTTGTAATGAATAGGAAAGGATTTGTGGTTTCAACCTTGATCACCAATAGAAAACATTGTCTTGAGATTGTATATTTGAACTCATAGGTTATGGTGAAAAGAGAGGTTTTGTGATTTTTTTTTCCTTCTTAGATGAACAACATACTCTCTAACCTCATCATCAACTGACTCTTATATGCTCTTTTATAGTTTAGTATGCAGGTTACGATTACCAATTTTGTAGCTGACTTAATGGTACTGATTAAAAATTAGGCATTTTGTGCCTCAATCAAGTGGTGGAGAGACAATTGATAGACTAATCTCAATCAATCGAGGGTTAGTCTAGTATATAGTGATTGCCCTTTCTTGATATGAATCTTAGGAACTTGTAATCATAATTTGACACATAAACTCAACCAAGGTTGTGCATAATTCAAATAAAAATTTAATTTATCTCTTAGAAGATTTGTATGATCATACCACACATTCCATTTCCATACACCCCAACATACTCGTGCATTATAATATTCATGTTTTTGCATAGAGTAAAAGAAAAAGTTAAGCTACAAAATTGGTTGTAACATAAAATTACAACCTTACTCAATATTTTTTTATTGGAGGTGAATTTTGACAAATCTACCTTTGAATTACATTTTCTTCTTATGGGGTCAAAGAATTTGGCCACCCCGGCTCACTTTATACTAAGCTCAAGGCCCATGCTGAGGAGGAAGAAATGCCCGAGGACGAATGAAGGAAATCCTAACTACCAAGAAGCATAGCTGAGGACAACCATGTCCTCGGCGAATTGAGATCATAGAAGGGAAGAGCAGCACGCCATCAAGGGCAGTCTCGTAGAGCGTCTCAAGAAAAAGACAAGTACAGCGGGTCAGCCATGGGAGCCTAGAGGAGGAGCAATTCCAGGAGAAGCTGTCACATCCACATTAAATGCCCACAACTAATGTTCTGGCCGCATTAATGAGGAAATGACCCTTGAACAGTGTTGCTTTGGTTGTTGCAACTCACAGAAGGTTTGGGACGGCGGCTGATGGGACAAGCGCTCAAGTAGTGACCTGCACGATCAACAAATGGAAGGCCAAGATCAACCGAAGGAGGGTATATAATGTAAAGAACTCCTCCAGAAAGAAGATGGAAGATTGGAAGTAGAAAACACTGTAGCAACCTGTATCATCTTTGTAACCTCTGTATCCAAGCATTAAGGAGATAATAAGAACAAGATAGCTCCTCGGACCGGTGTCCAGGACAGATTTTCACACTTTAAGCCCATTTTCTTGTTACTTAGTCTTCCCATAATCATGTTTATTCGTTGTAACCCTCACTAAGGCCTAGTTCTTAAACCCATCCTCTACAAATTCATTGTTTAGGGCTAGTTGGGTCTGAATTCACTTTTCCAACAGTAGAAGTGCTCAGACCCAGTCCCTACACTTCTTATATCCCACATGCTTGCAAAATTTCTAGAAAATTAAAGATCAATAACTATGACATCAATAAATTGTTTAAATTGCAAGTTTTTATAGTTTAAAATTATGCATAAAATATAATCTTATAAATCATATAGTAAAAAATATCCGATTGGCACAAAATTTGACATATGTATTAAGAACATAAAGAACATGCAATCCAATGGTTAGATTTTCGAAATATATAATAATATTAAGTAAGGTTGTAGCCTTAGGCTACAATCAATTTTGTAGTTATAGGCTACAATTAATTTTGTAACTAAATTTTATCCAATAGTAAATGCATTTCTTTTCTATTTGTGTTCGTAGAAAGGAAAGATGGTTGGCATCCCCCCTGATAGGGACGGGAACGGTCTTCGGACTTACCTGTTACCACACACCCGGTTAGGGCTTCCCAATTCGGTGGATCTGTAACCCAATCTTTCTATTCTTTTATCATTTCTTTTCTATTTGCCGACACTAAAGGGTTGCCAAGAGTCCCTACTTGAGTGTTCTAGGATACGCTAATATGTTGACTTTAAGGCTAAAAATATAAGGCAATGTCTCAAACTCTAGCATCAAAGATATACAATGATATACAATAAGGGAAAAGTTGACAGTGCTTTAAGAGTATTGATATATGAAATATTTTTAAAAATTTTTATGAAAAAAGAAGTAAGTAATTAATTATTGAATAATGCTAGAGATACAAATTATTTTACAAACTGCTTATGTAGTGAGTGATTATTGGTAAATAAAAAAGTGATATTAATGGTGGGCCTAGATGAAAACCAATAAGAGGTTGGCTACATCAATATTTTGTAAAAATATTGTAAAATAGTTTGTAATTGTAGCATTACTTTTAATTGTTTTGACAATTTTTTATATTTCTTATGAGAGGTGTCAAAACTTTCCTAAAATTGTTTATTAACAATTGATCTAAAAGCACACTGTTAATATGACCCATACAATAATATACATATTCAAAAGCATGAATACAACATTTTTGAATCCACTACTTACATCACTTTTGTTACGTGCCCATTATGACATATTATATTAAAAAAAATAATCGGCTAATTCAGATAAATAAATTAAAGCACTACTATAGAGTTACATTAAAAATTCAAGTAGATATTAAATTAGATTAGACTAGAGCACTCGAAAAGAAAGAATTTAATTCACGTCTTATTCGTTCCACATTTACTTACAGCTGAACCGCAATTAATTATATATTAATTAGGACAGCTAGCTACTTCAACTCGGCAATGGGCATGCATGCATTTCCGTGTTGAATAGTTGACAAGTCAATCAACTAGCAGCAAATCAGCAATAACATGCATGGAGCCCCGTTGTCAAATCACGGTTTATTTAATTTGATTCACATGTCCCATGTCAAAAACCAAGAGACGTGAGCGTTTCAAAAATATCCTACTTTATAATTAATATATGTCACCAAGATCTTTTGAAAAATTCAAACTTTGAGTAATTGGGAAAAATAAAATAAAATAAAATCAAGCAGCACTACTTTTGCATTTCTAATATTTTTTTTCTCTCTTCAATTTATTAAATAACCTTTGCTGACTATTGCATGTCGTTTCCCATTTATTTGGCCAAATATTTTATTCAAGCTGCAACATTTTTTTTTTAAATTTTTAATCGGACCTTTTGAATGAAAAACTTATTAAATCACCGAATAGACATGTTCCTATATTGTACCAATCTTCAATTTATGTGAGGCCGAAAAGCGGTGATTGATAGAAAATTCACCGTTGCCGCCGAATAATATATGAAAATTTAGTACATGATTGAGTGTAGTAATCCATTAAAGAAGTCCGAGTTACGACTTTGTAGACACTGGACACAATGGATTAGGTGTCATGCATCCAAAATTTCAAGCTAAATTTGGTGCTTGTACATATGGAAATGGAATCATATTATACTTTTCAAAGTTTAATATTTCTGAATTTTGAGAGATATTCAATAAACCCACGTCAACTTTTGCATCAGTTCCGGAAATTCACTATAATTGGATGATGTTAAGATGGAAGTATATCAGTCTTCTAGACCCAATAAAATAAGAGAGGGGAGATCATATAATTTAAGCTTAGTTATGTATATTTTTCCTCCAATATATTAAGGATAATTTGAGAATGAAAGAATAGATGGTATTTAACAATTTTATGAAGTACTTTTGGAGTGGATTTTTTGAGGTACAATTTTCTAAAACCTCTTTTTTTTTTAAATATTTTTTATTTATTTTAAAGTACAATTATATAGTCATCAAATCCAAATTAATTTTACCTCATTAGTATAAGCTTATAATAACAAGCACAACATTTAGTAAAATGCATGGAAGGGGAAGGGAAGGAAATGATCTCATCCTTTTTAGGTAAAATATATAGTTTGTGACAAAATTTGGAAGAAAATTTTGTAGATGCAAAATAATTAGAGGGTGTAAGTCTATAATTTTACATTGACCTTATAATTTCAACCTATGACGTCTGCTTATGATAATTGTGCTCTTTATCATCAGACTAAGACACTAATCGGTTTTTGGTGTAGGCGGTGATTGAACTTCAAATATCTTATACAACAATAAGAGATTTACCAGTTGAACGGATTGGAACTCACCGACTTTAAAGAATTTAAACTGTTATATATGTCCATATTTTCTTATCATAAATAGGAGATTAGGTGTACTATATGACTTTGGATTAATTGAAATCGGTGAATGACATTCTAATTATTGGCAAAAATACAATCTTTTTTTTTATTTGAACACCTCTAGATAGGCTCTAACTCCTTAAACATTTTGTATTCATTAAAAAAAAATAAAAAAATAAATGCATGCATGCAGGTGTCACAATTATTACACAAGAATCTGATTGACAAAATGCTTACAAATTTGAATCATTAGAGCCTAGAAAAGGTACACAAGAATCTGATTGACAAATACATACAAATTTGAATCATTAAAGCCTAGAAGGTATACGTTTTTTTCTATCAAACACATCAAGCTTTTATATATATGGGACCTCGATGGCATGCTGCTATAGAAAAACAAAGTCACTTTAAGCAAGCGCGTGGGTCACTACTCACCAATCAATATAGTGGCTGTGGAAAATTCTTCACACTTTACATACTCATGCTTGTCCTTATTTCACATTAGTCTCTGAGAGTGAAGTACCAGAAATTCTTTAAGATAATTAACTAATAAACAAAGAAAGAGAATAAGAAATACGGTAGAAACTAATCATGAATTAAGACCTAAGGGAAAGAAGAGAGAGTAAAAGTGTGTGTTATGCTCCTGACCATCAAACCGCTAAAAATAGATGTAAAAGTATAAGATATTACAAATTAAGCATAGGAGTATTTTTCATATCGTTTTCAGTATCTGTTGTGTGGTGGTCCTTTGGAGCAGCATATATACATACTAAGTCAAACTCACTCACTATAACAAGTGGAATCCTCATGAACTTTATTTTTTTTCCTTATCAGAAGGTTGGGAATCCAGATTCTCCTTCATTAGAAATTTGGGCAACTGTAAATCATTAGACTTTTGATTATAGACTTTATTTTTTAAAATTGAAAATTACATATACCACTCCTATGGTATATTTTTAAAATATAGAGCGATTATGTGTTTTATATTGACACTGATAATAAAGAGTTATCATGAGGAACAAATGTTATAGGTTGAAATTCTCTTTAAAAAAAAAAATTCCAGGTCTTTTGCTTTATGACATATTTTCCTCAATTGCCAATAATACCCATTAGAAAATATATATTTTATAATTAAAAAAAAAGATTTTTCTGCATGTATGTTTTGGACTTGTGAACAAAAACAAACCCAAAAGATCATTAAAAGAAAAGGATATGGAGAACCATAAATGTGTGGATAAAAATATATTTTTCTTTAATTCTTTCTCTACACCTCTATATGCGATGTTAGCATTTACCACATTATTAAATTCTATTAAAGTCAGCAAAAATAATTCATAAAATAAAGGAGATATGTATCAAAAAAAAAAAAAAAACTATAGAATAACTCTATTATTTAAATATATACCCAGCGGATGGAATGTCTAATCTATGCATTTTAAAAATGAAGAAATAAGCTAGCTACTTTTTTCCGTTAAGGAAGCTAATTGAATATAAAGAGTAAAGACCAGTAAGTAATACTAATTTCTAACTTTGAAAATTCAATGGCATCCTTTGGTAGTGATATCCAACAAAAAGGCCTTAAATTTTAATTTGTTTTGGAGTACTGTTGTGTTTATATATATATATATATATATATATATATATATATCAGTATATGTATATCTTTCATAAACATCAATTTTGTTTTCATTACTTGACTTGGTTCTTATTTTAATTACACATATAATCTTCTTTATGAAACTCAAGCGACAATGCTGATCAGGTCAGATATTCATAAGCAATAATCATATATATTTGACTCTATTCTACATATTTTCAGTCAATGATCTGTAATATGAATTCGTTTACTACTGGTTTATTACTTAGAAAACGCTATTAGTGTATGCTATTGGGACATAAACAAATATTTCAATAGGCAAAAGCCTTTATCAAAAGAAAAAAAAAAGGCAAAAGCCATTTTCACACAGGACGGTCCCATGCAATGCTACTATGGCAAGGAAAATTATATATAGAGATTGAAGTGAAAGGTATCACAGAAAGGGAAATTCTTTTAAGAGAGTATGTGAAATCATTGAATATTTGGTGTAATAATTGGTGGCTTAGAAGTGAAGCATTTATGCAATTGGCAATCTTTGCTATCGTTCTTTTCCGATTCACCAAACAAGATTCTCTACAACAAATTGCGTTCATACTTCATACTGTTAAATACTTAAATCTCACCAAAAGGCCTACCGAAGTTTTAGAAATTTACAATGAATATTTGGTAAAATGGTGAATAGAAACACTACAACAAAGATTGGATATCAAGGGACTCATTGACTAGCTAGGAGTTCGCATTGGGACGATCGATGGAGTGCATACATTTCTCTTTAACCAATGGTGTTTGGTGAAGGTTTACCATTCCTCCATAACATATGAGGGGACATGGCCTTCCCCTATAATGGTAATAAGGGAGAAGGCCTATGTCGTTTTACATTAAAGAGAATGTCTAGAAATACAAAAAATTTGACTCTTGATGATGTGACAGATTGTTAGTATTAGATAAAAAAAAAAAAAAATTGATGTTACTGAGATAAAAATAAGTTTATTCTCAAAAAGAAAAAAGAAGATAAAAACCAGTTAAAACTTGTCATTTATGTTAGCTATAGCAACTATACATTATTTTCTTCTTTATTTTAATGAAAACTACCTTACTTTAGTTTTGAATGATGAACTTTCAAATTTTTTTTTTCTACATTAAATTGGTAGTGTGGAATTGAAACATCACTGTAAGGAAGTCAAGAGATGCCAACTAAACCAATGATTTGGATAATCGACACACTTCCTAGCTTTATCATTTAAAAAATATTCCTTTATATATACTTCCTTACTAATAAAAGTCTCGCTTACCTAAAGTTGAGTGAAATCTGGGCATCCATGTCGCATTCTAGTTGAAATTGGGTGCAATACTATTGATAGAAACCAACAATTTACAAATTTATTAAACCAAGATTCAGATGATAAAAGATGGATAAGAATAATAATAAGAATAATTTTCCTTAGTTGAAGACACTAGCTCCCAAACATCTGCCTGGCCCAGTTGTGCCTATAATTCATCAACTTATGTCTTCATACTCATAGGCCGACATGTTTTGGTCCTACTGTTAGGTCCTAAAGCATAGAGAAGAACTTTCTCAACAATTTCTACTCTTTTTATATATATATATATATATATATTTATATATATATATGTATGTATGTATGTATGTATGTATGTATTGTTAATCAAATCACTATAAACAATTAATATAGAAACCATAAAATAGTTAACAACAGGAAATGGACGAGTATCAAGTCGTAGGCTAGAGATGTTTATTCTATTTCTTCAAATTTATTTAAAATAATTATCAAAGTCATCTATGTCTATAAAACCTTATATAATTTAATGGAATTCGGAAGGAGGGGGCAACGTTGAATAAAGATTGGAACTTTTTATAATTGTAAAAGCTTATGGATACTTTTTTTTTTGGTTGAAAAAAGCTTATGGATAGTGGATACATTAAATAGAAAAAAAAAAGTTTTTTTCTTAAAATAGTCCTAATGCAAAAAAAACAAACCCACTGACGTTGTCCTTTTCTTTCAAGGTTTTCTTGGCAGAATTATCGGACTATCCTCATGCCAAAACCTCAATTTTTTAAAACCCTATTGTTGAATTAGTGATTAGTGAAAAATAAACTGTGAACGTACGTACGGATGGTGTTTCCTATTTCTATGTACGTAAAACATACACATGATTCTTACGGAATACAAATGTAAAATAATTAAATTATTGCACTTAATTTAACTATAATATATTCTAAAAGAGGAGTGAAATTAATTATATTAGGACTTTTACTATGACAAAAAGAAATTGATAACTAAATTAAACTACTTACTAATAATTAATTAGTATTAAATTTATATTAGACCATCCCATAAAATATGAATATACATACATACAGATTTATGTAAAATATTCATTAATTTTGAATTATTTATAAAATAGAAGTTTACATTTTATACTTTTCTTTGATCATTCTGCACCTTAGTTAGGAAAATTTGTGGCTCCCCCAGTTGAGATAAAAACTTCCGAGTGGAACTCTAACGAATATGACCAGTCAATAATCCAACAGCTAGAAAACTTAATATAAAATAATATATTATATATAATATATATATATATATTTATATATATATATTTATTGTACACACATATTGATTTAGTTATATATATTATATATTTTTTGTTCACAACGTTGACTCGATCGGCCGTGATAAGAAAAATGCATTCCACAACATCCACATCACATGCACGGTAGCTGGAAGCCTGGAACTCTTGTATAAATACATGATAACTCTAGTGCCTTAAACCACCCAACAAGCAAAAGGCCTTCTTTTCTTCTTCTTCTTCTTCAATAATCATTATGGCTCACACTTATTCTAGCTCAGCAATTCTAACTACCACAATTAAGTTCTGCCTCTTATTCTCACTTCTTTTGGGGATGGTCTCAGCTCAGTTGTCCCCTACTTTCTATGCAACATCATGCCCTAATGCCCTTTCCACCATTAATTCAGCTGTAAACTCCGCAGTGTCAAGTGAGAAACGCATGGGAGCATCCTTGCTTCGTCTTCACTTTCATGACTGCTTTGTTAATGCAAGTCTCCTCTCTCTCTCTCTCTCTCTCTCTCTCTCTCATGAATGCTTTGTTTTTACTTTTTATAACTCACCGACATCTTTATCTTTAAGTTATATGTTTGACTTCTCAAGGTTTTATACGTATTCATGTGTGTGTTTTTTTATACTTATTTCGCATTACCTCATATCAAGATTTTCTTTTGTTACTTTGTTTTTGGTCCTGTTTTCCCTTGCTCCTTCCTGCCTAGAGTTGTCGCTGCTACGTGGAAGGATGATTGCATTGTGTTTCATATAAGAATGTTAGGAACATAATTTTTTTTCCACAATATATTATATTAAGATGGTAAACTGTGATAGTAGAAACATGGGTCCATCAGTAATATTATTTTTATGCACTATTCACAATAAATCATTTAACCCAGTTGTGAAAAAATTATATAGGTATATTATTTGATAGTGACAACTTTGGAATAAAAGCCATGGGATGGGACCAAATGTCGCTAAAGATTCCCGCAAAATAATTGCAATGGCTTCGTTTGGCATAATAATCTAATTGTACATCAAGACGCTGATGGCTAACATTGGCTAGCTTCTTATTAAAGAGATTGTAGCAGTCCCGGGGTCAAGTCCGTCACTTTTGGCCAGGCTGGTTGCTAAGTTTTATATTTCACATCCTATATATTGACATAATATTATATTATAAGCCATATAGAGACATTTAATTGTTTATTCCAAAAGAAAAATGAAGGATAAATTTCATGGAAATTCATGACAACATATATATATATTATATAATATTAAACAATTTGAACTTCTTATGTTTGAGGAATATAAACATATATGATATATACATGGGTGCAATTGTACGGAGGAGTGAAACTGTAGACTATAGCTGCTATAAACTTTACTATGTAAAAGTTATAAACTATCGTCTTAACTTTTAAATGCGCGCACACACATATATATATATATATATATTATTGTATAATTTAAATGACACCAATGATTTTCATTGTTAAATCATATATATATATATATTGTAAATCTTTTATAATAAAAATTAACAAAACTTTAATACTTTCCTTTGTGATGAGACACACGATAGAATTCTTTTAACGCAACATAAATAAATAAATAAATAACGAGTTTGAATAACATTATGTAACAGGGGTGTGATGCATCGGTTCTCTTAGACGACAATTCAACTTTCACCGGAGAGAAAACAGCGGGTCCCAACAATAATTCACTAAGGGGATTTGACGTAGTAGACACTATCAAATCTCAATTGGAAAATATTTGCCCTGGTGTTGTGTCTTGTGCTGACATTTTAGCCGTTGCTGCGAGAGATTCCGTTGTTGCAGTAAGAAAAAGTCACAACTTCATATTATTTATGAATTTTAATTTGAACCATAATATTATAGGGAAATCAACATCTTGTTGTTTTGCTGTCATTTTCATCATATTATTTGTTTTGATTCAGCTGGGTGGGACTAATTGGACGGTTCAATTGGGTAGAAGAGACTCTACCACTGCAAGTTTAAGTGCTGCTAATTCCAACATCCCTGCTCCAACATTGAATCTTAGTGGCCTTCTCACTGCCTTCTCAAACAAAGGTTTCACAGCCAAAGAATTGGTGGCCCTATCAGGTTGGTTTAATTTTTTAAATCCTTTATGCCTTTAGAAAGGGCTTCTCATAAATTGACCAAACATTATTTTTATATTTTGTTCAGGATCTCACACAATAGGCCAAGCAAGGTGCACAGTTTTCCGAACCAGGATTTACAATGAAACCAACATAGATTCTTCATTTGCAACTTCATTGAAATCGAACTGTCCAAGCACTGGTGGTGACAACAATCTTGCCCCTCTAGACTTGACTAGTCCAACATCTTTTGACAATGCTTACTTCAAGAATTTGATAAGCAACAAGGGTCTCTTACACTCAGACCAACAACTCTTTAATGGGGGTTCCACAAATTCCCAAGTTAACGCTTACAGCTCCAACTCCGCAAGCTTTCTAACAGACTTTGCAAACGGAATGGTGAAGATGGGGAACCTTAGCCCACTCACAGGCACAAGCGGCCAAATTAGGATAAATTGTAGAAAAACCAACTAAGTTAAGTCAATGGAGTGTCTTTTTTAGGATTCATTTCATTGTTGTCGCTATTGATAGTAGACAAAAATTTTCATAGTCATTGATGTGACATATTATAGTTGATGTATAATAAAAATTGTGAAAATTTTTGAATATCTATTATGGTTATATCAAATATATAGACATTTGTTCAACTTAAAATGCGTCCCTAGTCTTGTTATATTGAAAATGCGAAAGTGATACACATATATTTACAACAAAAAGTATAATAAAAATAAGAGAATTCAACAAATAATAAGTAGCTAGATAATATTTAAAATAAACAACAACTGAGACTGCAAAAAAACTCATTAATTCAACTGATGTACTCATGTAAATTTAAGATGTATTTAAGTCCAAAAAGTCCAATATTTTGACAAATTGATCCAATTTCCTCATATAAGTGTTAAGAGGTAACTACCATTCCAAATAAAGAATCAAATGACCAAGTGACTACTATGGCAAGTTGGCAATATACTTGATTTTAGACCCCTCTTTTTTATTTTTATTTTTATTTTTATTTTTATTTTTTTTCTTCTTGAGGGGAAGTGAGGAAGTCATTGGAAATATATTCGGTTTATGGACAACTAGAAACTCCGAAAAAAATTCTGACCGTTTTATCAAAAAAAAAAAAAAAAAAAAGAAACTCCGAAAAAAGATAGACAAAATTTAACTGGTGTATCTTGGGGGAGGCCGAGAGACTCTATCAATTGTGACTCTCCTATCCTCTAGTCAAGCTTCAGTGGCCCGATTTGTCGTTGATTGTCCTCTCTCTCTAGAAGCCAACCAAGCCTGAAAATCATACAAAGTGTTCTAAGCAGACATTTTACTTTTTAGATTTTAAATTTAAGCATCTTCTCCAGCTAGGATTAGTGTTGCAGGACAATCACGAGCTAAAATTGTAAATCAAATCAATGATTAGTTAGGCCCTATAGGCTATAGATAAACTAAGTCCATATAGAGCTACTGTATCATTGCCAATTTTGTAAGGCTACCACCCATATATAGCAAATAGCAGTGCCATTTAATTAATCGACAAAGTTTCTTTCCAATCCTTCAAACTCCCACTAAAAAGTTAAAATGACTATATATTTTGAAAATTCAATTGTTGGATTGTATATTTTTTATGTTCTTAACATGTATGTCAAATTTTGTTCAAATCGGGTATTAATTACTATTCGATCTATAAACGTAATTTTTATACATAATTTAATACTACAAAAACTTGAAATTTAAGCATTTAATTGATGACATAGCCATTGATTTTTGATAGTTTTGAAACTTTACAAGTGTGGAGAACATAAAAAAAAAATGCAATTTAACGGTGAATTTGTCAAAATTCACATTTAATAAAACAAATATATAAGAGATTCTGAAAATTTTCTCTTCAAACTCATTTGGACATAAGTGTTGTGAGCGACTAAAGGTATGGAACAATGTGGAATTCGGCCATGTGGGAAGAAAAATTGATGGATTGCAGAAGTGATTACATGAGCTGGAGCTCTGATGGACGACAAGACAAAATGAAGTTGAAGTTCATCAATGCCGAAAGGACCTGAATATGTGGTTAGATGCAGAAAGTACAATGTGGAACCAAAAGTCTCGCAATACATGGTTGGTTAGTGGGGACCGAAACACAGGCTTCTTCCATGCAAAGGCCTCAAATTGCTTTCGAAGAAATACTATCAAAGGCTTATGTGATGAAAATGGAGTGGGCATGAGGAGGACGTAATGGTGGAGAATATTGCTGTGGGGTGTTACAAATAACTTTTTCAATAAAATGAACATTGTGATGCAACTGAGGTTGTAGAAGCCATTCAACCAGTAGTCTTTAGTTCGATGAATAGTTCCCTAAGTTTGGAGTTCAAGGCCGAAGAGGTTACAAGAGCCCTCAAACAGATGCACCCAGAAAAAGCACTAGGACCTGATGGTATGCCTCCTCTTTTCTATCAACATTACTAGTCTTTAGTTGGACATTGTGTTACACAGGCTGTTTTGGATTTTTTGAATCATGGTATTATCCCACCCAAATTTAATGAAACCCATATTACCTTAACCCCCAAGGTGAAGAACCCAACTAAGATTACTCAATACAGAACTATTAGCTTTAGTAATGTTGTATCTAGGCTTGCTTCAAAGGTTCTTGCTAATAGATTAAAAACTTTTCTTCCCCATATTATTAGTGAGAATCAGAGTGCTTTTATGTCCAAGCGTCTTATTACTGATAATGTATTGGTTGCTTTTGAATCAATGCATCACATAAGCCAAAAGAAGAATGGAAAGGTGGGAGAGATGGCTCTAAAATTAGATATGAGTAAGGCTTACGATATGGTGGAATGGGGGTGCCTAGAAAAAATTATGCTCAAGATGGGTTTCAATACTCAATGGGTTGATATTATGATGAGGTGTGTGCACTCTGTTACTTTCTCTATTAAAATCAATGGAAAACCCCAAGGCGTTATTACCCCTACTAGGGGATTACGCCAAAGGGATCCACTATCCCCTTATCTGTTCTTGTTTTGTGCAGAAGGTCTGTCGGCCCTTATTAGAAAATCAGTGGAGCGTGGTGTCATAAAGGGGATTGCTGCATGTGCAAGGGGACCTTCGATCTCTCACTTATTCTTTGCGGATGATAGTTTGATTTTTTGTTGAGCTATAGGAGAGGAATGCTCTAACTTAATTGATATCTTGGAAAAATATGAGCTCGCTTTAGGCCATCAGTTGAATAAAGAGAAGACTTCCCTCTTCTTTAGTCGTAACATGCCACAAATAGTCCAAGATGAGATAGGGAATAAATTTGGTGCAGAGATCATTAAACAACATGAGAGGTATTTAGTGCTTCCATTTCTGGTAGGGAAGAATAAGCGTAACACCTTCCATCAATTAATTGAGAGGTTGGATGGTAAACTATCGGGATGGAAAGAGAAGCTATTATCTAATGTAGGGAAGAAAATTTTGATTAAAATATTGGCATAGGCAGTGCCAACTTACACTATGAGTGTCTTTAAACTTCCAAATGCTCTATGTGATGAAATGACTAGTATGGTTCATAAGTTTTGGTGGGAGCAAACTAGCGAGAGAAGCAAAATGGCATGGTTAAGTTGGGACAAGATGTGTCTACCTAAGGAGGAGGATGGCTTGGGTTTTCGCGATCTCAAAGCTTTTAATCTCGCTCTATTGGCAAGGCAAGGATGGAGATTACAAAATAATACCACATCACTCGTTCATCAGGTCTTCAAGGAACGTTATTTCCCGGATGGGGACTTCCTATTAGCTAAACTTGGCAATCCTTCGTCGTTTGCTTGGCGTAGCATCTTGGCAGCACAACCCATTGTACAAAAAGGGCACTGCTGGCAAGTTGAGAATGGGCATTCATTGAATATTTTGAAGGATAAATGGCTTAATCAACCATCTACCTTTAAGCTCATAACTTGTCCGATTAGTGTCTCTTTTTGCCCAAGTTTCATTGCTTATTGATCCTTACACTTGAGCTTGGAAAGTTGACATGATTACACAACTCTTCTCCCCTTCAGATGCTTTTGCTATTTTAAGCATTCCTCATAGTTTTCGGCTTCCATGTGATCAAATGGTATGGGCTTATACTCCAAAAGGGGATTTTATAGTTCATAGTGCTTATAAGATCGCGTTGATTGAGATGAGTAATGGAAGCACGAGGGAAACATTAGACAACCAGAATCATACACTGTTCTGGAAGACACTTTGGGGTCTCAACGTTCCTAATAAAGTCAAATCATTTGCATGGTGAGCATGCAGAAACATCATCCCAACAAAGGCTAACTTGTGTAGGCATAAGGTCATTGATAGTTCCCCCTGTGAGGCCTGCGGATTGGAATCAGAGAGTAGTGGGCATGTTTTCTAGGGTTGTGAGAAAGCATAGGAAATTTGGACACTATCAGGTATTCCTTTTGACGCATATGGAGTCAACTTCCCTGAATTTGACGACCTAATTTGGCATTTGGAGTTTGAACAAAGAGTAGGGAATGATCAGTTGGAACTTGTCATTATGGTGTCCTGGGCCATTTGGTTCAATCGTAATGAAGTACGACAAGGAAAAGCTGATAAACATGTCTAGCTATTTTGCAGAAGGCACGACACATGCTGGACGAATTCCAAACGGCCAATCTGAAGTTGTCCAAGGCCAGAGATATGGAAGAAATCCGATGGGAGGCTCCAACTACGCCATGATACAAGGTTAACAGTGATGCTGCAATTTTTGCAAATAACAACTTAACCAGAGTTGGAGTTATTATTCGCGATCATGATGGGCGTGTTGAAACAGCATTTAGTAAATCTTTTCCATTACCATTGGGGTCGTAGGAGGCTGAAGCTATGGCATTGGAATAGAGCTTACTATTTGCTTAGGATGTGGGGGGTTCGAGATGTCTTATTTGAATGCGACTCCAAGGTTGTTTGTGATGCTGTGATTGGATGCATTGATCCACATTCGGTGATAGGCAATATAACTGAAGGAATTCGACACAAATTGTAAGACTTTCGATGGGCACAAGTTTCACATGTTCGTCTATAGGGTAATTGCCCTTGTTAGGGACATATTTTATGTAAATTGGCTAATCTTTTAACAAAACGCACTTTACTTGTAATTGGATAGATCTAGAATGAGTTTAGTACTTCAAGAAACAAGTGTTCAAGTTAAGTATTGAAGCCATGCAAATCTGACCAAGAAACAAGTGAAGAAGAGCTGTTCATTAAAGCTCGACAAATACGTCGACAGAAACAGTATCTATCGAGATTTAAAGACGAAGCTTGACAGAAGCTGAATCTGTTGAGATCTACGAAATCAGAATTTCCAGATCTGATTTTTGGCCCTAGCTGACATGTATGTGTAGAGTTTCTTTTCTCACAACTCTAGACATATATAAGGCTCATTTTAAAGGCCGTCATACAAGGAGAACATATGCAAAAAGTGACTTAGTTCATCATTTTCTCTGAAGAAACTATTGCATCTTTACTCCAAGGGTTTTGTGACCAAGGAGCTTCTTGATCTTCATTGTTGATGAAGTGAATAACTTTGCAGCCAACATCTTCTTCAAGTTGTTGGTGTTAGTCACGTACTTGGATCCGTGCATCATTGGTTAGTCACGTACTAAGATTCGTGCATTGAACTGGAAGATTGCTACTACAATACAAGTCTAATTGGGTATTGGGGTAAGGGTTCAACTGTAGGTTGGTATTTCGGGATAGGCCAAAGGGTTTGGTAAGATTCCTTATACTTATAACCTCTTGTGAATGATAATAGTGGATTCTTGGGAGTGGTGACCTGAAATTCACCCGATGGAGTTTTGCCTTGGTGGTTTTCCCCATTCGTAAACAAATCACTTGTGTCAAATTTATTTTTCCGATGCATTTAGAATTATTGGTGATTTGTTTGTACTGCCATGCTATTGCATGTAATTTGATCTAATTAATTAACTTGGGTAATTAATTAATTTGCAAGGGGTCAATTCATTTTAACCCAACAGCCTTGCACATTTATTAGTGCCATATTGTTAGGTTTTAGACCCCTGTAAACTAGATTGTTTAACCTAATTAATTAACCAAGTGAATACTTAGGTTTATTATTCAGATCTAGGTTAAAACAATAAAGTCATATCATGTAATGCAGCGAAAAAGTAAATAACACAACGATATGATGACCCAGGAAAACCAAACCGGTAAAAAACCTAGGGAGGATTTAACCTAGTTATCCTCAAGGTAAAAAGCAAATCCACTAGAAAGAATTGAAGTTTACAATAAGATTTAGACCACTAACATCCTATTGCTACTACATGTAGAACTTACTACCACGACCCCATGATAGCTCTGAGTCCACGGACTACTTCTTTCCTTGGCCTTTGCAACACAAGCATCCACACTTGTGACTTTGAGACACCACTTAAAGGTTTATCAACACAAACTCTCCTGTTTATGACTCCAAGACCACCCTTAAAAGTTTAGATCTTCAACTATTGTTGATCTTGATGTAGCAACTTCAGATCTACCGGTTCTAAAGATATGAGAGTGATATTCGGTAGTGATTTTGATAGAGGAAGGCACAAAACCTTTTTGGATCTCACAAGAGCATCTCCAAAGTCATAATAAAACGTGTCTAAGGTTTCCTTTATATACTCAAAGAAGTAGATCTGAAACCCTAATCCTTTTTAGGTGTGAGAGACCGCGCCCCCGACCCCCTTTTTTAAGAGTGTGTTGGGCCAAACCCACGTGAATGGGTGGAGTCGTGTTGTTACCTCTCAAAATGGAGGTTCGACTAGTTATATTTTTCCCTTTAGATTAAGGGTTTTACAATGGAGTCGCCACTTATTTAATCATTGGAAAAATAAGAAAATCATTTGAAAAAAATTCTTCATTTTATTAATTTGAAATTGAATTTACATTGATCATAGGAAAATTACATGGCTTTGGTCCTAGATACAATCTAAGATAAAGTACATAGCTTTATTTCCTAGTTACAATCTAAAAATTGAAAATTACAAGGATAAACATTGGTCTATCAACTCTTGATCTAAGTTCGGAGGCTATGTTACAAGATGGGAAGGTGTTAGGCACCCACCTTGCCCGGTGAAACCGGTCTTCTAGATTATGGTGGCCAACATTCATATCATATCATCCAATATGTCAATCAATTTACATGTTGAATTTAATGTGTGTGCATGTGATAAACCTTAATTCAATTTATTAAGCATTGCATTTGGATTGAAAAATAAATTCTAGTGAATGTGTGTGGATGGTGATAACCTAGATTCAAGGATTTGAAAAGAATTATTAAATAAACATGTTTTTCATATTTTTGATGTGGATTTAAGATTAAATCTAGTGATATGCATGAACATGTGATGAACAACCAAGAACATGTGAAGAACACATAAGAACAATTAAAAACATTCAAACATATTCAATGAAATTATCATGCTTTAATCTTAGATTCTCATCATGGCAACATAAACAAACAGTTAGGGAAGATGATTATACCTTCATGCAAGATCCATATGGTGGAGGAGGGGACTCTTGATGGAGGTCCTAAGGGCGGATGAAAAGAAGAGCTAGGAGAGGGAGAGTGAGTCTCACTCAATACCTTGAGTCTCAGGAAGACCAAGATATGACAAGACTACTCAACTTCACTAACTCAAAAGAAGAGGAGAGTGGGGTTTTTTTTTTTGTCTTGGAATGAAGAAGAGGGGGGGTTTATATAGTAGTGGTGGAGGAAATATAAATGGAAGGTCATTTAATGAGGGTTGACAAAGAATCATGAACCTAGACCTCATTTTAGCTTTTGCGGAAATCTGGTGCATTAAATGTGGAGATTGATGAGAGTGAGGAGCAAGCAAAGTTCGGTTTTTCCGTATCTACTGTAACAGCTTGTAAAGCCAATTTCGAAAAATCATATCTGACTCAATTCTGATCGGAATTGTCACATTCTTGTGCTCAAATTGAAGCCCTGGATGTCTAGTTTCTGGGAAAATTAACCTCATTCACAGATTCAAAATATTCTGAGAGATATCGATGAAATGGTGAGCAGAGGTCATTTGTTAGAAAATGGTTTCAGCACAATTAACATTAATAGGTCCCAAATTAGCTCCCAATTAACATTAAATGGCTCCAATCACTCCCATTTCAGACTTAATTGGTTCCAAATTTACTCTAATTAAAAGATAATTTCACCAATTACTCATCGAATAATTAATGTTTAACTATCTAGTTAATTAGGTGTATGCAACCTCACCATAAAATGTAGTCCTAACCAATCAAATTATGACACATTACTGATCTCAAATTGATTATACTTATAACCAATTGAAATCAATTGTTCATAATCACATATAGTCGGACTCAATTTGTGATAGTGCATCTCAGCCATTAAAACTTGATTTGATGATAACTTTCAATCTGGTGGTCCGATTAGGGCTTATGACCAGTCGATTTGATCGTTACGATATCAAGATCATTTTGATGAAATGAGATTAAGGATATAATGGCTAGAATCAAGATGTATATTTTCAAGGAAAAATTACCCTTTTACCCTCCATGTGAGGTTAAATGCAGATTGCAAAATGGGGTGTCAACATTAGGTTTGAACTGTTGTTGGGCCGAACTTAAAATTCTGCAGACCCGTATTTCGATTAGTTGAACCTGTCTTTCGATCGATTGAACCAGGCAAATTTCGAATTCTCTTTTTTGCAGCTTGCTTGTACTTGAATCTTGACTTGAATCACCTTGAGTATTGTCTAATAATACCTATAGACTCTGTTAGGTTCTAAGACTTTAGGTTTAAATGTATTAGAACTTCATTATGTAATGTTGGCAAACCATGATCAAAATGTTTAGTCTTATTTTAGACTTGCTCAAAGTATTTGTATGTATAGTTGGAATCGAGTAATTGCAGAAAATTACTATTGTCTTTCTGCAAGGCTCGCTCGATCGATCGAAAATTAGACTCGATCGATTGAAGCTCGTGCAGATTGTTTTTTCTGCAGATTTTCAAACTCAGCCCAAGCCCATTTGACGTGTAGGGTTTTATGTTTTGCCTTAAGTATAAAAGAAAAAACCCTAACCACATTTTGTTGTTGTTGTTTATGCTGTGTGTATGAATCTCTTGTGAGATCTAGAGATGTTTGCCTTCATACATACTTAGGGTTTCCAATCTCAAGATTAATGTCGGAGCTTGGTGATCATTTCAGTTGTTGCATAAAGAGCTTAAAGAAAACACAAGTGGGAGTACTTATGGTTGCTGTGAATCCAAGAAAGAAGTAGTCTGTGGACTCGGAGCTGTCACGTGATCGTGGTAGTAAGTTTCCTACTCGAGGTAGAAATAGGATATTAGTGGTCTAAGTCGTTATTGTGTAAACTTCAATTTTTCATAGTGGATTTGTTTTACCTTGAGAATAGCTAGGTTAAATCCTCCCCAGATTTTTTACCGATATGGTTTTCTTGGGTTATCCTATCGTTGTGTTATTTATTTTTCGCACTGTTTCAATGATATGATTTATCTGTGTTAACCTAGATCTGCATAATTTACTTAAGTTAATCACTTGGCTAAATAACTAGGTTAATTTGTTTGTTTTTAAGGGGTCTAAAAACGTACAGACTCTAGGATTTATATCTAGACAAGTTTGTGTTCACGATTTGCCAATTGTTCTAAACTTTTAGAACCTGACAAATATGCTAGACATATCATTGATTATGTAACTTGGATAGAGGAAACACCTTCTATAGTTGAGTCTGTTATGGCTCATGATGTAGCGATGTTATCTTCGTTTTAATAAAAGTTACCAGTTTCTTATTAAAAAAAAAAAAAGATTTTAGGTCACATTAGAAACTAAATAAACAAATTATTTTCAATTTTTTGTCTAATAAAAAGTTATCATATAAATAGATAATTAACTTTACCTTTTTTTTTTTTTTTTTGGTTGTTGAGAAATTAACTTTGTCCTTAATTTATCATTTTAAACTATTGAAGTAACTAACTAATTAACATATTATATACCATATTATATTAGATTTCGGTTTAAATTTTCCTTCCTCCTAGTATTAAATAATTAAAAAAAACAAAAATATATGCAAACTATCCAATTCATAGGAATCTCTTTAAAAGAGGGATTTTCCTAGAAATATAATAATATCTTGTATAAGGCCAAGTAATCATGAGGATGGCTTAGGTCAATTATATATTCATCAATACATGTGCCAAATTAGGATGCTTTCGAATATCCCACCACCATCTTCTCATACATATTAGCAGTTGAGTTTGGCTTACCTCCGTTCTTTTTTAACTGGAATGTCCTTTTATTTTAATGAGAAATTGTCATATCATCCACTAACTAAATAAAAAGTGGAGATTAAAACCCACTACCACTTGTCATTGTGTATTTAAAATAAAAGGAGACATCTAGTTAAAAAAGTATTAGAGGTAAGCCAAACCCTTAGCTGTTTCCAATTCCTAACGTTGTACCTAATGTTAATCTCTCAATCTCTCTTGGGATAAGGTATCATTGTATCTCATATTCAAGTTAAATGGTGGTAATTAGACAAATATTAACTTCTCTTTTTCTTGGTTGCACGGAACTCTTTTTGATTTGTTAGGACATATATGATTTAATGTTAGGAACATATGTCAATATTGAATTGGCTAATCCTTTGACAAAACTCACTTTACTTGTAATTGGGTAGATCTAGGATGTGTTTAATGCTTCAAGGAACAATGTTTCAAGATTAAGTGTTAAAGCCATGCAAGTCTGTCCAAGAAACAAGTGAAGAAGTACTGAATTTTAAAACTCGACAGCTAGTATTTATCGAGATTTAAAAAGCTGTTGAAGCCCGATACTCGACAGATAAGCTATCTATCAAGGTTTATGAAAATCAGTTTTTTAGAGCTGATTTCACTTCAATCCATGAATACATGTTTGGGTTTTCTTTTCTCACAACCCTAAACATATATAAGGATTGTTTTAAGGGCCGTCAAAAGTTGCGCAAGTGTGAAGCAAAGTTGTGTTTATACAAATTGTGACCGGATACAGAATTTGCCCTAGTTCATCTTTCTCTTGAAGAAACTGCTGTGTTTGTACACCGTAGGGTTTTGTAACCAAGGAGCTTCATGATCTTTATCATGTGATGAACTGAAAAACTTTGCAGCCAACATCTTTCTCAAGTTGGTGAGTAAGTCGCGTACTGGGATCCGCGTATCGAATTTGTTAGTCACGTACTGGGAGCCATGCATTACAAAGAGAGATTGTCACTATAGAACAAGTCCAATTGGGTATTGGGGTAAGGGTTCAACTGTATGTTGATATAAGGTACTGAGATTCCTTTACTTGTAACCGCTTGTTGTGATAATAAAGAATTCTCGGGAGTGGTAACCTTAAAATCACCCGGTGGGGTTTTTGCCATGTAGGTTTTCCCCATTCGTAAACAAATCACCGTGTCAATTTATTTTCCGTTGCATTTTAACTTAGTTGGTGATTTGTTTGTGCTACCACGCGTATTGCATGCTAATTGAATTAATTAATTAACTTGGCTAATTAATTTGTTAATTCATCACAAGGGGTCAATACATTCTTGGCCTATCATGATTTAAATTTTTCTAAACACTAACACTACACTAAATGGGAAAAGCCATGTAAATGCCTTTAAAGCAATTACATAACCTCAAAAACCACTACAAAATGGCCTAATTCTTCTAGTGATAAATGAGGGTTTCAAAGGACTTTTTGACTCAAACACTATTGATATGGTACTTTGTATTCACAATTTTGATTGATTCATAACAAAAATTCATATCTTTTTCTCTAGGACAAAGAAAAAAAAATCATCTCTATTTTTTATTTAATATTAACATGCGAAGCAAATTAAGGATAAAATAAATTATAGAATTAGATATATAATTTGGTTTTTGACCATTCATTTATATTGAATTTTTTTTTTCACGGAATAACTTACTTAGCAAAAGAAGGGGAAAAAAAAAAAAAAATCAGTTTATGGGCAACTACAAAGTACAAACTCCAAACAAAAAACATAGACAAAATTGAAGAGGTGTATCATGGGGGAGGCCAAGAGAGTCTATAAATTGTGACTCTCCTATCCTCTAGTAAAGCTTCAGAGGCCCAATTTTTTGGTCAAGCTAGGATAGTGGCTCAAGGTGACAGCCAAGCCCAATTTGTCATTGATTGTCGTGTACTATATATTGCGGACTGCCTCGTAGCAATGCCAACTAATTAATTTAGATTTTAACTCACATTAGAAACTTAATCAAAATATTATTTTCAATTTTTTGTCTAATAATAAATTACCATATTAGCAGATAATTAATTTCATCCTTAATTTATCATTTTAAACTATTAAAGTAACTCACTAATTAAAATATCATATATCATATTAAATTAGAGTTCGGGTTTAAAATTTTCCTCCTCCAACTACTAAATAATTAAAAAAACACAAAAATATATGCAAAGATAATAATAATGATAAAGAAAAAGATCAGAAAGATATGACTATTGAAAAAATAAGACTTTTTGTCATAGAAAAAGTAACATAATATATTGATAAATATGAAGGAGATCTGATCAACAGAATTTACAAAAGCAAATCTTGAAATTAGAACAAGTACTTTTACTAATAATCTAGATAATTTAGTTTTTGAACACGGGTACCACTTATGTGGAAAGTTTGAAAATCTTGATTTGCCGTTTCCATATATTTGCATCTAAATCATCCATTGATGGCCTTAGTCCACTAACTGGACTCTCCTTTCTATTTTCACCTTCACAAAAGTTGAATCACAATAGCTTCAAAAAGTAGACCCAAAATGGGCATTTTTAACTCAAAAAAGAGGAAAATTTGATAGATAAAAAATAAAAAGATAAAGGCTTCATAAACTGAAGAAAATAAATAGCCTATCCATTCCAGGGAAGCTACCTACATGGGACCTTGAATTAGACATTACCAATGTCTGAATCACATGGTTGAGAATTTTATGGTTGTGTCGATACGTTTGTGGCAATAGACCTTATAGTTTTCGGTCCATTTCCGTATAGGGATATAGTTAGCCCTTACCTAAACAAAGTGGGCCTAATCCTTGAGGATGTTGTAAGATTCCTCTAAGAAATTATTTCATTGAATGTTGTAAGATTCCTCTAGGAATAGTGACATGGAATATAAACCTCCAATTAATAGGAATCTCTTGTAGAAAGGGATTTTCCTAGAAATATAATAATATATTGTGAGATCAATTAATGAGGATGGCTTAGGTCAATTATGTATACATGTGCCAAATTGGGATACTTTCTATCATCCCACCACCATCATCTCATCTATATTAGCTGTTTCCAATTCCTAACGTCGCACCTAATGTCAATTTCTCTATTTCTCTTAGGATAAGTCAAAATTTGTATGTATCTTTCTCATATGCAAGTTAAATAGCGGTGATTAGACGGATATTAAATTTTCTTTTTATTGATTGCACAGAACTCTTATTGACTGATTCACAACAAAAATTCATATCTTTTTCTCATGGATAAAGAAAAAAAGGCGAAACTACATTATTAGTCTCTAAAGTTTACTCTATGTGCGCAATTAGTCCCTTAAGTTTCAAGTGAGTATTATTGGTCCTTCAAGTTTAAAAAATGAGTGATGTTAGTACTTTTATTAATTGTCATTAGTTTTATTGCCTACGTGGCTAACGGAACAATGACGTGACATCTTGTTAACTGATGTGACTTTTTTTAAGTAAAATTCCACGCGATGAATTTAACATAGTTTCCACATCATTATCTCAATAATTATTATCTAATAGAAAATAAAATAAAATCCTTTGTTGTTCCCATCCTTAATCCCTCTCTCATCTTTGGTCTTTGCTCAATCTACAGTAGTGGTCACCTCTCAATATACCGTCGCTATCAATGAAAATGATCTAGGTGAGATCGACAATGAAAAATCAAGCCCAACTGATCCATCTACCTAAGCATCTCCAGCAGAATCATCAAATTTTTGTACTGTTTGGAGAATGAATAATGACTTTTATCTTTATTTACCCACTTTTTCAAATACACTTTCCAGCAGACTCTCTATCTCATTTAAATATTATTTCTTCATTCATTATTTATTTATTTTTTAACAACTACACATCTTCCAACATTTTTTTATTCAACACCTAATTATTATAATAGTAAAAAAGGATTTGAAGAATGAATAGTAGCTCATTAGACTTGATGAGCTACTGTTCATTAGCCAAAAAAAACTTCATGTATAGAGAGGCCATTGGAGCAGCATTTTGTGGTTATACTCTCTAAAATAGAGAGTATTTTGTGTTTGTTGATGCTATTGGAGATGCTCTAAAACTACCAAAACTGCTGATGCTGAAGCCAACCGTGGTTGGCTGTGAAAAATTCAAGTTTCACTATTGTTGTTGTAGTGTAAAGGGAGAAAGTTGGAGTGGGGTGGGTTTAGTTTAGATTATCTTTATCTACAACAAATACAATTGTGTAGCCATGGGAGATTTAAATTTTTTTTTTTTTTTTTTTTGAGGAAACAGTGATATTTATTAGAACACATAAACACGAAAGTAATATGTAGAGTTTTTTAAACAGACTTATAATACATTATATAACTAGAGTACTATTACAAAAAGGCCTCAGGGAGATTTAGATTTGAAACCCCCCAATGAAATCAAAACAAATTAGGACATTTAGATTAGAATGAGATTGAAAGGAACTAATTTAAAGCTAAAAGATTTAGGAAAATTGTAGGCTTATAACTCAATAAGTAGCAATAAACTATTCCTAAACACACTGGTAGCATTCGATTCGGTGTTGACCCATCAGGAATTCCATGGTTATGGCTATTTCTCCATTATTTATGGTTAAATGCCTCTACACCCAGCCTAAAAAGGAGTGAGAGTTTTGTTGGGCTTTGATGACTCAAGAGGAGTGGAGGCTTAGACGTCAGAGAAGCAGAGATTCAAGCTTTGACGCCAGCAGTAGAGAATATGAACAGCCTCTTGAGATTTTTTATTATTCAGTTTTGGTGATTTTTGTGTGTTTAAAATTATAATATATTCTTAATTAAAATCTAATGTGTGAATTTAGTATTTTAGTAGATGATGTGGCAGTAAGCCACATAAGTTTCTAAAGCTCTTATGATAAAATGCGTAGTACTTGTCAATGTAAATTTTGTAATATTTTAATAAAAAAATGCCACATTAGTTAAAAACATGTCACGTTTATAATACTAACATCAATTAACAAAGGAACGGTCCCTACTGCCACGTCACTATTAAAATATGTCACGTCACTATTAACTACTGCCACATAGACGTGAATGTTTGGAAATTAAATCCTCAATTGCGTAGAATGGTCCCCTGTTAAATTTTTACTTAGGGCACGTTTGGTAGACTGTAATAGACACTGTAATGTAATAGATATTTCTATGGCATAACTATTCGATTGTTTGGTTATGTTTTTATTACAATGAATAGTTATTCTTTATGAATAGCTATTCTTCAAATTGAGGAATAACTATTCCTTATCAAAAGTACTGAATATATATTCCTTCACCTTATGTAATAACTTTTAAAATTTTTTTCCTAAGAAGCCATTTGTTGCCACATCTTCAAAAGGAAAGAAAATAAATTTTCCTTGTTAATTATTAGCTCTATTTTGAACACCCTAAAATAAGTGTATTTTAGAAAATTTGACTTAAAAATGATTTAATTACACATTCTTTTTATACTCTACTAAATTATAGATGCATATTTAGAATTCTATTCCTAAATGGTCACCAAACTAATGAATAGTAATACTCATTACATTCCAACTTAATGTATTACTTGTAATACTTATTCATATTCCCATGTAATAATCATTACAGTGTACCAAACGTGCCCTTAGAAAAGACTATGAATGTATATTATAGGGAGCTAAACAAATCCTCATTTGGTAACAACCATTTTTAGCTAGGATGGTCCCCTTCAATGCATTTAAGATTTTCCAAAAGGAAATTTGGATGGTACCGAAAAGGAAATTTGGATGGTACTGAACTAGCAGTAGGTCATTGATCCTCAATATATTTCCAAGTCTTAGCCCTCGTTTAGGAGGAAGGAATTGAATGGAATGGAATGAAATGAATAATTTTAAAATATTCTTCCCTTCCCTTGTTTGGGAGTTTTAATGAAAAGAATGGAAAGTTCATTCCATTGTTTGAGATTTTAAGTGGGAGAGAACAGAATGGGCAGGAGGGAACATTCATTCCTCTCTATTATCTTAAAACCTCAAATTTTCATTCCTCCCAAAATTGGGAGGAATGGGAGGGAATGTAATTAGATTTAATGAATTTTTTACTACAACTTCCAAAATACCTCTATATATTCAACCTTATATTTTAAAATAGGGGTATAATAGTAATATTATTATAAAATGATTTCATTTATTTCCCTCTATGTTAATCCCAAACAAGGTTACTTACATCCCATTCATTTTCATTTCTTTATTTTAAAACATCCAAACAAGGTTAATTAATTCCATTCTATTCATTTCTTTTCCATTCCTTTCCCTTGCTTAAATATATTCCATTCCATTATTTTCCATTCCCTTATGATCATTCCATTTCATTCTCTTGTTAACTCCTAAATGGAGCCTTAGAATTTGTTTAGTTAGGCATTCTATGAGCCTATAAGCACATTTTTAAAATCTAAAATTTCGTTTCGCAATAGCAACTCCTCATAATTTTTTATTTTATTTTTACAAATACTTATTTTAAACTCAAAATACCATTTTGCAATAGCCTATTCAAATGCACCCTTAACTTCATTACAAGTAAAATACTATTACTTACCAAAAGTAAAGTGGAATCTTCACATCTATGCTGCATTATGGTCAAAAGTTGGGGTATAATAAAGGTTGTTAAAATAGAGATCCTATGTAGGATCGTAGGAGGTAAGTGGGATTGTAGGAGGTAAGTGGGATCGTAGATTGTAGGATCGGATCAAGGATTGTAAGATCTTACATTATTTGAGAAAAAAAAAAAAAACACATTGGTATATTAAATAATCACATAAATTATACATTCATTCATAAATTTACTCCATTTGATGTAATTACCATACATCACTACATCCATTTGTATGCATCATTTAAAGAGACCAAAAAACTCAAAACATGACACTTTATTAGGATGTTATTTTTCATTTGGGTCCAATTGTTACTCTATCTCTCTACATTAAAATAGCAAAACATGGTCTATTGGGATTGTTAGAGACATATTTTATGTAATTAGCTAATTCTTTGACAAAATGCACTTTACTTGTAATTAGGTAGATCTAGGATAGGTTTAAGACTTCAAGAAACATGTTGTTCAAGTCAAGTGTTAAAGTCATGAAGATCTGACCAAGAAACAAGCGAAGAAGAGCTGTTCATTAAAGCTCGACAGCAATCTTGACAGCAATCTCGATAAAAAGACTTCTATCGAGATTTAATGTTGAAACTCGACAAAAGCTCGACAGAAGTTGTATCTGTCAAGAATTACGAAATCAGAAATTCCAAATCTGATTTTCAGCCAATGCTTATGTATTTGTGTAGGATTTCTTTTCTCAAAACCCTAGACATATATAAGGATTATTTTAAAGGTCGTCGTGCATGCATTGTGTGACTGGAGGCAGAAATTTCTCTACTTCATCATTTTCTCTGAAGCAGCTACTGCGTCTTTACGCTAAGGGTTTTATGACGAAGGAGCTTCCTGATCTTCATTATTGATGAACTGAAGAACTTTACAGTTAACAATCTTTTTTAAGTTGGTGAGTTAGTCACGTACTGGGATCCGTGCATCATTGGTTAGTCACGTACTGGGATTCGTGCATTGAACGGAGAGATTGCCGCTACAATACAAGTCTAATTGGGTATTGGGGTAAGGGTTCAACTGTAGGTTGATATTTTAGGATAGGCCAAAGGGTTTGGTAAGATTTTTTATACTTGTAACCGCTTGTGATTGATAATAGTGGATTCTCGAGAATGGTGACCTTAAATTCACCCGGTAGGGTTTTGTCTCGGTGATTTTTTCCATTCGTAAACAAATCACCTGTGTCAAATTTATTTTCCGCTGTATTTAGATATTTTGGTGATTTGTTTGTGTTACCACGCCATTGCATGTAATTTGACTAATCAATTAACTTGGATAATTAATTAATTTGCAAGGGGTCAATTCATTTTAACCCAATAGGGATGTTATTTTTCATTTGGGTCTAACTGAGCCTTTTGTCAAGTTAAAGAAGATTACAAGAAACTATGATCGTTTGGGATTGTCAAAATTGTACGATCTTACCGATCCTGAATGATTGAAAAGATTCTTGAAAGATCTGAATCGTTTTGGGTAGGTGGGATCGTAAAATCATAGGATCCAGTCGGGATTTTGACAACCATAGGTATAATACATTAATACTATTGATGGAAACCAAAAATTATATAATTTGTTGAACAATAAACTTTCAAGGTAATTTTAATTTATTTATTTGGCATGTGTGGGACGAAATATTATATATACTCAAAAATCAAATTATAGTCAAATATTTGAAAATTTCTGAATATCCGCATTAAAAGTGGAAAATAGGTGACAAAAGATGGATACAAATAGAGAAATGCTCTTTGTTTTAGACACGAGCTCCACGACATCGGCCCGGCCCGGCCCAGTTGTGCCTGTATACATTAACTTATCCGTTCAAATACCACATTTTTGTCAAACCTGAAAGTCCTAAAGCATTAAAAAAAAAAAAATGTTAACAAGCACCGTGACGCATTACCCAACATTTCTACACCGTCACGCATTACCCAACATTTCTACATATCAAAATGCACAACACTATCATATGCCAATATCTTCCTACAAACGGTGCTACTATCCCTTGGGCATGGGTGTATTATGGTTTTAATACTACCATACTAAACCTAATGGCTAATGTATTCCTATATATATACCTTATTAAATATTAGTAGGATATATTTTTTGTTCTATTACATGATCTGTTCTTAGACTCTTAGGCCACTATAATTTGTTTGAACTGTTGTAATAAATTCAGATAATAGTAATATGAATAATAATGACATTTTCATTAAACATCAAATAAAACTTACCCACTTAATGGATTAGTTCATAAAATTTCTAGTTGCGTGTGAGTGCCTCATAGTCATATATATGCCTTCCCACGTTTACCTAACTCTCGAGCTCACATTTTGTGTAATATAGGCTAATTTATTACCTTATTCGTGAAGTTAATTACTTAAATTAATTTAAAAGATTTTTATTTCTTATTTTATGTTCAATAATTTCAATTTTTATTTTTTTTAAAGGCGATCATTTTCAAATAAAACCAGTTATTTTTTGAAATAGCCCTCGGAAGCTTCACATGATGGTATCCAGAAGACTACAATTTTTTTCTCTCTCTATTCTTCTTCCCTTTGACCTTAGCGCATCTAAATACACATTCAAAAAGACATTTTCTTTTCATCTTTCATTTGATTATCGTTTCCCTTATCTTTTTACTTTCCCTTCCATACCTCCCCATGTACACCTAAACATATAGTGTAAGGCTTAATAAAGAGAAGCTACGTGAGTGTTGCAGGATGGATTTGCTATCACATTGCTATAAAAGAAAAAGTGACTAAAAATAAAGAGCAATGCCTCAAATATGTATCAACATGTAAGCTATAAATTACAACAAATTCATCCAATAATTAAAAAAAAAAAAAAAATTACAGTAACACAAACTCAGCAATCCAAAATACCAAGTTCCATCCAATCTATCTACTCGAACCCCGATTGAATGGAATTTATTTACGTGTTGAATGGATGAAAAATTAATCAACAAGACAGCAAGAATGGAGCCCTATTGTCAACATCAATGTTTATAAAAGTTTTTATTCAATTCACATACACTTCCCATTCAAAAGCATGTTTGGAAATCTCCTACTATAGTAAAAATGTTTTCAGGCTCCAAAGATTTGAAAAATTCAAATTATACAGAATTGGAAACATTTCTAGATACCCTTCACCGACTAGTGAAATTTATAAGTCTAGGTCTTGCCGTCTAGGGACAAAATTTTAGTGTCACTTTTTTTTTTTTTTTTTTGGTTACAATCTTAATGTGGTGGACTGTAAACAAAGTAAGAATAGATAACTATAGGATAATGTATATATCCAGAAAAATTGAGCATCTTGCAGACTGCAATATAAAGAAGGAATCTTATATGTTAATCTCAAGCACAGCTGGATACTTTTCTTTTCAATTAAGGATAATTTGAGAATGGATAAGTATTGAAATGCAGTAACACTATCTTCTCACATTCATGACAGATCTCACTAATTAAATTCATTGTAAAATTAATAAATATGAAAGGAATAAGCACTACGTAACCGTATTCCAAGAATAGTAAATAATTTTCTAGAACTAAGACCATCATAGTTTTTCTTTTCTTTTATTTTCTTTTCTGTGGACTTAAAATTAAGTAACAGGGACTTTTTTATGGTGTTAATGATCGATCTTATTGGATTCTTTTTCTTTAAGGGAAAAAAAAAAAAAAAATAGCTTGAATGAAAAAGCAAAGTATAAGTCTACAAGCCTCTTCTGTACATGCATTATTGCCTTTCCCGTTTGTCTATATTTTCTTCTCATGACTAGGAGATAGAGCATGAATTTTGATAAATCATAATCGGTGAATGACATTCTAGTTATTGTCTAACTCTTTGCCATGTGCATGGAACAATCGTTACGCAAGAAACTTGATTTTGTCTGAATCATTAGAGATTTAGAGTGTAGAAAAAGTTACTAGGCATATCAAACTTTATGTGGGTCTCAAGATTAGAATGCTAGCAAAAAAAGTCTACCACTATAATGTAAGCGTGTGGGGGCTCTGGTGGCTGTGGAAATTCTCCGTCCTATGCATTGCAATGTATGTTCTTCTTTTCACATTAGTCCTAGTGTAAAACAACAGATATTCCTCAAGTTTAGACGTATAAACTAAACGTGGATAAGAGTAAAAATTTAAAAAGAGAAGGTAAAAAAAGGGAGTAAAAATTACAACCAATGGTGGTGGACTAAAAAAATAACAGTACTGTTCTTTTTACATTAGCTGTTTCTTTAAGTACGTGCATGTGCTTTTTCTGACATAAAAATGTTCAGATTTATATTCCATTTCACATTATTACTTAATTTTTAAATTTGTGGATTAAAGTTTTAAGCTTTTTAAATTGTTTTAGTTTGAAAATGAAACTCCTTTTTATCTCTTTTTATGTTATTATGGGCAATAAGAGAGTAGAGAAATCGTGAAAACTATTGATAATATATTGTACTTCACTCAAGTGATTCGTTTGAATTTCTAATAATCACTTTTCCACTCAAAACAAAACTTTCTCTCTCTCAATTCTCTTTGTTTGATGAATATGATCAAATTGATTTATAAACATGCCGTGAAATGCATAATTTAATCAATACTTTTTGAATTTCTTTGTTTCGTTACTATCCAAAATAAAGTAAATTAATAACAGAGAAAGAAAGTGGCTTCAAATCGAACCAGTTTCATATATTTCGGATTTTAATGGACAAAATTAAAATCTTAGGATCTAATGAAATAATGAATTGTCATATAAACCTTGGGCTTTTTTATGTAATCTCCTCATACTTTTATTATTCTAGGAAGAAAAAAATGACAACTAAAACTACACGCCAGAACAAACTAATGACAACCAAATTAACTCTTAATAACAAATAGCAAAACTATAAAGATGTTTCAAAAAGATAAACCCGTGATATTTTTCTTATCGTTTTCAGTTGTTGGAGCCACTTTTGATTTTTTTGCAGCAGAATATAAAGTAGTATAAACTACTCACACAGTTATTCATTTATAAAAGCGTTGGATGAATCCTAAAAATTCTTTTTAAAAAGGAAGATAAATAAGCTTACTGAGAATAAAGACTAGTACATAATATGTATTTTGATTTGAAGTTTATGTGAATTTTGCAATCAAGTTATAGAAAAATAAGGACAATGCTTGGATGAAGTCTTTAGTATTGACAGCTAGAGCATCATTTGCTAGCTATATCCAATAAAGACAAAATTTGGTTACAAACTTGGTTGTAGTCAATTACTATAACTTCGTTTAATATCTTTTTATTATATATGAATTTTGACAAATCCACCATTAGATAACATTTGCTTTTTATATCATTCATGTTTGTAAAATTTCCTGAAGATCGAAAATCAATAGTTATGTCATTAATTAAATGTTTAAATTATAAGTTTTTGTAATTTAAAATTATGCATAAAAAATAAGTTTATGGATCAAATAATAAACAATATTAGATTGACATGAAATTTAACATGCGTGTTAAAAATATAAAGAATATACAATTTAACGATTAGATTTTTAAAATATTTAGCTATGTTAAATTTTTTAGTGGAAATTGTAGTTGTTAGCTATAACTAAGTTTGTAACCAAACTTTCTTCATCCAATAAAACACATTTAACTTTAATTTGTCTCGGAGAGTTATATATATATATATATATATTTATATATTTATATTCTATAGGTATAAGGACTATTATGGGCACAGATTATGCTAGGTTAAGTCTTAAGACTCAAAACCAGCTAAGAAGTGCTATAGCCAACTTGCCACCAGAAATACAGGTTTGTATTTTTGACTGCAAGGCAATGACCGAATCATTTGACCACTGGTTCGTGCATTTCAAAAATTTGGTCATAATTAACATTCCTGCTCCTATAGAAGAAGATGAGCTAGGAGACACATTGTTACAAGCAGAATGGGAACAATACTTTGGAAGCAGCCTCAAAGTATATGAAAACAGTCACCCATTCCCAGGACTCCTAGTTGATTATGAGGAAGAATTGGAAGATGACAACAGAGATCCCGATTGGCTATCCCAGATGTTTGAGTATGGTTTCATCAGACTTATGAAGTTGACTAATCATACCCAAATCAGCCAGTTGCCTCAGATTATCCAAAGTGCTGTTACAAGAATCAATAGCCCTTTTGTCTCTATCAGATGCTGGAGCACCTTGCCAAAATGGGAAAAGGATAATTGGATGAATGTCCAACCGGCAAAACACCTTGTTCTGATCAATGGGTATACCCACCAAGGACCATGGTTCAAGGGAAATTCTTGCCTCTCCTTCAGGAGACCTTTTGCTCTCATTGAATGTTGGAGGAGGCACTTCAACAATCAAATTATTAATGTGATCCAAGATTTATGGCAGGATTACCATTTCTTTGGAAGCACAGACAAAATTTCCGTATTTGTCCAAAGACCATATGAAGATGCCCTAGTACATTTAAACTGGTCTACCCACACAGATCCAGGAAGGTTTCTATCTCCAGGCATAGCACCGGTTTTTGAACCTCTCCTTTATTGTGGAATTTGTAACAAATATGATATTTTTCATGAACATGAATGCTATCATAATCTCAGCAACCTTTGAAGTCTCCCATGGGAACCTGATAACAATGGTTATGATATAGACTAGCACCTGAGAGTCAGCAGTTCAGAAAAGCGGAAGAGAACCAGTCACTATTCAGAGCCAGCTGGCATAAAATTTTGGCTAATAATGTTCTTTACACACTAACTTTAATAGTCTAGCAAATAACAGGAAATTGCTTCACACACACTTTGGATTAAACAAACAAAAAGACCCCACTCTACATAGAATGAGATTCTTTCCATTTCACTTTAAATGGAGAGAATGCATTTCAAAGTTAAAATTTTATTTTCTAGATTTAACAACAAACTATATATTACGTTATTTAAAATTTTAAATAATTTATTACGTTATTTAAAATTTTAAATAATGTATATTAAATATTCCTGTATAAGTTTAATTTTTAATCTAAACCATAAAATGTATTTATTTTAAATGAAGAGGACACCCATTTAAAATACAGTAAATATGTTTTATATTAACTATACACGTATTATGGCCCCTTTTAATTCTTTTTCATTCCTTAGGTTGACTCGGAGTCGGGGTATGTGAAATGCATGGCATGACAATGCAGGCAGAGCTCTTGTATAAATATATTGACTCGGAGTCGGGGTATGTGAAATGCATGCCATGACAATGCAGGCAGAGCTCTTGTATAAATATATGAGAACTCTAGTGCCATAACCACAAAACTAGCGAGAAAGCCTTCTTCTTTATCTGCTTCTTTATATCATCATCATGGCTCCTTTTCTTTCTATCCCATCAATTCTCACCACCATTATGTTCTTCCTGTTATTTTCATTTTTTGTGGGGATGGTCTCTGCTCAGTTGTCCTCTACTTTCTATGCAACATCATGCCCTAATGCCCTTTCCACCATTAAATCAGCTGTAGACTCTGCAGTGTCAAGTGAACCCGCATGGGAGCATCCTTGCTCTGTCTTCACTTTCATGACTACTTTGTTAATGCAAGTCATCTCTCTCTGTCTCTCTCTCTCTCATGAATGCTTTGTGTTAGGTTCTAAAGAGTTAGGAACTAATGTATTTAGAACTCTAATGTGTATTGTTGGCAAATCATGATCAAAACAGGTTATTTAGTCTTGTTTAGACTTGCTCAAAGTTGTGTCTTTTATGTAAAGTTGGAATCAAGCTGTTGCAGAAGTATTAGTGCATTTCGGCCTGGCTCGATCGACCGAAGAACAGGCTCGATCGATCGAATCTCGGGCAGAATGTTTTTTCTGCAGATTTTTCCAACTCAGCCCTAGCTTATTAAAACGTGTTGGGTCTTATGTTTTGCCCTAGGTATAAAAGGCAAACCCTAGCCACGTACTTCTGTTGCTCATATTGCGGTTTGTGTAAATCTCTTGTGAGATTTGTGAGGAGCTTTCCTTTACACAAGCTTAGGGTTATCAAGAGGAGATTCGTTCAAGAACTTGATGATCATTCAGTTGTTGCCATAAGAACTTAAAGAAACACAAGCGGGTGTGCTTGTACTTGCTGGAGAATCCAAGAAAGAAGGAGTCTGTGGTCTCGGAGCTTGCACGTGGTCGTATCAGTAAGTTTCTAATGGTGGGTAGCAATAGGATGTTAGTGGTCTAAGTCCTATTGTAAAACTTCGATTCTTTCATAGTGGATTCAGGTTTATCTTGAGGATAGCTAGGTTAAATCCTCTCCAGGTTTTTACCGGTGTGGTTTCCTAGGTCATCATATCATTGTGTTATTTATATTTTCACTACTATGCATGATATGATTGTTTGTTTGTGATAACCTAGATCTAAAATTTGGATTAAGTAATAACTTGGTTAATTAACTAGGTTAATCCAATTGTGTTTTAAGGGGTCTAAAACGTACAAGTGGTATCAGAGTAGGTAGCTCTCTTGTTGTTGATCTTTTGATCACTAAGCTGATCCTTGACCCCTGTTGTCATGGAACACGGACATTCTCTTGTTATTCTTCCTCACTTTGATGGGAATAATTATGCTTATTGGAAAGTAAGGATGAAAGCATTCCTGAAATCAATTGATGAGAGAGTCTGGAACTCCGTTGAATACGAATGGGAGAAGCCCACTACTCCTGTTAGTGAGTGGCAAACTTCTCAAAAAGAAGCAGCCGTGTTCAATAGCAAAGCTATGAATGCTATCTTTAACGCTGTTTCTATGGAGGGATTTAAGAGAATCTCTAATGTTGAGGTTGCTCATACTGCTTGGAATATTCTCCAGACTGTGCATGAAGGCACAAAGGCTGTAAATTGCAGCAATTAACTTCTAAATTTATAAGCATTAGGATGTCTGATGATGAATCTTTTGATGAATTCTATGTTAAACTTAATGATATTGTTAATTCTGCATATAACTTGGGTGAAATCTATGATCAACCTAAAATTGTTAGGAAGATTCTTAGATCTTTGACTGAAGATTTTAGACCCAAAGTGACTGCCATCACTAAGAGCAAGGATGTGGACTCCATCCCTGTTGATGAACTTGTAGGATCTCTTCAATCCTATGAATTGGACCTACCTAAGACTAGCAAATCCAAATCAATGGCTTTTAAGTCAGTTGATGATGTTGATGTTGGTGCATTTGATGATGAGCTCTCTGCTATAGAGATTGCTTACCTTGCCAAACTTTAGGAATTTCCTTAGAAACAACAACAGAAGGGCAAGAGATAAGAACACTGCTGAACCTAGAAACTTTAGGAAGAATGATCCCACTAAGATTAACAACACTGATAAACCTAGAGAAAAAGTAGGTCAATCTTCTAATAGTTCTATGGGTCCTCAATGTTTTGGATGTCAAGGGTATGGTCACATGAAATCTGAATGTCCTACTTACTTGAAGTCTAAGGGTAAGGCTATGGCTGTAACCCTCAGTGAAGGTGAAGTTTCTGATGATGAGTCTGGTTGTGACGAGGATGGAAACTTCATTACTTTCACTGCTACTGCTGTAGTCAATGAAAGTGTATCTGCTGAAGAGAACCCTTCTGATGGGGAACTCTTTGAGGATGCAGATCTTCAAGAAGCCTACAATAAACTTTGCAAAGTTGCTGCAAAGGATGCTATGAACGTTGAATTAGGCTTGAAGAAAATTGCATCTCTTGAGCTTGATAAGAAAAATTTGCTTGTTAAATTGTTTGATGCTATTGAACTTTTGAATAATGTGAAGACTGAGAACATGCTTTTGCTTGATAAAGTTAAGAATTTGGAACATGAGCTTTCTGTTGCTAGAGAATAATCTAATAGGTCTGCTAGTTCCAAACTTGATCATATGCTTAGTGTTCAAAAGTCTCAATCTGACAAAACTGGGTTAGGTTTTGTAGAAAGCATCAATGTGTCTGCACCCAATTCCACTATCTTTGTTCCTTCATCTTCTTTTGAACTCCCTGTGAGTGAGGTTGTTAAACCCTTAGAAGTTACACCTCCTAGGAAGATTAGGGTTGAACTGAAAGAGTCTAAACTTAAGCAATCTACCCTTTCTAAGGACAAGTCACATGATAAGCCTGCATGGGTTTGTCATTTTTGTGGAAAGTCTGGACACATTCGTCCAAACTGTTACAAGCTGCAAGCTACTAAGAGAGCAAACAAACCAAAAGTACCTGTGCCTCAAGCGCAAGATCCTATGGTACTCATTGGTGAATTGGTAAAGGCTCTAAACTTTTACTCCAATCCTGGAGTTGGAAATCATTCCCATGTGAATAAGAACTCCAATGCTTGTGGTGCATCTAAAAAGTTTTGGATGCAAAAGGCTCAATCTAATTGAGTTCTTTTGACATGGTCTTTGTGCTTCATTGCTATATTCTTTGTGACCATTGTTCTTTGGTTTTTTTGTTTTCTTTGTTTCTAGGATTTGCATTGCATAACATTCATGCATTTCTTTCTAGGTTTTTTTTTTTAATAAAAAAAAAAAGGGAAGAAAAAGAAGCAAGTTGTGTTTTGCACTATTTTCTTGGTTTTGAAAACAAGGTTGGTTAATTTATTTTCACATAACATGTCTTTTGTACTTTGTTTAGTTTTGATGAGCTTACTTATTGCACTTTACTATTTGAAGCTTTGTAGTGCATGTTGTGTGGGAAAGATGTTTATGGTTTTGATCACTTTGTCTTGATCTTGAAGTCACATGTCTTTGATTGTCGGACTTGAATCTTTTGAGAAATGCATAAATAACTATCTCACCACTGTTCACTAGCCAATCATGAACACCTTAGTGCATATCGTAAGATTTTGTGCTCGAGAAAGTGTAGCACATGCACAAAAAGATCATAAGGTGTAGCCTCGGTTTAAATGCTAAAATTGGTGTGTATATTATCCTGGCTATTTTAATAATTTTCTGAACAATTAAAATTTGTGTGTACAATATGAGGCAAAATCAAGAAACTTACATGATTGCAAGCTTATGATCTAGGAGATGTGGGAGTTATATGATGTAACTCTTTTGGTGATAGTCTCTTTCAAATTCTATGTGATGAATTTTGTAGAAATTGTGATTGATTTCTATTTACATATCACCTCAAATGTATCTCAAGATTTTGCTAGTTGCACACACTACACAAGTTACTATTTGCTAAACATTGTACATGTTATTGTGTGTGTTTTTGGTCTGACCAACCAAGTTTGCAAATATTTTGAGTTTTTATGCAAAACAGATTTGATGCTTGAGAACTTATGGAAAATGTTTGAAAATCTTAATTTTGGGAAAACTAGGTTTAAAACTGTTGTTTTTGAAAAACATTTCATCACATACTCATGCATTTTGTTCATCAATTTCAATGCTTTGAGGTGTTCCTAAAATGTGTTTTTTTTTTTTTTTTTTTCAAAACTGTGTTTTTCTCAAAATTTTGTGAGCCTCTGTCTGTTTCAATTGATCGAGTCTGTTTTTCGATCAATTGAAATTGTTTTTAAAAATTTAAGGGAGCCTTTTTCTGTTTCAATCAATCGAAACTGATTTTCGATCAATCGAAAATCGTGAATTAGTTTTTTTTAAAACACTAAGTTTGACTTGTTCAAACTCACTTTTCAAA
Source organism: Notholithocarpus densiflorus (assembly GCA_030021035.2). Classification (NCBI taxonomy): domain Eukaryota; kingdom Viridiplantae; phylum Streptophyta; class Magnoliopsida; order Fagales; family Fagaceae; genus Notholithocarpus; species Notholithocarpus densiflorus. Next base: position 1,478,031 of record JARYZH020000046.1, read on the forward strand.
AGTTTTTCAAACTTTTCTCTCTCTCTCTGATTTGGACAAGGCTCATCATCAATTTTTTGTCGTTTTCCTCCAGTCTTTTTGCAAGGTTTTCCTCTCTCTAAGCCGGTAAGTCCATTATACCCTTCCTTTTGCATTTTTTTTTTAATGTTTTCATGCATTTATTCATGCATTTTGTTAGGATTTTCGGAACTATTCAAATTTGGGGTTTTTCTTGATTCAAGCCAGATTTTCTGAAATTGATCAATGGGTTTTTGTTCTAGGATATTATCAACTTGATCTTGATGGTTTAATTTGATGAATTTTGAGAAATTGAAATTTCTAGGGCTTGTATGTATCCGAATTCGGGATTTTGTTCAATTAGGTCCAAATTGATAAAATTGGCTTGTTGGATTGATGTATTTGATCATTATAAACTGTATTCCATCTTGTGTGATGATCAATTGATCAATTTTTTCAAATTGAACAAGTGGTTATCTAAAATTTTTAGGGTTTTTTTTTTTTTTTTTTTTTTTTTTTTTGGGTTAGAAACTCTATGCTCAAGCCAATTTTGTGATTTTGAACTTAATTTCATTGCATTAGTGCATGCATCATGACATTTAACTGTTCATACATCATATAGATTTTTTGTTCTATATTTTTTTTTGCTAACTTGCAGTTTGCCCTTGGTTTTTTTTTTTATTTTTTTATTCTGCTTTGTGTATTTGTCCTTATCCTAGAACCATGCCTAGGAAGACTAGAGCCCATAGGACACCCTCCACTTCCTTTGAGTCTCCCTCTAGGAGTGAGTTGTTTCGGAATGACAAAAGCCAAGAGGTTTATGAGAAGCTGAACAGTAAGAGAAAGATTTGGGCTGAACGTTCTGTTGTGTTAGATGAGCTTGATCCTGCCATTAGGGCAAACTTTGAGAGTAGAGGCTGGTCGTCTTTGTTGGAGGTAGATCATCCACCCCCGACCGCCCTGATTAGAGAGTTCTTCTCGAATCTCTTTTGCCACATCTATGATTCCAACACCCTTGTTAGGAGTTGGATACGAGGTGTTGAGTTCACCATTAGGAGTTGGATACGAGGTGTTGAGTTCACCATTACCCCTAGGATAGTGGCTGAAGCTCTTAGGGTTCTGGTTGTTAGGCAGCCTGCCTATCCTTATGAGGAGTCTTCACCTCTTGATGACGTTATGTCATACATCACTGAGTCTTCTATTCAGTGGGGTTCTGATCCTCGGATCACGTTCGCTGAGCTTACTGAGACTACCTATCTTTTCTTTAGGATAGCGTGTCATTCTTTGTGGCCTATTTCTCATCTCCACATCATCCCTCTTGAGCGATGTGTGTTTTTGTACGCTTTTGTTTCTGGTGCGTCTATTAGTTTTCCTCATTTGTTTCTTCGTTCTTTGAACGAAGTTCATAAGAGTTCTGCCGTCGCTCATGCTCTTATTCATCCTATTTTCATTCATAGGATTTTGTTGTTTCTCGGTTTAGTTGACTTCCCTACTGGTGAGCTTGTACATGTTATAGCTCCTATAGGTGCCACCTTTCTTAGGCAGAGGGCTGCTCACTTGAGAGTTGGCTCTACGCGTCCTAGAGGTGAGTCGTCTGGTGTTGTACCCCCTCCTCCCTCTTCTACAGGTGCTGCTACGGCTGAGGCGTCTAGTGCTGCTACTGCTGATGCTGATGTTCCTCCACCGACTACTTCGGATGATTCAGACATTCGACGTACGTTGGATCATGTCTTGACCGTTCAGGCAGCTCATGGACAGATTTTGGTGGACGTGCTCGATGAGATCCGTGCCTTGCGAGCAAAGTTGGCACAGTTTTGACGATCCTCACCGTCACCTCCTTTTGATGATGGATTTTGATTGCCCTTTGGCATTCCGTCACAAAAAGGGGGAGTACTTTAGGATTTGAGCACTTGTAGAGTTTTTGTTTTCAGGGGGAGAGTTTTTTGTTTGTTGGAGCTTGAGGAGATTAGATTGTATCTAGGTGCTTCACTTTGTATTTACTTTTTTAGCTCTTGATGTATTTTTGTTGGGCTATTCATGTTAGGGGGAGTTACATTTATTGTTTTATTTGTTTATTGTTTCACTGCTTATTGATTTATATTTATGAGTTATTCATTGATATATGTCTTTATTTTGTGCTGAGTGAAATCAAGAATTTATTTTGTTTACTTGTATTTTCCACACATGCGGTTATGCGTTTTGTTTAAGTGTTTCAGGAAATATACAAGTTGATTCAATTGAGCTGCTATCTACACTTGCAACTGATTGATAGTAGTTAGGATTGAATTTGTTATAATGAGCATTTTTTTGTAAAGGGCTTTTCTTTGTAAACTTTGAGCTTTTAGTCGTGTTTTGTCACGGATTGCCAAAGGGGGAGTTTGTTAGGTTCTAAAGAGTTAGGAACTAATGTATTTAGAACTCTAATGTGTATTGTTGGCAAACCATGATCAAAACAGGTTGTTTAGTTTTGTTTAGACTTGCTCAAAGTTGTGTCTTTTATGTAAAATTGGAATTGAGCTGTTGCAGAAGTATTAGTGCATTTCGGCCTGGCTCGATCGATCAAAGAACAGGCTCAATCGATCGAATCTCGGGCAGAATGTTTTTTCTGCAGATTTTTCCAACTCAGCCCTAGCTTATTAAAACGTGTTGGGTCTTATGTTTTGCCTTAGGTATAAAAGGCAAACCCTAGCCACGTATTTCTATTGCTTATATTACGGTTTGTGTAAATCTCTTTTGAGATCTGTGAGGAGCTTTCCTTTACACAAGCTTAGGGTTATCAAGAGGAGATTCGTTCAAGAACTTAATGATCATTCAGTTGCTGCCATAAGAACTTAAAGAAACACAAGTGGGTGTGCTTGTACTTGCTGGAGAATCCAAGAAAGAAGGAGTCCGTGGTCTCGGAGCTTGCACGTGGTCGTGTCAGTAAGTTTCTACTAGTGGGTAGCAATAGGATGTTAGTGGTCTAAGTCCTATTGTAAAACTTCGATTCTTTCATAGTGGATCCAGGTTTATCTTGAGGATAGCTAAGTTAAATCCTCCCCAGGTTTTTACTGGTGTGGTTTCCTGGGTCATCATATCATTGTGTTATTTATATTTTTGCTACTATGCATGATATGATTGTTTGTTTGTGATAACCTAGATCTGAAATTTGGACTAAGTAATAACTTGACTAATTAACTAGGTTAATCCAATTGTGTTTTAAGGGGTCTAAAAACGTACACTTTGTTTTTAGAACTCACCGAAATCTTTAAGTTATATGTTTGACTTCTCAAGTTTATATACGTATTCGTGTGTGTGTTTTTTCCCACTTATTTCGCATTACCTCATATCTAGATTTTCTCTTATTACTTTGTTTTTGGTCCTGTTTTCCCTTGCTCCTTGCCTAGAGTTGTTGATGCTATGAGGAAGGATGATTGCTCTTAATTGCATTGTGTTTCATGTAATAATGTTAGAAACATAATTTTTTTTCCATAATATATTAAGATGATAAGTTGTGATTGGAGAAACGTCACTTCATATGGGCCTATCAGTAATATTATTTTTATCCACTAATCACAACAAATCATATAACTCAGTTGTGAAAAAAATTATATAGATATATTATTTGAACGTAACAACTTTGGAATAAAAGCCATGGGACCAAATGCTGCTAAAGTTTCCTTCAAAATAATTGCAAAATTTGCAATGGCTTCTTTTTGCATAATAATCTAATTGTACGTCAAGACACTGATGGCTAACATTGGCTAGCTAGCCTCTTAATAAAAGAGATTGTAGCAGTCCCGGGTTCAAGTTCGTCACTTTTAGCCAGGCTGCTTGTTAAGTTTTATATTTCACATTCTATATATTGACATAATAATATTGTATTATAAGCCATATAAAGTCATTTAATCCTTCGTATGTTGAGACATGTAACCATATATACATGGGTGCATTTCTACGGAGAATTGATACTGTAGACTGTAGTTGCTGTAAACTTTATTACACAAAACTTATAAACTATTTTCTTAACTTTTAAATACTAATCATTTTCATTTTTAAATCATATATATTGTAAACCTTTTATAATAAAAATTGATAATAACTTTAATATTTTCCTTTGTGATGAGACACACAATAAGATTCTTTTAACGCAACATAAATAAATAAATAACGAATTTGAACATTATGTAACAGGAGTGTGATGCATCGGTCCTCTTAGACGACACTTCAACTTTCACCGGAGAGAAAACAGCTGTTCCCAACAATAATTCGCTAAGGGGATTTGACGTAGTAGACACTATCAAATCTCATTTGGAAAATATTTGCCCTGGTGTTGTGTCTTGTGCTGACATTTTTGCCGTTGCTGAGAGAGATTCCGTTGTTGCAGTAAGAAAAAAGTCACAACTTCACATTATTTATGAATTTTAATTTGAACCATAATATTATAGGGAAATCAACGTCTTGTTGTTTTGCTGTCATTTTCATCATATTATTTGTTTTGATTCAGTTGGGTGGGACTAATTGGACGGTTCAATTCGGTAGAAGAGACTCTACCACCACAAGTTTAAGTGATGCTAATTCCAACATCCCTGCTCCAACATTGAATCTTAGTGGCCTTCTCAGTGCCTTCTCAAACAAAGGTTTCACTGCCAATGAATTGGTGGCCCTATCAGGTTGGTTTAATTTTTTAAATCCTTAAATCTTTTACGCCTTTAGAAAGGGCTGAACTCATTTTTATTTATTTTTATTTTTTAATAATCGAAAAATGAGTAGAGGAGGGTAACCTGAGTTAACGTCTTTTACTTGGACGTGACCATAATAACACTCTACTCATTGGGCCTAGGCCTGAAGGGCTCCTCATAAATTGACCAAACATAATTTTTATAATTTGTTCAGGATCTCCACAATAGGCCAAGCAAGGTGCACAGTTTTCCGAACTAGGATTTACAATGAAACCAACATAGATTCCTCATTTGCAACTTCATTGAAATCGAACTGTCCAAGCACTAGTGGTGACAACGGTCTTGCCCCTCTAGATGTGACTAGTCCAACATCTTTTGACAATGCTTACTTCAAGAATTTGATAAGCAACAAGGGTCTCTTACACTCAGACCAAGAACTCTTTAATGGGGGTTCCACAGATTCCCAAGTTAACGCTTACAGCTCCAACTCCGCAAGCTAACAGACTTTGCAAACGCAATGGTGAAGATGGGGAACCTTAGCCCACTCACAGGCACAAGCGGCCAAATTAGGAAAAATTGTAGAAAAACCAACTAAGTTAAGTCAATGGAGTGTGCCTTTTTGAGGATTCATTTCATTGTTGTCGCTATTGCTAGTAAACATAATTTTTCATAGTCATTGATGTGACATGTTATAGTTGATGTGTAATAAAAATTGTGAATTTTTTTTGAATATCTATTATGGTTATATCAAATATATAGATATTTGTTCAACTTAAAATGCGTCCTTAGTCTTGTTATATTGAAAATGCAAAAGTGATATATATATATATATATATTTTTTTTCAACAAAAAATATAATAAAAATAAGGGAATTCAACAAATAATAAGTAGCTAGATAATATTTAAAATAAACAACAATTGAGACTGCAAAGAAACTCGATTAAGAGAGAGCAAGCAAAGTTTAACCTTAACAACAATTAATCCAATGGATAAGTCCATTAATTCAACTGATGTATGTAAATTTAAGATGCATTAAGTCCAAGACACTCCAATATTTTGACAAATTGATCCAATTTCTTCAGATAAGTGTTTAAGGGGTAACTACAATTCCAAATAAAAAACCAAATGACCAAGTGACTACTATGGCAAGTTGGCAACATACTCTTTTAGACCCCTTTTTTTTTCCTACTTTATTAGGGGAGGTGAGGAAGCCATTGGAAATATATTCGGTTTATGGGCAACTAGAAACTCCAAAAAATACATAGACAAAATTTAACGGGTTTATCTTGGGGGAGGCCGAGAGACTCTATCGACTGTGACTCTCCTATCCTCTAGTTAAGCTTCAAAGGCCCAATTTTTTGGGCAAGCTAGGATAGTGGCTCAGGGTGACAATCAGGCCCAATTTGTCGTTGATTGTCATCACTACTGTGGACTGCCTTGAAGTGATTTTTTTTTTGATGGAATAAAATTAGGTAAAGAAGGGCAACTTGAGTTGGTGTCTTCCACCTAGACTTGATCATAGTCCTTGTAGTGATTTTGTAGCCAACGTTTTCACGTGTTTCATTCAATGTTGTCCTAATTATCCTTTCCCAAAACATCAAATTCTAGCCTCTGTGTGTGTGTGGTGGCTTTGCAAAGAAGCCAACCAAGCCTGAAAATCATACAAAGTGTTCGAAGCAGACATTTTTCCTTTTAGATTCTAAATTTAAGCATCTTCTCCAGCTAGGATTAGGGTTGCAAGACAATTACGAGCTAAAATTGTAAATCAAATTAGTGATTGGGGAAGCTAAATCAGCCTGCATTCAACGTAACTTTGTTTAGTTAGGCCCATAGTTAAACTAAGTCCATATAGAGTTACTGTATCATTATCAATTTTGTAAGGCTACCACCCATATATAGCTAATAGCAGTGTCAATTATTTAATGGACAAAGTTTATGGCAATAGACCTTATGATTGCCGGTCCATTTCCGTATAGGAATATAGTTAGCCCTTGCCTAAACAAAGTGGGCATAATCCTCTAGAAAGGGATTTTCCTAAAAATATAATAATATATTGTGAGATCAAGTAATGAGGATGGCTTAGGTCAATTATGTATACATGTGCCAAATTAGGATATTTTCTATTATCCCACCACCATCATCTCATTTATATTAGCTGTTTCAAATTCCTAACGATGTACCTGATGGCAATCTCTCTATCTCTCTTAGGATAAGTCAAACTTTGTATGTATCTTTTTCATATGCAAGTTGAATAGCGGTGATTAGATAGATATTAAATTTTCTTTTTATTGATTGCACGGAACTCTTATTGACTGATTCATAACAAAAATTCATATCTTTTTCTCATGGACAAAGAAAAAAAAAATCATCTCCATTTTTATTTAATATTAGCATATGTAGCAAATTAGGGATAGAATAAATTATAGAATTAGATATATAATTTGGTTTTTGATGATTTATGGATTCCTTGTTTTTTGCATGAAATAACTCACTTAGCACAATTAAAAAAAAAAAAGAAGATAAAATATGTGATGCAAAATTAACCTACAAAGTTAACGCAACATTTAATAAATATACTATTAAAATTTAAGACTAATGAATGTATATTACAAGGAGCTAAACAAATCCTCAATTGGTAACAACCATTTTTACGTAGGATGGTCCCCTATTAAATTTTTACTTAGAAAAGACTATGAATGCATATTATAGGAAGCTAAACAAATCCTCATTTTGAAACAACCATTTTTAGCTAGGATGGTCCCCTGCAATGCATTTAAGATTTACGAAAAGGAAATTTGCATGGTACCGAACTAGCAGTAGGTCATTAACCGTACCCTCAATACATTTCCAAGTCTTAGAGTTCGTTTAGTTAGGCATTTTATGAGCCTAAAAGCACATTTTGAAAATTCAAAATTTCGTTTCGCAATAGCAACTCTGTTAGGACATATGTGGTTCACATGTTAAGAACATATGTCATTATTTTATATAATTGACTAATCCTTTGACAAAATGCACTTTACTTGTATTTGAGTAGATATAGGATATGTTTAATGTTTCAAGAAACAAGGTTTCAAGTTCAAGTGTTAAAGCCATGCAAGTCTGTCTAAGAATCAAGTGTGAAAGTGCTGCTCATTAAAACTCGACAGCTAGCATCTATCGAGGCTTAGAGAGCTGTTTGAATCCCGTGGCTCGACAGATACCGAGTTGTTTGAATCCCGTGGCTCGACAGATAGGGTATCTGTCGAGGTTTATGAATAACAGATTTTTCAGTTCTGTTTTCATTCAATCCGTGGGTATATGTTTGAGTTTTCTTTTCTCACAACCTTAGACATATATAAAGATTATTTTAAGGGCCGTCAAAGGTGATATAAGTTGCACAAGTGTGGAGCAAAGTTTTGTTCATGCAAATTGTGACTGGAGACAGAATTTGTCCTAGTTCATCTCACTCTTGAAGAAGCTGCTGTGTTTGTACACCGTAGGGTTTTGTAACCAAGCAACTTCTTGATCTTTATCGTGTGATAAACTGAAGAACTTTGCAGCCAACATCCTTCTCAAGTTGGTGATCAAGTCATTTACTGGGATCTACGCAATTGGTTAGTCATGTATTGGGAGCCGTGCATTGAAAATGAGAGATTGTCACTACAGAACAAGTCCAATTGGGTATTGGGGTAAGGGTTCAACTGTAGGTTGGTATAAGGTACTGGGATTCCTTTACTTGTAACCGCTTGTTGTGATAATAGTGGATTCTCGGGAGTGGTGACCTTAAAATCACCTGGTGGGGTTTTTGCCGTGTATGTTTTCCCCATTCGTAAACAAATCACCTATGTCAAATTTATTTTCCGCTGCATTTAACTTAGTTGGTGATTTGTTTGTGTTGCCATGTATATTGCATTAATCTGATTAATTAATAAACTTGACAAATTAATCAATTAATTTATCACAAGGGGTCAATACGTTTTTGGCCTATCAAACTCTGTATAGTTTTTTTTTTTTCAAATACTTATTTTAAACTCAAAATACCATTTTGTAATAGCCTATCCAAATGCACCCTTATCTTCATTACAAGTAAAATACTATTACTTACCAAAAGTAAAGTGAAATCTTCACATCTATGTGCGTTCTAGTCAGAAGTTGGGGTATAATACATTAATACTATTGATGGAAACCAAAAATTATATAATTTGTTGTTAGCCAAAAAAAAAAAAAAAAAAAAATTATATAATTTGTTGAACGGTAAACTTTCAAGGGAATTTTAATTTATTTATTTGGCATGTATGGCACGAAGTATTATATATACTCAAAAATCAAATTATAGTCAAATATTTGAAAATTTTCGAATATCCACATTAAAAGTGGAAAATAAGTGACAAAAGATGGATACAAATAGAGAAATGCTCTTCGTTTTAGACACGAGCTCCACGACATCGGCCCGGCCTAGTTGTGCCTGTATACATTAACTTATCCGTTCAAATATGCCTCAACGTTTTTGTCAAAACCTTAAAGTCCTAAAGTATAAAAAAATTAAGGGAAATGTTTACAAGCATCGTGCGGTGTTTGTTAAGGTTTTCCTAATGTGGGTCTCACTTAATAAAAAAAATTAGATAAATGAAAGAAAATGACATAAAAGTAGCCCCATAGTTTATTTTAATATATTTTTTTCTCTCTATGAAGCTGGTCCTATAGCTTATAAAGTTAAAAAAAAAAGACATAAAACTGTAAAAAAAGACGAAAAGCTATCAAAAAAAGTTGTTAACGGGCACCGTAATATATTGACAAATTTAAACATTAAAAAAGATTGAATTAAATATTATAATTATTATGTTGTTGATGTCGTACCAACCAACCAACCCTACATATAGGCATGAAATTTTTATTTTATTTTATTTATGGGTACAGGCACAAAAATTGAATGCATATGATCATAGATAAGCATGCTCAAAGTATAGGTTCTAATTAGCTCAATTGATAAAGTATTTGATGATTGAGTAAGAGATTTGAGATTCAATTCCCGCCTATACAAAAAACTGATTGGTATCTTAGTCTGATGATAAGGAGCGAAATTGGTAGAAACGGACGCTATAGGTTGAAACTCCATATAAAAAAAAAGTATAGGTTAAGCATAAATGAATAGGTTCACAGTTTAGCCCAATGTACAAGGTATTGGAAAAAGGAAGCATGAAATAATTAATCATTAAATTTCATATAAAAGATCTAAGTTTTTTTTTTTTTTTTTTTTGAGAAAGTAAAAGATCTAAGTTAAGGTGCAAATATTTTTCATTTCTTAATAAAGATCAAGAAGATACAACGGCGGAAGTGCGGAACCAAAAAATATTCAGGGGGACCTAAATAATTCTATAAATAAAATTAAATTGAAAGAGTAAAATATTTATACATAAATTATACAAGTCAATATAAGCAAAATATTATAACAATAAGAAAAACTAAAAGAAAAAAAATATTATATTTCATAGATAACAAAAACAAATGCAATATGGATCTCTAACTCTCAACCACAAAATCTGCAATCATATTCTCTTATATATAAAAAATTTTGTCCATATCTGATATCTCTTATTCTCCAAATGCAAAATAATGAAAAAAAAAAGAGTCCTTTTTTTTAAAAAAATCCTAAAAAAGGGGGGAAAATGATGAAGAAAACTTATATTAAATAATTGACTTAGCTATTGTTTAGAAACATGTATCTTGAATATGCTTTAATTTAATGAACTACAATAAGAGCAAAAAATAATGCATTAATTATTTATATAAACTTATCTATTTTTTGGAAAAGATATATTAAATATATATTTTTTAACTTAATGAGTTATATATGTTATAAGAGTAATAAAAGGGAAAATGATGAATTGATCACTTAGATAAACGTAGGGCAATAGTTAAATTTTTTTCTATAAATTTTTAATATATATGGTGCCTCTAGTCCCCCCTTCCCTCTGCCACTGGGAAGATACTAGAAAATTTTTTAGGTCTGCTAGGCAGTTCGTCAATTCCTCCACTCTTGTGATGGGTGAGTCTAAAAAAAAGGTTAAGTTGATATATCTTTCTAAATTTTATTCTAAGTGACTATATATGGAACAATTTTCATTGATTTCTTTTGTTCTTTGATGCAGAACATTGTCCACGGTTATTAGAAGAATTTTCTTATCATTTGCATTTTTGTTATTTTTTTTTTAATTATTTATTTAGTTGGTTTTCCACAATCTACCAATAAAATAAAAATCATAAGAATATATTTTTAAAAAAAAAGATTTTTCTTTGATCATACGTGGATGCGGTAGTGAGTGATTAAGGCTGTCCACAGGTTTGGATTGCGCCCAACCCACAACCGACCTGATTAGATCAGGTGGGGAATCTTCATATCCTATAAATGGTGTAGGCTTGTAAGGATAATTAGCAAGGTGGTTGGGTTGTTGTATCCTGGGCGTGACACGCCAATGTTGTTAGTCTACTACACTGGAAATCCCATAGACGACGTGTATTGTCTCAAGATAGTAATTTGGTGCACGCCTCAACTCCACCATCTAAAAACATTCATGAATTGACTATAAATTGTTTATCATATCATAAGCTGCACTCTAAGCACCAACGATGTAATATCTCTTAATTTTATTTCTGTTTTATGGTTAAATCCACAACTTGCAGAAATTATTTTGATCTAAATGATATTTTGAATGTTATAAAATTCAATTTATTTATTGTTCTTAAGAACAACATGGATTCAACTCCAAATATCTTATTCGAAGAATAGGGATATTACTAGTTGAGCTAATTGGAATTCACAAATTATGGGTTTGGCTTACTTTTAGTATTTTTTTTAACTGGACATGTTCTTTTGTTTTGTTTTGTTTTTTTTTTTTGATAACACACAAACATACAACAACACGCCAACTCCAAAACTGCTAGCAGCAGTTAGTGGGTGATGTGATAGTGTTTCATTTATTTAGAAAATCTTAGTTAAAAAAATACTGTAGGTAAGTCAAACTCACAAATTAAAAGTTAAACAAATAACCTCATGTACATCTTTCATTAATTTATTTTATTCCTTTTCTGTCCATAGCGTTGTGTCGGCCGGGTAATGAGAAAAATACATTATTCGAGAACGTGCATGTTAGCTGGAACTCTTGTATAAATACTTGAGAACTCTAGTGCCTTAACCACCCAACAAAGCAAAAAATCCATCTTCTTCTTCTTGTTTCTCTATCTTCAATAATCATTATGGCTCACTATTATTCTAGCTCAGCAATTCTAGCTGCCATTAGATTCTACCTCTTATTTTCACTTTTTGTGGGAATGGTCTCAGCTCAATTATTGTCCCCTTTTTCCTATGCAAGAACATGCCCGAATGCCCTTACCACCATTAAATCAATGTAGACTCTGCAGTGTCAAGTGAGCCACGCATGGGAGCATATCCTTGCTCCGCCTTCACTTTCATGACTGCTTTGTTCAAGTCCTCTCTCTCTCTCCTGCTTTAATTTGTTTAAATAAAGTCACAAACTTTTTTATATGGGAAATGCTAACGAATGCCCTTAGGGCATTCGTTAACAATCCATTTAAAGAAAGTTTTTATGGAAAAATGAAATAAAGCAATTAATAATTTGACAATTTTTTTCATTTATCATAAAAGTGGTGTTAAAACTTTCTTAAAATGAATTGTTAACCAATGCCCTAAGGGCATTCGTTAGCATGACCACGGGTCTATTATTGACACAATTTTATCATGCATGAATCACAAGTAGTCACGTACTTTTTCTTAAAAATTTTTGTTTATAATTTGATAATTACAATAGGGGAGGGAGAATTTAAATTATAAATGCCTTCATTGAAAACAAAAAAATGTGTCAATTGAACAATAAGGTTCTTCACACAACAAGTCGCATAATTAGTAGTGAAAAAAATTGTAAAAGTTTTTATTTATTTTTATTTAAACTTAATGATAACCACAAGTTTAGAATAAAGTCATGGACAAATGTCGTTAAGATGCATGCAAAATTATTGTGATTGCTTCTTTTGGCTTAATAATTTAAATTGTATGGTGTCATGATATCTATGAGATCCTAGATTAAAAATCTTTTGTCAGTATCTTGGGGCCACCTCTAAAGGTTTCTTCCCTGTAATAACCGGGTGTGTGTGGGACGGAAAGACTACACATATCCAAGAAAATAGTTAGATACTTGAAAAGGTCGAATACCCTTCTATGTTAAAAAAAAAGGTCTAGCAAGCTCTTCACATGCAATAATGTTTTATGAGCCATGTAAAGTCATTTACTTGTTTAACCCAACATAAATCTAAAGGTTCATGACAACATAAAAGACTATACTAAATTGTGCTAATGGATTATTGAACCCCTTGATTTGTTGAGGTATTATCCCTGCATTTGTGGTGAGGAGTAGTACTATAGCTATTACACATTTTATTAAATAAATTTTACAAATTCTTATGTTAATTTTTAAAATTAAAAAAAAAAAATCAATCTAAAATTTTATTATTATATGACATCAATCATATATTTTGTCACTATCATATTGTAGAATTTTTTTTTTATTTTTTATTTATAGTAAAATTAATAGTAACTTTGACATTTTCCTTGTAATGAATATAGAAAATATAGATGGTAGGAATATTTAGCATCAGAAAAATAACAAGTTTGAGTAATATTATGTAATAGGGGTGTGATGCATCGGTCCTCTTTGATGACACAGCAAATTTCATAGGAGAGAAAACAGCTTTTCCAAATAATAATTCACTAAGGGGATTTGACGTAATAGACACCATCAAATCTCAATTGGAGAATATGTGCCCTGGTGTTGTATCGTGTGCTGACATTGTAACGGTTGCTGCTAGAGATTCTGTTGTTGCTGTAAGAAAAAGTTTCAAATTCATATTATTTATAAATTTTAATTTAGACCATAATATTAGAACATATATTAAAATCGTGTTCTTTTGCTATTGAAATTATTTGTTTCAATCCAGCTAGGTGGACCTAGTTGGCTGCTCCTATTGGGCAGAAGAGGCTCTACTACTGCAAATTTAAGTGCTGCTAATTCCGACCTTCCTTCTCCAGCATTGAATCTTAGTGGCCTTATTAGTGCCTTCTCAAACAAGGGTTTCACTGCCCAAGAAATGGTGGCCCTATCAGGTGAGTATTGTTTAAAAATATTACATTTTTCCAAGGTACAGTCATGTACAAAAGAAACAAAATAAATTGATGAAAGTAAACTAATCCACAATAATTAAAAAAAATGGCCATGTTAACGGCCTATAGGATAATTGTTAATAAACATTTTTAGGAAAGTTTTTGTATCACTTTTATGGGAAATTGAAAAAGTTGTCAAAATATTAATTACTTTTTCTCTTTTCCCATAAATACATTCCTAAAATGGTTCACTAACAAATGCCCTTAGGGCATGCATTAATATTTCCCTTTGAAAAATAATAAAAACCTAGTTTTTTAAACTTATTTTGGCTGGTCCTATACTACAAACTTTTCTCCCTGATTCCTATGAAAGAGTATAGTTGGCAAGCCAAAAAAGGAAAGGTTTTTTTATTATAAAATTTTGGTGGATCCCAAATTTTATTTATATATATAAAAAACTACTTTGTAAATTAGTAAATCTCATCTAAACGCAATAGTAAAAAGTTTTTATAAACTTAATATTTAATTAACCCATCAATTATTTGGAGTTTAGGGGAAAAATGATTCTAACTGTGAGATTAACAGTCTGTTGTAATTATTTCGCTCAAAATAAATAATAATAAAAAATTAACCCATCAATGGTGTTTAAAGCCATTGATAAAATGACCCAACATATTATTTTTATAAAATTTGTTCAGGATCTCACACAATAGGCCAAGCAAGGTGCACAATTTTTCGAGACAGGATTTACATTGAAACCAACATAGATTCCTCATATGCAACTTCATTGAAATCAAACTGTCCAAGCACTGGTGGTGACGACAATCTTGCCCCTCTAGATGTCACAAGTCCAACATCCTTTGAGATTGTTTTCTTCAAGAACTTGTTGAGCAAAAAGGGTCTTGCACTCAGACCAACAACTCTCTAATGGAGGTTCCACAGATTTCCAAGTTGGTGCTTATAGCTCTGACTTGGGAAGCTTTCAAATAGACTTTGCGAACGCAATGGTGAAGATGGGGAACCTTAGCCCACTCATAGGCACAAGCGGCCAAATCAGGAAAAATTGCAGGAAAGTCAACTAATTTAAGGCACTAATTAATCTACCATTTGTGTGCCTTTTGAGAATAAAGTGTTCCTTCTCGTTGCTATTGTTGTTTGGTGATTGGGTAGATAATATTTTTTGAGAGATAATTACAACATGTTGCTAACTCCGCAGCTCGAACCCTTTCTCTCCTAGATCCCCAAGCACTTTGTGCATGGAGATGTGCCAATTTAGCTACAAGGCCTTTGGCATTGAGTAGATAATATTAAGAACAATAAATCTTGTGATACAAAAGATTTCACAATTTTTTTTTTTTTAATTGTGGTTGGTGCATAATAAAAAGTGATAATGTGATATTAGTGAAGTCTATGTAAAAGTCGTGTTACTCCAATCACAACTTATTAAAAAAAAAAAAACTTATTATCTTAGTAAGTTGTGAATAAGTTGTAAAACACGTAGCGAAAAAAAAAAAATTATATCTCTAATATTGCTATATAAAAATAATGGACATTGGTTCAAATATAGTTATTCTTCTTTTTATTTTTATTTTTTTGCTTTATTATTATTATTATTTTTTTTGTTTTACAAAAAATATGATAAAAACAAGAGAATTCAACAACTAATATATACGTAGCAAGATAATCTTAAAATAAACAACTTTTCACTATTGAGATGGCAAAGAAACACAATCAAGAGACAGCAAGCCAAGTTTAACCTTAATTAACAGCAATCCAACGGACAATCCATTAACTCTGCAAACTTTTTTTTTTTTTTTTTTGGAGAAGAACATTAACTCGACTGTCTCGACAACTGATGCAAGTAAATTTCAGATGTACTGAATCCAATATTTAAACAAAGTGATCCAATTTCTTCATATGAGTGTTAAGGGGTAACTATAATTCCAAATAAAACCACCAAATAACCGAGTGAGTACCATGGCATGTAAGTTGGCAACATACTTAATTTTAGACTTTTATTTATTTATTTTTTTTAATTCCTTCTTTTTTAGGGGAAATGGAGAAACCATTGGAAATTTATTGGGTTTGTGGATCACCAAAAAGGCATAAACTCCAAACAACATAGACAAAATTAATTAACAGATGTATCGTGCAGTGGTAGCTCTAGGAATTTTTTTTAGGGTGTTCCTTAAGAAGCATAAATTACACAATCTAATAAAAAAAGAAATTCATATATTGACAACAACAACAATAAAAAAACACGTAAATACATAAAATTTACAATTTCCTTCTACGAGTTTTCATATTTTGAAATCGTTGCATGATAGTCCCATTATCAATGCTACAAGTTACATCTCTTTCAATGTACACAACCAAGCAATCATTTATCCACTGATCTTCCATTCGATTGCGTAGTTCATTCTTTATATATTTCATTGCTGAAAAACTTCTTTCTATTGTTGCAGTAGCGACAGGAAATGTCAAAACTAACTTCACAAGTAAATAGACTAATGGATAAGTGTCATGCTTCCCTGTTTTCACTAACTCTTTAACAAGTTCACCAACTCCTTGAAGCTCTAAAAACAAGTCATTGTTGCGCATATGAAAAATGTAATTATGAAGTTGAGATCCAAGTGCCAAGATATTTGTCCTAGAAAAATCAAAAGGATAGAACTTTGCTAGATGTATTAACTTTTCCTTATCAAAAGCCACAAATGAATTACTTGGATTCAAGCAAGCCATACAAAGTAGCAAATCAGTATTCGCCTTTGAAAAACGGTTGTTAAGCTCTTGAAGTTGCTAAGCTCTTGAAGTTGCAAATCTATGACTGTGTAGAATAGCTCAACACAATAATGATATAAATTTGTATTTTGTTGGGTGTTGTGTAACGGCCTCCCACTAACTACAAATATTTCATCCATGTTCAAGATAGGAATATCATGTGTGGTACAAAATGAAGACACTTCAGTCAATAAAGACATCCATTCATCATCTCTCATCACTTGCAATCGTTGCTTAGACACTTGAACAAGATCCATAGCATTTACTATATCTTGATTTTTTTTTTTGGCAATGCTATTGACAACTCATTTGTGATCCCTAAAATGTTTTTCATCAAGTGTAAAGCAAAGACAAATTCAAAAGATAGAATTGACCTCATAATAGATCGAGCTTCAACTTTTTGGTCAGAGAGGCCATCTTCTTCAATAATCTCAAGTACATCAACAACAGCAGAGAACATCAAAATCAAGTTGAGAATAGTCCCATAATATGATCCCCAACGTGTATCACTAGGACATTTAAGATTTGTCTCTTGATTCAAATCTTGCTCACTTCTACGTACACCCTTCTCTAATTCTTCTTTAATTTTGGCAAATTGTGCATCTCGAAGAGCATCTCGTCTTTTACAAGAGCCTCCAACAACAGTTACTAAATTACTAACCACATAAAAAAATTCTGCAATGTTAATGTGATTTTTAGCAACAACAATAAGAGTCAATTGAAGTTGATGAGCAAAACAATGGACATAAATGCTGATTTATTCTCTTTAAAAATTAAAGTTTTAAGACCATTGATATTACCTTGCATATTACTAGCCCTGTCATAACCTTGCCCACGTAGTTTCGATAAACTCAAATTATGTTCACAAAGTAAACATTCAACAGCATATTTAAGTGACACAGCAGTGGTACTTGCTACATGTACAATACCAACGAACCGCTCTTTAATAATTCCTTTTTTGTTCATATAACGAAGAACGAGGGTCATTTGCTCTTTCACTGAGATATCACGCGACCCTCAACTAATATTGATAAGAACCCATTGTCAAGATCTTTGATGATGGCTTTGATGTTTCACGTGCAACTACATTCACAATATCTTTTTGAATTTCATGGTGGGTAATTGCAATTTTTCAAAGCTTTTTGCAACACTTCATTGATAGATTCATTGTGATCTGCAAAAAATTGTAGAAGCTCAAGGAAATTTCCTTTATCACTTAAACATTGAGATTCATCGTGACCACAAAAAGCTAACCCCCAGCATAAAAGGAATCTTATGCAATCAACTATTGCATTTAATTGAACTCGATATTCAATTTTATCTTGATTTGATTGCTTAACCAAAACACTTTGAATGTGTTGTTTTTCCTTCATTAGATCTTTACTCTTCTTGACAGCTTGGTTATGAGCACTATTAACTCCTCCAACAAGGGATGGTAACTTCTCTTTCTGATTCCAAAGTTTGAATCCCTTTGTTATAAAAGTCTCTCCTCCTTCTTGCTTACGAACATCTTGCCCAAATAGGTAGCAATATAAACAAAATACTACATCCTTGTCTATTCTATATTCCAACCAGTTTCTATTTACATACCAATTGGATCTAAATTGACGGGGCTTTCCAGAAAAATCCGTTGGAGGGTATTCATGGAGAATAGGTTGACAAGGGCATTTTTGTAAATAAAATCTTCTTATTTCATTATGATTATTAGGATGATAAGATGATATCTTTTCTTGTAGCCTAGGATCTGAACGAAGATTTTCTAAGTTAAAGTTAACACGAATTCACTTAGAAGATGAAGATGAATCTTGCATAGGAGATGAATCTTGAGTACGTGGTTTTCTTATCAAATATTTGTCCATAATTTTAGTAAAAGAATAAACAATAAACTATAAATTCATTTGAAGTATTAATAAAATTATTAATTATTGTTGTTTAGTTGTTTAGTTGTTTCATTATTTTTCTTTACTAACTACTAGCAGTCTAGCACACACCCCACCGTGCAGTAGCACACACCCCACTGTGCATTATCCACCTGGCTCAACCCATTGCCTAACATAATTTAATTTGTTTGTCTTTTATAATGTCTTGTTTAGTTACTTTTATGCCTTTATTGCCTCTGCTTGTCCACTTCCCCAATTCAAATATCCAACCCCACGACCTCATGGCCCCCACCATCCACCCCCCACTCAACATACAAGAGCCAATCAACATTAAACAAAAAATTAAAGATATAAAACATTCACAATACACAAAACGACAAACTCACAAACCGATAAAGTCAAAATGTCAAATAAAAGCAATTAGACATTAGGTAAAGCTATTCAATTCCAAGGAGAGAATCTCATTTTTCAATTCAAAGAGAAACGGAGAGAGAGCTCCGCTCTCACTCTCAGAGCACAGCAAAGATGAGATAGAGAAAAAGAGAGGGAACTGAAATACCTTGAGGGGCGGCAGCACGTTGAGGACTCGAAGGCAATCTCTTATCTCCGATCCGATCTCACCGTTGTTGATGCGCTCTGTTGCTGTTGCTATTGTTGTTGCTGAGTCTGAGGCGGAGGCACTAGTTGCTGAGAGCTTGAGATGCTAACTGCTGAGGGCTGACCGGCTGAGGATGAGGTTCTTTTTCCCTTTAGGTTAGGATCTCAATTTTGCTTTAAAATTTGATCAATCGGCGTATTGGGTATTTAGTTTATAAAAATTTAATTATTATTATTTTTGTTGATTTAAAAATCTGTCTGGGGTTATTTTTGTTGATTTAAAAATCTATCTGGGGTCTATTTAGGATTAATCTTGGGCTTTTTTCACTGGGGTCTGTTGGGCATTTGGGCTTGCTATGTTATAATTTTTTTTTCTTTTAGATTTTAGTTCAAATTTTTTTTTGGGCTTTTTCTTTTTGCTTGAAAGCCCCAATATATTGTTAAGTAGGACAAATTATGGTGCAAATTTTAATTTTATATAAAAAAAAACTGAGGATGTTCACAAATTTTTTTTGATGGGTAGACAAATATAAAATTTTAAATTATTATATATATATAATTTTTTTTTTTTTTTCAGGTCAGGGTGGGCCTTAATGTGCCACCACCCCTGGTACCATGGCTCTAAGAGGTAGCTTGGTTGTTTTAATGTTTGGACCTATGTTAGATCTGTTATTAGAGCATCTACATCGGTAAAGCTAAAATTTTTAGCATTTAACACCTTAAAAAGCTACTTTATTTATTTTAACACACAATTTCATAACACACCCTACATCAATGGTCTTATTTTTATCATAAGCCAAAAACTATTCATTTTCTTATTAATTTCTTTCTCACTTCCTCTCTCTTTCTCTCTGCCACCAATCCCAAAAAGTGATAAAGTAATAACTTTTTTTTTTATACCACCTTGTTACAGTGAACTACCACAATAGCAAGAAGGCAAAATATTTTGCCTTTGACTCCACCAATATTGGCACTTAAATCAGAGTTTGAGGTGGTAAAATAGTTTTTTTACCACCACCAATGGTGATGCTTTTAGTTGTGTTTTGTTAGTTTATTTGTGTACTTAGTCTAATGTGAACTCTTTACTTCGTTTTATGTACAGTATTCTTTTATATATATATATATATTGTTGGCTTTAATTTTAGCATAGAATGCAAATTATTTATACTAACCTCTCTGGAATGACTGGAAACACGCGTTAAAAAATTCCCAAAAAAGAAAAAAGCTTTAAAAAATCTAAAATTTCCTATCAGAAGGGTTGCAAATGATACTTTAAGTAGAGGATAATAGTTTGCATTTTAAGGGTGGTGATTGCTTTAATCCACAGTGCAAAAACTTCCGAACCAGGGTTTACAATGAAACCAACATAGATTCCTCATTCACAACTTCATTGCAATCGAACTGTCCAAGCACTGGTGGTGACAGCCATCTTGCCCCTCTAGATGTGACCAGTTCAGAATCCTTTGACAATGAATACTTCAAGAATTTGATAAGCAAAAAGGGTCTTTTGCACTCAGACCAACAACTCTTCAACGGGGGTTCCATAGATTCCCTTGTTAACGCTTACAGCACCAACTCGGCAAGCTTCCTAACAGACTTTGCTAATGCAATGGTAAAGATAGGGGAGCTTAGCCCTCTCACGGGCATAAGTGGTCAAATCAGAACAAATTGCAACAAAGCAAACTGAGTTAAGGCACTAGAGTTTGCCGTTTGAGTGTCCATGTATTCTCATTGTTCTTCGCTATTATGTGGTTGGGCAGATAATATAAAAAAAATAAGGGCATTATTGCTCGTGTAATTTAGCTTTCTAGTGACAAAGAAGTGAGTATGAGATATATCTATTAGGTTCTAAAAGTTTAGAACAATTGGCAAACCGTGAGCATAAACTTGTCTAGATATAGATTCCTAGATCTATAGGTTTGATTAGATAATACTCCAGGTGTTACAAGTCAGAACACAAGAACATACAAGCAGCCAAAAGAAGAATTCAAATTCTGTGAAATTCGACCGATCAAAAATTAGATCCGACCGATCGAAAATCGCAGAAAATCAGATTCTGTAGAATTTTAATTAAGCCCAACAGCCCATTATGTGATTAGGGTTTCAGATCTGTTTCACATAGTATATAAAGGAAATCCTAAGGCATGTTTTGAAGAGATTTTGGAGGTGCTCTTGTGAGATCTAAAAGGTATTGTGCATTCCTCTTTCAAAGTCACTATCAGAAATCATTCTCATATCATTAGATCCGGTAGATCTGAAGTTGCTGCAACAAGATCAACAACTGTTGATGATCTAAACCTTTAAGAGTGGTCTTGGAGTCACAAATTGGAGAGTTTGTGTTGCTAAACTTTTGAGTGGGATCTCAAAGTCACAAGCATGGGTGCTTGTGTTGCAGTAAATCCAAGGAGAGAAGGAGTCTGTGGATTCGGAGCTTGCACGTGGTCGTGTCAGTAAGTTACTATTGGAGGTAGCAATAGATTTAGGGTTAAATCTAATTGCAAAATTTTTGATTCTCTTATAATGGATTTGTTTTACCTTGAGGATAGCTAGGTCAAATTGTTTCATATGCTTTTGAAAAATTTAAGCTTGTTGGCTTGTGAAATGAAATTGCAGGATTTCAGTCTCTCTCAGAAGATTGGTGTAATCCCTCAAATACACTCTGCTTCTCATGGTTTTTCACCTACAAAGCCAAAGATTTGTGCTATATGGGTGAGAAAAGACTTGCTAAGATGAGTGTTGTTTATTTGTCCTTGATATAATTCTTTCAATTATTTGTGGACAAGTTTTTATTTATGTTTTAGGTTGTTTTGTTTTTAAAAAAAAAAAAAATCCAAAAACATTGAAAATTTTCAAAAAGACTGTTAGGTTTTTAGATCCTTGTAAACTAGATTGTTTAACCTAATTAATTAACCAAGTGAATACTTAGGTTTATTATTTAGATCTAGGTTAAAACAAAACAATCATATCATACAAAGCAGCAGAAAAGTAGATAACACAACGATATGATGACCTAGGAAAACCAAACCGGTAAAAAACCTGGGGAGGATTTAACCTAGCTATCCTCATGGTAAAAAACAAATCCACTAGAAAGAATTGAAGTTTACAATAAGGCTTAGACCACTAGCATCCTATTGCTACTACACATAGAACTTACTACCACGACCCCATGATAGCTCCGAGTCCACGGATTACTTCTTTCCTTGGCCTTCGCAATACAAGCACCCATGCTTGTGACTTTGAGACTCCACTCAAAATTTTATCAACACAAACTCTCCTGTTTGTGACTCCAAGACCATCCTTGAAGGTTTAGATCACCAGCTATTGTTGATCTTCATGCAGCAACTTCAGATCTACCGGTTCTAAAGATATGAGAGTGATATTCGGTAGTGACTTTGATAGAGGAAGGCATAGAACCTTTTAGATCTCACAAGAGCACCTCCAAAGTCATAATAAAACATGCCTAGGGTTTCCTTTATATACTAGAAGAAGTAGATCTGAAACCCTAATCCTTAATGGGCTTGAACTACTGTTTGGGCCGATTTAAAATTCTGCAGACCCGTGTTTCAATCGGTCGAATCAGGCAGATTTCGAATTCTTCTTTCTGCAGCTTGTATATTCTTGAATCTTGACTTGTATCATCTTGAGCATTGGCTAAAAATACTTATAGACTCTAGGATCTATATCTAGACAAGTTTGTGTTCACGGTTTGCCAATTGTTCTAAACTTTTAGAACCTAACAAAGACAATTCTTGAGGATTACATGAATTATAATATTTCTCTCTTGATTTAGAACATGCTTGATATTGTGGAGAAACATAGAAAGTATGTGTTGTAAAATTGAGTGCATAAGCTATTTCTGATTTTGTATGAGTATGTACTAGGTTGTACATGTACTCATGGGTTAATTAAGAAATTGATATTTCTTGTTTGTGTATCCTTTATAGCTTAGTTGAGCTCTGTTCATGCATTGTTGTTTGCATTTGTTTTTGCATAATGTGTGTTTCTTTTTTTTTTGGTGATAAAAATTTTGAAAATTTAAAAAGATTTTTTGTTTTTGTATTATACATCTTCAAGATGTGTAATTAAGGTTGGCCTTTAAATTTTACATTTCATGATTGTGTACCTTGTTTAGCTTTGATGAGCTTTATTTTTCTGCACTTTGCTAGTTTGTGCTATGTAGTGCTTAGATTGTGTGAGTTGTTTATGGTTTTTAAAAACATGCTCTTGATTTTGAAGTCACATTCTTTTGATTGTAATGACTAAAAAATCCTAGGAGAAATGCATAAATAACCATCTCACCATTGTTACTCACCAATCATGAACACCGGTGTGCAAATCATAAAAGTTGTGCTTGGTAAGGTGTAGCAATTGCACAACAAGATATTTAAGGTGTTGCTATCAAAATAAATAAAAGAAGTAAAAAGCAAAATGAAAAACAAAGAAAAATATACTTCAAAAGAAAAAGAAAAAGCGAAAGAAATAATTTTTTTTTAAAAAATTGCATGGTTGCAAGCCTGTTTTCTAGGAGATGTGGGAGTTATATGATGTAACTCTTTAGGTGATAGTCACTTTCAAACTTATGTGATGAATAATGTAGAAATTGTGCTTATTTTCTGTCTACATATCACCTTGTGAGTATCTCATACACTTACTAGTTGCACACACCACAAGCAAATCTTTGTTAAACTCTGTACATGTGATTGTGTGTCAAGTTTTGTGGCCTTCCAAGATTTAACTTCTTGATGTGTTTAATGCATTTTGGGGGAGTGAGGAAGGAAAATTTTGATGAAATTTGCTATGGTTTGAGTTTTTATTAGAAAAGTTTGGTTTTGTAAAGCATTTGAAATCATGAACATGCATCTCATATCATAAAAACTAGTTTTCAAATGTTTTTGCAAAAAATTTTCCAGGTTTTTCAAAATTTCTAATTCTTTAGGATTTGATCGATTGAACCTATTTTTCGACCGATCGAAAAGAAAAAGAAAAACCTTGTTTTAAGGCTGAAACTCTTGGGTTGCCTTGATTCATTTCGATCAGTCGAATATGTTTTTAAGTGTTTTTTGATTCCTGGCTCGATTCCTTTCAACTGATTGAAACTGGAAAGTTTTTGGTTTTTAGTTTCTTGATCAATCTGTCTTTTCATGTATCATTTTTGTTAGGATTCACATGCATTATATTGTTTTCTTTGTCCATATTGCATTTTTGCAGTCATATCTCTCATTATTTTTCACAAATAACATGCATACACTTTGCTAAATTGGGTACTCAACTTGATTTAAAAATTGATTGATTAATTTTTGAGTTTTGTACATGTTAGTATATGCTGTCTTTCTTGATGTGTGAATTGGTAAAAATTGGAAATATTTTTTTTTTTGAGATATGGTGGATAATAAATGTGCAAATATTTTCTCTAAAACACTTAGCATGTTGAACTTTTATATCATTGAGATCTATATTGTAGTCTTAACTGATTGTGCCTGGAATGTTTGCATGCATCTGTTATGGGTCACATAGTGTCAAGTTTGCTTGTATTGAAAGAAAGAATATTTGTGTTCATGTGTATCCTCAGCTTAATTTTTTTTAAGTCAGGTTTGTGTCTTTTTAGTTTTTCCCCACCTCCTCATTTTCCCCAAAACTGTTTCTATATGAGGGAGTTGCCTCTATTTTCTATAGAGTTTATGTTTTATGGTTCTTTGATTCTCTATTTTCTCTTCTCCTTTGTTGTGTATGTTTTCTGTCTACCTTCTGTTTGGGTTGTCTTTGTCAATACGTGACAAAAAGGGAGAGAAATAGATGAAATTTGAAAAGTTTTTTAACTGTTTTTATTTAGGGGGAGATGAAATTGTTTTTGAAAGGGGGAGAAAATAAAAAGTTTTTTATATATCTAACTTAGGGGGAGAGTTAGTTTGCATATCTGTTATTTTTTTTATCTGTCTTTATTTCTACACATGCATTGATGTGCTCTTGTGAGTGTTTCAAGAAAGACAGGTACATTTTGATCAAGACCTTTTGCCTCTACTTGCAACTTCTAGGTTAGGAGTCTTAGATTGGGATTTGTGATGTAATTGGGCATATTATTGTAATAGGCCTGTTCTTGTATTTGAGCATTTAATTGTGTAAGCTTTGTCATGGATTGCCAAAGGGGGAGATTGTTAGGTTCTAAAAGTTTAGAACAATTGGCAAACCGTGAGCACAAACTTGTTTAGATATAGATTCCTAGATCTATAGGTTTGATTAGACAATGCTCAAGGTGTTACAAGTCAGAACACAAGAACATACAAGCTGCAAAAAGAAGAATTCAAATTCTGTGAAATCTGATCGTAAAAAATCAGATTCTGCATAATTTTAATTAAGCCCAACAGCCCATTGGCCCATTATGTGATTAGGGTTTCAGATCTATTTCACACAGTATATAAAGGAAACCCTAAGGCACGTTTTGAAGAGATTTTAGAGGTGCTCTTGTGAGATTTAAAAGGTATTGTGCCTTCCTCTTTCAAAGTCACTATCGGAAATCATTCTCATATCATTAGATCTGGTAGATCTGAAGTTGCTGCAACAAGATCAACAACTGCTGATGATTTAAACCTTCAAGGGTGGTCTTGGAGTCACAAACTGGAGAGTTTGTGTTGCTAAACCTTTGAGTGAGATCTCAAAGTCACAAGCGTGAATGCTTGTGTTGTAGTAAATCCAAGGAGAGAATGAGTCCGTGGATTCGGAGCTTGCACGTGGTCGTGTCAGTAAGTTACTGCTGGAGGTAGTAATAGATTAAAGGTTAAATTTGATTGTAAAAACTTCGATTCTCTTATAGTGGATTTGCTTTACCTTGAGGATAGCTAAGTCAAATCCTCCCCAAGTTTTTACCTTGAAACGGTTCGTTTCATTGGTTTCCTGGGTCATCATATCATAGTGTTATTTACTTTTCCGCTGTTTTACAAGATATGATATATTGTTGTTTAACCTAGATCTAAATAATTAATCTAAGTAATCACTTGATTAATATATTGGGTTAAACAATCTGCTTTAAGGGGTCTAAACAAACAAACAATATCGAAAAACATTCTTTTGAATTCTAGTTAAGGCCAATTATATTGGCTCTTGATAATTTGATCGAGCACAATACTCAGTGGCGACGCCACGTTGAGGGCAGGGTGTTCCCAGGAACACCCTGACCCGAAAATAAAAAAAATTTTATATGTAATAATTTAAATTTTTTTATTTGTTTACCTTTAAAAAAAAATAGGAACACCCTTAAGCAAAATCAAGAACACCCTCAAATAAAAAAAATTATCTGTTCTACTTTCAAGAAAAAAAAAAAAAAAAAAAAGCCCAAATTTTTTTTTTAACTAAAATCTGAAAAATAAATAAATAAATAATGTAACAGAGCAAGCCCATTACCCAAAGCCCAACATCAATCCTATACAACAGATGGGAAAGCAAACCCAATCTAAAGAAAAAAACAACATATGGCAAGCCCAACAGATGATAGCAAACCCACGGGCCACTAATTCTCAAAAAAAAAAAAAAAAAAAAAAAAAAAACCAAAACCCAACCTAAAGACAGATGGTAGCAAACCTAACCCACGGATGGCAGCAAAAACTGAAATCAGAAACAGAGCTCATCGCCTCCGCCTCCGCCTCAAATACGAGCAACATCGGTCATCGCCAGTCGGATCGAAGATTGCTCATCGCCTCGGCCTCGCCAGTCGGATCGAAGATAGCTCATAGCCTCAGCCTCGCCAGTCGGATCGGAGATCGGAATAGTACAGATCGGATCGGAGATTCCTTCCTCACCAGTCGCCTCGACGTGCTGCCCAGTGCCCAGCCCGACGGCGCCGCCCCTCAGCCTCAGCCTCCCTACTCCCTCAACCTTAAGGTATTTCATCTTTACTTTACACTTTTCTTCTCTCTGACTCTCTCTTTTTCTCTAATGGGTTTTCTCTCTACTCTCTTACTTCTCTCTGTCTCTTTCTCTCTTTTATCTTTTATCTGAAGACTGAAAGTAGGAAAGTGAAGTGAGAGTCTCTCTCTCTTTCAGACTAGATTGGCTGATTCTCTTTTTTTTTTTTTTTTTTGTTGGTGAAATTGCTTAGCTTTATTTTATTTTATTTTTTTTATACGAGCTAACTAGCTAAGGCTTGCTTAGCTTGTAACTGCTTAGTTTTACTGTAACTTTATTAATATTTGTGATTGGCTGATTCTCTTTTTTGTCTTTTAGTGCATTGTCTATTGTGATGGTGATTGTGAATTTCTGATTTTCTGATTGGGGCTTGTCTGTTGAGTGGGGGGAGGGGTGAATGGGGTGTGTGCTAATAGTTAGTAAAAAAAAATAATGAAGCAACTAATAAACAATAATTAATAATTTAATTAACCAATACATTATAAAAGATAAACAAATTAAATTATGTTAGGCTAAACAACAATTAATAATTTTATAATTAATGAAACAACAATATAACAAATTATAGTTTATAAAAGACAAACAAATTAATGAAACAACTAAACAACAATAATTAATAATTTTATTAATATTTCAAATGAACTTATAGTTTATTGTATAGGTAACTTTGTTCATTTCTTTTATTTTCATTTTTTTTCCCTTTGAGGTTTTTTAGTTTACAGAATGCAAACATTTTTTTTTTTAAGCACAAACTTCATGCCGGTCAAATCTTGAATTTCGGCCAGTATTTCCCAAAACACCTGAAATAGACCGGAATGACCCGAAATTTTTTCAAAGTAGAATAGGAACACCCTGGACAAAATTCCTGAAGTCGCCACTGACAATACACAAGTCTTATAGTATCAAAAATCTTTATGTCTCTAGGATTTATGGTCATTTTATTCAGGCTGTCTATTTTATTAACAGAATGTACTCAAGAAACAACAAATTTTAAAGTCTCTTTCATTTAGTTAAGTCTATTTGTTATCCAAAGTGTACGTCCTTTTCAATTCCCAAGTCTTTTTAGTTGTGTTTCAAGTATTTAGTCATGTTATTGAATTTTATTACATGTTTTGATTTTGAAAATGCTAATTTTGATTAATAATTGGAGGGTTGTTCCATGCAAGTTGGTCTAGTATAAGTCCTGCTTCATGTATGTATGGAAATCGAAGAGTGAATATTAAGTGTTACTTT
This sequence comes from Notholithocarpus densiflorus, assembly GCA_030021035.2. Lineage (NCBI taxonomy): Eukaryota > Viridiplantae > Streptophyta > Magnoliopsida > Fagales > Fagaceae > Notholithocarpus > Notholithocarpus densiflorus. The sequence continues at coordinate 1,506,227 of JARYZH020000046.1, forward strand.
GGCTTTTGAGAAAAATAATTTTATTTTTACTGTTATCTTTCAGTGGATTCATATAGGTGGTGAGTTTCTTGCTTTATATCTCTTAGGTGGATTCCTTAAGAGTGTTGTACATTTCTATCCTTCATTTTGTATCCCTTGGGTCCTTTGGGTGGTGAGCTTACTTATCCTTGTGAGTGTATACTTATGTTCCTTTCTTTCTCTCCAAAAAAATCCAGTATCTGTTTGGTATTTGAGTTTTGGTTGTCAAGGCTTATCGTTGTCATTATGGGCATAACGTTGAAGCACCTCCAACTCGAAAAAGAGACCTTCGTGATGTTGAAGTGGCTGATTTATGGATAGAAGTGTAGCAGCTTCAGCAGAGTCTTGAGCACTTTGAACCTTTTGAGCATGGTGATTCTCATCATGATAAAGAGGGTGGATTTTCTTCTAGTGAAAATGAAGATTCTGAACCCCTTTTATCGTAGGGCAGATCTGTGAGATGCAAAAATAGAGAAAAAAAAATGAGCTAAAGAAAACAATCACACAAAACATTATACGTGGTTCGGCAATTTGTCTATGTTTATAGAGTTGTAGTGATTTCATTATTTTTAGGGAAAAATATAAAATAAGGCATTACAATTTTTCTCTCTCAAAACAACACATCAAACCCTAATATGAAACAATAGTATTTATATCCTGCATGGAAGATTCACAATGGGCCTATAGGCCCAAGCTTCCTCTCCATAGACTAAGCCTCAAAACATCTCTCATTAAAATTGTAACACTTTTATATCAAATAAAATCATAATTCAGATCAAACATAACTAGGCTTCACATAGCCCAATATTTACTGTGCTCAATGTCATGCATCAAGTGAAGAGTATTTTCCTCAATTTCATGCTTGAAGGAATCAGGGGGTTCCAATGAGATTGATTGGATGTGAAAGTTGATATTCCCTAGTTTGAAGGGATAATACAACCAGTAGATTTTTAATTGGCTATACTCAATGGAGCAAATCCTTGCTAATGAGGATGTATTAGATTTGGACCCGGTGCAAAAGCTAGGGCTATTGCACCAAGCAATACCCCCTAAATCACTCACAAAAAGTTTCAACATTTTCATCTTTAACCTCTTCTAACATTTAACCTTTTTTTTTTTTTTTAAAACCTCTTTAATCCAATGGCTGATATTAAAAGTAATCTTTCTAACTTTTGATCATAACTATTAAAAAGGAATCGCATGGTGCAATAGCCCTAGCTATTGGGCTATTGCATTTGATCTCAATCTAGGATGTATCATATCATCACATAGTAAAACTTGTTGCCATGAAGTTGAAGAATATTCTTCTTCGTGGTGGAAGAATCTAAAGAACAATGAACTCATGAAGGTGAAAGTTGAACTGTTACTTGGGAAAAGACAGGGAAATAGCCTAAAAAAGAGTTTTTGCTGGACAATTACTGACGAGATATACTTTCCTTAGGTTCCACATTTTCAAGCAAAAAGATACGAAAAGAACAAAACAACACTCCCTCCCAAACCCAATCCCAATCCCCCCTTCGAGGTTTGTGTGGACAAATGAAACTCTTCCTCTTAAGTTTATATAAATGAGTAGATATTTTTTTATTTATTTTATAAATGAAATATTCTATTAGGGAAGTAACCGTGTGAAAGAGCGTATACTTTTCTATTGCATTTATTAGAACTTCAAGAGAAAGTGTCATTTTTTGAAACATTAGGAGAGTGAGTGTCATTCCATGAAACTTCTGGAGTAATCTAAAAAAACAACAAAAACAAAAAACAAACAGAAAAAAACAATAGACATAGTTAGAGCAAGAATCTATCAATACTCAATATTATGTTATACTACCAAAAAAAAAAAAAAAAAATTGTTCCATGTTCTCTTAGCTATATCAATATTCAATCATACAGTAAAAATCCACTTACATTTAAAAAAAAAAAAAAAATTTCTTATAATTGAAATTAGTGAATCAATTGGGGGAAAATTGTAAATGAAATTATATATACATTTTTCAATCCTAAAATTCAAGCATTTTTTAGAATAATGTTTCTCTCTAAACTAGATTGCAAAGAAACTCTTCAAGCTCTTCAAACCCTTCAAACTTATCATATATCTTTGTTGAGGACAAAATTTTCACACCACATGACTTCATTTCATTGGCGACCCGCACCACGTTAACACTATCATGAATTTTGGGAAAATCTCTTTTAAAGCCCAAAATGGTCCATATTCACAAAATGACGCCGAAGCCCATGGTCCAAAACTCATGGCGATATAATCTCATCAAAGCCCATAGTTCGAACTCATGGTACAACATCTCATTTTCGGCTCATGATCCAAGCTCATGAGTCTCATTGGGGGAATTTTGGGAGTCGTGGTTTGGAGGGTCAAGAAGTATGTTCAGTAAAGCTCCAGTGGTTCAAAGTTGATAAAGGAAAACATGTTGCTTGGCATGTCTTCCCCAATTCCCTGAACTCTGACGGGTTAGTGTGCAATAGGTAACATTTGGTAAGCCTCTCATATCACATAACACTTAAAATGATAAAACTCTCCATGCTCTTTACATAAAAATTAATGTCCATCATATAATATAAGTTTTAAAATGTGATTATATCATTTCATATTAATTATATTATTATTTTCATTTAAATCAATCCCAAGCACATGGCTAAATATATATTAATATCTCATATCTAGCATTAAATGCTCTCATTTCTGTCCAAGATTTGGTTAAAATACAAAGAGATCATAATTACATCTCTAAAACTTCATCAAATATCAACCAACTAGTCTATTACTTACCAAAATTATATATGGACTAAACATATAATTTTTCAAAAGAGGAAACTTAGCCAAAAATACTAGCAACAACTTCAGCGGAAGTTGCAACAGCTCTAGCAGAAGCTGCAACAGCTCATGCAGAAGCTGCAACAGCTCCGGTAGCAATTGCAATAGCTCCAACAGCAACTTAGGTAGTTGACACATGTCCTAAAATGACATCACTTGCCCATTAATGCCCAATCCCAGCAGCTTGCTGTCATACCCAAAGAAATAAAGATCCCATAAAAGAAATCCTACCATTTTAAGCTAAGATCCTTAGCCTCTAGCTGTAGTACCAGAAATAGAAAGGTCCCATAAAGGTTATCTTACCATTTTTAGCCAAACCATGAATTTAATGCCAAATATTTTCCTCCAGCAAAAGATATCATTTAGATGACATCATCCAGCAGCTATAGTTGTGACTGACAGCTGTAACAGCAGCTCCAGTAGCATTAAAGTCTCAAACTTTCTTCTTTTGGCTAAAAAACAAAAACCCACTAATGAAACCGCTTACTTTGTCAAAGACTTTTCTTTATTTGCTAAATTTTCCTTCAACTAATTTTAATATAGTTACATACTTGGCTCTATATAAAGAGGACCAAGCTACACACTAAAAAAGGGGACTATCCATCCCTCTCTCACCTCCTTATTCTGAAACTTCATTCACTTTGCTGCCATATCTCTAAACATCTCTATATCTTTCTTCATCTCTCTTAAAAAATCCCTCTTCTTAGATAACATCTATTACACACACTACTACCCATCTCTCCCACACTTTAATATTATGAAACTTCATCATTTTGCTGAACAAAAACACATCTCCATCTCTTTCTCTATTTCTCTTACAATACCTCTCTCCTTAGAAAGCAATATAACCCATGACATAACACAAAAAACCACTCCAGCAGTAACTATAAGCTCATGTATTTACTATATTTAACTTTCATATTATCTATCTCGTACTTCCATATATTTCACAAATACATTCCTCACAAACTATCTATACATATTTCTCACATATATTTCTAATCTATCTTACAAACACCATATCTCACAAAACATATATAAATATATATATATATATATATCTTACTATCTCCATACATCTTAAAAGATGCCAAACACTCTTCCAAGAACATATTACAAAAGCTCTTCTCATGAAACACATACGAACATCAATATTAAGGCATTTCTCATAAAAGGCACAAAGACTTCATATTAAAGTCATTCTCATTGAAGACATACATTTCTAATACTTAAAGCTATTCTTATGAAAGGCACAAACTTATAAAATTAAAAGCCCTTCTTATGGAAGGCAATATCACTCATACTTGACTGAAAACTAAAAGAGCATTACATGGGGAAAATCATTTAAGTGCATGATAAAGGGGATAAACTTAACCAACCTATGCACATGGCTAGACATATTCTCTCTCCCTCCAGTTGCACCAATTTTTCCCTTTCAATCATGAAGTCACCATGAAAGGACTCATAATATCATACCACACTGCTGGACTCACTTCATCATGCTGCTGAAATATTATAAGTCCACTGCTATTATACGGCTGGAGCTACAAACTGTGAAGATAAGTCATTATATTTTTTATCTCCAAAATTATACTATTGAGTATATTTTAATTCATTATCATTGTACTGTTGTACTTATATTATTCTGCTGCTGGAATGTTATCAGCTCACTAACGCTATACAGCTGGAGCCACAAATCATATAAAGAACAAAGTGATGCTGTACAGCTGGAGTCAGAAACATACAAGATAAGTCAAAATCTCTCTATCTTCAAGATTACATTATTAAGTATATGTTAATTCATTGTTATTGTACCGCTGGATGCAAGTTACTTTAATATTATCTCACTGTTTAATAAACATGATCTCACTAATACTTCATTAATGAACATACATATTAATAAATCGATTTACCACCATTGCACATATATTATTTGGACATAAACCACCACTGGACACAAATTTTTTGGAAATGAACTACCATTGGACATATATTATTTGGACATGGACCATTGTTGGACATACCTTATTATGTTGAACATGAACCATGAACCACAGCTGGATATGGACTATTGGACTCATCCCATTATCGGATATATGACATTTAATTAACCACTTTCTAATATTGGACATCACTTAATAAACATAATAATAACGTATCAACTCACCATTTAATCAAAGCTATCATGCTAAGCATATTATTTATATATTTTAACCATTATCATGATTTTAAGACTTCGGGCCTTATCTATCTTGTAGGCTTAAAATGCACCGGAAGCCATTGGACTATGTAGCCCAATGTCGAGTTCCAGATTGGACTCCCCAAAACAAATCCGGGCCTAGCAAAGTCACACCCCCAGCGAAAGGCACATGGCTACGTGCAAAAAACCGCCCCGACAATTTTTTTATTGGATGTTGATTATGAAAATCTAACCGTTAGATTGCATGTTTTTTATGCTCTTAACATGTTTGTCAAATTTCTTTTAAATTGGATGTTATTTACTATTTGATCAATAAACTTATTTTTTATGCATAATTTTAGACCATAAAAACTTGAAATTTAAACATTTGATTAATGTCATAGCAATTATCTTTGATTTTTTAGAAATTTGTGCACGCATGAAGGATATAATAAGAACATGCAATCCAATGATTAGCTTTTCAAAATTCACACCCAATAAAAATATATAGGAGAAGTTTGAAGGATTTCTCTCCCTAGTTTGAGAGAAACCATTTTTTTTAATCCGCTGCCCTTGGTGCGTTAAGGACCTAGAGGAATTAGTAGTCTATGGACAGCATGATTAAGGGCTTAGAGGAATTAGTAGTTTGTGGACGGCATGGCAAGTGTTGTGGACGGCATGGCAACACTTAAAGATTGTTGACCCCTTCATATGGAATCACCACTTGAACTTAGAAAACGTTAACTAAAAAAATTCATTTCTTTATTTATTTTAGTGTAAATGATTGGGTGGCATACCAGAGGAATTAGTAGTCTATGGACAGCATGATTAAGGGCTTAGAGGAATTAGTAGATTGTGGACGGCATGGCAACACTTGAAGATTGTTGACACCTTCATATGGAAGCACCACTTGAACTTAGAAAACGTTAACTACAAAAAATTCATTTCTTTATTTATTTTAGTGTAAATGATTGGGTAGCATACCAGAGGTCTATTTTGATTTGAAGGTGATGCATTATTTTGCTATTTGGATTCGGTCATATGCGTGTGTTTTGCAAGTGCAACTAGGCTTTTTTTTTTTAACTTAATCCTTAACTCAATGTCACATTATCCGTCCTGACCACAAATTGCCTCCACATTCTCAAGTAGTGCACTAATGCTAGCATCTTCTTCTCCTGGACCACGCCTTTCGGTTAATTTTGAGACGTCCTAAGAGGCCAAATATAACTTTTAAGACCTAAACTCTTAACTCTAATTACATAATTATATGTTTTTTGAAATATGGGTCTGCCTACGCATACAAAGTAAGATAAATAATATTACATACACAAAGCTCATCTCTAAACGTCAAGATATTAATGAACTGCATGGCTATTTTGTTTTTGGTAAAACATGATAGGGCAATAGGCTTCATGATATGGTTTGGTTATTATTTGATTATATGGGTAAAACGTGTCTTGTTAAAACAAGATTTTGTTTTGTTTTTGTTTTTTGGGAAGAGTGTTAAAACAAGTTGATTCATTTATAGATAAACTCCATATATAATCCATTTTGAGTTGAACGCGTCTAACTCCTTTCCATGTGCATGGAATAATTATATTGCACATTGCGCAACACATATTTGAATCATTTTACAATGTAGAAAAAGAAAACTTTGAATGTGGTCTCTACATGGAATGCTAGCAAACAAGTCTACCACTATAAAAGCAAAGCGTGTGGAGTACGGCTGTACTGGTGGCCGTGGAAAATCTCACTCCGGCCGTTCTCTTTGTTTCACATTAGTCCAAGTGTTAAAAAAAAAAAAACCATATATTCCTCACGAGACGTATTAACTAAAAATGGACAAGAGCCAATTTTATTTTAGAGGAGGACAAAAATAATAAGAAAATGTGTAAAAGTTATAAGAGTGGTGTGAATTAGTCTATTTCCAAAAAGAGTCTTATAATTCAGCCAGTTAATAAATTACAAAAAAAAAAAAAAAAAAAAAAAAGTGGTGTGCTATTTTTTTTAATTAATTTTTTGGGATAATTTTTGGCGGTGGACTAATTAAATAACACTATATCCTTCAATTAGTTTATTTTACATTAATTTTGTGTGAATGTGTGTGTTTTTGGGGAAAAAAAAAAATTTAAGGCGTAATACTTTTATTAACAAAAGACGAAACATGACTAGATCTAGATCACAGATAAGCCCACGGTATTTTTTATTCCGTTTTCAGTATCTGTTTGGATCACTTTTTGATTCTTTGCAACAGCAGAATATATACTAGTCTTCCAAAGTTATTTATTTATAATGGGTTCAATGAATCCTAGACTTTCTCTTTTTTTTTTTTTTTCTTTTTTTTTTTTTTATTATTATTTTTTTTAAAGAAGATAAATAAGCTAACTGAGTATAAATTCTACGTAATATATAGTATTTTAAATTTTAAGTTTGTGAAATAATTGAGTTGGTAATAGAAAACTAAGGATAATATATGCTTGGATGTAATTAGTTTGTATTTTGTAGCATTGACAGCTACGGCAGCCTTTGCCAGCCATATCCAAGAGAGCTCATTTAGTGTATGTTTGGATAGTGATGAAATGATTTTGTAAGCTACATCCAGCGTTTTTGTGTTGGTCCCGTGCACTGTTCACGAGACCCGCAAGTACGGATTTTAGCAAAATCAACTTTAAAACTGAGTCTCATGATACTATTTACACATTTAAAAATTATTTTGCTACAGTGTTTTCAGTTTTTAGTTTTTAATAATAAGCGGTTTCTAATCACACCCTTAGTTTTAATTGTTTTTGGAGAGTAATTATACTTTCATAAACATGTAATTTTTCTTTTATTTTTTTATTATGGGTATCAAATTTGAAGTTTTTCTTCTTCTTTTTTGTTGACTTTTTCCCCTATTGGAACACAACTTTTGTATAAACAATCACTTTTCGTTGGTCTAAAGTTTTGACTAAATTACTATTGGGTATTTTGAATCTTCCGGAAAAAACTCTAATGAAAATGACCATTCAATTATTGTCCAGTAATTAAATAACGATAGCTTTACACACACACATGAGCTTAAATAAACAAGAAGATCTTAATCTACTATCCTAATTGAATTCCATTTTGAAATGGATTCAATTCATATTCCGAATTATATGTAATAAATCTAAATGTATATCGAATATTAGATTTTTTAAAATTTTATATAAAATAATGCTTTATACATTATTAGATTCAAGAAATAAAAAAATCTTAAATGTGAAAGGATATTATCCATTTCATTTGAAATGGAGAGGATTGTATTCTCTTGGCTCCACTTACTTAAAAAGTGCAATAAAAATGTTTATAGTATAAATTATACACATATTTATTGCATTTTTAAAATTAAAAAAAAAAAAATTTCATTCCAAAGCAAAGGTTTGACTCGGTGCGCTTGAAAAATGCCATGCAGGGAGATCTGCTCTTGTATAAAACTATAAATACACGAGAACTCTACTGCATTAACCACAAAACAAGCGAGAAAGCCTTATTCTTTATCTGCTTCTTTATATCATATCATTATCATGGCTCGCTATTACTCTATCCCATCAATTCTCACTACAATTAAGTTCTGCCTGTTATTCCCACTTCTTGTGGGGATGGTCTCTGCTCAGTTGTCCTCTGATTTCTATGCAACATCATGCCCTAATGCCCTTTCCACCATTAAATCGGCTGTAGAGTCTGCAGTGTCAAGTGAGGCACGTATGGGAGCATCCCTGCTCCGCCTTCACTTTCATGACTGCTTTGTTAATGCAAGTCATCTCTAACTTTCTTCTTCTTCTTTCTGCAATATCAATCTACATATGTTTGCATGTTTTGTGTGTGTATAGTGGGGTCGTGTTTCTAAAAGTAGCATTAGGAATACAATATATTTGACAACTTTTTCGCTTGTGACTTGTTATGAATAGGGCAATATTACTTTCATGATTTATCATGGAAATCACTTTTATTATACACCAATCACAATAAATCATTAAAAAAAATTTAAGAAAATTTTGTATCACTAAATTTATTTACATATTAATTCATGTAAAAGTTATATCATAGTAATATATAGATTATAGAGTATTCTAACCATCCAAATCAGGGATTTGGCAATATGAGTATAATTACCTGTTTATGAGGATACTGAGGTTCAACAGTTCAAGTACAAAGTGAATCTTGTGTACATAGATTGATGATTGAAGTGGATTGGCATAGCCCAGCAATAAGTTATAAGGTCATTTGTACCCATGCTAAAGTCATTTACAGGCCCATAATATAGTTTCATGAGAACGTAAAGTATAAATTCCATGCAAATTGGAGAGTGTCTCTAGTTGATTATATAAGAAACTAAACTATATTTGTGTTAATGGATCGTTGAACTTTCATTTTGAATAACATTTTGTAACAGGGATGTGATGCATCCGTACTATTGGATGATACAACAACTGGCCAAGGAGAGAAAAATGATGCTCCGAATGCTTCTCTAAGGGGTTTTGAAGTGATAGACACTATCAAATCTCAGTTAGAGAATTTGTGCCCCGGTGTTGTGTCTTGTGCTGATATTTTAGCCGTTGTTGCAAGAGATTCAGTTGTTGTTGTAAGAAAGAGCTCAAACTTTTATATTACTTATTAATTTTAACCACAAGTTTATTTCCATGAGTTTATTTGGTTTTAAAAAATAAACCGGATACAGTACAATGTTACATTAAAAAAATGCCAAGTTTTAAAAAAATTGTACATAAATCAAATAAACTTCATAATTAAAATGAAGATAAGTTGTGGCAATAGGTCAAAGCTATATTGACTTCATTATTAAAACCTTGTTCTTTTGATGTCATTTGCATCATATTGTTGGTTTTAATTCAGCTAAGTGCACCTATTTGGAGTTGGCCTGTTGATTTGGGCAGAAGAGACTCCATCACTGCAAGTTCTGCTGCCGTTAATTCCAACATCCCTAGTCCAACCTTAGATCTTAGTGGCCTTATCAACGCCTTCTCAAACAAAGGTTTCACTGCCAATGAAATGGTGGCTTTGTCAGGTAGGTTAAATTCTTAGTAACTCTAATTATATCCCACTAGTGGTGTTTAAAATCTCGTATAATAGGTTCCAGTTAACTCGATTAGTTAAGTCTCAAGCATTCAACTTTTCACGCTTTATATGGAAGAAAAAAAAATTAGACATGTGACAAAGTGTAATTGATAAAGAACAAAGTTAAGCGTGGAACATAGGGTTTTTATCTTGTCATCAATTAAGGAATCTATGGTCAAATCCTAAAAATATAAAATAAGAAACCAATTGATTTCTTGAGCCGATGGTAATCAAATAATAACGGATGCTATAGATTTCAAATTATATCGTCACTTAAAAGAAGCCTTTGTATGAAATGACACCCACTATAATTTGTTCAGGATCTCACACAATTGGCCAAGCAACTTGTGGAAACTTTCGAACCAGGATTTACAATGAAACCAACATAGATTCCTCATACGCAACTTCGTTGAAATCAAACTGTCCAAGCACTGGCGGTGACTCCAATCTTGCCCCTCTAGATGTAACTAGTCCAACATCCTTTGACACTGCTTACTATACGAATTTGATAAACAAAAAGGGTCTCTTGCACTCGGATCAGCAACTCTTTAGCGGAGGTTCCACTGATTCCATAGTTACCAATTATAGCAACAACGTGGGAGCCCTCATAACAGACTTTGCCAACGCAATGGTGAAGATGGGAAGACTGAGTCCACTCACAGGCACAAGCGGCCAAATAAGGAAAAATTGCAGGAAAGCCAACTGAGTAATTGAGGCACTAGAGTATGCTGTTTTAGTGTCCATTTTTATTGTTCTTCACTTTTTTTTAGTTGAAAAAATAAAGACATTATTGCTCGTTTGAATTAGACATTATTGCACAAGTTCAGAGAAATATTGGCATATGTATGACACGAATTGTCCATCATGCATTGTATATATTCCCAGATCTTGGCTCAAGTGGAGTGATTAATTATATTGTAGTATTAAATTCAAATGTTGGGTCGAATTGTAATTCCTTATAGATCACCATGTGAACAAGTGACTGGGAGTATCAATTTGTGTTGACGGGTGGCATTCATATCACCATCCGACATTTCATTATCATCAATGTTCTCGTTCAATATACGAGGTTCTCCATGATTATACCAATTAATGTAAGATTGCATAATCCCACGATGAAGCAAATGGATACGCACAGTATGAGGAGATTGTCGATAGCAATTTACACAGTGAATACACGGGCACGGAATATTACCACTCAAGTCCACAACCACTCTTGCAAAATTAATAAATGCATTGACCCCTTCAATATATGGATGGCTTAATCTGCCATCGGGTGTCTTACCCATTGTCATTCAACTTTTATCCATGTTTGACTACAATTACAAGATGAATGTTATTTTAGTAAAATAAGGACAACTCATGTATAATGTATTCTAACATCTAAGTCTATAAGCTACTTAGATAAAGTTCTATCCCATTCATGAATGCACAAGTCTATATTAATACTTAAACATTCCCAATATTAGTTTAAACCACCTTATAACACCATGCAAGCCACTCGTATAATACCATGCAAGTCATCCGCTTGCTCCAACACAACAACCCACCACAAAACCAATCACAAACATCACAAGTATAGAGTGTTTACAAGTATTGAAATCAATTAAAGTACTATTCATCACATCTAATCAACAAGGTCCATTCACATTTGCAGGAAATTAAAAACACTCCCAATATGAATTTAAATCACCTTATAACACCATGCCAGTGACCCGCTTGCTCTAACACAACATACCACCACAAATCTAATTTCCAACATCACAAGTATAGAGGTTTACAAGTATTTAAATCAAAGAAAATACTACTTTTCACATCTAATCAACAATACTCATTAACATTTGCAAGAAATGAAAAACACTCCCAATATTAGTTTAAACCACTTTATAACATCATGCAAGCCACCCGCTTGCTCCAACACAACATACCACCACAAATCCAATTTCCAACATCACAAGTATAGAGTTTTACAAGTATTTAAATCAAAGAAAACACTATTTTTCACATCTAATCAACAATACTCATTCACATTTGCAATAAATGAAAAACACTCCCAATATTAGTTTAAATCACCTTATAACACCATGCAAGCCACCTGCTTACTCCAACACAACATACCACCACAAATCCAATTTCCAACATCACAAGTATACAATTTTATAAGTTTTTAACTAGAATTTACTTACTTTGCTCAAGCTAAGTTTACAACTTTCAGAAAAAATCCAAAGTTACTGCAAACAATGTGTATTTAGTCTGCAAAAGAAAAGTTAAATTTATAAGTACAAAAGTTAAAGAAAAGCTTGTAAAAGCTCATTAAATACCAGAACCTAATCCTAGGAATCAATTTAATAAAAGCTCTTAATCATATATGACAATGAACACCCATGTGGGGGTATATGTATATTACCTAAATCTATAACTTTTCATTTATCTAGATAAATTTCAGATCGTAACCAAATCTCATAGTACCTTTCAATCAAGATGGAAAGCTCAAATTACACCTATTATGCATCAATTTAAACTTTTATGTTAAGTACATATATACCCAAATCCTTAAACTTCTACCTTAAAGTGCATTGGCAGTATTTAAAGTAATATTAAAGTGCTTCTATTTAAACTAACCAGTGCCATCATGATCCTCATCAATTCTAGTGTTAAATTCTTATGGTTCAATTCTTATGGTTCCCATTTTGATTAAAATTCTGCAACAAAGTTTACACCTTTACTTGTACACTACATATATCTAACACTAGTATCAATGTGGAAACCAAACCAAGAGAGTGAGGATCCAAAACTAGAATCATCCAAACAATAAGAACCATAGAAATCTAAAAGAATTACAGCAATTGATAAGTACATATATAAGAAACTTTCTTCGCAACCATTACACAATAAATATCAAATACCCAAACTAAACAAAAATGCATATACTCATTACTGTATCAAACAAAAAAATACCCAAAGGAACTAGAATCATTAAACAAAAAAATTAACATCAAGCATTTAGAATCATTAAACAAAAATACCCAAAGGAACTAGAATCATTAAACAAAAATTAACAAAAAAATTAACTCAAAAGGAAAAAAAAAAAAAATACCCATTACACATTTGGGGGTGGGAGGCGAAGGGTCGCCGGTTGGGTGGAAGGTGAAGGGTTGCCGGAAGCGTCGCTGGATGGTGCGAAGGATGAAGCGTCGCCAACGATCAGCAAGCTGAATCGTCGCGAACGGCGAGCTAAAGCGTCGCGATTGGCGAGCTGAAGAGTTTGAATCGTCATGAATGGCGGCACGGCAAGCTCGATCGGTGGCGATGGCTGAGATTGGGTGAAACGGCTGTGAGGGATAGAGTGAGGGAAAAAGAGAATCGGGTGAGGGAGGGAAAATAAAGTGGGAAAATAAATTGGGAAAAAAAAAAAAGGGTGCTGAAGTGTTTTAAGTATTAAACTTTTAGTGTCAACTTGTATGTCGTCACTATAGGCTACCTTTAGCGACGGAAATTCGGATTTGTCGCTGATACTCCCATCTGATTTTATGTTCCTATTTTTAGTGACGACTTATTTTCGTCACTATTTGTCACATTCAGCGACGAAATTAGTTTCGTCACTAATAGTGTTCTTAGCAACACCTTTAGCGACGAAAGTTTTCGTCACAAAAAACTTAAACTTTTAGCAACGAAATAATTCGTCACTGTAGATGAATTTAGTTTGGCGCCTTTACTTCAACACAACATATAGCAACGAAATTTAATTTTTGTCACTAAAAGTTACTAATTTTTTTATAAATAGCGACGAAATATAAATTTCGTCACTATATGGTACCTTTTTGTGACGAAAAAATTTTTCTCACTAAAATTCTTCACTGAAATTACATTTTGTTGTAGTGGTTAGTCACGTACTAGGAGCTGTGCAATAAAAGGAGAGATTGTCACTACAGAACAAGTCCAATTAGGTATTGGGGTAAGGGTTCAACTGTAGGTTGATATAAGGTACTGGGATTCCTTTACTTGTAACCGCTTGTTGTGATAATAGTGAATTCTCGGGAGTGGTGACCTTAAAATCACTTGGTGGGGTTTTTTGCCGTGTAGGTTTTCCTCATTCGTAAACAAATCACTGTGTCAATTTAATTTCTGCTGCATTTAGTTATTTGGTGATTTGTTTGTGCTACCATGCAGATTGCATGCTAATTGAATTAATTAATTAACTTGGCTAATTAATTTGTTAATTCATCACAAGGGGTCAATACATTCTAGGCCTATCAGTATTATTTTATTCAACATATTGCATTATAAAAAATGATAAAACTAATTAGCTACTGTCATTATGGAGTAGTAGTCTATAGTTTTACGTATATAAAGAAATGAAATATATAGAGTTTATATTTATATATGTAAACATTCACATTAAGTAAATAATATATATATATATATAAAGGTTTAAAAAAAAGTATATGTATGGTTTTTATTAACTTAAAAGATAATGAAAAACTAACTGTTAATAAATAATAATTAAAACAGTAATATTATCATGCGCAACCTGCAAGTTTGCGACTAGTTTTTTTTTAATACCTCTCTAACAGTAGGTAAAAATACGTCTTTCTACCATTTATTTAAGAGCTAGCTCCCCCCAAGAGAAAAGCTTGGCCCCCGTCCAGTGTGTCAGCCATAGAAGTTCCCTCACCCTAACTCCCTTTTCACTTTTGTGTCTTTGACTCTTTTTCCATTCCTCTTTTAAGTACGTAAGCCATGTGCCAACATAATTTTATATAATTCTTTTTTAGCTGAGACCATATCTCATAAATTTTCAAGGACCTACGTTATACTAGTGTAGTAGTGTGAGAATTATAGAGACTGTGTGGGTAAAGTAATGGCGGTAACTAGTGCTAAGGGAGGCCTTTTATTATTTGTTTTCTGTAGCTCTGGATGCTAACGTACCTATTACTTTGTCCCAATAATTTTTATTTTAACTTGTTCTACAGAATTAAACAAAAAAACTTTGTTTTGAATTTAATTGTTCTTAAAAATGATAACATTGTTTGTATTTTATTGGTCATGGTAAACCGGTGTTGAATATAATTAGAGAATCTAATGTACTATATTTAATGTACTGTACTTAAGTTTTGCCCTAATAAAGGAAGACATACACACACACAAAAGTTATTACTTTGGATTTAATAAATATATTTTTAAACTAATGCAGAAAGACATGCATGTATGTATGTATGTATGTTGTACTTTGGATTTTCATGAATTGTATGTCAATATGAGACTTTCAGCTCGGCCCCATACAAAAATTCCTAGCTG
Organism: Notholithocarpus densiflorus; assembly: GCA_030021035.2. Classification (NCBI taxonomy): domain Eukaryota; kingdom Viridiplantae; phylum Streptophyta; class Magnoliopsida; order Fagales; family Fagaceae; genus Notholithocarpus; species Notholithocarpus densiflorus. The sequence continues at coordinate 1,521,643 of JARYZH020000046.1, forward strand.
TGCCCTGATTGTATTCACTATCAATCTACAATCATAAAATTTACAATATTGGTTGCAGGTCATTCAAACCAGGCGCCCCCCCCCCCCCCCCCCCAAAAAAAAAACTATTATATGTTCGAATCAAACCAACAAAGATCCAACAAACAAATCCCACACCACCCAACCATTACGCAAAGTAAACTTCCCTAACAATTCGTGGTTGTATTTGCCCACACCACGACACACATACCATTGAGAATTGGGGCCTAATAGTTTACAAGACATGGGCCACAATCTATGAGAATAGACATAATCCTTGAACATGGAACCTTCAAAGGTTTTCAAAGCTCAGTACCGCTGGGCTTGGCCTCGAATTGAATAAAATACGTTATTCCACTATTGGGCATCAACTGGATCTTCACTAGTCTCACAAATTCAAAATTTGTACCCTACACTAATTGTTCAAAATCAAAGAATTAAGAAAGAGTTATAAAGCATATATAGATGAATATTAAGAAGAAGAAATAAACCTTAATTTCATTGTAGTGCTTTAACAACGTCTGTCCATGGAGAGAAAATTCATTTCGTTCTTGCTCACAAAGCTGAGAAACAAGCAAATTTAATTGAAAACCTTCTTCTTCTTTTTTTCTTTTTGGTTGATAAAAGACATAAAACTTTATTTAGAAATAAAAGCAACAGATACATTATGAAGAAGAGCTTGCTCTAGAAAACAAGGACTCCTGCACCATATTCACCTGCTTCTAATGGTGTGGCTGAAAGAAAAAACAGAACTTTAATTGAGTTAACAAATTCCATGTTAATTAAATCTGGTGCACCTTTACATTTTTAGGGTGAAGCTATTTTAACTGCAGAGCAACTCCTGGGGGGGGGGGGGCGTGGGATAGGGCAGGGGGTTGAGTGCAAGAGTGGTTGTTTGAGGAGAAGGGGTGTGGGACACAATCTATATTGGGATTAGATTTTGCTTTTGTTTTTTGATGGATATCAGGATCAGATATGCCTTTGCCTTCTTCTTCTTCAAATTGACGAGTGAATTCATCGAACTCTGGAAAACTTATGTCCTCATAGTCCACGTCTGCCATGATTCGATATTTGAAACCAAAAGAGAGAGAGAGAGAGAGAGAGAGAGATGTAACAAAATATGGAAGCAAAAAAAAAAAAAAAAAAATCAAAACAAAAGGGAAACTGACCAAAAAAATTACAAAGGAAGTAACATACAAGCCCTACCTCTATCACCTATGTACAGATTTATCACTCCTTGTGTCAAGTTTTGGCACAGAGCACATGTACACATTATTTGTATTCATTCACACAAATGCATGTTTTGGACACAAATCTCAAACACACAGCTCAGACAATGCACAGTACAATAGAGAGATGCACCCAAGTACACATAACATACAGACTTAAGCCGCATCAACATGTCCAAACCCAAGGCAAGGGCAAAACCCAATCAGACTGACACACACACCAACACATGAACAAACCCATTTCAAATTAAACCCTAAAACAAAACCCAAATTTTCAAACCCTAGCAAGCAACCAAGTGGAAATTCAATCCACAAAGGAGGAGAATAGAGAAATAAAATAGCAAATAGAATTGGTTTTGATCAACGGTCAAATCCCTAATTAGAGAACAGCAAACAAGAAGAATAAAAACATAGGTAAAAAGAATTCACGGTACATAACCAAAGCAATCACAAGGAAACCATTTGAATAAATAAGTCAAAGAGAGAGACAACGGGAAATATACCTGCTGTTGTAGCCTCCTGGATCTTGATGCTACTTGCATTACACCCAGAATGGCAAGAACGTGGTCATACCGAAATTCTTGAGGTCTGGGGATCAATTATCTAATCTCTTTCAAGACATGGAAGCATTTGGCAAGTTGAAAATGGTATTTAAATTTTCATTTGGCATTTTTAATTTGATGAAAAGAATACATGACCTTGATTAGTCAATTGAGGATCCATAGCTGACCCTAAAATTTTAAGACTAAGATATAAATTTTTATCTTAGGAATGAATTTGCGCAATCAAGTTTCATGGAAATTAGAATGGAAGAAAAGGCATGCTCTTGGATGTCAAACCCCCCTACCACTCTTATGTATTTTTATTACATGCATTGGATTGAGATCTCAATTTGTATACATAATGCTGAAAGTTAGGACCATAAACCCATACAACCTCTTGTAAAACATAAAATTTGTGGCATTGGACATAGATAGTGGATTGGTGTTACCTTCTTCTGTTAGGTTCTAAGACTTTAGGAACTAATGTATTAGAACTTCAATTTGTATATGTTGGCAAACCATGATCAAAACATTTAATCTAGGTTTAGACTTGCTCAAAGTTTGGTTTAATGTAAGTTTGGAATCTAGTAATTGCAGGAAATTACTATTCAATTTCTGCAAGGCTCGATCAATCGAAAATTAGACTCGATCGATCGAGAATCGTGGATCAACAATTTTTTAGAAAATTCTCAAACCAGCCCAAGCCCATATGACGTGTAGGGTTAATTGTTTCACTTCAAGTATAAAAGGAAAAACCCTAGCTACGTTTTAAATGGTCTTTGTTGAGTTGTGTGTTGAATCTTTTGTGAGATCTGAGAGGTGTTTACCTTCAAACACACACATAGAGCTGTCAAGATCAAGATTTACATCAAGAACTTGATGGTTGTTTCAATTGCTACATAAAGAACTTTCAAGAAAATCTAAAACCTTTGAGTGGAGTCTCAAAGTCACAAGTATGAGAACTTGTGGTTGCTGCAGATCAAGGAAAGAAGTAGTCTGTGGACTCGGAGCTGTCACGTGGTCGTGGTAGTAAGTTTTCTACACGAGGTAGCAATAGGATGTTAGTGGTCTAAGTCTTATTGTACAAACTTCAATTCTTTCATAGTGGATTTGTTTTTACCTTGAGGATAGCTAGGTTAAATTATCCCTAGGTTTTTTATAAGTTTGGTTGGTTTTTTATAAGTTTGGTTTTCCTGGGTCATCAGATCTATGTGTTCTTTACTTTCAGCATTATATTTGTTTTACACATATTTGTTTAACCTAGATTTAATTAACAAACTTGTTAATCAACTTGGCTTAATATTAGGTTAAACATATTGTGTTAAGGGGTCTAAAATCTTAACATCTTCAGAATATTCTATAGAAATATCTCATTTTTTAAAGATTTTAACTTGTGTTGTTTGTTAGGTAGGATACAAAGTCGCAACACCAGCTTGTCGGAATATTGGGAAGGTGAGTCAAATTTGTTTGCACCAACCATTGTACATCATTATCTATTCTACGAGGATAATGACGAGGGCACACATCTTATGCATACAATAGTACACATGCCAATGTGACAAGCACACATTTGAGTGTACAAATATGTGTAATTGGGTGTGTGAAATAAACAGTCATTCTACAATCACCTACAATTTTTCATGTCACATTTCTAGGTGCGGGGTTATAGTTTTAACATTAATTCAGGAGCCATTGAATCACTGGAGCTTGATTCATTCGGAAACTCATTATTCTGTCAAGTTTTGTAGGTGAACTAAAAAGGCAAATGCCAAATATTTGAGTGCAGACTACAAGCAAATTACTTTTTACCATTTTGAAATACTCTGTGGCCTGTGCTTACATGTTTTGTAGTTAATTATCTGGTTCGATGTGTCTTATATCGACAATATACCTTTGTTAAAAAAAAGGTGTTCTCTGTGAAATTTAAATGCAATTTGCTAGTAATTTCAGGTTAGTACCTAGCTATGCGCTCTTTGTGGAGGATCAAAGATGTGCTGGAAGTTATACCTGATGCAGTTGTTATGTATGAAGCTGCAGCCTCATGCATATAGAGACTAATAAAGGCATTTTTCCATGCATAATGAAACCGCCTATCTTGCTCTTGCTCTGTGGTATGCTTTATTTTTAATCAGATACATGCATGCATATATATATATATATATATGCACAAGTAAAGAGGAATGCATGGAAGCACACAAAATTGATATCTTGCCTATGCTTTTGTATGATTATAACAGCTTATATGGCAAGCATACAATAGATGCATGGAGTTGTCTATTAATTTTCTTACCAATAACTGGATATAAATGTATATTTCCTTTTGTCATTAGGTAGTTCAATGAGGCTCATATCTTATTTCTGTGAGCTGCTTGGGAGATACATGAAGTGAACTTTTCCAGCCTTATATCAAAGATAACATTATGAGCTAAATGGGATTTAAGGTCTCCCATGGAGCTCTCCCAAGTTAAAGAAGCTGATGTTGACAAATATTTGATCACCCCTAGTTAAATTATCACTTTTTTTTTTCTTAAATTAAAAATCCACCAAAGTACTAATCCCTCTATTTCCTGTAGCAGGGTTTTTTGCGCACCCAAAATGTGACTTCTGTAGATGAGCATGGAGAATATCCTGACTTTGAAAGACCTTCTAGATTTGAACAGGGTCAGAGCATAAGAAGAAGTTATGGTAGCCAGAGATTCAAACCAAGGAATAGGGGAATTGAGGATGATTACTTGTGATCTTCAGGGTTTACCTGCTGGCTCCCGTGTAGACACATGTACATTCTCGTTGCTGTCTTTCCTCAGTCATGCCATTCATTTTCACCGTTCTGTTTGGATAGCTTAAAGTGCTTTCACATTTATTTGTTGGAAGCTGGTGGACATTTGAGGGTCCTGAGTTTACAATGTTTTGCTGGATTCATTTTTAGCTAATATAGCATTCATATAATACAATAGCAATGTGATAAACGAGATCAATTGGGTTCTTTGGCTTGTTGAATAGGTAATGATACTTTTTTTTTCTTTTTTTTTTTTCTGAAAACTAGTAGATATTTCATTAAACAGGGCAACAGCACAACGAAGATACGTCACACTGAACTTGAGTAGTAGATATTTCATTTTGTTGAATTAGTATTCATACTTGACTCTTTGCATGATGCTCTATGACAACAAAGTTACAAAACAGAGAAAATAATGATCTATTTATCTTGGGAAAAATATACAAAGGATCCTATATGTGCATTGGACAAAAACTTAACCCGCAAGATATATATGCCCCCCCCCCCCCCCCCCCATTCTCCCCTTTTTTTTTTTTAATTTCCTGAGAATTTTTGTTCAAAAATTAGATAATTCCAAGTGTCTTTGCTCAATATTTTATCTGCATTGCATTTCATGCATGTTGAGTTTGTTTCCTCCATATTAACAGAAATATTGCCTCTTTCATGATGCCAAAGGTTTTCAAAACAAATATTTTTATTTTAGACAACTTAATTGCGGATAATGATATTTAATGGAAGTGCTTTTTGAAGTTGTTGTTATATATGAATGACTAATATCTCAAATAATCTCTGTTTCAGCTTTCTGCTTTACAATCAGAGAGTAACTATTCATCAAGACCACCAGCTCTTCCATTGACAAACCCTGGCCATCATTAAGCTCAAGACCCTCATCTCCTACTTTTAGGCCTCAAATTCCGGCAAACTTGAATTCCCACCTTCTTCTAATGAAAACTAGACAAGTCTATTGCAGATGACGTCTATTTCGCTCACCCTGTTTTCTCTTTATGTGTTGCTTAACCATGTGTCACTTGGTTCAAGGGTGTTTCATCTTGTACTAAATCAAATGCTCATCAAGCAAATGACTAGAATAAAATAGAAGGTTTTGTATCTAGCAAAGTTATTCTATTCCATATCTGGGTTCCTTTTTTTTTTTCTTTTTTTTTTTTTTTTTCTTATATTTTTTCATCTTTGCAGAGTAATGTACCTATATCAAACTGGCAACTTCGATGGCTTGTTGGCTCTTTTGAATGATTAGTAACTAAAGGCTTGTTTGGTTTAGAAATAACTCAGTTTTTATAACTTAGTTTTCAAAACTCATAACTTAAACCCAAAACTAATAACTCTTAACTCAAACCTCACTTTCACTCAAAAACTGCAAAATATTTGTTTGGTTAAAAACTCAATCACATGTCTCATTCTAATAACTCAACTTTTTGCCAAAACTGTGGAGCCCACCCACTGACGCTACCCAGTGGGTCTACCGCTGCTACTCGCGTCACCATAACTCTCTGATCTTCCGATCTCCTTCTTTATTTCTCCCATCAAAAAACCCTGCGTTCTTCACTCGCCTCTTGCCTCCCATATCGACGCACCCCACATTGACACACGCTCACAACAGACCAAGTTCTCTTCTTCTTTTTCATCTTCTTTCATTTGCAATTTCAGTTTCCCTTCCACAATACCCATTTAACACATCTCTTCCCATAAAACCCATGTTTTGCCTCTGTCTCCGCTAAACTCAGATCATGGTCAAGGGCCGATGAGCACAAATCAAGTGTTCAATCTTCGTCGCCGACACTTGTTGAACCACCGTTTAAGGTATTTTTCTCATACATTCTTGGCTTCGTCTCTCTGTCTCCCTTGCTTTGTTTGGATTTGATTTTGAATCAACCTAAGGACTGTATCTACTCTACTTCGCCTCTGAAAATGTATGGAGATGTTGGGTCTTTAATGTTTAACCCCATTTCCCACAACAATATTTCTATAATCAATGGGTTATGTTGAGCATGGGTTTAATGTTATCTTTGCTTGTTGGGTTAGATTGGAACAAACTTAATTGAATATACGGTAGATGTTTGGAAAAACGTTTGAATTTTTCCGAGCACTTAACTTAATCAACATACTACTCAAATCAGTTTGGATATAGATGAATTCTTCAGTGATATAAGGTGCCTTTCGTATTTTCTGTGGAAAGTTTGATGCGCATTATACTTGAGTGATTCATTTGAAATTGGAAAACTGGGTAGAATGTATAAATTGGTTTCTGGAACCAAGCTGGAAGCTATGGATTGACATACTGTTAACCATGTTCTTATCTGCCGAAGTCCGATTGCTTCTGTAATTTTCTTTAAAATTTGTGTTTGGCTAAGTGCAAGTAATACTGGATCCAGTTTGGGTTAGGTAGGCAGCTTCCTAGGACTCTTTTGCGAGTTGTATCAATCTCTACTCTTATGATACCTTGTCTCTCTCTCTCTCTATTTTTTTTTTTTTTTTTCATTCTTGACATGTAACATAAAATTTCTAGTAGCATTTGTTGATTTATTTTTATACAATAGCAAATTTAGTTCCCTTTTTCTTTGCTCTCTTGTTCTTTATGTAAGACCGGTGTTGGCATTTGGGATATGATGAGTTCCCATTTAAGGTGGGAAACAATATGAAGGATGGAGTTTTAAAGATTTGAATGTGTGACATGGCTTGATTTGCAATTGCCAACCATTTACCATTATTTACAGATGGGTTAGGAATTGAATGTGAGATGCTAGTTGTTGACCAAGAAAAAGAGTTAAAAACAAAATGCTGAGATGGCTTTTTTTGTTTTTGTTTTAGGAGGCTAGCAGCCTCTGTTTTGAAGTTATCAGGCTCTGTTTTAGGAGGCTAGCAGCCTCTGTTTTGGTGGATTTGGATCGCTTTATTCATGCTTACTTGACTTTCTCATGTGCTAATTGGGCTCCACTTGTGTTCACCTGCCATTTATTTTTTCTATTGTGTTTATTTCTTATTCATGCTGACTCTTAAGCTGCAATGCAACCAGTTTGGTATGATTGTATAGAATGTTTCAAGTATTCTTGTATTGGTGATTGATATAGAGGCAGGTTCCTACCAATGTCGGAAACAAGTAATTTTTACTCTAGTACCAGTGGGCATCTATGTGACCTAGACCATTGCACCCTTCGGACGTCCCTGAAACTTCATACTTTTGGTAGGAGGTTTTATGGCTACCGCTATTGGTCACCAGTAAGTAACACATCCAGTATTAACAAATGATTTATTATGTGCGTTAAGTCACCAATTTGTTGAAACGCTATTTAAGTGCTTTATTTGATTGTACAGGGTGATGACCGTGCATGTAAGTTCTTCAAATGGTTGGACACCAACACTTGTATGTGTGGCACAGCAACAACACCTATTGTTATAGAAAAATTTCGGCGATTGGAGCACGAGGTGAAAGTTGCTAATGAAGAGTTGAAGCAAGCACGTGCCATGAGAGAAGCAGTATTGAGCGCAAGATTTCTGAAGAGAAAGCAGAGAAGTTCAAGATAGCTCTAGTAGTATCATGGGTGATGTTTGTAGTATTGCTTATTTTGTCTACTAGGTTTGGGAAGTTAGAATCAGGCAAAGGTGTTTGCCATAATGAGATGTGTATGTATGTAATAATACAGACTTGTATTATTACATTTGTTTTGTAATTTAATTGTACAACTTAATGTTTTATTTTGTATTGCAAGTAACAATTTATGATATGTATGATGTTATACTTTTATTATATGTTAAGAGATTTGATGGAAATAATGTTAATGGCCAAGTTGATGGAAATTGCAAGTTCTTTTTTTTTTTTTTTTATTATCTCTCACCCCCCTTCTGAAAAGTGGGTTTTTCCTTAATGCTCTCCAATTGCTCTATGACAATTTTCTCAACAAGATCAAGTGAGTGGAAGAGTCTCCATGCAGGTGCTTGGGACTCCCAATTTGTTCACGTTGAGAATAAGAGTAAGGAAAGAAGCATGTCTGATTCACAGTTATTTAAATCATTGAAAAATACTCCCCAAGCCCTTGCCTCTCACCTTGGTACTACATATACCATTAGTAGTCAATACAGGGCATAACTGTCAAATATTCAATAAGTTTCACATGTAAGAATATATACAAATTCAGAAATCAAAGGGCAGACCAAGCTAGAGTTATCAAGCTAGTGGCCATGGCATATCAAATCTTCCAATCTTCTTAAATAGAGAGGGTGGCAATGAAGACCATAATACCAGCATATCACATACACAATATCAATATCACAAGAATGTTAGCAAGTCCACCTGTAATGTCACCATATTAATGAATATTTCCACCTGGGTAGCATATCACATACTAATTTATATATTACACAAGAATATGAGCATGTCCACCTGCCTTGCATATCACAAGCTAAATTATATGGTTGTTGATAAATTACTTCATTGCAAAAAGGTATTACATACAATTGCATATAAACATGTCCACCTGTACTTACATTACCAATAGGTATTAAATACACCTATTTTTACAATTGCCAAAAGGAATTACATCAGAAATGTCAATAGGTTATTGACATTAAGCCAATACATGACAATATGTCCATAGTTAATCTAAATTTACAAAAGGATGCACCATAATGTCCAAAAGAATGCATCATGTATCATGCCAAGTGACTTCCAGTCACAGTACCTAAATGTCATAGGTGGAGGTAACAACTCTATACAAAAGTCCCAACAAAAAGCAATGAATCCATATACATGCCCACCATCATCCCTAAACTCACCCATTGCCCTCTTCGCCGCATCAGACATCTCCCTTACATGCCTCATTTCGGCACTTGCACTCGACTCAAGAGAATTCCCATTGTTTCCAGCTTGTACATCATCTCTATTAACGTCAAGGTTCTCCTATGTGTTAAACATTTCATCTCTTTGATTATTGATGCGTATAAAATTGTGTAATGCACAACACACAGAAACAACCAAACGTTGACGAAATTGCTTATAGTTCGCCATGCAACTCAAGATGGGAAAGCGAGCCTTAAGGACTCCAAAGCACCTCTCAATTACCATGCACAATGAAGAGTGCTTATAGTTAAACAACTCTTTCCCTGATGCCGGTTGCCTATTGCTCCTCCTAAATTCTTGAGCATGATATCGGATGGCCTTGTGTGGTGGAAGAAACGATGCACCAATGGGGTACCTCGAATCAACCAAGTAATAGGAACCTACAAGAATAGCATCTCTCAATCAGTAATAGGAACCTACAATTCATGTATTTACATATATACACATAGACAAGAAACACACTTCTCTTTATGTTACTTGTATTTTTTATTTTCCTTCCCAGTACAACATGTGAATTAAGAATTGCATTTTGAAGCCCAAATTTCAAAAAATTTCATTTGAATCAACACAACCTACTCTTAGGAGTTAGAAAAAAAATAAGAAAAATCTGGAAGCTACAAGGCTATGAGATCTTAAATAGGGAAAGAGAGCTTAAAGATTAGAGAAAGGTTGTAAGATCTCTGTGACAACCCCCCCAAGCATGTTCCATTCATATAGCACACAATTCAAAGAAACAGCCTTAGAACAGAACCCATATAAACTCACTAGAACTTAAAACTAGAGCAAACTAAAAGAACCAAGTTAGTACCAGCAAACAGAACCCATATAAACTCACTAGAACTTAAAACTTGAGCAAACTGAAATAACCACCAGCAAAAATTAAACAGAATTAAATAACTTAAAACAGACATAGAAACAGACTTAAAACAGACTTAATTAGACTTAAAACAGAAGTAAACAGACAAATAACCACCAGCCAAAATTAACATAATTAAATAACTTAAAACAAGCATAAAATAGACTTACAACGGACTTAATCAGACTTAAAACAGAAGTAAACAGGCAAACAACTACCAGAAAAAATCAAACAGGGTTGGGGTGGGTTGTCTTATCCCACCCCAACCCAGTATGGCTCAAAAGCTGGCCCCACTTTCTCTGTTTTTTCCTGAGCCTATTATGCTTCTGAATCACTTGCTTAGGGCAGAAACTCTTCCTAGTTTGCTCATTTAGGGCTTTTGTAATTGATAGTCAAGTTGGAGCCTTAAAAATACCATGCTCCATATTCCCCTTCAGTTGTTCATCCACCATAATGTTAATGAAAAAAAATTTCAATGTGGGGAGGCCACATTTTGTTGTCAGCATTTTAAGTTTCATGTGCCATTTAATACAAATATCCCAACACAATTGCATATGTTAATATATATATATATATATTTATATAAATAGTTTTATGAAATGGCCACTTGGATCCTTTACTGGAATACACAAAAATAAAAGGATGAGGCGTAAACCATCTCATCTTTAGTTGAGACTACAAGCTAAGGGGAGGGGGGTGTGATTGTATAGAAGTAATAACATGGAATCTATATTATCAGTAATGTACAACAAGCATTTAACTCATTCTAGCATTTTTTCTAACATGTCTTAATACAACAGAAGCACACAAACTTTCATATAAAATTGTATGGAGCACACAAACTCTCTATCAAACCGACAACTTCACATCTTCTCCGAACACCCAAAGCATATGTATAAGTAGAGCAGCTGATGCAGAGCAATTGATGCAATGGAAAAAGCAGAGCACTAAAGATATGGAAGCTGTTTGATTTTTGAGATAAGATAGGGAAAATAAAGTTTAAACATTTACATTAGAAGTTAAAAGGGTCCACTTTAGTCAATTGGAAGAGGAACCCAGAAAATATTTTAGTTAATTTTTCATTTCTATAGAATCAAACACAGGATATGTAAGGACAGATATATAAGTTGGACTGATTTGAGTTTATTTTCCTTCGATTTTCACATAGAGCAAGTAATTACTAGTATAAACTAAAAGGGTCATCAACATCAGTCCATGGAGAAAAACCCATTTCAACAGTCACCAATACTCGTGGGCAAAAATCAATAAAACAGAAATTATAAAACTACCCAAATCATACAATGGTCATGGACAATGGAGAGGGAGATAGAGATATATATTGCACCTGGGAGAAGATCACGGAAATAAAGGGCTCGGTATGGACAACGGTGACAGAGCTCTAACTCGCCGGTGAAGAATCTGAGACGCCTTGGTATTTCAGTGAAGATTCAGATGCAATTCATCTCAGGTGGGTTTGGTGCTTTAGTTTAGACCACTGGAGGCCACTGGGGATGAAGTAGATGAAATGTGCGAGGAGGCGAAGAGAGGAAAAAGTGTTGCTGAAATATTTTGAGGGAATAAGTGAAATGAAATACCCATCTGCAATGGTAATATCGAGTGTTTGAAACTGATTTCACAATGCACTGATAATGGCCCCACGAAGTCTTAATATTTACCACTATTGCCACTGAAACTCAGTTCTTAGTTTTTGAAAACACCCAAAACTTGTTTCTGAATTCCATTACCCAAACTCAAGTTTTTGAGTTTTGAGTGATTGAAACAAATGTTAAAAACTAAGCTAAACACATTTTTATTTGTGAGACCCACGCATTTTGGAAACTCGGTGATGAAAATTGAGTGATATCACTCAATTTCTTGGTGGTCCAAACAGACTCTAAGTATTCTAGTTTTTTAATTTGTCTTTGTAAGACCAGTATTTATTTTTAATTTAAGTGCTTTCAAGAATTGAATAGCTTTAGATTTACCAAATGGAAGACTGTTGTGAGATATCATTTTTTTCCCTTCACTTAGAGAAGGGTGTTGTAGATGGTGCCTCAAATGTTTGTAACATAAGTCTCTAGTATTAAATTTGTTCCATTAAATTTGAGATGAATGAAATCTCATCATTTAACTGCTTATAAGTTTTATGCTTGCCCAACAAGATAGAAATGTAACAACCTTAGTGACCCCTAAATCAGACGTAACACCATTGAAATTTGATATCAAGGTGTCCATAGTTTGAGAATGGAATTCCAGTGGCTAATAAATCTAGTAAAAGCATCGATTCAGTTAGCTAGTAGTAAATAGGAGTAAATCATGCAGGCTAAGATTTCAAGCCTTTGAAAAGAAATATCAGATCTCAATCAATCTAAATTTAATTCACTGGATGTGACATCTTTCAATAGTGCTTAGCTTAATGCAAGGCAAAAGCATTCGAGTAAAGCATGCAAATATCAAGTAAAACCTATGAATTATCATTCAAAGAGAGACTTGAAACTCATAAACCCCGCCTCAACAAACATGGCATAGAGGTAGTGACAAACAACAAAGCTAAAAATTTAGATCACCCAATGAATACCTTTTCCCAAAAAATTAGATATGCTAGAGTAAATTGAACCAAATAAGCAAAAGAGACCGTCACTAATAATTTTGATTATATAAAAATTGTAATAATGATTGCAGGTCATTCAAACCAACAAAATAAAAACTATTATATGTTTGAAGAAAAAAAAATAATAATAATAATAATAAAACTAGCAAAACAGAAAGTTACTACAATCAATTAAGATCTCCCTTCTTCTCGTGTGTGTGTTAAAAATACTTAGTATTCTAAATAAATAAAAAATTAAGATCACCACTCAACCATGACAAAAAAGAAGGAGGTAAGTCCCTTGCTAGCTGGTTTATAAAGTAGTGGTTCATAAGGCGGTGGTTCATAATTAGTGCTCATGGGACGGCGAGATTCTTTCATCATACACAGGATTAGAGCATAGCAGTTGAGAACTCGTAGGCCACACTCTATGACGATAGACAAAGCCTTGAACGCGAAAGCTTCAAATAACAGAGTACCATGGCATGCAAGTTGGCAACATACATAATTTTAGACTTTTATTTATTTATTATTTTATTCCTTCTTTTTAAGGGGAATTGGAGAAACCATTGGAAATTTATTGGGTTTGTGGGCCACCATAAAAGGCATAAACTACAAACAACATAGACAAAATTAATTAACAGATGTATGATGTATCGTGGGTCATGAGGCCGAGAGACTTTATCAAGTGTTACCCTTCCTAACTTCTAGTCAAACTTCATAGGCCCATTTTTTCTAAGCAGGCTAAAATAATGGGCCAGGAATGAATCGCAGTTGGGCTACATTGGAAGCCCATTAGATTTATAGTCCTAGTCCAACTTATTTTATTTTTAAAAAATAAAAACGAAACTACACTATTGATCTCTCAAGTTTACTCTGTAAGCACAATTAGTCCCTCAAGTTTCAAGTAAGCGCAATTGGTCCCTCAAGTTTTCATAATGAGCGATATAAGTCCTTCTATTAACTTTCGTTAATGGTATTGCTTACGTAGTTAATGGAATAATGACCTGTTATTTTTTTAAATGACGTGACATTTTTTATTAAAAAAATTACAAAAGAGAATTTACACATAAGTAACAAACTAACGTGTTCCAAATTCTAATTCTAATCCTAACCCAATTCTAAATCAAAACTCCATTTACAAACCCGTGAGAGAGAGAAGAGGAGGAAGTGACTGAACAGACTTGGACTTAGAATCACACAATAAACGTGCGAGATGAACTTAGTTTCATTTTTTCTTTATAGAAAAATAGTTTTTGCATTTGCATTAAAACCCTCTATTCTACCTCCAAGATCGGCAGCACCAATTAATTAAATAACTTGCCTCTAATTGCATTCTACTTTTACTACTTTTAGGAGTAGGATGACGATGAACACGACTTGGAAAAAAAAAGAGGCAAAAATCCAAAACTAACCCTCTAACTTTCAGCTTTTGTCATTTCAGTCCTCTAACTTTCAGTTTTGTTATTTCAGTCCTCTAAGTTTTAATTTTTGTCAATGTAGTCTTCCGTTAGAACTCAGTTATCTTTTTCCATTAAGTGACCAAAACGACGCCATTTTGACTTCTTTAAAAAAAAAAAAAAAAAAAATTCATAGTTAAAAGAAAACTAAAAAAAGAAAGCTGTAAAAAAATAATAATAAAAATGTCGGAAATGGCGAACACAAATCCAGAGGGAATCGACAGAGTTCGGATGAGTTGGAACATGTGGCCACGAACGAAGGTTGAAGCGAGCAAGTGCGTAATCCCACTCGCTACCTCCATTTCTCCAATCCGCCCTCACCCTGACATCCCTATGCTCCCCTACGCTCCGCTTTGCTGCAAAACCTGTGCCTTTGTTCTCAACCCTTACGCTTATGTCGTCTTCGCCGCCAAGATCTAGATCTGCCCTTTCTGTTACCAGCACAACCATTTCCCTCCTCACTATTCTATGATCTCTAATACCAATCTCCCCGACGAACTTTACGCTCAACACACCACCGTTCAATACACTATCCCTGGTTTTCATTTTCGTGCTTGATACTTGCATGATCGAGGAGGAGATGGGCTATGTCAAATTGGCTTTGACGCGTGCGGCGTGCCATTGGCTTGTTGCCTGAGAACGCCCTTGTTGGCTACATTTCATTTGGGACTCAAATTCAGGTTCATGAATTGGGCTTCTCCGACATGTTCAAGGTTTTGATTTCTTAGGTAAGGGGAACAACGTCGTTCCCCTTACTTGCTTTTTTTTTTTTTAAGCTTTTTTTTTTTAATTTTCTTTTAATTATGAAAATTATTATAAACAAAAAAAAGAGTTGAAAGTTAGAGGGTCACTTAACGGAAAAAGATAACTGAGTTCTAAGGGAAGACTACATTGACAAAAATTGAAACTTACAGGACTGAAATGAAAAAACTGAAAGTTAGAGGACTGAAATGACAAAAGCTGAAAGTTAGAGGGTCGGTTTTGGATTTTTCCCCAAAAAAAAAAACTATCCGCCTCTAATAATACTAAATTCATCTCCCCTCTCTTAGACTCCACTCAACTTAACTGAAGAACTTAATAAAATATAAAAACAAAATACATCACCATATCTCAATTAAGTGTCCATTTGGAATCTGCTTATTTTTCTAAAACTGAAAACTTTTTGCTGAAAGTATTGTAAATAAAGGTAAAAGTTAGCTGAAATAGAACATGAGAACCATGAATAGTAGCAAAAATAAGCTGAATAGTAAAATAAGTTGGAAAAAATAATTCATGCCAAACGCACACTAAACTTCTCGATGATAATTAAAATTAGAATATAAAAACCGAAAGAGTTTTTTAGTTATATAATCGGGCGCACATGGATCCAATTACACCCAGAAAAAACAAAACAAAGAATAGGAAATTTATAGAACTACCCCTACAACAAACAAACAAATATTTAGGAAAGCTCCTTCTCTTATAATCACTTCCTTCCCCCTCTCCTAGTTGTAGCCTTCTTTACTGGCAATTTCATGCTATTTGTCTTTACACTCTTAACAGCCGATGCCTTCTTAGTTTGCGTTGCCCAGTTTCCATTGAAGATTAGAGAAATTTAGGTTAAAATGGAAACTGGGCATTGTATTTTGTTTTGTGCAAGAGGAGTGTTCAGGGGCCTTTTTTCGCTTGCTCGGCCACATGTTGTCCACTAGGGGGTGACCTTGCTAAGCCCGAGCTGTGTTTAGGGAGTTGCATTTGGAACTCAACATTGGGCCACGTGGTCCAATGGTTACCGGTGTACTTTTAAGCCTACAAAACCATTAAAACCAAAATCTAAGAATCATGATAATGGTTGAATAAATATATAATATGTGTTTGATATAATAGCTTTGGTTAATAGTTGTAATAGTAGTTGAAATAAAGTAATACATATTTAAAAGTGAAGTAATCATGTAAATTTAGAGATATGGAAGCAGAGTCGCTTATCTTTGTATGATTTGTAACTTTAGCTGTGTAGTGTTAGTGAGTTGATAATATTCCAATAGAATGACTCCAACGGTGAAGGGGCAGTATGCCATGACAACTTCAAGATTGAAGGGGAAAAATGGGTGCAACTGAAGGGAGAGAGAGCATGTCCAGCTGTGTGTAGAGGTTGGTTAAGCTTACCCCATTTATCATGCACTTAAATGAATTTCCCCTTGACAATGCTCTTTTAGTTTGTTGTGAATTTATGAATAATATTGCCTTCCATGAGAAGGGCTTTTGTAAGAAGTATTTATACCTTCTAAGAGAAGGGCTTTATGTAAGATAGATTTGTGCCTCCCATGGGAAGGGTTTTGATATGAGATCTTGGTGCCTTCTAAGAGAAGGGCTTTAGTATTAGAAGTTTATACCTTCCATGAAAAAGGCTTTTAAAAGAGAGGTGGAGAAGAGTATTGAGATGTGTTTATGGGTAGCAAAACAGTAGAATTTCAGAGTGAAAGAGTATGAGAGTGGAGTTTAGAAGAGTTGTGGTGTGTTATATGTAATGGTGTAGTAAGTGTGTATGGGGTTGTGTAAGAAAAAAGGAGAAAGAGACGTTTAGAGATATGGGCAGCAAGATAGATGTATTTTCTGAATATGAAGAGTGAGAAAATGAATATAAGAGAGTAATAGTATTGTAGTGTGTTTAGCAATGTTGCTGGGATTTTCTGCTAGAGGATAGATGAAGGCTTATGAAGAGTAGTTATGAGCTAAGGGCTGAAGAGTTTAGTTCCTAATTTGGAAACTAAAAACTCAGAAGCTCAGAACTTCATTAAGAGCTTAAGAAGATAATTAGAGGAAGAGAGAATAGAGAAGTTTATGAGAGAGTTGTTCTTTTCTATTGGTGTGTTTTGAGGTGTTGGTGAAGGGCTTTATTTATAGCTGAGTTTAAGGGGGTTTTCAGCAAATAATCTCAGCTAAAATATGTCACAATCAGCAATAAATCTTTAGAAAATCCATCCTAGGATTTGGCCTAAAATGGTATGTTTAGCTTTAGGATGTTCTTGCTGTTTTGGGTAATAGCTGCTGGAGGAAAGAGTAGCAGAAAAGGAAAGTATTATAGCAAGAAAAAGATAGTTTCTTTAGTTGGTTTTGATTTTTAGCCAAATAAGGAAATTTCAATAATGTTAAGGTTGCTAGGTTGTCTGTCACAGTTGTTCTGAAAAAGCTGTCCCAACTGTTAGAAAAAGCTGTCACAGCTATCACAAGACAGTTGTTGCTTGGGGCAGAAGTAGATGAGGTCAACTGGATGATGTCAGGCTGCTGGAGAGAAAATTCAACATTTATTTCATGGGTTTGGCTAAAAAGGGTAAGATCTCTTTTAAGGATATCTTGCCATTTTGAGTATAGCAGCTGGCTGCTGGGATTTGAGCATTAAATGGCTGGTGATGTCAGTTTCAGCCAAGTGTCAAGTGTTGAACACACTGTTGGTGTTTTGCTGGAAATGTTTCCTTTTTTTGGGTGTTTGTATTTTTGGTCCAAGATTCTATTATAACACATTTTTAGTAAGTAATAGAATGATTGATTGATAGTTAATGAAGCTTAGAGATCTAGTCAAAGTCTCATTGTATTGTGACTTAATCTTGGTAAGCAAGAAGAGCATTTAATGCTCTGCTTTAGTAGCTGGCAGAGGAATATTTGGTCTGATTATGGAAGATGGCAGCTGGGTATTAAGGATATCATCAATATTTTATATGTTTGGAGATTAAAGATAGCCAATCAGATTAGGCCATGTGTTTGAGTTGGATTTTAGCTGAAAGTAGTAATGTAGTTATGTAGAATAATATGATTGGGTTTCCAAATTTGTATAGGAACAGCTAGGGATTGAATGAATAGTTATTTTTTCAACATTTAGATGGTTGGAGTTTTTGAGTGTTTGTCATATGATGAATATTAAGTTTTAGGAAAAGAGCAATGGGGAGTTTTATCATTTTAAGTGCTATGTGATAAGAGATATTACCATATGTTACTCGCTACACACGGACTCGTCAGAGTTCAGTAAGTTGGAGAAGACACGCCAAGCAACATGTTTCTTTTATCAACTTTAAACCACTGGAGCTTTACTGAACATACCTCTTGGCCCTCCAAACCACGACTCCCAAAGTTTCCCCAAAGAGACTCATGAACTTGGATCATAAGCCAAAGATGAGATGACATACCTTGGGTTTTGTTGTCATTTTGTGTAAATATGAGCTTTTGTTGGAGAAGCCGCTTTCCATGAGTGTGAGAGAGGTAATATGGGCCGTGAGCTTTGATTTATTGCTTGAGCTCGATCCATATGTTGATATTGATGATGTCGTGGGGTTATGATCCCAATTGATGAAAAGGAAATGTGGACCATGAATCCGCCTCTTGAAGTAAGGATCTTGTGGAGCATGTGAATCCAATCCATGTAGTTCAATGAGATATGAGCTTATTTTGGGCTTTAAAGAGATTTACCCAAAAAATCAATAATATGTTGATATGGCGTGGATTGCCAATGAAGTAGTGCCATGTGGGGCGAAAAAAGAGTCCTCAACAAGGAGGAAGGAGGCCACCGTGGCAATGGCTGTTGCTTAAGGCAGAAGTCCACCATCTACAGAAGAGGGAGGCAACATCGCGGCAACTAGGGCATCAATCACTCCCTCCCATGGGTTTGTAAATGGAGTTTTGATTTAGAACCAGGTTAGGATTATGATTTGAATTTAAAACAGGTCAGTTTGTTACTTATGTGTAAATTCCCTTTTGTAATTTTTTTAATAAAAAAATGTCACGTCATTAAAAAATTGTCAGGTCGTTGTTCCGTTAGCCACGTAAACAATACCACTAACTGAAGTTAAGATAATGACTTATATTGCTCATCACGAAAACTTGAGGGACCAATTACGCTCACTTGAAACTTGAGGGACTAATTATGCTCACAGGGTAAACTTGAGGTACCTCACCAAAAATAAACCAATAGAAATAAACTTATCCAAACACAAATATATATATAAACACATTTCAAATGTTTTATTTTTTTCATATATTTATTCTTCTCTATCTTCATTGACTTACATAGACCACAATTGACTCCATTTTTCAACAAATTTATTGCTTGACCATATGAGTAGAACTCACATAGAAGGTTTTTTTTTTTTTTTTTTTGCTTAAAATTGAAGCAATAATTCATAATTTTTCCCAAAATTGTTGAGGATGCATGTATGTTGATTGGTGTACCATAAAAGTCTTGCTTGTTGTGAGTTCATGTGAAAATGACTTTGCACTAATCACAACTTATCAACTCAAAAAGCTTCCATCTCCACAAGGATTGAATAAAGTTATATATATATATATATATCTATCATCACTTAAACTGAGGAGGGAAAAGCAAAAGTACATGAAATTCAAGGTCTTGAAATTGTTTGCTGGATCAATTAGGTTCTATTCATTGGTTATAAATCTCTAGTAGTGTATTATTCTAGCATAATGTCAACTTAAAATTGTTAGAATATATTAGTATATTATGTATTAGAAAAGGATATCATATGCACATCAAGTTGAATCATGTTAACTCTCTCTCTCTCTCAATTTATTTTTTTCATTATTTTTTAACATGATATGAAACCATTCTTCTCGTCCTTCTCCTTTTTTCCAGGCTTCTAGCATTCCTTTCTGGTAATGAATCGCTCAAACAACATTCCTACAGTCGAGTAAGCATTGTTCCTCTAGAAATCTCGACCTTCCAAGTATGTTTCCGAGTTTCTGAGCACACCACTTGAAAGTTGAAAGAACTAAAATAGATTTACAAAATGCCACAAAATCATCCTAATAAAATAATTAATTAAACATCAAATAAAATTTAATCATTTAGTGGAGCAGTCCATAAAATTTCTAGTTGTGTGTAGGTGCCTCATAGTCATACCTTCCCACGTTTACCTAATTCTTTGGAGCTTATATTTTGTTTAATATAGGCTAATTTACCTTATTCATGGAGTTAATTAAATTAATTTAACGGATTTTTATTTCTTATTTTATGTTCTTTAATTTCAATTTTGATTTTTTTTTAAAGGCGATCATTTTCAAATAAATCCAATTATTTTTTGAAATAGCCCTCGGAAGCTTCACATGATGGTATCTAGAAGACTATATTTTTCTCTCTCTCTCTTCTTATTCCCTTAGTTTATCTAAATACACATTCTAAAAGACATTTTCTTTTCATCTTTCATATCATTATCGTTCCCTTACTCTTTCTTTTCCCTTATCTTTTTTACTTTCCCTTCCATCTCCCCATGTACACCTAAACGTAGTGTAAGGCTTAACGAGCAAAGTTACATGCATGGGTAGTGTTGCGGGATGGATTTGCCATCACATTGCTATAAAAGAAAAAGGGACTAAAAATCAAGAGCAATGCCTCAAATATGTATCAACAATCAACATGTAAGATATAAATTACAACAAATTCATCCAATAAAAAAGAAAAAGAAAAAAAAAAAAAGGAGAGAATATATTACAGTAACACAAACTCAGCAATCCAAAATACCAAGTTCCATCCAATCTATCTACTCGAACCCCAAATGCATGTTATTTACCGGTTGAATGGACGAAAAATAAATCAACAATTAAGACAGCAAGCATGGAGCCCCCTATTGTCAACATCAACGTTTATAAAAGTTTATTCACAAGTCCCAGTCAAAAGTATGTCTGGAAATCTCCTAGCTACTACAGTAAAAATGTTTTCAGGCTCCAAAAATTTGAAAATTTCAAATTATACAGAATTGGAAACATTTTTAATCCTACTATAGCACCGCTGGCTTACACATTTCTAGATACCCTTCATCGACTACTGAAATTTATAAAGTCTAGGTCCTGCCGTCTAGGGACAAAATTTTAGTGTTACAATTATTTTTTGTTACAATCTTAATGTGGGCGACTGTAAATAAAAGTAAGAATAGATAACTATAGGATATTGTATCCAGAAAAATTGGGCATCTTCCACACTGCAATATAAAGAAGGAATCTTATATGTTAATCTCAAGCGCTAGATACTTTTCTTTTCAATTAAGGATAATTTGAGAATGGATAAGTATTAAAATTGTAAATTACTAAATTCCTTAACAACTAGTTAGATAAAATAGTAATTCTTAAATATTCTTGAAATGTAATGACACTCTTCTCACATTTGTGGTGAATCTTACTAATTAAATTTATAGTGGAATTAACCATGAACATGAAAGAAATAAACACTACATAACCGTATTCCAAGAATAGCTAATAACTTTCCATCCAGAGCCAAGACCACCATAGTTTTTCTTTTCTTTTCTGTGGACTTAAAATTAAGTAACAAGGACTTTTTTGGTGGTGTTAATCGATCTTTTTTTTTTTTTTTTTTTTTTTTTTGAGGGGGTTAAAATAGTTTGAATGAAAAAGCAAAGTATAAGTCTATAAGCCTCTTCTGTACATGCATTATTGCCTTTTCCGTTTATGTCTATATTTTCTTCTCATGACTAGGAGAGCATGAATTTTGATAAATCATAATCGGTGAATGACATTCTAGCTATAGGTCCGGTATCTACGCTTGTGTAAAAACACGGCTATAGGGGCTAGAAAACGCAGCTATAGGGTTATCTGTAGCCACGTTTTTAGAAACGCAGCTCTAGGTCCCGCAGGGGGCTATAGCCTTGCCGTATAGGCTGCGTTTGAAACTTGTTCAGGATCTCACACAATAGGCCAAGCAAGGTGCACAGTTTTCCGAACCAGGATTTACAATGAAACCAACATAGATTCTTCATTTGCAACTTCATTGAAATCGAACTGTCCAAGCACTGGTGGTGACAACAATCTTGCCCCTCTAGACTTGACTAGTCCAACATCTTTTGACAATGCTTACTTCAAGAATTTGATAGGCAACAAGGGTCTCTTACACTCAGACCAACAACTCTTTAATGGGGGTTCCACAGATTCCCAAGTTAATGCTTACAGCTCCAACTCCGCAAGCTTTCTAACAGACTTTGCAAACGCAATGGTGAAGATGGGGAACCTTAGCCCACTCACAGGCACAAGCGGCCAAATTAGGAAAAATTGTAGAAAAACCAAGTTAAGTCAATGGAGTGTGCCTTTTGAGGATTCATTTCATTGTTGTCGCTATTGCTAGTAAACAAAATTTTTCATAGTCATTGATATGACGTGTTATAGTTGATGTATAATAAAAATTGTGAAATTTTTTGAATATCTATTATGGTTATATCAAATATATAGACATTTGTTCAACTTAAAATGCGTCCCTAGTCTTGTTATATTGAAAATGCGAAAGTGATATATATATATATATTTTTTTTTTTACAACAAAAAATATAATAAAAATAAGAGAATTCAACAAATAATAAGTAGCTAGATAATATTTAAAATAAACAACAATTGAGACTGCAAAGAAACTCATTTAAGAGAGAGCAAGCAAAGTTTAACCTTAACAACAATCCAAACTGCAAAGAAACTCATTTAAGAGAGAGCAAGCAAATTCAACTGATGTATGTAAATTTAAGATGCATTACGTCCAAAACACTCCAATATTTTGACAAATTGATCCAATTCCCTCAGATAAGTGTTTAAGGGGTAACTACAATTCCAAATAAAAAACCAAATGACCAAGTGACTACTATGGCAAGTTGGCAACATACTCTTTTCGACCCCTTTTTTTTCCTACTTTATTAGGGGAGGTGAGGAAGCCATTAGAAATATATTCGGTTTATGGGCAACTAGAAACTCCAAAAAATACATAGACAAAATTTAACGGGTTTATCTTGAGAGATGCCGAGAGACTATCTACAGTGACTCTCCTATCCTCTAGTAAAGCTTCAAAGGCCCAATTTTTTGGGCAAGCTAGAATAGTGGCTCAGGGTGACAATCAGGCCTAATTTGTCGTTGATTGTCATTACTACTGCAGACTGCCTCGTAGTGATTTTTTTTTTTTTTTTTTTTTTTGATAGAGGAAAAATAGGTAAAGAGGGGCGACATGAATTGGTGTCTTCCATCTAGACTTGACCATAGTTCTCGTAGTGATTTTGTAGCCAAAGTTTTCACGTGTTTCATTCAATGTTGTCCTAATTATCCTTTCCCAAAACATCATCATTCATCAAATTCTAGCCTCTGTGCGTGTGTGTGTGTGGTGGCTTTGCAAAGAAGCCAACCAAGCCTGAAAATCATACAAAGTGTTCGAAGCAGACATATTACTTTTTAGATTCTAAATTTAAGCATCTTCTCCAGCTAGGATTAGTGTTACAAGACAATTACGAGCTAAAATTGTAAATCAAATTAGTGATTTGGGGAAGCTAAATCAGCGTGCGTTCCACGGAACTTTGTTTAGTTAGGCCCATAGTTAAACTAAGTCCATATAGAGTTACTGTGTCATTATCAATTTTGTAAGGCTACCACCCATATATAGCTAATAGCAGTGTCAATTAATTAATGGACAAAGTTTCTTTCCAACCCTTTAAACTCCCACTAAAAAATTAAAATGACTATAGACCTTATGGTTATGCCGTTTATGGCAATAGACCTTATGGTTGTCGGTCCATTTCCGTATAGGAATATAGTTAGCCCTTACCTAAACAAAGTGGGCCTAATCCTCTAGAAAGGGATTTTCCTAAAAATAAAATAATATATTGTGAGATCAAGTAATGAGGATGGCTTAGGTCAATTATGTATACATGTGCCAAATTAGGATATTTTCTATTATCCCACCACCATCATCTCATTTATATTAGCTGTTTCAAATTCCTAACGATGTACCTGATGGCAATCTCTCTATCACTCTTAGGATAAGTCAAACTTTGTATGTATCTTTTTCATATGCAAGTTAAATAGCGGTGATTAGACAGATATTAAAATTTCTTTTTATTGATTGCACGGAACTCTTATTGATTGATTCATAACAAAAATTCATATCTTTTTCTCATGGACAAAGAAAAAAACAATCATCTCCATTTTTATTTAATATTAGCATATGTAGCAAATTAGGGATAGAATAAATTATAGAATTAGATATATAATTTGGTTTTTGATGATTTATGGATTCCTTGTTTTTTGCATGAAATAACTCACTTAGCACAATTAAAAAAAAAAAAAAAGATAGAATATGTGATGCAAAATTAACCTACAAAGTTAACGCAGCATTTAATATATATACTATTAAAATTTAAGACTAACGAATGTATATTACAAGGAGCTAAACAAATCCTCAATTGGTAACAACCATTTTTACGTAGGATGGTCCCCTATTAAAATTTTACTTAGAAAAGACTGTGAATGTATATTATAGGAAGCTAAACAAATCCTCATTTTGGAACAACCATTTTTAGCTAGGATGGTCCCCTGCAATGCATTTAAGATTTACGAAAAGGAAATTTGCATGGTACCGAACTAGCAGTAGGTCATTAACCGTACCCTCAATACATTTCCAAGTCTTAGAGTTCGTTTAGTTAGGCATTTTATGAGCCTAAAAGCACATTTTGAAAATTCAAAATTTCGTTTCGCAATAGCAACTCTGTTAGGACATATGTGGTTCACATGTTAGGAACATATGTCATTATTTTATATAATTGACTAATCCTTTGACAAAATGCACTTTACTTGTATTTGAGTAGATATAGGATATGTTTAATGTTTCAAGAAACAAGGTTTCAAGTTCAAGTGTTAAAGCCATGCAAGTCTGTCTAAGAATCAAGTGTGAAAGTGCTGCTCATTAAAACTCGACAGCTAGCATCTATCGAGGCTTAGAGAGCTGTTTGAATCCCGTGGCTCGACAGATACCGAGTTGTTTGAATCCCGTGGCTCGACAGATAGGGTATCTGTCGAGGTTTATGAATAACAGATTTTTCAGTTCTGTTTTCATTCAATCCGTGGGTATATGTTTGAGTTTTCTTTTCTCACAACCTTAGACATATATAAAGATTATTTTAAGGGCCGTCAAAGGTGATATAAGTTGCACAAGTGTGGAGCAAAGTTTTGTTCATGCAAATTGTGACTGGAGACAGAATTTGTCCTAGTTCATCTCACTCTTGAAGAAGCTGCTGTGTTTGTACACCGTAGGGTTTTGTAACCAAGCAACTTCTTGATCTTTATCGTGTGATAAACTGAAGAACTTTGCAGCCAACATCCTTCTCAAGTTGGTGATCAAGTCATTTACTGGGATCTACGCAATTGGTTAGTCATGTATTGGGAGCCGTGCATTGAAAATGAGAGATTGTCACTACAGAACAAGTCCAATTGGGTATTGGGGTAAGGGTTCAACTGTAGGTTGGTATAAGGTACTGGGATTCCTTTACTTGTAACCGCTTGTTGTGATAATAGTGGATTCTCGGGAGTGGTGACCTTAAAATCACCTGGTGGGGTTTTTGCCGTGTATGTTTTCCCCATTCGTAAACAAATCACCTATGTCAAATTTATTTTCCGCTGCATTTAACTTAGTTGGTGATTTGTTTGTGTTGCCATGTATATTGCATTAATCTGATTAATTAATAAACTTGACAAATTAATCAATTAATTTATCACAAGGGGTCAATACGTTTTTGGCCTATCAAACTCTGTATAGTTTTTTTTTTTTCAAATACTTATTTTAAACTCAAAATACCATTTTGTAATAGCCTATCCAAATGCACCCTTATCTTCATTACAAGTAAAATACTATTACTTACCAAAAGTAAAGTGAAATCTTCACATCTATGTGCGTTCTAGTCAGAAGTTGGGGTATAATACATTAATACTATTGATGGAAACCAAAAATTATATAATTTGTTGTTAGCCAAAAAAAAAAAAAAAAAAAAATTATATAATTTGTTGAACGGTAAACTTTCAAGGGAATTTTAATTTATTTATTTGGCATGTATGGCACGAAGTATTATATATACTCAAAAATCAAATTATAGTCAAATATTTGAAAATTTTCGAATATCCACATTAAAAGTGGAAAATAAGTGACAAAAGATGGATACAAATAGAGAAATGCTCTTCGTTTTAGACACGAGCTCCACGACATCGGCCCGGCCTAGTTGTGCCTGTATACATTAACTTATCCGTTCAAATATGCCTCAACGTTTTTGTCAAAACCTTAAAGTCCTAAAGTATAAAAAAATTAAGGGAAATGTTTACAAGCATCGTGCGGTGTTTGTTAAGGTTTTCCTAATGTGGGTCTCACTTAATAAAAAAAATTAGATAAATGAAAGAAAATGACATAAAAGTAGCCCCATAGTTTATTTTAATATATTTTTTTCTCTCTATGAAGCTGGTCCTATAGCTTATAAAGTTAAAAAAAAAAGACATAAAACTGTAAAAAAAGACGAAAAGCTATCAAAAAAAGTTGTTAACGGGCACCGTAATATATTGACAAATTTAAACATTAAAAAAGATTGAATTAAATATTATAATTATTATGTTGTTGATGTCGTACCAACCAACCAACCCTACATATAGGCATGAAATTTTTATTTTATTTTATTTATGGGTACAGGCACAAAAATTGAATGCATATGATCATAGATAAGCATGCTCAAAGTATAGGTTCTAATTAGCTCAATTGATAAAGTATTTGATGATTGAGTAAGAGATTTGAGATTCAATTCCCGCCTATACAAAAAACTGATTGGTATCTTAGTCTGATGATAAGGAGCGAAATTGGTAGAAACGGACGCTATAGGTTGAAACTCCATATAAAAAAAAAGTATAGGTTAAGCATAAATGAATAGGTTCACAGTTTAGCCCAATGTACAAGGTATTGGAAAAAGGAAGCATGAAATAATTAATCATTAAATTTCATATAAAAGATCTAAGTTTTTTTTTTTTTTTTTTTGAGAAAGTAAAAGATCTAAGTTAAGGTGCAAATATTTTTCATTTCTTAATAAAGATCAAGAAGATACAACGGCGGAAGTGCGGAACCAAAAAATATTCAGGGGGACCTAAATAATTCTATAAATAAAATTAAATTGAAAGAGTAAAATATTTATACATAAATTATACAAGTCAATATAAGCAAAATATTATAACAATAAGAAAAACTAAAAGAAAAAAAACATTATATTTCATAGATAACAAAAACAAATGCAATATGGATCTCTAACTCTCAACCACAAAATCAGCAATCATATTTTCTTATATATAAAAAATATTGTCCATATCTGATATCTCTTATTCTCCAAATGCAAAATAATGAAAAAAAAAAGTGTCTTTTTTTTAATCCTAAAAAAAGGGGGAAAATGATGAAGAAAACTTATATTAAATAATTGACTTAGCTATTGTTTAGAAACATGTATCTTGAATATGCTTTAATTTAATGAACTACAATAAGAGCAAAAAATAATGCATTAATTATTTATATAAACTTATCTATTTTTTGGAAAAGATATATTAAATATATTTTTTTTAACTTAATGAGTTATATATGTTATAAGAGTAATAAAAGGGAAAATGATGAATTGATGATCACTTAGATAAACGTAGGGCAATAGTTAAATTTTTTTCTATAAATTTTTAATATATGTGGTGCCTCTAGTCCCCCCTTCCCTCTGCCACCGGGAAGATACTAGAAAATTTTTTAGGTCTGCTAGACAGTTCGTCAATTCCTCCACTCATGTGATGGGTGAGTCTAAAAAAAAGGTTAAGTTGATATATCTTTCTAAATTTTATTCTAAGTGACTATAGATGGAACAATTTTCATTGATTTCTTTTGTTCTTTGATGCAGAACATTGTCCACGGTTGTTAGAAGAATTTTCTTATCATTTGCATTTTTGTTATTTTTTTTAAAATTATTTATTTAGTTGGTTTTACACAATCTACAAATAAAATAAAAATCAAAAGAATATATTTTAAAAAAAAAAAACAAAATAGATTATTTCTTTGATCTTACGCGGATGCAGTAGTGAGTGATTAAGGCTTTCCACATGTCTGAATTGTGCCCAACCCACAACCGACCTAATTAGATCGGGTGGGGAATCTTCATATCCTATAAATGGTGTAGGCTTGTAAGGATAATTAGCAAGGTGACTGGGTTGTTGTATCCTGGGTGTGGCACGCCAATGTTGTTAGTCTACTACATTGGAAATTCCATAAACGACGTGTATTGTCTCAAGATAGTAATTTGGTCCACGCCTCAACTCCACTACCTAAAAACATTCATGAACTGACTATAAATTGTTTATCATATCATAAGCTGCACTTTAAGCACCAACGATGTAATATCTCTTAATTTTATTTATGTTTTATGGTTAAATCTACAACTTGCAGAAATTATTTTGATCTAAATGATATTTTGAATGTTATAAAATTCAACATTTCACTCCAAACTTGTGAAATTCACAACTCTAATTTGTTTTTTCTCCACGATTTTTGTTCATTATCCACACTTTTGAAAGTATTATTAGTTTCTTCCAATATCCCAATAATAATTGGCTAGTGATGACTACTTCTTTGCAATACCATCAATTTGGTATTTGTATTTTTCTTTTAACAAGCCTTGGATGTAAATTGATTGATTTCTTTGTACTAATACCCAATAATCATGACAATCATGAAATTTTGGCCATGTTATTGGCATGTTAAATACTTTTCATGCAAAGTAATATTATTTTATATGCATATGAGCATTTTCCATATAAATTAAAATATTTTAAAAAGTTTGTAAATTTTTGAAGGTGTCCTTTCTGTCAAATACCCAGTAAAGCTCCAAAGTCCAAACAGATTCCTTTCAAACCTATTTCAAATTCGCAGTCGGCAATGATATATACTTTGGTTAATTATAAACCACTCATGCCAGTTTTTTACTGCTCCACCAACTAATGAATTGCCTCCACAAAATCCATGGTTAATAATTTACGGCTGCTTCCTAATCTTTTGCCTTCACTAACACAAAGGAATTAGGGATTGAAGTGGTTAGCTCTGCTGGATATTTAGCTTGTATAAACTAAAGGTTGATGTTGGTGGTAAATTTCCTAAATCACCATGTTTTTAGCATTTATAGCTGAATCAGATTCCTGTACAAGTAGTTTTTTGTTTCTATTGGTTGAACTTTAGAATTTTGGTCCTGTTTCAGTCAGTTGATTTAACTAAGAATAGGTCAATTATGGGAGCTCACAGTCAATCAAGATGGTTAAGGATGTTGGATATCATGGTCTTCCAAAGGATATTATTAGGCTTAACCATTCTTAAATGCGTTAATTCTTTTGTTTTTAATGGTGTTACCCGAGGTGGCATTTGATGCATGAAGCTGTTATTCTGTTTGGACTTATGGAGCTCCCTTTATTTGAATTGCAGAAAATTTTGCCATTCATCAGAAACTGTTGCTATAAATCCTTGATAATAGGTAGAGGGATGTGTTTCATTTCAATCCTGCTGCAAAATTGCTAATGTGGGTTGTCTGTTTCATGTTTCTGATAGCCTTTTGAAATGATTGATTGTTCATGGATGTGACATCCACGAGTTGGAGCAGAGTCTATGGAACATTGGAATGCATTGTAGTCTTATTACAAGTCACATTTGGAATGCATTACTGGAATCTGTTCTTTTGTCCTTATTACTCCTCTTCCCACTGGCTCAGAAAACACTCGTATATACTTTATTTTGAGAATGTCCTTCAATAAGTTTGACAGGTTTCTGTCATCACATATTCTTATGAGAAGCAGGTACAAGAAAGGTTTACCATGATTTCAACCTTTTTTTTAGCAATACTTATCTTGGTTTCTTGGCCAGCACATCAGTTGGGTGGTTTAGTTCCACTATCACGAACTCACAGATTGTGACACATAGCTGTGCATTTTGTTCTCTATGGTTTATCATTCAGCTAGTTCTTAAACAAACATGTGGCTTCTCTTATGAGGCTCTCTTTTTTATTTTTTATTTCTTGGTAAAATGTAAATCATTTGTGGTATGTACTACTGTACTAGTAGCATTTGGGTACTACAGCTTAGATATAAAAGCTAGTAACTTAATGTGAGTTATTATGGTTCAGATATAAAAGCCTGTAACATATTGTCTAAAATAATTATGTAAAATTTTCAGAATGGTAAGATAAAGAGCATATGAGAGAGTTGAGGACTTTCTCCAGGAAATTTTAAGGCGGCCAATGTTTGTTCAAAAAGGGGGGAAAATAAGATTTGACAGCTTGACAGAGAAGGAAAAGACTTCTATGTCAAGATTTTTTTTTGGGTAATGAATGATTTAGGTGAAGATTTTAACATGCCGAAAATCACTGA
Source organism: Notholithocarpus densiflorus (assembly GCA_030021035.2). Lineage (NCBI taxonomy): Eukaryota > Viridiplantae > Streptophyta > Magnoliopsida > Fagales > Fagaceae > Notholithocarpus > Notholithocarpus densiflorus. The sequence goes on from JARYZH020000046.1 coordinate 1,552,163, forward strand.
ACTAAAGTGACACATTGTATGCAGGTTATATGAAATCAGAAGTTGTCCATTCTCACTTGTCTGTCCATGTTGTATCTAATTAATTTCTACTAGTTTTACCCTATGTTTAGATAGGATAGATGGAGAAGAGAAGAGCATCTTGTAAATACACTAATTTTAGCATATTCACACCTCCTCCTCTCCTCATCACCCTATCCAAACGTACAAACAAGTAAACAATCATTACTCAATATTCCCAAAATCAACTCAATGCATTGAACTGGAAATGCACTAGACCTGTTATTACATACACTCAGTTGCCTAGCCACAAGATCCATATATTTCTTAACCCATGCTCCATTTGCTTCTAACAAATCCTTGTAAAGGAGATCCCTTGATCCTATCAGCTAATAAACATATAATTAAAGACATATATCCAACGATAATTCAAATAAAAACTATAGTAAAAATCACAAGGACATTAATTCTTTCCTGATGCCATTAACTTCCTTGTAGAGTGTGATAGCACCCTTAGTTTCCTTCTTCATTCCTTACGAGGGTGGGCAGAAAGTGATAACATACCGTGAAGCCCTGCATTTGTTGAGGCTGGTAGAGTCATCAAAAGCATAACTATAAGCCTTGGGGCAAATAGCTTTAAAGAGATGTGCAAATAGAGTAGGCTTGCAAGTCTTTGGGTTAGCATAGTCCCCTGTGCAGCAATACTTAGCCGATTGCATGGCCAAGCAGGCACTCTTACATCCCACCACCTTGCCTCCTATCTTCACCTCCAATGCTGAAGGGCAGCAAATGTTCAAATCAATCTCACATGACGCAACACCACACCCGACACCACCACCAACAGGTTTCATTGATACAGGCAAATTGAAGCCATCAACCAAACTCACATCATAGTAATGTAAAGGCGAATTAGAGGTCCCGAGTGTCATTTCAACCACGGTTGCTGGTGGAATACCACCTTTTCCCTTGCATTGTAATTGGCCAAAACAATCCCCAGTGTCACATGAGCCTTTTCCATTATCATCGAAGGAACAACCTTGCCTGCCCCAAATCCTTCCTGACCACTTTTCATTCATATCCATGACAACTTCCTCGCCACTGCCCAAATGGAAACCTCCATCTTTAGGTGTGGGCTGCCCTGCACCACCAAGTATTGCGGGCCATACACTCTCATTGCAATTGTTGACTAGAATGAGTTGTGCCCCATCTGCAATCACAAAATTAACCAAAATGAACGAGTCTATGAATATTGGACAAAGTACAAAAAGTAACATAAACAAATTAAGAAAGAACAAGAAGAATTACATGTGGAGGAGAGAGATGCCATTAGATAGAGGAGGAGGGGTAAGAGAAATTGGGAAGTTGGCATTGTTGCGTTTTTGCCTTAATTTGATTTAGGAGGTGATGATTGTGTAGGGAGAGGAAAGGGACGTAAGGCACTTCCAAATATTTGATCACAATGTGGGATTGGTTTGGACAACCGTTACCTTTTTAAGTGAAACGGTTTGTGGAGAGAGAACTTCCTCATCAACTATTGCTGACTGTGTGTCACTCTCTTCTGCTAGCTTTTCTTTCAGTGTTCTCTTTCTACTTTTACTTTCACTATAAAAGGCATATATGCATTGCTTCCATTGGAGGGTGTCCTCTCTCTTTAGGAGAAACTAAGTGTAAATCATGTCTCTTTAGTCTTTATGATTCTTTTACTTTAAAATAAAAGAGTAAAATACTATGTATGTCTGTCTCTAACATGATCACTGAGTCTTCCTACATGTCTACTTCATCATTAACATTATTATGTTCCTAGTGGTTGAGTCCGATTTCAGATGTTGAATTCTTTGGATACTCTCTGTGTTATTGGCAATAAATTTTGCCAATATACCTACAGAAAATTTGGAAACTATTATCCCCCTGCTATATATTTTCTCCAATTATCATAACTCTACCGATACCATGTCAATTTTCTTCTTATCTTCACAATTGGAAGTAAGTGTAAGTTTTTATTTTTATTTTTTATTTTTTTAAATTTTTTATACAAAATAAAAATTATACACTAACTTAAGTATATATGAATGTAAAACTCTCTTGGAAACTTGACCCTTGGCACTTACTCACCACAACTCACAAGAACTTTGTACTTATAAAGTAACTATTGCACTTGGTAGTGTAAGCAATTTCTGACAATCCAAATGGCACTTTATAAAAAGACTTAAGAACCTTAAAAAAGCGATTGTTACGTTTTTCTTTTTTTTGTTATAATAGACCCAGAATGGAAAACAGAGTAGATTGCGCTTTTGCTAGTATAAAATAGGAAAAAGCAAGACTTAATTCACGGATCAGAATAATACTTCTTACTTTCTCATCCTTGTGGCATAAGCATTACTTAAATTTCAGATGTACTGAATCCAATATTTAAACAAAGTGATCCAATTTCTTCATATGAGTGTTAAAGGGTAACTATAATTCCAAATAAAACCACCAAATAACCGAGTGAGTACCATGGCATGTAAGTTGGCAACATACTTAATTTTAGACCTTTTTTTTTTTTTTTTTTTTAAATTCCTTCTTTTTTAGGGGAAATGGAGAAACCATTGGAAATTTATTGGGTTTGTGGATCACCATAAACGCATAAACTCCAAACAACATAGACAATTAATTAACAGATGTATCGTGTAGTGGCGGCTTCATGAATTTTTCTCAGGGTGTTCCTTAAGAAGTATAAATTACACAATCTAATAAAAAGAGAAATTCATATATTGACAACAACAACAATCAAAAAACATGCAAATACATAAAGTTTACAATTTCCTTCTACGAGTTTTCATATTTTGAAATCGTTGCATGATAGTCTCATTATCAATGCTACAAGCTACATCTCTTTCAATGTACACAACCAAGCAATCATTCATCTACTGATCTCCCATTTGATTGCGTAGTTCATTCTTTATATATTTCATTGCTGAAAAACTTCTTTTTACTGTTGCAATAACGACAGGAAAGGTCAAAACTAACTTCACAAGCAAATAGACTAATGAATAAGTGTCATGCTTCCCTATTTTCATTAACTTTTCAGCAAGTTCACTAACTAATTGAAGCTCTAAAAACAAGTAATTGCTGCGCATATGAAAAGTGTAATTCTGAAGTTGAGAGCCAAGTGCCTAGATATTTGTCCTAGAAAAATCAGATGGATAGAACTTTGCTAGGCGTATTAACTTTTCCTTATCAAAAGCCACAAATGAATTACTTAGATTCAAGCAAGCCATACAAAATAGCAAATCGGTATTCGCCTCTGAAAAACGGTTGTTAAGCTCTTGAAGTTGCAAATCTATGACTGTGTAGAATAGCTCAACACAATAATGATATAAATTTGTATTTTTTTGGGTGTTGTGTCGCGGCCTCCCACTAACTACAAATATTTCATCCATGTTCAAGATAGGAATATCATGTGTGGTACAAAATGAAGACACTTCAGTCAATAAAGATATCCATTCATCATCTCTCATCACTTGCAATCGTTGCTTAGACACTTTAACAAGATCCATAGCATTTACTATATCTTGATTTTTTTTTTTTTTTTTTTTTTTTTTTTGCAATGCTATTGACAACTCATTTGTGATCCCTAAAATGTTTTTCATCAAGTGTAGAGCAAAGAAAAATTCAAAAGATAGAATTGACCTCATAATAGATCGAGATTCAACCTTTTGGTCGGAGAGGCCATCTTCTTCAATAATCTCAAGTATATCAACAACAGCAGAGAACATCAAAATCAAGTTGAGAATAGTCCCATAATATGATCCCCAACGTGTATCACTAGGACGGACTCAATCTGCCTTTTGGCTGCAGCCAATTGGTCCTCAGCCTTGTGAAGAAGTAGCCTTTGGTCTTCGGCTTGCTTCTGAACGCCCTCTAAAGTCGAATCCACACTCCTCCTCGCCTTCTCCTCGTCCTTCAGCTTATTTCGCAAGTTCTGGGTAGATTGGTCGGCAATGTTAAAGGCTTCTACAGCCGCAGCACGCCTATTCCTCTCATCTTCCAATTGTCTACTGCAGCTATTGGCCATCTCTTCTGCCCTAAACGTGGCCTGAACAGCCTAAAAAGAGAACAAATGCAAGGTAAACAGTGAACAGAGGCTAAAAAAAAGGGGGGGGGGGGCTAACTAACTAAACTAAGTAAGTTGGGAACCTTACCATGTCCAAGTACCTCTTGAGGCTGAGGAAGACCTCCTGCCTCCTAAAGGATCGCAGCTCGGCCATGTCCAAGGGTAGTAACGGGGTCCTCTCCAAAGCATCGGCCACATGGCTGCCGGTGCCTCCCTGGAAGTCCCTGATGGAAGCATTGTTCATCAGGGGGGCCTCATTGAGCATTGGAGTGGGGAGCCAGGCCTGGGGCTCAGGCAGAGGATCGACCCTCTTCTCAAACCCCCTGTGCCCAACTTTTTGTTGCTTGGCGGCTCGTTGGGCCTCCTCTTCCGGTGTGGGGCGAGACTTCTCAACCTTTATCACTTCCTTGCCCTTTGACTCCCTTTTTCGTTTGGGGTCGGAAGGCTCGGGCCTCGGCGGCAGGGTTGGCTTAGGAGGAGGAGGAGGAAGTTTGGATGGAGCTAGAAGGAGCTTGCTCTGAGAAGGGGAAGGTGGTTTATTCTGAGCTGCTCTCCCTTGTGTCTCCTTTCCCGGTTGGGACTCTATCAAGTCTAGTAGGTTTGTTCTTTGTCTCCTCTGTATACCCATATCTTCTTCAAAAGGAGTTTCTGCCGAGGTTTTAATTGGCTATACTCAATGGAGCAAATCCTTGCTAATGAGGATGTATCAGATTTGGATCCAGTGCAAAGCTAGGGCTATTGCACTGTGCAATACCCCCTAAATCACTCACAAAAAGTTTCAACATTTTCATCTTTAACCTCTTCTAACATTTAACTTTTTTTATTTTTTAAACCTCTTTAATCTAATGGCTGATATTAAAAGTAACCTTTCTAACTTTTGATCATAACTATTAAAAAGGAATCGCATGGTGCAATAGCCCTAGCTAGCTATTGCGCTATTGCATTTGATCTCAATCCAGGATTTATCAGATCATCACATAGTAAAACTTGTTGCCATGAAGTTGAAGAATATTCTTCTTCGTGGTGGAAGAATCTAAAGAAATGAACTAATGAAGGTGAAAGTCGAACTGTTGCTTGGGAAAAGACGGGGAAATAGTCTAAAAAAGAGTTTTTGCTGGACAATTACTGACGAGATATACTTTCCTTAAGTTCCACATTTTCTAGCAAAAAGATATGAAAAGAACAAAACAACACTCCCTCACAAACCCAACCCCAACCCCCCCTTCGAGGTTTGTGTGGACAAATGAAACTCTTCCTCTTAAGTTTGTATAAATGAGTAGATATCTTTTTTTTTTTTTTTAATGAAATATTCTATTAGGGAAGTAACCGTGTGAAAGAGTGTATACTTTTCTATATATTGCATTTATTAGAACTTCAAGAGAAAGTGTCATTTTTTGAAACATCAGGAGAGTGAGTGTCATTCCATGAAACTTCTGGAGTAATCTAAAAAAACAACAAAAACAAAAAACAAACAGAAAAAAACAATAGACATAGTTATAGCAAGAATCTATCAATACTCAATATTATGTTATACTACCAAAAAAAAAATTGTTCCATGTTCTCTTAGCTATATCAATACCCAATCATACAGTTAAAATCCACTTACATTTTTAAAAAATTATTCTTATAATTGAAATTAGTGAATCAATTGGGGGAAAATTGTAAATGAAATTATATATACATTTTTCAATCCTAAATTCAAGCATTTTTTAGAATAATGTTTCTCTCTAAACTAGATTGCAAAGAAACTCTTCAAACCCTTCAAACTCATCATTTATCTTTTTATTGGATGTTGATTATGAAAATCTAACCGTTAGATTGCATGTTTTTTATGCTCTTAACATGTTTTTCAAATTTCTTTTAAATTGGATGTTATTTACTATTTTATCAATAAACTTATTTTTTATGCATAATTTCAGACCATAAAAATTTGAAATTTAAACTGATAGTCCCAAATATATCCCCGTCCATATGGGAAAAACAATGGACGAGGATGACCTCGAGATTAGCCCAGCCCTTGGTAAACCACCTAGTAAGGACGAGGTCGTCACCCCTCAATCAATGACGAAGCGTTACAAGGACAATAATGAACCTCCATACCGTTGAAGATATATCTCTCCATTTAACACCCTGTAGGGACGTTACAAATTCGGAAATGATACTACCATTAAGACAAAACCAACGGCTAGAAGGAAGAAGGAAGCACCTATATATACCCATTCTCGAGACCTGAAAAAGGTACACAAAAAACTCCAGTTCACAGTGATTGATACTCTAGTATTGCAATTCTTGTTCCAGTCATTCTAACTTTAGCATCAGAGATTCTGTGGCAAGCACCACACCGATGACCCCCACTTCTTTCCTTCACGTTCTATTTTCTTTTCAGGGTCAGATTCGCTTAGGACGACTCCATTCTGGACAAGCATTCTGGCTGACGATCTTAAGCATCATCATAAACATTTGATTAATGTCATAGCAATTATCTTTGATTTTTTAGAAATTTGTGTAAGCATGAAGGATATAATAAGAACATGCAATCCAATGATTAGCTTTTCAAAATTCACACTCAATAAAAATATATAGGAGAAGTTTGAAGGATTTCTCTCCCTAGTTTGAGAGAAACCTTTTTTTCTAATCCGCTGCTCTTGGTGCGTTAAGGACCTAGAGGAATTAGAAGTCTATGGACAGCATGATTAAGGGCTTAGAGGAATTAGTAGTTTGTGGACGGCATGGCAATTAAGTGTTGTGGACGGCATGGCAACAGTTGAAGATTGTTGACACCTTCATACGGAATCACCACTTGAACTTAGAAAACGTTAAATACAAAAAATTCATTTCTTTATTTATTTTAGTGTAAATGATTGGGTAGCATACCCGAGGAATTAGTAGTCTATGGACAGCATGATTAAGGGCTTAGAGGAATTAGTATTTTGTGGACGGCATGGCAACACTTGAAGATTGTTGACACCTTCATATGGAATCACCACTTGAACCTAGAAAACGTTAACTACAAAAAATTCATTTCTTTATTTATTTTAGTGTAAATGATTGGGTAGCATACCAGAGGACTATTTTGATTTGAAGGTGATGCATTATTTTGCTATTTGGATTCGGTCATATGTGTGTGTTTTGCAAGTGCAACTAGGCTCTTTTTTTTGACTTACTCCTTCACTCATTGTCACATTATCCGTCCTGACCACAAATTGCCTCCACATTCTCAAGTGGTGCACTATTGCTAGCATCTTCTTCTCCTGGACCACGCCTTTCGGCTAATTTTGAGATGCCCCTATGGCCTAATTAAATTCTTAAGAGGTCAAATATAACTTTTAAGACCCAAACTCTTAACTCTAATTACATAATTATATGTTTTTTGAAATATGGGTCTGCCTACGCATACAAAGTAAGATAAATAATATTACATACACAAGCTCATCTCTAAACATCAAGATATTAATGAACTGCATGGCTATTTTGTTTTCGGTAAAACATGATAGGGCAATAGGCTTCATGATAAGGTTTGGTTATTATTTGATTATATGGGTAAAACGTGTCTTGTTAAAACAAAATTTTTTTTGTTTTTGGTTTTTGTTTTTTGTTTTTTGTTTTTTTGTTTTTTTTCCTTTTTTTGTTTTTGGGGAAGAGTGTTAAAACAAGTTGATTCATTTATAGATAAACTCCATATATATAATCTATTTTGAGTTGAACGCGTCTAACTCCTTTCCATGTGCATGGAATAATTATATTGCACAATGCGCAACACATATTTGAATCATTTTACAACGTACAAAAAGAACTTTGAATGTGGTCTCTACATGGAATGCTAGCAAACAAGTCTACCACTATAAAAGCAAAGCGTGTGGGGTACGGCTGTACTAGTGGCAGTGGAAAATCTCACTCCGGCAGTTCTTCGTTTCACATTAGTCCAATTGTAAAAAAATAAAACCATATATTCCTCACGAGACGTATTAACTAAAAATGGATAAGAGCCAATTTTTTATAAAAAATTTATTTTCTCTTAAGAGAAGGACAAAAATAATAAGAAAATGTGTAAAAGTTATAAGAGTTGTGTGAACCAATGTAGTGGATACCGTACCGGTATCGGCCGTACCGGCCGGTATGTACCGTATCGGTACGTATACCGATATCGAAACACCAATGTTTCGTACCGGTTTAAATATCAGCCGTACTAGCCATGTACCGGTCATACCTGATGATTTCAGGCATGTACAAAAAAAAAAAATCTTTTTTTTTTTTTCTTTTTTAGTTTTGTAATTTTTGTAAGGGCAGAATGGTAACTTATTTGCATTAACTTATTAGTATTTTTTTTTTTTTAGTATGCAATGAATAATTAAGCTTTCTATTTTTTATATTGTGTTTTTTTTTTCTTTTAATTGATGCTTAGGTTTAAAACCATGAATAATTTGTTCTGAATTGAGGTAATGTTTTATGGTAAATTTTTATATTTATTATAATATATATACACACACACATATATATATACTTATAAATATAAAAAGTAATAGTAAACCCTAAACGGTATACCGGTATTGACCGGTACTGAAATATATCGTTCTACTGATCAAACTGGTACAGCCTTCAGTATGAGATTGACTCCCTTGGTGTGAACTAGTCTATTTCCAAAAAGAGTTTTATAATTCAACCGGTTATTAAATTACAAAAAAGAAAAAAGAAAAAGTGGTGGACTATTTTTTTAATTAATTTTTGGCGGTGGACTAATTAAATAACACTATATCCTTCAATTAGTTTATTTTACATTAATTTTTTGTGAATGCGTGTGTTTTTGGGGAAAAAAAAAATTAAGGCGTAATACTTTTATTAACAAAAGACGAAACATGACTAGATCACAGATAAGCCCACGGTATTTTTTTATTCCGTTTTCAGTATCTGTTTGGATCACTTTTTGATTCTTTGCAACAGCAGAATATATACTAGTCTTCCAAAGTTATTCATTTATAATGGGTTCAATGATTCCTAGACTTTCTCTCTCTCTCTCTCTCTCTCTCTCTCTCTCTCTCTCTCTCTCTCTCTGATAAAGGAGGAAAGTTCTCTCTCTCTCTCTCTCTCTCTCTCTCTCTCTCTCTCTCTCTCTCTTTCTTTTCTTTTTTTTTTAAGGAAGATAAATAAGCTAACTGAGTATAAATTCTAAGTAATATATAGTATTTAAATTTTAAGCTTGTGAAATAATTGAGTTGGTAATAGAAAACTAAGGATATATAATATATGCTTGGATGTAATTAGTTTGTATTTTGTAGTATTGACAGCTACCGCAGCCTTTGCCAGCCATATCCAACAAAACTCATTTAGTTTTAATTGTTTTTGGAGAGTAATATACTTTCATAAACATGTAGTTTTTTTTTTTTTTTTTTTTTGTTGACTTTTCCCCCTATTGGAAATTTGGAACACAACTTTTGTATAAACAATCACTTTTCGTTGGTCGAAAGTTTTGACTAAATTACGTACTATTGGATATTTTGAATCTTCCGGGAAAAACTCTAATGAAAATGACCGGTCAATTATTGTCTAGTAATTAAATAACGATATCTTTACACACACACACGAGCTTAAATAAACAAGAAGATCTTAATCTACTATCCTAATTGAATTCCATTTTGAAAAGGATCCAATTCATATTCCGAATTATATGTTATAAATCTAAATATATATCAGATATTAGATTATTTAAAATTTTATATAAGATAATGCTTTATACATTATTAGATTCAAGGGGGGGAAAAAATTTTAAATGTGAAGGATATTATCCATTTCAAATGAAATGGAGAGGATTGTATTCTCTTGGCTCCACTTACTCAAAAAATGCAATAAAAATGTTTATAGTATAAATTATACACATATTTATTGCATTTTAAAAAAAAATATTATTTTTCATTCCAAAGGTTTGACTCGGTGCACATGAAAAATGCCATGCAGGGAGATCAACTCTTGTATAAAACTATAAATACACGAGAAGTCTAGTGCATTAACCACAAAACAAGCTAGAGAAAGCCTTTTCTTTATCTGCTTCTTTATATCATTATCATGGCTCCCTTATTCTCTGTCCCATCAGTTCTCACTACCATAATTAATTCCTGCCTGCTATTTTCACTTCTTGTGGGTATGGTTTCTGCTCAGTTATCCTCAACTTTCTATGCAAAATCATGCCCTAATGCCCTTTCCACCATTAAATCTGCTATAGACTCTGCAATATCAAGTGAGGCACGAATGGGAGCATCCTTGATTCGCCTGCACTTTCATGACTGCTTTGTTAATGCAAGTCACCTTTAACTCTTTTTTTTTTTTTTTTTTTTTTGTGTCTGTACATAGATTGATGATTAAAGTGGATTAGCATAGCTTGCACAACAATATTTTGAATCAATTTTATACTGTCTTACTATAAACAAATCCATCTGATTAAAACTATTTTTAAGGAAAATAATATTCTTCATTTGAAACGAATCTATTTCAGTCACCTAAAAATGCTTTTCTTCTTTTTTAAGTACGAGAGACATTTGGGCCCTTTGCTACAATTTCACTATTATTATTATTATTATTTTTTTTTTTTTTTGGGTCTCAAGTACCTTAATGGGTTGGCACATAATTGGCCCGTTGGATGTCTTTTTGTATAATTTGGGAATCCAAACCCATCAATTCTATCTATTTTTGAACTCTCGTGAATTCTGATGGGTAGGTTTCCTAGAACCTCCCTTTTGTCTATTCCCAACAAAACTTATCCTTATTCAACAAAAAAAAAAAAAAAAAAAGTCTGTTTAGTTTTGCTTGTCTGGGCTTTTATAATATTATTATATTTGATTTATTTTTCTAATTTGTTATATACAGGTTTTTGAAATATTTGTAGTATATTAATATTATTTACAAGTCTTTGTCCTCTTCGTTGAGCCATATCTATTTAATTTATTTTGCTTATTTGTTATATATTAAAGGCCCATATATAATATAGTTTCATGAGCCATATAATAAAGTCATTCAAATGTTATAAGAAACGTAAATTATAAATTATTAAATTTCATGGAAATGGGAGAATGATTCTAATTGAATATATAAGAAACTAAACTATATATTGTGTTAATGGAATAAGAACCTCTCATTTTGTGGAAAAAATAACATGTTTATATAACATTTTGTAACAGGGATGTGATGCATCCGTACTCTTGGACAAAACAGCAACTGAACCAGGAGAGAAAAATGTTGGTCCAAATCCTTCACTAAGGGGATATGAAGTAATCGACACTATCAAATCTCAATTGGAGAATTTGTGCCCCGGTATTGTATCTTGTGCAGATATCTTAGCCGTTGCTGCAAGAGATTCAGCTGTTGCTGTAAGAAAGAACTCAAACTTTTACATCACTTATTATTTTTAACCCATAATATTAGGTGATCCAGTGAGTAGCTTATTTTCTTGAGTTTATTTGGTTTTAAAAATAAACCAGAGAAAGTATAATGTTACATAGAAAAAGTAAAGTTTTAAAATACGGTATATAAATCAAATAAACTAAATAAGTTAAAAATAAGTTGTGGCTATAGACCAGAGTTTGTTTATTATTAAAACCTTGTTCTTTTGATGTCATTTTAATCATATTATTGGTTTTAATTCAGCTGAGTGCACCTAGTTGGTCTTGGACTGTTGATTTGGGAAGAAGAGACTCTGCCACAGCAAGTTCTGCTGCTGTTACTGGCAACATCCCGCTTCCAACATTAGATCTTAGTGGCCTTATCAGCGCCTTCTCAAAAAAAGGTTTCACTGCCAAAGAAATGGTGGCTTTATCAGGTGGGTTCAAATCTTAGTCTCGTACAATGAATTCTAGCTTAACTCAATTAGTAAAGTTTCGAGTGTTTTACTTCAAAGGACTGAACCAAAACTTTTTGTTTGGGGCCAAGACTAAACAATCATAAGCCACTAATCATTACACTAGTGAATTTTTCAATATCAATTCAAGATTTGCTTCTTCAATTGTCAAAGATAAAAGATAAATTTGTTTGTCTTGACATGTGTATTAGATTTTTTATATTAGATTAGTGGTACCACATATTTGACTAGAAGATTTATGTTATAATATTAATCTAGCACTATTTGTGTTTGTCATACAAATCCTACCTATATCTAGTTGGGGGAGCTCTAATAAAAAAAGCATTGGGGTCTGATATTTTACCTATTATTTAAAATAAAATAACATAAATTCAACATATTTAGGGCCCCTACTATTAATGTAGTTCCGCCCCTATATGACAAAGTGTGATTGATAGAGAATAAATTTGAGTATATAACATATGATTTTTATCTTCTCGTCAATTGAGGAACTCAAGTTTAAATCCTACAAACAAGAAAAAAAAAAAGTTTAATGTTTGAAATTGATGGTAAACAGTAATTTTTGTATAGTAAATGCTATTTCAAATTAGATGATACCTTACAAAAAATGCCTCGTATGAAATGACACCCACATTATTCTTATACTTTGTCTAGGAATTCACTCTGTCGGCCAAGCAAGTTGCAGAAACTTCCGAACCAGGATTTACAATGAAACCAACATAGATTCCTCATATGCTACTTCATTGAAATCAGTTTGTCCAAGCACTGGCGGTGACAACAATCTTGCCCCTCTAGATGTAACTACTCCAACAACCTTTGACAATGCTTACTACACGAATTTGATAAACAAAAAGGGTCTCTTACACTCGGATCAGCAACTCTTTAGCGGAGGTTCCACTGATTCCATAGTTACCACTTACAGCAACAATGTGGGAAACCTCATAACAGACTTTGCCAATGCAATGGTGAAGATGGGAAGACTGAGTCCACTCACAGGCACAAGCGGCCAAATAAGGAAAAATTGCAGGAAAGCCAACTGAGTAATTAAGGCACTAGAGTATGCTGTTTTAGTGTCCATTTTTATTGCTCTTTCACTTTTTTGTGGTTGAAAAAATAAGGGCATTAATGCTCGTTTGAATTAGTTTTCTAGTGTCAATTTTGAGTACAAGTTCAAAGAAATATTGGTATATGTATGACAAGAATTGTCCATCATGAATTGTGTATTCTCGGATATTGGCTCAACCGGAGTGATTAAATTAGATTGAAATGTTGTTGTGTGACTTGTGTTGAATTGTAATTTTATATCGATCACCATGTGAACAAGTGACGAGTATCAATTTGTGCTGACAGATGGTATATTTTCATATCTTTTTTTCTAATTCAATAGTTGGGATTAGGAAATTTGAACTCTAAACATCTTTAATGAAAAAATCAAGAGATGTTAGTTGATCTATCTATCATTGTGAATTCATATGGTTTTCTTTTAATAAAAAAAGTAGCAAGTACTCCATGTAAAACCTTCTAATTAAGGATAAAATATAATCAGCCAATTCACCACCATGAGAGACACTAAACATGATCTCATCCATTCACATGAGTTTGCCCCAATATAGAGGCAAATCAAGGTTGCAATCTCTCACATGCATCAAGGATCTAGTGGTATTTTTAGTTTGTGGACAACATGTTAACACATTTGAGGTGGTTGAAGCCTTCGATAGGAAAATCTATTTCTATTTACACAATCTAGAGGGAAAGGGAACACAGATATGAACCAACTGACTATCCAACTTTTAGATTTCTCTTTGGCCCAATTAAATAAGAGGCCAAATATAACTTTTGAAAAAAAAAAAATTTTGGATGGGGAGGACATGGCTCCCCTTCATCTACATATGGATCTGCCTTTGCATACAATGTAAAATAAATAATATTACAAACTCAAGCTCATCTCTAAACATCAAGATTAATGAACATGAATGGATATTTGTTTTTGGTAAAAGATGTTAGGGCAATATGCTTAATTGATTATTCAATTATTTATTTAAAATTTAATTTTACATATTATAAAAATGTCATTTTGATTATATAGGTTAAACATATCGTGTCAAAACAAGTTATAAATTAACTTCAAAATCTCTTTTTAGCTGAACACATGCGTCTTGTTCTTTTCTATGTGCATGGAACAATTATTACACTAATTAATCTTGATTTGACAAATGCACAGTACTGCGCACTCATATTTGAATCATTAGAATAACGTAGAAAAACGTTGCTTTCTATTAGGCGCATCAAACTTTGGATGTGTTCTAGATTGCATGCAAGCAAACAAAATCTACCACACTCTAAAGTAAACGTGTAGGGTCACTTGGTGACCGTGGAATTTCTCCGTCTTATCCACTGCAATGCATGTCTGTCTTCCTTTTCACATTAGTCAGTGTAAAATACCAAATATTCCTTAAGTAAGAGACATATTAACTATTAACTATATACGAATAAGAGTAAAAGTTAAAAGGAAAATTCTTATTTTACATTGTACTAACGATATAAATTTTTTTATAATGTATAGACATTTGTGTGTCTACTATGTAAAATTTATATTACTAGTATAATGTAAACCTATAATTACTTTTAGTTTTAAAAAAAAATAAAGAGTGGGAAAAACGAAAAAAGAAAAGGCATAAGGGTTACATAAGCAATGGTGGTAGACTAATTAAATAACACTATCCTTCAATCCGTTTATAACCCGTTGTCATCTAATTCGACTGCTTCAGCGGTCAGACACAGGTTCGAAACTTCAAAAACTCGACACCAGCAGGTCAGTTGCAGGTCTCCTAATCCAAAACTTGTGAAACCTGACCCAACCAAAATACATCAATTTCGACGATTTCTCAAACTTTTCGGTGACTTTTCCAACTAGATACAATGGATTTCATCGACTAACACAGCTAGATCCAGCCAAAATACACCAAATCCGGTAGAAATTCATCAAACTCGACAAGTTCTCCGCACGAATTGGCAAAAATCTCTCCCAAATCCAACGAGATCTTCACTGGATCTTGGACGAATTTGGCGAGATCTTGCTAGATCTAAAGAGATGTTGGCATCTCGTTGCTTTTCGGTTTCACCCAAAGCTGACCACCACCCGACAAAAACCCGAACTAACCAAACCGATACCGGTGAGCTGCGGGTTTGGAAGTTCCCCAACCAATCTAATCAGGTCGGTTGCAGGTTGGGCACAAACCCGAACCAACCTATGGACAAACTTAATACTAGCTAGTCATCCAAATTAATTCATTCATAATGGATTAAATGAATCCTAGATTTTCTTTTTTCTTTTCTCTTCTTTTTTTTAAAAAAAAAAAAAAGGAAGATAAAGAAGTTAACTAAGTATATATAAGTGGGCAAAATTTGTCCAATTCCATTGTACATTGGACCTGTTATGATAGTATTTTATGTCATTATCTCAATGGGTCTAGCTAGTGCATTGAACCCAAGCCTAACTCTATATTAGTCTACAAAATATTTAGCTTATAAGTTTGTATAAATTTTGTAATTAAGTTCGTAACTGAGTAATATTGACAGCTAGCGCATCCTTGGCTAGCCATATACATCCAAAAAATAAATAACTCATTTACTTTCATTTGTTTGGAGTGTTATATTATATGCTTTCATTAACATCAATGTACTGTAGTTTTCATTATGTGAATTGGTGTCAATTTTGAGAGAGAGAGAGAAATAATTTTAAAAAATAAATAAAATTTGATATTTTAATGAAATAAAGTATAGAATAAATAATCTAATGTAGGTGTTTTAAAAAAGAGATTAAATTCTATTGCTAAAATATAAATATCAGGATAACATCTCAAATAAACAAAATATTTTATGTTTTAAGTAAAAAGTTGATGTGGTGTTATTAGGTAGGTAGGATGTATTGAATTTTAAGTAAAAGGCTAATGTAACAATTTCTTATTAGATGATGTAAAACATAGGTTTTACTTTACTTTTACACCCCATATTTACCAAAATCAAACTCTTTGAAAAATGGTTAAGTAAAATAAAAAAAAGAAGTTCTTATGCTAAATTAAACAAAAATTTATACGAGTTGATGTGAATGCTTAGGGTGGTTTTAATTTTTGGTACACTATACACAATGAGTTGGAGTTGTCGTCATTTAGGGTAAGTTTGAATTTTTTATTTCTTTGAGTCCTTACGGATCTAATAGAGACTAATTTTTTATTTCTTATATTTCAAGGGTATTTTTTTTAATTGTAGGTTTGGAGAATTGACGGGTTTTTACTTGAGTTCTTCTGTGATGCAAAAGGTACATTTTTTGATGTGTCACAGTATGCATTCTTTGGCAAAGATGTTGTTGAGTTAGGGGCTTGTCATTCTTCATCACTTGGAGTTTTTAAAATGGTTAGTGATGTTTTTACTTTAATTTTAGGAGTTTCCCTCTTACCTATTTTCTTTATTTGGCCCTTTGTTTTACTAATCTACTTAAATTTTGTTCTTTTAATTCAAGGTTTTTTTAGGCAGGTTTGATCTTATTGAAATAAAAAAGTTTCTGAGCAAGGTATGCTTCTTTAGTTTTAGATATTAATGTCTGCATGTCAATGTCTTTTAATTACTGTTTTATTTGTATATTTAGCTACTATAGTTTCTTTTTTTCTTCTTCTTTTTCTTTTTTTGGTTTCTTCATTGCATGTTATATAATTTATTTGGAGTTTGATATTAGAATTCATGTTTATTTTATGAAATTTTAACTTTATGTTAGAATTTTCTATTTTAATTATTTTTTTCCTGGAGCCTAATTAATTTAGTTATGCATATAATCTATATATTACTCAAAGCTGAAGCGTAGCATTTAATGCTGCTACTCTTACGTTGCGCCACATCAGCTGCCACGTCATTTTTTTAAAATATAATTTGTCCTACAATTTTAAAATGGTTTTTACAATTTTCAACATTATAAATCCTAGCCTTATAAATGCAGCCCACTACTTATTTATTTACTTCCACTATCACCCTATAATAAATTTGTATAATTAATCCAGCCCACCTCTTATTTATTTAGATCCACTATTAAGCCCAATCCAAAACCTTTTCGGTTCAGCTCAAAGGAAAAATTAGATAAATAAAAAACGTTGAAGCCTTCAGGGTTTTGTGTGAGCCTTTTTAGCTTAAAGGAAGAAAAAAAAAAAAAAAAAAAAAACATTGAAGCCTTCAGGGTTTTGCATGACCAAATAAAAAAGTGAGGAGACAGAGAGTTTGAAGATTGTAACGTGGAGGGAAGCTTAAAGGAAAAAAAAAAAAAAAAAAAAAAAAAAAAACGTTGAAGCCTTCAGGTATTGCGTGAGAAAACAGAGAGTTTGAAAGCTACCCACCTTCCTGCTCTACCGTTTTGTAATAACGGCTGCCTATCTGATTTCCTTCCTTCCTGTCTTCCTTTCCACACGGTGTATAAATACTGACAAAACTTGCCTACTTCGGTTGAGGTATCTCTACATCTCAGTTCTTTTTTGACCCATATTTTGCTTTATGGTTTCTGTTTCCCTTATTAGATTTTGTTATAATTCTATGTGATTCCAACTACTTAGTGTGACTCTAATTTCTTAGCATAGTGCTGTGTTGTTTGCTTCCACTGTCTACTTCAATATCATGATTGTATAACATGGGTTGGGTTTTAGAATCAAAGCAAATTGTTTTCCTAGTGTTTCAATTTTCTACAGTAATTTTTCTGCATAATTGCATTTATCGTGGTCTTTGGTTTAGACTTGGTTTGATATTCACGGTTTTAATTTTAAGTCACTGTGCAAGTGTTTTTATTTTGTGCTAAGATTGTGTTTTTTAATCGAGATTTATAAGGCTGCTATGGTGTGGCTGATTGTTTATTGCATCTTTTTTAGGGTGTTGAATTTTTGATTGCTAGGTTTTTTAATTAGATCTCTACCTCTTTTGGGTCTGTTCATTTTGAGTTTTTTGATTGCTGGGTTTTTAATTCTATTTGCTTCTGCTGTTTTTCAACAATTGAAATCAGAGTGTACTTCAATATCATGATTGTATAACATGGATAGCGTTTTAGAATCAAAGCAAATTGTTTTCCTGGTGTTTCAATTTTTGCGGTAATTTTTCTACATAATTGTGTTTATCATGGTCTTTGGTTTAGACATGGTTTGATATTCATGGTTTCAATTTCAAGTCACTGTGCAAGTGTTTTATTTTGTGCTAAGATTGTGTTTTTTAGTCGAGATTTATAAGGCCTAAATCTCTCTCCCCACCTAAGATGTATCAGTTTCAACTTCCCATTAAATATGTAATTAACTTGAAATACGTCTGGAAAGTTGATGTATCCCAGTCAAATATGTCTTTCAAGAAGAGCAAAACATTATAGTAAACATTTTATGCATCCTATTAATCTGGGTGGTTCTTACTTGCAAGTTTCAACTAACCATTAAATATGTAATTAACTTGAAAGACGTATTGTAAAATGTTTTGCTCTTATTTAGTTAATTAGTTAATTACATACTTCAAAAAATTAGTTCTTTAGTTCAAATTAGTTAAAAAAATTAGTTCTTTAGTTCAAATTAGTTAAAAAATTTGTTCTTTAGTTCAAATTAGTTATAAAAAAAATAGAAAGCAAAGAAAATTAGTTCTTTTGTTCAAACATAATATAAATTACGTCTATAGTTCTTTTTTAAGCAATATGTCTTCCACATATTTTCAATACGTCTTTCCCATTTAATATCTGAAGTTGAAAGTATGTAATTAATTTATGAAAAAATATTTTTAATTAATTTTATAGACCTATTTCATGTGAGAATGATATATTTTTAATGGAATTTTTTTAATGAAATTGGAAGGAAGACCTAAATTGTAGGCAATTTTTTATTTGCAGTATCTCGATAGGGGATATGTAACTTTTAAATTTGACAATTTTTAGACTACTATTGCATACTGTTCAATCAGAGGCATTTGTAAAAATGTTCATGCCCAAGCCAGTGATAATTGAATGATTACTCTTTACGTTACTCTGATCAAATAAGCTGCATTTACTCAAGAACTTCTCCACTATTAGATTTGGTCACATGTATTTATGGTTTCTGTTTCCCTCATTGGGTTTCCATAGTACTTTTTCTATGTCTTTTTATTTTTATACTTTTCTTGGGAATTATATACCATTGAAAAGTTGTTTGACAACATTTCAAATGATCAAACGGCAATGAAACTTGATCATAGCACAACAATAAGCTGTCAACAATTAAAAACTTACCATTATTTGCAAAATCAAACATTGTGTTTTAATCCACAGACTGTGTTTTAGGAACCACCGCAAAAGGATGAAATCAAGAAAAGTCCAGAACAAACTTTTGACAACAAAACATTTGAAGCTATTGATACAAAACCATCCCCACACACAAATAATGACCCAAGTGAACCACCCACAAATAATGCTAATACCACAACAGTAAGCTTTCTACTGCTATATTTATTTGCAAATTCATTCAAAAAAAAATATCTACAATATAATTTAATAAACATACTTTGGTGTAGGAAACATTGGAGAATTATGAAATCAAGAAAAAAGCAAATCAAACTTCAAACAAAAACACATTTCAAGTTCTTGATACAAAACCATTAACAAACGCAAATAATGATGCAAGTGGATCAAAACAAGAAGACAATGATGATGCCATCCCATCAATGAGTTTTGCCTCTAATGTTGAAGATGCAGAACCAAATGACGATAACATATTCCTTCAAGATCTGATCAATCATTGAAAAGCTACAAAACAAAAGTCATCAAAGAAGAAGAAGCTTCAAAGACGCAAATGATATTGGAATTTTATATTTTCCTGCCTATATGAACTTATTTCAGAGTTGTATTATTTCTTCATATTGTGTCAAAAAAATCAAATAAAATACTTTCCTTCATTAATAATAAAAGCATTTTGGAAAATCAAATTGTTATCCAATTAAGCATTGGCACTGATAAAATCAATACCAGCTAGCAACTATAGCTACTTCTATTTCATGAAATATACTCATTTAAGTTTAATTACAAACTTCATTATTTGACAATCAAAACATCATCTTTTAATTTAACATCTAAATTAAACCATATCCTCCAAATCTATTAAAATATATATCTTTTTTTTTCTCTCGTCTTTTAATTTTTTTTATTTATAAAAAAACGTGTTAAAATACAAACAATGTTGTATTTAAAAAAAAAATCAAATCTAATTCATTTAGGTGGATTTCATTTGATTGAGGAACCTAATTATACTACCACCAACTACTGTGCCAAAATCTTACCCATTACCACACATATACTGCTTCCAATAATTGATTCATTAGTAATTTTTAATATTAAATTTTACAACTGAATGTCGTTAGAATAATAAAAGGACCTCTTTATGTTGCTCAATAGTGCTGTAACTTAACAACCAAAAACAATATTTTATTTTACCTTTAAACATAATTTACAAATGTTTATTGCAAAGACTCTTCAACATCCTCTATTTTCGATTATCTAATAAATCAGTTCATGAAAGTATATTACCTTTCCATTTATTTCAAAACTTACACCATCCCAGTCCGAATCAAACATGAAGCTTTCAAATCATTTGCCTCTCACAATCAAATACTTCAATTATTTATGACAATTTCCCATTTTTAAAAATATAATGAACCTATCATCTCTTCTCCATAATATTCTAGTATTCTTACAATTAAAATCATACAAAAATTTTATTGTTATCAACTAAAATTATTTAAAAAATCTATATTACGTCATCCTGTTTAAACATAATTTATATGAATCTATTAAAAAATGGTGGCAAGTATATCTTTCAATGTAAAAAGGCAAAGGTTGAAGAGGATGAAGATTGAACAATTCAAATGACTCCTACACTAATGAACATCACTCACACGCTACTTCAAGGTCTGTCTTCAAGTAGCCACGTGTTTATGTTATTACACCATATCATGGGACAAGATATAAATCTTAAAAACAAACTGACAATCACCAAAATTAATAACTTTGTCTTAAGTAACTGATGTGGACATTAATCAATTTGCAGCTATTTACATGTATTTAATAATACATTTTTTGGGTCCCTGTTGTATAGATATTGTCATAGGAACGTTATAGGTTGTGCTATTTACCATATACAGATTATTAGGATAGGATACATATGTTAGTGTCTTTTGTCCTGTTTTTTAGAGATTTCTTTTCCCTATCTCTGTTCGTTTGGATGCCTCTCTTTCAGTTACTTCTGCCAAAATTCAATACTTGCTCATCAATAGATATCCTACTGTTGTAAGTGAACTTTTGTTGCTTGCTATTCTCCTTATTCAAACAGTCAAGAAAATGAATAATCTTCTCCCCTTCTCTAGTCTGATTTAAAGAACAGAAAATCAACTCGCAGGTGGTAGGGTAATACTTTCTTAATTACTTCATGATTTGCCTAAATGAAGTTTCACATTTCTTCTAATTGGGAAGTAGTTGCTTTGTCATAATGGTATGAGCACACTATACTTTTTCAGACGATAATTTAACTTAGTTGGTATTTTTGTTTTCTTCCTAAATTTTTGGTATTACATATACAAATTTTAGAAGTCATAATTTTTCTAGAATGAAATTTAACTTTTTAAATATGGGGATACAAAATAAATTGAACTTGAACCAAATTGTAGGCATGAAAAGTATGTTTAAAGGAAAATTAATGTTTCTCAATTTTATAATATAGTATTAAAATATGTATTTTTTTAGCACATTAATTTCTTAATATGTGTTCTTTGTTTTAAAAAACAGCTGCAAGCGATTCAATCGGCTAACCAAAAAAACAAAAGTTCTTCACCACATCAATCTGACTGGACTGCTTCAAAATTCTTTATTCCTTCGAAAAGATGAAGAAAAGCTCATTCATCGATGCTTTAGGGCTGGAAACAAACAAGCACTATTTTGGGTCGGAGCTCACAAATATTTTGTGCAAGGTAAAACTAAAGCAGGAAAAGAAATCCTTCTTCAAGCCAACAAAGAAGGGGACAAAAATGCAAAATATGGACTCGCAATTGCACTCTTATGTGAATCAAATGAGGAAGGAATCCAGCTACTATTATCAATTCTAAACCAACAAGATGGGAAACAATTGCTACAAAACTATCGACAAATCCTTCGACATACATCTTTTGGAACAAACACATTTTACATCCCAAAAAACCAAGCATGCAAGAAAAATGGAGTGGGTCATTGGGATCGTGACTGCCCTTACCCTTATAGAAATGAAGAATTACATGTAACATGCAAAATGTGCTCAATTGACTTGGAAATGTACAAATTAGCAAACCGAGTATGGTAGAAATTATGTTCCAAAAAATTAATTCAACAATAAAATTTCATCTTTCTATTTCAAATACTAATATCTAATAATACAAAATAAAGTCCATGACCAAAACATCCAATCACTATAAAAGAAATTATCACGCGCAACGCACGGGTCCGCGACTAGTTTTAAACATAAAAGCCAATTAGGACTAGATGTAGTGCATAATTTAACATAAGTGTAGGATTTAGAGGTCGGGCTTGGTGCAATGATAATTACCTTCCACAAAACAAGTCAATATGGTAGTTGGAAATACTATAGTATGGCCCATCTTTTTTTGGTTTCAAGCAGTCACAAATCACATAAACCCCAAAATAATTTGGATTCCTTTCTTTTTTGGCAAAATCTTTTTGTTGAGAACAATATACTCCTATGAAACTAAAGCTCCAGTTGTTTCCAATTGATGATGGCACTCTGAAAAAGGTGTGATTTAAAGAAAATTTTATTTTTTTGATAAGTGAGATTTAAAATAAATAAAAACCTTATGAGTGTAGTATGAGATTTTAGTAGCATAATAGTTTTCATTAGATAAAATTAAATTATTGCTTTCCATATGTTCCACTTTTCACAGCATAATTAAGCACAATCCTCACATGAAGCTTTTTTTTTTTTTTTTGTGTATATTGTTAATTTTTAATTGTCCTGGTTGCTTGTAGTTCTTTTGGGCACTAATATATATTTGTCTCAATTTCGTGATACTTTGACAAGCATTTTCTTTCATTGTTGCTTTTAATTATTTTTTTCATAGGTTTGGAAAGAATTTTAGACTTGCATTTTCTTTTTCTTTTTCAACTAAAAGTAATTGCCTCTTTGCAGTAAAAACTTTTCAGCTGAGATTTTGGTTTTTCTTTCATCAAGCCAATGAGTTAGGCTGCTTAGATTTTGTACAAAATGTGACTTTTACTTGATACCACCAACTGACAACTTTCATTCTTCAAAATTTTTGACACACATGAGATGGGATATAGAAGAAGGATGCTTGGGTCACACCATTAGGTGGAATGCTCTCTTGGCATTGAGAAATCGTGGTAACTCTTGCTACTACCATTGGCTTGCAAGAAGTAATGGGAGGACATGCACTATTATAGCAGTGATTTATTTAGAGAGTTTAGATTGATTTGCATTCTGGTTATTGAAATGTTCCCTCAAACATCACTATGTTAGCTTTTGAAGTTACTATTGCTGTATAATTTTTTTTTTTCTTTCAATGGCCTGTTCTAATAATTGTGGAAATTTTTATAATATGACTAAAAGTATTCAGGGTGTGCAACGATTTGCTATACAAGATCTGATGATTAGTAAGTATTTGGTTCCAAGAATACTAAAGTCAAGAGTGTGAAGTAGTTGCAGATTTTTTGGGGCAGTTTGCTTTTGTGGCCAAATGTCAATTGGGCAAGAACTTTTTATGGGATGTTATGCATCTAAGTACGCATCAAAAAAGGTGTTTGGCGTGGTAGCAGTATGAAATTGAGACAATTGATAATGAAATTGAAAATTGGGAAATGATTTGTTTGCGCTTTAGAAGCAAGTTGAATCTAAATTGGCTCTTCAGTTAAAGGATCATGTAGAATAATTGTTCAACTTTTTCTTTCAATTTTTTTTTTTTTTTTTTTTTTTTTTGTTGTTGATAAATGTGATGCAAACGTCAACGGGTGTAAAATGTCATTTTGGTAAACTTTGTTGACAGTAACCCCCCCTCTAATTGGCCATTGAAACGAAAGTGCATAAATATTAACCATAAACTCATTCAATCCAGAGAAAGTCCACTCTTAAGAACTTTTCATGGTTGGTTTTACACATATTCTTCTAGACCCAAACACATTATACCATTAAAAAAAAGTTTAAAATGTTATTAAAAAAATAGATTTACAACTCAAAATGATGTTATACCTCTTTTCTTCTCTTTAATTTTTAATTTTAATTTCAATAGAATGTAATTTATGGTGTCTGCTACACAACGATTACTCTTTATAGAATAAAAGAAATATTAAATCTACATTTCAATAGCTTTCCCGTGCGATGCACGGGTTAGCGACTAGTTGTCCTTAAAAATGATAACATTGTTTGTATTTTATTGATCATGGTAAACCGGTATTGAATTTAATTAGAGAACCTAATGTACTATATATACTTAATGCACTGTACTTAAATTTTTTTCCTAATAAAGGAAGACATATATACACACACAAGTTATTACTTTGGATTTAATAAATATTTTTTAAAACTAATGCAGGAAAACGTGCATGTATGTATGTATGTTAGCAAAGATCCAACAAACTAATCCCACACCACCCAACCATTACGCAAAGTAAACTTCCCTAACAATTCATAGTTGTATTTGCCCACACCACGACACACATACCTTTGAGAATTGGGGCCTAATAGTTTAAAAGACATGGGCCACAATCTATGAGAATAGACATAATCCTTGAACATGGAACCTTCAAAGGTTTTCAGTGCGTGCTCAGCACCGCTGGGCTTGGCCTCGGCCTCGAATTGAATAAAATAAGTTATGCCACTACTGGGCATCAACTGGATCTTCACAGGTCTCACAAATTCAAAATTCGTACCCTACACCAATTGTTCAAAATCAAAGCATTAAGAAAGAGTTATAAAGCATATATAGATGAATATTAAGAAGAAGAAGAAAAAAAATAAACCTTAATTTCATTGTAGCGCTTTCAGAACGTCTGTCCATGGAGAGAAAATTCATTTCGTTCCTGCTCACAAAGCTAAGAAACAAGCAAATTTAATTGAAAACCTTTTTTTTAATTTTATAAAAAGACATCAAACTTCATTCAGAAATAAAAGCAGCGGATACATCATGGAGAAGAGCTTGCTCTAGAAAACAAGGACTCTCCTAAATCTAAACAGAAAAATCATGAAATGCCAATAGCATGATGAGCTAAAAGATGACACACACTCACTCACACAATGTAGCACATACCTCCATCTTGGGGATCCATTCTGGACCTTTGAAAGATTTTAATGGGTCATGAAGTTGAAGGGCAAGGGGGGAGATAGGGGCAGG
Organism: Notholithocarpus densiflorus; assembly: GCA_030021035.2. Taxonomy (NCBI): domain Eukaryota; kingdom Viridiplantae; phylum Streptophyta; class Magnoliopsida; order Fagales; family Fagaceae; genus Notholithocarpus; species Notholithocarpus densiflorus. The sequence goes on from JARYZH020000046.1 coordinate 1,577,512, forward strand.
GGGTTGAGGGCAAGAGTGGCTGTTTGAGGAGAAGGGGTGTGGGATACAATCTATATCGGGATCAGATTTTGCTTTTGTTTTTTGATGGATATCAAGATCAGATTTGCATTTGCCTTCTTCTTCTTCTTTTTCAAATTGACTAGTGAATTCATCGAAGTCTGGAAAGCCTATGTCCTCATAGTCCTCATAGTCCATAGCATGAGTTTTGTATTCTTTTCTTAGTAAAGACACCTGCAAGGAACACAGAATATGGAAGCAAAAAAAAAAAAAAAAAAAAATCAAAATGTTAGGTTCTAAAGATTTAAGATTAAAAGTTTAGAATTCTATTTTGTATGTGTTGGCAAACCGAGAATAAAACATGTCTAGTCTATGTGTTAGGCATTGCTCAAAGGTATATATTTCAGGCTTCAAGTTCGAGCTAACTACAGAAAAGAAGAGTCAGAATCTGCCAAGCTCGATCGATCGAAAATTATATTCGACCGATCAAAAATCGCAGAAATCAGATTCTGCAGAATTTTAAAACAAGGCCCAAGCCTGCGAAAATGTCTAGAGTTTCAATCTAACTTGTCCACATATAAAAGGGAAACCCTAGCTACGTTTTGAAGACCTTTGGAAGACTTGTGTGTTACTCCTTGTGAGATCTGAGAGGTGTTGTAACTTCTAACTACACAAGCGTCTACCGGATCAAGATCTATAATCAAGCATTAGTAGAACCTAGCTGCTGCTACAAAGATCAACAACTGAAGGTGATCTGAAACTTTTGAGTGGGATCTCAAAGTCACAAGTGTGGGTGCTTGTGTTACAGTAAGTCCAAGAAGAGAAGGAGTCTGTGGATTCGGAGCTTGCACATGGTCATGTTAGTAAGTTACTACTAGAGGTAGCAATAGATTTTGGGTTAAATCTGATTGTTAAAACTTCGATTCTCTTGTAGTGAATTTGCTTTACCTTGAGAATAGTTAGGTCAAATCCTTATCAAGTTTTTACCTTGAGACAGTTTGTTTCATTGATTTTCCTGAGTCATCATATCGTAGTGTTATTTACTTTCCGCTACTTTGCATGATATGATTTATTATTGTTTAAACTAGATCTGAATAATTAACCTAAGTAATCACTTGGCTAATATATTAGGTTAAACAATCTATTTTAAGGGGTCTAAACAAACAAACAAGTGATATCAGAGCAGGTTAGCTCTTGTTTTTAGGTTTTTATACCTAGAGTTGATCATTGACCCCTGCTGTCATGGAACACGGTCACACTCTAGTGATCCCTCCTCACTTTGATGGGAATAACTATGCTTATTGGAAGGTTAGGATGAAAGCCTTCTTGAAATCTCTTGATTAGAGAGTATGGCTCTCTGTTGAAAACGGTTGGGAAAGACCAATGTAACATTACCAGAGAGCAACATTTACTAGCAACAAATGTGACAACAATATCAACTTACAACAAAGAGCAATATAACAACAATAAAGAGCAATATTAGCTTACACTAGATCAAAAAATATATATATTGAAGCTTGGGAATTGAGAAAGTAAAATTTCTATTCAAGCTAATGGTCTGATATGTGAAGGAGTTTCAACTGTAGAGACTAATAATAAATGAGGACAAATATTAAAAGGTGAAAAGTAAGTTTAGAAGGAACACTAACGTGGACCAATGGGGGCCAAATAATTTTTCATGTAGGGGCCAGTTCTTAGAAAAATGGTTCAAGTGTACAATTTTACCTACTTTAAATAATTTTTTTAAACTAAAAAAAATATATTAAAAAAAACTTTAGAGGGGGGGGGGGGGGGGTGGCGCATGGCCCCCAGTCACCAACGTTGCTCCACCCCTGGTTTTCATAATGCTGAAAGTTAGGACCATAAACCCATATGACCTCTTGTAAAACCCCAATTTGTGGGATTGGAAGTAGGTAGTGGATTGGTGTTACCTTCTTCAGAATATTCTATAGAAATATCTCTCTTTTTTTTTAGATTTTAACTTGTGATGTTTGTTAGGCAGGATACAAAGTCGCAACACCAGCTCGTCGGAATATTGGGAAGGTGAGCAAAATTTTTTTGCACCAACTATTGTACATCATTATCTATTCTACAAGGATAGTGACAAGTGCACACATCTTAGTGCATACAATAGTACACATGCCAATGACAAGCACGCATTTGAGTGTACAAATATGTGTAATTGGGTGTGTGAAATAAACGGTCATTCTACAATCACCTACAATTTTTCATGTCACATTTCAAGGTGCGGGGTTATAGTTTTAACATTAATTCAGGAGCCATTGAATCACTGGAGCTTGATTCATTCGGAAACTCATTATTCACTGACACATGTGATGTTGGAACTGCACAATATGAGGATGAAACCGTCAAATGTGAGAAAAAAAGTAAGGGAACCACCAAATGTGAGGAAAGAACTGTCACATGTGATATTGGAACTGCACAATGTGAGGATGAAACCGTCAAGTGTGAGAAAAAAGTAAGAGAACCACCCAATGTGACAAAAGAACTGTCATATGTGATGTTGGAACCGCACAATGTGAGGATGGAATCGTCAAATGTGAGAAAAAAAGTAAGAGAACCACCAAATGTGAGAAAAAAACTGTCACATGTGATGTTGGAACTGCACAATGTGAGGATGGAACCGTCAAATGTGAGAAAAAAAGTAAGGGAACCACCAAATGTGAGAAAAGAACTGTCACATGTGATGTTAGAACTGCACAATGTGAGGATGGAACCTTCAAGTGTGAGAAAAAAGTAAGGGAACCACCTAATGTGACAAAAGAACTATTATATGTGATGTTAGAATCGCACAATGTGAGGATGGAACCGCACAATGTGAGAAAAAAAAGTAAGGGAACCACCAAATGTGAAAAAAAAAATGTCACATGTGATGTTGGAACTGCACAATGTGAGGATGGAACGGTCAAATGTGAGAAAAAAGTAAGGGAACCACCAAATGTGAGAAAAGAACTATCACATGTGATGTTGAAACTGCACAATGTGAAGATGAAACCGTCAAATGTGAGAAAAAAGTAACCTGGTGTAGCAGGTTACCTACTAGTGTGTACGTCAGAAAATAATGGAAGCGTCAATTGACTAGAAGTTTGTGTATGCTTTTCCTAGTAGTTTATCAAAAATCCCTAAGAGAAAACGTCAGAAAATAATGGATATACGTCAATTCACTAGAGTTTGTCTAAAATAATGGATACGTCAATCGTGTAGGTGAACATTTTCCTAGTAGTTTGTCAAAAATGATTGAAAGCAACCTCAATTGTGTAAGTAAGCCATTTGCAAATGATACAAATTTATGGGAATATAAGTAGAACTCACTTTTTAAAATCAGTTTATGAAAGAAGGATTGCAACATCAAGTGCACAGAGCATTATATATTTAGCACTGTTAGAAGTATATAGTTAAATGATTAAATTTTTCATATTTTAATAGTTTAACATTTTGGGAGATTTGAGGGTCCTGAGTTTACAATGTTTTGCTGGATTCATTTGGTTAGCTAATAAAGCAGATATATAATACAATAGCAATGTGATAAACGAGACCAATTGGGTTCTTTGGCTTGTTGAATAGGTAATATTACTTTTTTTTCTTTTTTTCTTTTTTTTTTCTGAAAGTAGTAGATATTTCATAAAACAGGGCAACAGCACAACGAAGATACATCACACTGAACTTGAGTAGTAGATATTTCATTTTGTTGAATTAGTATTCATACTTGACTCTTTGCATTATGCTCTATGACAACAAAGCATAGAAAAAAATGAACTGTTTATCTTGGGAAAAAAATACAAAGGATCCTATTAGTGCCCTGGACAAAAACTTCATCCTCAATATAACTATTTATACACACACACATATAGTGTCTTTTTGGGTTAACAGTTTGCAACCCCCCCACCCCTTTTTCTATTTCCTGAGAGTTTTTGTTCAGAAATTAGATAATTCGAAGTGCCTTTGCTGCATTGCATTTCATGCATGTTAAGTTTGTTTCCTCCATATTAACAGAAATATTGCCTCTTTCATGATGCCAAAGGTTTTCAAAACAAAGATATCTATTTTAGACAACTTAATTGCCGATAATGATATTTAATAGAAACGCTTTTTGAAGTTATTGTTATATATGAATGACTAATATCTCAAATAATCTCTGTTTCAGCTTTCTGTTTTACAATCAGAGAGTAACTATTCATCAAGACCACCAGCTCTTCCATGGACAAACCCCGGCCATCATTAAGCTCAAGACCCTCAACTCCTTCTTCTAGGCCTCAAATTCCGGCAAACTTGAATTCCCCCCTTCTTCTAATGAAAACTAGACAAGTCTATTGCAGATGACGTCTATTTCACTCACCTTGTTTTCTCTTCATGTGTTGCTTAACCCTATGTCACTTGGTTCAAGGGTGTTTCATCTTGTACTAAATCAAATGCTCATCAAGCAAATGACTAGAATAAAATAGAAGGTTTTGTATCTAACAAAGTTATTCTATTCCATATCTGGGTTCCTTTTTTTTTTCTTGTCTAATGTTTTTTCATCTTTCCGGATCAATGTACCTATATCAAACTGGCAACTTCGATGGCTTGTTGGCTCTTTTGAATAATCAGCAACTAAGTATTCTAGTTTTTTAATTTGTCTTTGTAAGACCAGCATTTATTTTTATTTTAAGTGCTTTCAAGAAATTGAATAGCTTTAGATTTACCAAATGGAAGACTGTTGTGAGATGGCATTTTTTTTTCCCTTCACTTAGAGAAGGGTGTTGTAGATGGCGCCTCAAATATTTGTAACATAAGTCTCTAGTATTAAATTTGTTCCATTAAATTTGAGATGAATGAAATCTCAACATTTAAAAATGACAGTGATGCCAAGAGTTTTGTAACTCAATTAGCATCTCTTTATACACAAAGTGCTTGGGGTTCAAATGGGAGAAGAGATTCAAGCTGTGGATTTAGCAGTATATTATAACTATCTCAAAATATATATATTGCTTACTACCAAAACTTATTAATGATTAATCATGTATAAAAGAGGAAAGCCAATCAACACAAATATCAGATGTTATCTAACAGAACTTTTTTTCATGTTCAACGTAGACAGGAGTCTTCTTAGGACCATATCACCTAGAATGTAAAGGCTCCCAACACTTCATAATGGAATCTACATGCAAAGATATTTTAAATATATGTAACTGCTTATAAGTTTTATGCTTACCCCACAAGATAGAAATGTACCAACCTTAGTGGCCCCTAAATCAGACGTAACACCATTGAAATTTGATATCAAGGTGTCCATAGTTTGAGAATGGAATTCCAGTGACTAATAAATCTAGTAAAATCAACGATTCAGCTAGGAGTAAATCAAATAAGCAAAAGAGAGAGTCATTAATAATTTTGATTATATAAAATTTGCAATATTGATTGCAGGTCATTCAAACCAACAAAATAAAAACTATTATATGTTTGAAGAAAAAAAAAAACTAGCAAAACAGAAAGTTACTACAATCAATTAAGATCACCACTCAACCATGACAAAAATGAAGGAGGTAAGTCCCTTGCTGGTTTATAAAGCAGTGGTTCATAAGGCGGCGGTTCATAATTAGTGCTCATGGGACAGCGAGATTCTTTCATCATACGCAGGATTAGGGCATAGCAGTTGACAACTCGAAGGCCACACTCTATGACGACAGACAAAAGCCTTGAACACGAAACCTTCAAAGGTTTTTAGAGTGTACTCAGCAGCAGCAACAGCGCAGGACTTGGCCTCAAAATGAATTTTAATATTAAGCCCAGCAGCGAGCATTACCATAACCTTCACAAGTCTCACAAATTCAAAATCCGTGCCCTACACCAATTTGTTCAATTCAAATTGAAGATTATATAGTACTATATAGACCGGTAGACAGATAGATAGATAGATATAAGAAGAAACAAACCTTAACTTCGTTGTAGCGCTCTAACAGCATCTCTCCATAAAGAGAATATTCCTATTGTTCCTCCTCAGAAAGCTGAGGAACAAGCAAGTTTAATACTTTGATTAGTTACACATCGCAGAACATACTGTACAACAAACCGAGTTTGAAGACAGACACACACAATGTTGCGCTTACCATTTTGGCCAAGGGTAGGCGGTGGCGACGGTAGGGGGAGGGATTTTAGAAGGGCGAGAGAGGTTGATTTTGAGGATGGGGTCTGAACTCCAACCTATATTTGGATCAATAACGGCTTTGCCTTTTTCTTGTTCAGAAATGAAGTCTTCATAGTCTGAAAAGATTACGTCCTCATTTGCCATCATTCAATCTTTGTAAAAAAAAAAATTTTTTTTTTTTTCTTTAAAAAAAATCTTTGTAAAAATAAAAAAAAGTCAGTAAACATCCACAAACAGAGAGGAGAGTAGAAGTTTTAATAACGATCGAAACCCTAGTAAGAAACAAAATTGAAAGGGCACGCTACAGGGCGTAAACAGAATGCTTATTAATAGATACGGGGCATACGGCAAGCGTTTTGATGCTGAATCATTGATGAAATTTAAGTAAATTAGAAATTGCCCCTTCTAACTTATTGAAATTCAATTCACTGCGTTTTTGGCCATGGAGTTTCAAATAAGCCCTGTTGATTCCTGAAGTTTCACAAATGAGCAGTATAATTTCATTTTTTTGTACATCGACAAAGAAATTAATAAAAGACTAGCTTCCCAAGGATTTGATAGATAAGTATTCACGTTAGCTCGTGTAAGATGACATAAATCCCAAATTTTGCCCAATCATCTCCAAAAATCACTCACATCAGTTATGCATCCATTGCGCAAAATGTATTTTTATTACAGCACTTGTGCAAATATACACAAGCACTTTTTTGATCATTTCTTTTTTTTCTTTTTTTCTTTTTTTCTTTTTTCTTTTTTGCATTTCCTAAGGATGAATGAAGAGAGAAAATGAGGGTTCTAGTATGTTGAGAGAGAGAGGGAGAGAAATAATTTTAAAAAATAAATAAAATTTGATATTTTAATGAAATAAAGTATAGAATAAATAATCTAATGTGGGTGTTTTAAAAAAGAGATTAAATTATATTGCTAAAATATAAATATATCTGATCACACAGGATAACATCTCAATAAACAAAATATTTCATGTTTTAAGTAAAAAGTTGATATGGTGTTATTAGATAGGTAAGATCTATTGAATTTTAAATAAAAGGCTAATGTAACAATTTCTTATTAGATGATGTAAAACATGAATTTTACTTTACTTTTACACCCCATCTATACCAAAATCGAACTCTTTGAAAAATGGTTAAGTAAAATAGAAAAAAAAAGTTCTTATGCTAAAATAAACAAAAATTTGTACGAGTTGATGTGAATGCTTAGGGTGGTTTTAATTTTTGGTACACTATACACAAGGAGTTGGAGTTGTCATTTAGGGTGAGTTTGAATTTTTTATTTCTTTGAGTCCTTATGGAAGCAATTCTAATAGAGACTAATGGGAGGCCTTAATTGGATATGTTTGAAATTTAGAGAATTCAAATGAATGAAAGTGAAGTAAAAGACCTCAATTGAATTTTAATCAAATATAGAAGATGAAAAAAAAAATGCGGACATGCCATCTGGTCATTCAAAAAAAAATTATATGTTCAAATAAAGAAAAATTATGGTGCCACACCCAAAACCACAACTTTGCCCACAACTCGCCACATGGGTGAGTTGTGGGCAAAAGTTGTGGTTTTGGGTGTGGCACCAGAATTACTCTCGAATAAAACCAAAAAAGGGGAAATTCACTACAATCAAAGGACGAACAACTCTGCAGCAATCCCAACTCAGTGATGACTCCCTTTTCCAATGAAAATCCCACCACCCACAATGTTTTAAAAGGGAATTGAAGTGTTCAAAAAAAAGGGAATTGAAGAGTAACAAAATATGTTCATTAGTAGTTTTCAATGGATATCGACAAAGTGTTTAAAATGTCATGGATTATAAAGCCTGGTGCTAAAAATGATAAAACTGCTTTTTATTTTTATTTAAGTGCTTTCAAGAAACTGAATAGCTTTAGATTTACCAAATGGAAGACTTTTTTGAGATGTCATTTTTTTTTCCCTTCACTTAGAGAGGGTGTTGTAGATGGCGCTTCAAGTGTTTGTAACATAATCTTTAGTGTTGAATTTGTACCATTAAATTTGAGATGAATGAAATATCATCGTTTAAAAAATTGACACATCTTCAAACACAAAGTTCTTGAGGGTTTAGGAAAAAAGAGATTCGAACTGCGGGTTTAACAATATATTATAACTATCTCAAAAAATATATATTGCTTAGTACCAAAACTAATTAATGATTATTCACATATAAAAGAGGAAAGCCAATCAACACATATATCAGAAGTCATCAGTTGACGAAATCGCTAGATCCTTGTTTCCCATACACCAAAGACATGAGTCATACTAGAACCATATCACCTAGAATGTAAAGGCTCTCAACACTTTATGGAATCTACATGCAAGGATAGTATATAAACAAATGCAACTGCTTATAAATTTATAATTACCCCACTTTTTGACATGATAAAAATGTACCAACTTAGTTTCAAAGGATCTGGCTCCTAAATCAGATGGTAGTACCATTGAAATTTGATATCAAGGTGAGGTGTACATAGTTTTTGTTTAAATGGAATTCCGGCGACTAATAAATCTAGTAAAAACAACGATTCAGCTAGAAATAAATAGGAGTTAATCATGCAGGCTAAGATTTTAAGCCTTTGAAAAGAAATAGCAGATTTCCTAAATGACTAATGATATATCTCAGTCAATCTCAATTTAATTCACTGGAGATTACATCTTTCAATAGTCCTAGCTTAAGACAAGGCAAAAGCATTCGAGAAAAGCATGCAAACATCAGGTAAAACCTATGAATTCTCATTCAAAGAGAGACCTTTTTCTCTGCAAGTCATGGGAGAAACCTATAAACCCCGCCGCAACAATCATGGCATAGAGGTAGTAACAAAACAACAAAGTTAAAAATTAAGATCACCCAAAGAAAAAGAAAAAAACACAATGAATTTGTCCCCCTGAAAATTAGATATGCAAAAGAGAGAGTCACTAATAATTTTGATTATATAAAATTTGCAATATTGGTTGCAGGTCATTCAAACCAACAGAACAGAAAGTTACTACAGTCAATTAAGATCACCACCCAACCTTGAGAGTCAGGGCAAACACGGATGACCTGCCACTTCATAAGTGCACACGGGGCGGCGAGATTCTTCATCATACACGTAGCCAGGAGGATCAGGGCGTGGTAGTCGACAAGTCTCGGGCCACACTCTATGACGAAAGTTACAACCCTTGAACACGAAACCTTCAAAGGTTTTCAGGGTGCACTCAGCGGCAAACAACAAAACCAAACAAGAAGAAAAAAAAGAGAGGCAGAGAAATATATATACCTGAAAGAGTCTTGAGAGTTGAGAGAGAGTAGAGAGCCAGAGTGTGTGTATAAGTACTATTCCAAAATTGAAAGGGCCACGCGAATTAAGCTACAGGGCGTAAGTTGAACGCTTGGTAGATACGGCAAGCGTTTTGATGCTGAATGAATCATTGATAAATTTTAATTAAATTACAAATTTTGCCCCCTTCTAACTTTGATTGAAATTCAATTCACTCCTTTAATTTCACTTTGGTGAATAAAGCTTTCTATAATTTCAAAAATGTGTACTATTTTTCTTGCATCGGTAAAGAAATTAACAAAAGACTAAGGATTTGGTAGGTAAGCATTCACTTTTAGCTCATGTAAAATGGGATAAGGACCAAATTTTTCCTAACTAACTTCAAAAATTACTCACATCAGTTTATGTATCCATTGTGCAAAATGCATTTTTGTTATAGTACTTGTGCAAATATACACAAGCACTTTTTTGTGCATTTCAATTTTTTTTTCTTTTTTTTTTTGCACTTTGTGAGGATGAAGAAATAGAGTAAATGGTGATTGTAATATGTAAAATTAGAGAAACAATTATATAAATAAATAAAATTTTATATTTAATGAAATAAACTTTAGAATAAATAATTTAATATGGGTGTTTTGAAAAATAATTAAGTAAAATAGAAAAAATAGATTTTTATGTTAATATATATAAAAAATTGTACGACTTGATGTGAATGCTTAGGTTGGTTTTAATTTTTGGTACGAAATACACTGTGAATTGGAGGCTTGGACTTGGAGCTGTTATTTAGGGTGAGTTTGAGGGTTTTTTTTTTTTTTTTTTTTTTTTTGGAGTCCTTAACAAAGCATTTTTAGTAGAAGAGTAATGGGAGGTCTTAATTGAATATGTTGGATTAGAGAAATCAATTGAATGAATGAACCTTCTCAAAAAAAAAAAATTTGAATGAATGAAGTTAGAGACCTGAATTGAATTTTGGTAAAATATAAAGGGTGCCAAAACAAAAAATGTGGACATGCCGTTTGAGTGGTAGGTTGTCAACAAAGTTTATTGAAACCTATTACGTCGACATAGTGGACATATATTTTCATAACGCTATGTTCGTTTCGTTACTATAAAAAGACAATACTTTTGCCTAAACACCCACAAAGTCGCCACAACAATCACTTTGAAAACGAAAAGTATGCGATATTTTTTTTTGGGGGAGAATAAAGTACAAAACGAAGGGCGTTTTTTCCGTTGATTCCTTCAAAAACCAAGGAGCCCACTGGAACAGAAGACGAGAACATTAAAAAAAAAAAAAAAAACCATGGAAATGGGGAACTCTCTGTCTTTGAAAAACCAAGGTCCACGCAACTTTCTTCTTCTTTTACTTTACCAAAACATTTATATATTCTTTACATTCATCATCAGAGTCACAGTGCTTGTTCAGAATCAGAGTGTACAAGAAATTGAATGAAACCAAAACCAAGGATCAACATTATCATGTGGAGGTTCATGGGATCAAGATTAACTAGCTCAACAAGGTGTATGTCAACCTCAACCAAGGCCCTTAGTAGGTTTGGTTGGTGGGACCGTGTGAGCCCAGCTGCTAAGGACCCCATCACTGGTGTCACTGAGGCTTTTCTTGCTGACACTAATCCCCACAAGATCAATCTCGGAGTGGTACACTTTTTTCTTTTATAAATTATGTTTCACCTTCCTTTTTTTTGTGTGTTTCTGATTTGTATGTGATACTGGTTTAAATTACAGGGAGCTTATAGGGATGATGAGGGGAAACCAGTTGTTCTTCAATGTGTTAGAAATGCAGAGGCAAAGATTGCTGGTTGTGATTTTATGTGAGTTTTAATTGTTGGGTGTTCTTTGATTGAGCTCAATCTTTCTTCTTCTTCTTCATTTGTTTTTGCTAAAATTCAATTTAGTTCTTTGACTTTTACTTTATGTCAAATTAGTTCTAAGGTTTAATCTTTGTAAATTTAGTTCCTCTCTATGTAAAAATGAGTCAATCTAGCCCTTATGTCCAAATCTGTTAGCAAACAATTTCGTATAAATATTCTTTATTTTATTAAAATCTAATTGAAAACATAATGAGATGTGCCATTTAATAAATTGATGATGACATGTACCATTTAATAGATTGGTGAGTAGTAGTTTAAAAAAAAAATTGAAAATTTGTTATAATCTAGTAAAAGTCAAGGAACTAAATTGATTTATTTTCCCTACTTCCAAGTATTATATTCTAGTATGATTTTGTTAGAAATGTTGGTAGGGAGTCAAATGCTACTGCAGTGGGTTCAAAATTGGTGGAGGAGAGTGTGAAACTGGCTTATGGAAAAGATGCCAATGTTGTAAAAGAAGGGACTTTTGCTGGGCTCCAAGCTCTTTCAGGTACTGGTGCATGTCGTCTCTTTGCTGAGTTTCAGAGGCGTTTCCATCCTGAATCACCAATTTATTTTCCTGATCCAACTTGGTCCAAGTAAGCTTGTTCTGTACTCTTTGAAAAGGTTTTTCACTTTGTATGTTGATTTCACTATTTTGTTATTATTGCTTTTAGATTTGATGAGTTGTTATTATGGTTAAAATACTTTTTTCTGCATCAACTTGGAATAATACATAACTTGATCAATTAATCATTGCTTAAGTGCTTTGGGGTGTAAATCAATTCTTTTTTTATTGTGCATTTCATAGCCACCCCAATATCTGGAGAGATGCCCAAGTTCCAGTAAGAACCTTCCAGTACTACCATCCTGTTTCAAAGGGTTTAAACTTTGCAGCTCTCATGGATGATATAAAGGTATAAGAGTCTACTTGGATTTGTTAGTCATGAGGTTGAGGATGATACTATTTCTATTGATGCAAAATAGATGTCATGCTTTCTAAGCGTCTAACGCTTCATGCCACTCAAACAATAGAAGCATATTTGTTCAATCAATAATGAAGATGCTACATTTAAGGACTTTTTGTTTGAATATAAAATCCCTTTAGAACATTGTAATGTCAACAAAATGGTCCTTTTTGACAATCTTTTGATGGAAAGAAAGTAAATTGAGTGTTTTAGACTGCAGTCAATTAGAGAGGATTTTAACTTTTTCTTATTCTTTCACCAAAGGTAGAAACTCATGCATATCACATGCATTTTACAAGTGTTTGAATTTTGAGTCGAAACATGGAATCAACCGGTACCCACTTCTGTAATCTTTAGCCAATGGAATATTTTTTGCCTACATTATCAATTGACTGCTGTGTATTACCTTATACAACAGTGGAACAAAGGAAATGATTGACCATCTTTTTGTTTATTTCATTCGATGGTGTTTAGAATGCCCCAGATGCTTCCTTTTTTTTACTACATCCTTGTGCTCACAATCCAACTGGAGTTGACCCTACTGCAGAACAGTGGAGGGAGATCTCATATCAATTTAAGGTAATTTGTTAAATATAGTCTTTACCATATTTTTCTATATCTCTAATCATTTCAATCATTTTTCAGGTAAAGAGTCACTTTCCCTTCTTTGACGTGGCTTATCAAGGTTTTGCAAGTGGAGATCTTGACATGGATGCCCAAGCAATCCGGATTTTTCTTGAAGATGGACATTTGATAGGCTGTGCTCAGTCCTTTGCCAAAAACATGGGTTTATATGGACACCGAGTTGGTTGTCTCAGGTAATGAATTAGTGAGCACTTAGTCTAAAAATATATGAGAATCTCTATCATTTTAATCAATGGGCAACAGGCAGTAGGTAATGGGGCAGTGTATATAAAATGTTTTGGAAAACAAATTTGGATGAGACAGAGCAATGCACTCCCTTGCCATACCCATATAGATTCAATCTTTAGGTGGACAGCAAGTACTACCTAAATAGTTAATGTGTTATTATGTTACTGAAATGGCTCTCAATTTGTCTTTTGGTGTGGAATTTAGCATTTGTCACTTCTTCTTACCCCGCTTAAAATTTTAGTGTCCTTTGTGCTGATGCGAAGCAAGCAGTTGCAGTTAAAAGCCAATTGCAGCAGATTGCCAGGGCAATGTACAGCAATCCTCCTATTCATGGTCTGTTGCTAGTCTCTACAATCTTGAGTGATCCAGAGACCAAGGCCCTTTGGGTCAAAGAGGTGAAGGTAATGAAAACTTTCATATGTTTTTTTGGTCCATTTTTTTTCCTCTTCCATTTGGAGTAGGGACTAATATGTGCCTTTTTTGATAACCTGACACTATAATATAAGGTCATGGCAAATCGTATTCAACAAATGCGGTCTACTCTGCGTGAAAGTCTTGAGAAGTTGGCTTCTCCTCTCAACTGGGAGCACATAACTAACCAGGTTGGGTGTTTGTGTATGTCTGTTTTGGACCAGTATATGCTTGTTTCATGACTGAAGTTTTTTAGTGTGGTTTCACAACAAAAATGTTTGACTAGTTGAGCACAAATTCTTGTTAACTCACTGCTGTGCTATGCTGTAGATTGGGATGTTTTGCTTCTCTGGCTTAACTGCTGATCAGGTTGATCGGCTAGTGAGGGAATTCCACATATACTTGACTCGAGATGGACGTATGAGGTATATTTATTTTTGAAAAATTAAGATTTTTGTTGTTTTTACTAATTCCTTTTATTTTAAATTTTTTTATAAAAAATGCCATAAACTATTTATACCCGTACTTATACATCATCATCGGCAGCATGGCAGGTGTAACTACAAGCAATGCGAGTTACCTGGCAAATGCAATACATGAAGTTACAAGATATAATTGAGAAGCCTCAAATGTCTGTTAACACGAGTCTTTAGTATTACATTTGTACCATTTATTTTGAGATGCTTGAAATCCCATCCTTTACACATGATGTTACTTACTACCAAAACTTAATAGTGATTATTCAGGAATATAAGAGGAAAGCCCATGAATACATATATCAGATGTTATCAGCTATTGCTGAAACTATGGTCCAGGCTCACAAATGATGAAATTGCTAGTTCCTTGTTTCATTTACACTGCAGGCGAGGTTCTTATTGGGACCATATCACCTAGAATTTAAAGCCTCTTACACTTCCTATAATCTATAGATTTAGAACATTCCTTGTGTGGAATCTACATCCAAGGATAGTTTAGATCTGTGCAACTGCATTTAAGTTTATATTTATCCCACTTTTGGCATGATAGAATGTATCACCTTAGAAAAGTTCTGGCTCCTAAATCAGATGCTGCACCTTTGATTTGGACTTGTCATTTTATCTCTTATTTCTTTTACATGATTTAGGACCATTTAAAATTTTAAATGACATATTACTAGATATACTCTTAGAAAAATTAAAAAAAATATATACTCTTAGATTTGTAATTATTAAATAAACTGAGATACATCCATTTGAAATGAAGAGAATACTATTTCAAAGAAAGCAAGAAAATATAGTACACACATTTCCTCGTCTTGTCTACCATCAATTGCAGGACTTGTAGCATAGGCTAAACTGTAATTCTTGATAGAATTCCTGTCTCGGTGCCAGAAAATGATAAAAGAAACTGACAACAAATGGAAGATTGTGATACTGTTAAAGATCATGGTACACTTAATCTTGAGTAGAAAACTACTACTCATGCAGATAAGCTTAAAAGTTAAAAGCAAAACAAATCAATTTGCTATTTGACACCAGAATTGTTTTGAATCCATGGAACGTCTGGGGTGAATGTATCAAGGAATAGGATTTCTTGTTTGTGTCTAAAATATGCCTTACAAATGATGGCCCAGATGCACATGGAGCCACCAGGGACAAAGTCCAAGTTGCTAGCAGATGAGGTGCCCACAATTTATAGATAATGAACGAAAATGACTTGAAGAAGTCTTTGTTTGATTAATATCCCAGTCTCTGCCTTTCAATTTCGTAAGGTTGTTCAGCCTTTTCTTGATTAATTAAAATGCGAACAATAAGATCTTTAGGATATGTTTCTGGCTTCCATTTTCTTGGTTGATTAAAAGAATAAAGGATTTTCTTTGAACATCTCAGGGGACATGTGTTAATGGCTTTTCCTCTTACTAAAATACCAAATTAAGGATAGGATTTTTCGTAACTATTGACATGATTTATTGTGATTGGCACATAATGAAAATAGTATTACTGGTGAGTTAAGATAGAAATATGATATTAGTGGTAAACTCGAATCAAAATAATGTTGCTCTAACCATGAAAGACTAAATCGTACCATATTTTTATCATTACTCAATCATAAACTGTTGTCAAAGGAAAATGGTGAATATGAAAACTATGATAAGACAACACAATGTGCTATGAAGCAAAAAAGGCCAATAGGCTTCATGTTTTGTGAAAGCAAAAGGTCTAATAGAGTAATAGACATCAGCTGTAAATTTGCTGAATTGGTTTTTTCATTCACAAGTGCGATCTTTTGCATTGTTTGTTGGGTTCTAGAGCAACAAGAACCCTGCTTGCTAGGAATCCGTGACATCCAAAAGTTACATTAAGAAAAAAAAAAGCAATTCACTTTACGCTGTGCTAAATTGATTCAAGCATGACCAAATTGAGATCACTCAAAAGCATCATGATTGTTAAGACCATAATCTTCTTGATGCAAGTCCTCGTGAATGAAATTGTCATTCTTCACCGACCATTACGATATTATGGATCGTGTACAAGGCTCCTAATAAAGTTTGGAGATTTTTTATTTTTTGTGTGGATGAATAGCTTTTTTTCCACAATTCATTAATTGGGTTAGCTAGACAAAAAGGACATGTATCTGTCAATTAAGTTACAGATTTTTACACTCCTATATATATGTTAGTGTGATCAAAATCAAACACTTCCATTTCCTCCCTCCCCTCTGTTGTTGTGAGTAAAAATAAAAATAAAAATAAAAATAAAAAATCAAATCAAATCAAACACCTTTTTGGGTAAGGGTCTGTTTGGATACCTGTTTATTGCTGAAAACTGAAAACACTGTAACAAAATAATTTTTAAATGTGTGAATAATGTCGTGGGACCCAGTTTTAAAATTTTTTTCTAAAAAAAGTACATGTGAGTCCCTACATGAGACCCACTAAAAACGTTGAAAAGTTTTCAACGTTATCCAAACGTGGACTAAGCGTCTGTGAATGAACAAAAGTTACAAAACAGCGTTTCCTCTTTCAATAAAAGTGACAAAACTTTTCAGTACGTGAAGCTTGATGAGGACAAGGCAGAACCAAAAGATTCCAAATCAATTGCACTCACTCAGAATTAAATATCATGACAGAAACCTCTATCCATCTTCACTCTTTGCATTAAATAACCACTCAAAGAAAGAGAGAGATGTACAATTATACATCTAAACGACCATGTTCTTTAACAATCAACTAACCAAATAAACCCCCAAAGCTGTTCCTTCTAGGAAAGTTAGTACACCACAAGATGCTAGTGTCTAGTCATTACTCTGACATCTCTTGCTAAGCCTGAGTTGTTTCTTTCTGTGTGCTGAATGCGAATATTATAGTATACTAGAACAGGTAGAACAACATCTTCATTTGAAATTTCATGCATAATATCATTGGGGTAGGTGTATTTCACTGGTTTGAAATATGCCAAATTCAACAACATTTTAACTAGTAGCACAGTATTACATTCTCAAAAAGTCTAATGACACAATTTTTTCACAATTATTGAGGTGAAAATTGTAATTGGTGCACAATAACATTGATTTTAATGGTGGTCTTATGTGAAAGTGATATTGCACCAATTACAATTTGTCACCTCAACAAGTTGTAAAATTTGTTGTGTCTATAGCATTTTGTTGTTACATTTTAGATTTGAAGAAGAATAAGAAAAACAGATATAAAGAAGGATGAGTATTGCTGATAAATTACATGGTTTAGATACATCTTGAAAGCCAAATTGTTATTTTCCAGATGAACAGCATTTAGCACCATACGTTTCACTTTCAGTAAGTCTAGGTAGTCCAGATAAAGTGGCTACCACAGAACAACTTAGGCAGCCTAAAAGATTAAACATGATATATAGATTGAAAGAAAACTCTGGAGAAGAGTGCTACAGAGAATCTATTGGCAGTACCTAGATCCATTGCCAACCTTTGATGACAAGGTCACCCTTCCTATGCCAAAACACAATGTTGAAGTTGGTGAACCTAAGGTGTCATCTTGATCATCACCTCCCCTGGAATTGAGGGATGAGCTTCTGCTCCTTCCATGATACCTTGTAGGAGTACTAATTGGAGCAAACATTGATGAATCTGATATTGATGATGACCTTGAAGATGAAAATGAAGAGGGCAATGGTGACAAATTGATTTTTTTAAGACTAGTTTTTGAGAACAAGGCATGTAAAAGACTGGACCTTGAGTGCTTCTTGATGGGGTTTTTATTGGAATTGGAATAATAGGAGGGAGGTGGAGTAAGAGGGGGAAGAGTAGACTCACAAAATGTGTGTTTAGGGGTACCAGGCCTAGACTCCCACAAGAATGGAATAGCACCAGGTTCTCCTCCATAATACACTAGAGAAGGATTAGCCATGGAACTTTCTTTAGATAAAAGCCTAGAGAAGAACTTGTCACCTTGCTTAATTTGAAGAGACTTTTGGTGAAGCTCAGGACTACCACTATACATTTTAGATTGATGGGATTCTTGGGGTTCACTGAAAAAAAAATAGAAAAGGATTTGAAGATGGAGAAGAAGAAAGCTTAGCTTAGTTTGATATATATATTGGTCTATAGAAGACTATCACACCGTGAAGTCATTGTGAATATATATAAATATATATATATATATATATATTCTACTAGTTAATTTAATTGTCGACCTCAAGATGCTTTAGTGACAAAGCTTGATGTATTTTTTTTCCTAACCATTGTGACCCCTGACCATTGCCAATGCTTATTTTACTGTTGAGAGAATTCTAGTATGCATTCATGTACCCTTAAGCTTGTCCACGAAATGAGATTTTTCTATTTCATGGTCAAAATTTTATTTTTTGAATCTAATAATATACTGAACTCTAAATCATTTAACATTTTAAATGGCATAACACTTGATACAACTTTATATTTATAATACTTAATCTGAACCATTAATCAATCCGTTCAAATAAATGATGATCAATTTTCCTTGTCCTTGGTGCCTAAAGCACCTAAAGCAATAGTACAAAATGACAAGACCCTACTTCTTCTTCTTTTTCTTTTTTCTTTTTCTTTTTTTGCTTTTTCTTTTAAAGATAGAGTGATTTTAAACACCTTCATCTAGAAGAAATTACAGCAAATTTAAGAAGAGAGATTCCTAACCGACAAATTGTCACACTATTTTGGATAAAATTCTTCACAATTTTACATGATCCAACTGTAAAGTCTAAACCTGATATCCTCTCTGATCAACCGTTGATCCCTTCTTCTATCAAAATTCTTCCATTGTAAAATTGAGTATTTCTTTAGCATAGGCAAAACTTGCAAATGATAATTTTGAAACTCTTTGATTTCAATTTATGAATATCCCAATGATCACCTCACCCCATCTGAAAATAAAACTAATAAATTTACGGTCTACAAAAATTCAATAGAAAATTTTACAAACTCTGTCTAATGTTTGTGTTGTTGTGAACCCAAATGATGTGAGACAACAAGTTTAAGTGAGAGAGTAAAATTTTCCGATGTATTAGATAATTATTGTTAACATACGTCTAAAATAGATATTTAATATACATCGGATACATGTATTTTCTCTCTCACAATGTACAATCGTATAAGACTTACACATTATGAGAGAAATTATATATATCCAATACATTAGCATGAGACACCTCCACCATTCATACCAACACTTTCATGTGTCAGGCTCAAAGGACAGAAGTTTTGAAGTCTAAGGGCTTGTTTGGTATGTGTGTTTAAACAACAGTTTTCAATTTTTTTGGAAATACGTGTGGGTGAAAAAGTATGTGAAAATGCGAATAATGTTGTTTGAAAACTGAAAACATGTGTTTAAAATTATGTACCAAACAGCCCCTAATTTTTGCATAGGAGTTTGCCCCCTTAGCAATAAAATTGTCAAGCACACATGAGTTTTAGTGAGTCTCTAAAGGCTAAATCCAAATTTTATATTATTTGTGACATGGCTACCTCACATGCATCTTCCACACATATAAAATCATTGATAAATAACTATCATGATCTCAATTGGGCCGTCTGATGCTGACCTGAAAAATAAATAATAATGATAATAAAACTATTAAGTGTGAAAACTCAAATTTGTGTTAAAACACAAGAGCTGTTTAGACCCTCAAATTAAATATTACGGCTCGGTTGATTTTACTCTTACTTAAACTAAGTGCGGAAAAGAGTAAATGCGAACGTACAAACAATAAAACTATTCTAAACCATATTCATCAGATCACAGCAGTAAAATGAAAGCTAAAAGAATAGGGAAGAAGAATACAAACACAAGATAACACGCCAATGTGTTATCGAAGAGGAAACCGAAGTACTCGGCGTAAAACCTCTCCGCCGCCCTCCAAGCGGTAAATCGATCCATTAGATAATCAGTTGGGATACACGAATAGCAAGAGACCCTCCAAGCCTAATCTACCCAATGCACCTAAGCCCTCCAAACTCCTATTCCAACAAGGCTTCTCGAAACCGTATCTTGTTTAACTCTCCGGATCCCGCAATACGCCCGATTCCGCCAAAGCTTGGTTTCTTCCAATGCTTCCCAGCAGCACCAAAACCTCACTTAACACTCTGAAAGGGTGTGGTAAGTGTTTGGGCTATCAACCTCTCAAGGATATGAAAATGGTGAGGTAGGAGTTGAGGAAAAACCACAATAGATTGTGTAGAGAAATATGGGTATAACACTCTCTAACTTTCAAGGGTTGTGGCTAGAGTTTTCTCTCAGAAGCACTCTTCAACATATGTAGGTAATGTGAGTATATATAGTGTGGGTGAGGATGTAGTGGAGCAGATATGACAAAATAGCAAAACAGAATGTTTCGCGGGTATCTTATGGGAATGCCTTACCTGCGAGACACTCACGAAAACCAGCTGTCACCATCCTGTCATGACTTTTCGCATTCCAGTCATGTGCAGGGCACATGCTTTACTTCGCAGGAAGGCTTCTCGTGAGCTACTCGCGAAAACTTCTTGCACTTCACTTTACCTTGAGTTTTTACACACTTTCTCTCACACACAACCCTTACAAATAAATCTCATATAAAATACATGGTACATAAGATTGAACATAATTACAATCAAATTTGGCACGGAATTAAAGCCAAACATAAAATAGTTGTAAATCACAACTTTACAAAGTGGAAGGGATCGATTTGGCCATATATGGTTCGTATGGGGTGGTCTGAACAGTATTAAATTAATAGCAACATGTGGTCCTCAACTCCAACTTGAATTGTTTCTCAAAAAAAAAAAACTCCAACTTGAATTTTTTTTTTTTCAAGTGGGCCGTGCTACGGTAAGTTGGTCACCATTTTGGAAAGTATGCATGTGTGTGTGTTTTGGACAGAGTTATAAACCCACTCAAGCTCCAATTCAATGACGATTCACATTTGTATTTGTCAACTACCCGTGTGTCAGGAATCCTTTGTGAAAATTGTGCCTACAATCATGAGAGCACTCACATACAAGTAACATGTAAAAGTCTATTAGTTTATTCAACATCGATATAACAACAAAGCTTTAATTTAAAAAATGTGAGTCGATTATATCCTCAACAGTTTAGTTTAGGTTGACCACGTGAATTCTTTTTCTTCATTTTGTTTCTATCTGAAATCATGATCTCCCTCACTTTCCTAATTGACATATTATTTTTTTTTCCATTTCTTTAACTTAGATCAACTCACTTTTCTTATCTAATATTGATAATAATACTTAAATGATAGTAATTAGTTTAGTATTTTCAGTGACTAAATATGCATTCTTGTTTTAAAGAAAGATAAGTATGATCATGGCAAATCATCCCATTAGTTGACTTCTCTCAAATTACAAGGTTGATGCGTGGTATTCTCTCTTAAACTATTAGGACACTCAACTCTATTTACGTGGCTATAAGATATCCAATTATAGAATAGATTATCAAACACTTGTACATGAATTCTGCTACAACTCTGCAACGATAATTTAATTATAGCTCTTTCTAGAAAGTATTTAGTAAAAGTTGGAGAGATTTGGCATATAGGTAAGCATAGCAATAAGCTAATGTTCTTTGAGTATAAGTCAATCATGAATTCATGATGAACCCTACATTCCATCCACCCATGTTCTCAAACAAAGTTTGTTCCAATCTAATGATTTGTTCCATGTTCTCACGCCTTATTTATATATCATTCTCCAATAACATGTTCATGTATTCTCAGAGGAATTGTGCAAAGTCTTGATAGGTCCTAATATTTAGCCGCAATCATCTAATTCTTCCTTAATCAACCTAAATTTTCGATCAAACAATTTTCAAATGCACTTCTAGATTGGGGGCTCACATGCCATGGAATCACAAGATCCACATGCACTTGTTCTTCCTTCTCTTAAAAACTTTGCTTATATGCTATTAAATTGGTATCTTGTAATAAAGTAGTAAAATCTTGAGTATAGACTTTCTGGTATGGATTACCTTATAAAATTATTGTTTTTAGAGCAAAATTGTATAATGGTTTTTTTTATTTTCATAGAATATTTTTTAGCTTTGACATCTCATGCAGGTAACATTTAATTATTTAGTACTCAAGTTTACATAATAAGGGATATGAAATTCTTGGATAAGTTTGAAAGGAAGAAGTTTGGCTTTAAGAAATATTGAATAAAACCTTGTCATTAGTCAATGTAAGAGCATTATAATGTTAAATTTTAAAAATTAATTTAAATGAATTAGTTAAATAATAGGTTGATAAATTTAAACAAGTCAAATGACTCATTACATAGATAAGTAAATATACATGTAAACAATCATTTAAGTAGCTACAATGTTGGTAGGAAGATGTTTGTCTTATAATAACAAATTGAACCCCTCATGAATTATAACTCAGCTAGCACTTCCTGATATTTTTAACGGAAACATTCACAGTTCAAATCTTCCCTCCCACAACTATAAAAGTATCAACAACAAAAAATCCCCCATTAAAATGGAGAGCATGCCTTTGATAAACTATTTTTTTGATAAATACAATAGAATTTTAACCTATAACATTCATTTCATAATAATTGCCCTCGTTAAATTACCATAGATGTTTAAACTTTAAAGTTATTAGGATTAAGTGCCTAGTACAAAAGAAATGGGTTTAATTCACGTGCATGTGGAAGTTGAAAAAGACGAGGTACATATGCATCTATGAAGTACGGGCCCAACACCAAATTAATTGGGCTATTAATCTTGGTGGGCCCAATGAATCTATAAATACCCATAAGAAATAGTGCACAACTCAACAAACTTTTTGTGCTTGTTAAGTAGAGTTGTTAAACAACTCATTTTTAGTTTTTAAACAACATTACACACTTTTTCACACACTCTTTCACTTACACGTATTTCAAAAAACTACAAACAACTTTACTCAAACTCCTCTACCAAACGGGCCGTTTTTTAAAGTAAGAACTCTTAACTCAACAAACTATAAGAGGATTTCGCCAACAACAAAGGATTTGAATCTATATTTTTTTCGCACCTAAGTCCAATTTTATCGAAGATAATTCTCTATCCTTCAAATTTCAACATGACTTATTTGTATCTTTCACCGGCAATCTATTAGACATAAACTTTAATAAATAAAAATTGATACTATTTTTATTTCCTTATACGAGGTTGTCTAAGTTCAACTCAAAAGTTAAAATTTATAACTTAATTAGTTGACATCTTCTAATATTTTTAGCAAAGACATTTAAAGTTCAAAACTTATACGTTATCAAATGACATGTATGAAACACAACGGTGACACATCACGACACATGCCTAAACAGGACGAAGAGAACAACCTTCTTAGTTGGTGATTGAAGTCGCGTATTGGGATCCGCACATTGGTTAGTCACGTACTTGCGACACATGCCTAAACAGGACGAAGAGCTGGAAATCTTATTAATTTCTTTGTGTCGTTTTTTCTTAATTTTGGTTGCAACTGAAAAAGAAATTATTAATTTCCTTCTGTCGTTTTTTTTCTCTTTTTTTGGTTGCAAGTGAAAAAGAAAGATTTTAAGGTGGGTCTGAGAAATAGAGCAGTAGCCCACTAACATCCAGATAAATGAAGGGCAATTTAATTAGTAGGAACGGGAATATCTTAGTGATTTCAGAAGTTCATCATGATGACTGCAACGAATGCTATACCAAATTTATGACCCGCCACAAACAAAGTACTGTACTAAGTTTATGCGATCCAGCTGTGTTGTTTTCTACCAAAACCACAAACACAAACTCCAGAAACGAAAAAAGTGGGGGCATATATAGAAACAGATGGTACTGAACATTTGGCCCAATTTGGTTTGCATGATTTTTGCCCCATTCATAAAGGGGCAGGGCAGAGAATCAGAAGGCTTTAGTTTCAGCTTCTATAAGGGGCCATGACCCAAAAGAATCTATCATGGCCCAAAAATAGAGAAGTTGCCACTTCTGAGTTCTGAGTCCTTGAAAGTTGAAACACCTCCCCCACCACCTTTTTTTTTTTTTTTTTTTTTTAATAGGACACTTTTAAGGACAAAATTTATAATTTTCTCTTTGTGATAATTTAAACCTGAAAGACACTGATAGAGAGAGAAAAGTTTTAAACATAATTAGGGAATAGTGAAAATTATGTTTGGAAGGATCCGAATCGAGACTAATAATCAAAAATCATATCAAATAAGATTCAGCTCTAGATGGAGCACCAAACACACCTTAATTTTACTTGCATGAATTGAACCTCTAACCACTTGAATGAACGACTGATGGGCTCGAGGAAGCTTGAAGACTTAAATGGTGAAATGTCAAATCCTCTAAACCTCAAGGACCTTAGTGCGAGAGAGAAGGAGATAGAAACTAATATAAATAGGAGGCTAATTGAATATTTCTAGAATCACCATATATTGGAATCACTTTGACTTAACAATTGAAGCCTCCTTAGCCATAGGGGATTGCATTAAGGGAGGATGATGTTTCATTTGTGCATTAAGGAAATCAAGTCAAAAATAATAATGCAATTCAAAGACAAACACATCAGCAATCCAAACCGGTGATGGTTCCCTTTTCAAATGAAAATCCCACCACTTGTAATGTTTAAAAAAGGGAATTGAAGTAACGAGTACCAAAATATATTCATTAGTGGTTTTTAGTAGATATTGACAAGGTGCTTAAAATGTTATGGATTATAAAGCATGGGGCTTATCGCACTGCTCAAGTTTCATCTATAGGCTTGCACATCTGAGAACGTAGGTAAAAATTCTTTCATCAGTGTGCAAGCAAAAGTGAACTAAGTTCATATTTCAAACTTAATTGTTTTTCAAAAGTAAGTATATAACCAGAAAAATTCATTGTCTTCAATGCAAAAGTGAATCAAAATTCAAAATACTAGTAGTAATGACACTTTACTGGATGGACCTTCTTTTTACTGTACTTCTGCAACGGTTACCTCATGATAAAAGGAGAAAGCCATTGCTACCATCTCCTTTCTTTCTCAAACAAACACTTTCTCTTACAAAAATGAAAAAAAAGGAAGCAGCTATGGAGCTAAACTGCTGTCAATGGACATGGAGTGAAACAAAAGCAGGTCAATTTCTTGAATCCTCTTACAAAAAACGGGGTGAAGCTTACTGTAGTTCAAATTCAAACTTTGAGAACAAACAAGATCAAATTTTTAAAAATATTCATGGAAAAATTAGATAAATTAACAACTTTGAAGTACAGTCAAAATTCCAAAGGTTAGAAATAGCAACTAACGACCTTTTATTTTTATTTTTTTTATTTTATGTATGAAATAATCACAACAAAATTGACACATCATAAGATCGTAATTATTAAAAAAAAAAAAAAAAAAAATCCTTCCAAACACACAGGGATGGTTAATCCTAAAATTTTAATTAACTAATTTGCTTCATAGAGATAGGATTAAATGTCACCACTTTCAAACCGATATAATGGTTTTACTTGCACTAACTTTTTCGATTCTAATCCCCTAATCTGGAGCACAAATTTATACATCCCAATGGATTTGACTTCATATGAAGCTAAGATTGGAAGTGAAATCTACATATTTTGTCAGTAACCAAGCTATTACTAGGGTTTTTTTTTTTTTTTTTTTTTTTTCTATTAACTTGACAAGATTCAAAATTCTACACATTTAGGTCTCATTTTGGAACCTAGATCAACTAAATTTGAAGATTTTCATTCAAGTAATGTTTGAGAATTCATTCAAGTAATTTAGTCAAGAATAAGAGTACTTTCCAACGGTCCAAATTGCCCATATTCCATCGGGAAAGTGTTATGGTATTCATTGTGGTAGTGGTATTACCTATTGCTACCATTAGTTACAAAGCATCTCTATATTTTGTTTTTCTGTCAAGAAGGTAGTTTAGTGTCATTTAACATGGAAAATGTCCATTTCATTTATGTATTTGACCCGCATCCACTCTCACAATATGGTGAAGGCAATACCAGCACAGTATGTGTCTAAAAAACACCCCTTACTACAAATTTACAAATGAATTTCAGTTAGTTCAACTAGTAAAGTCTCTGACAGTTGAATAAGAGATCTAGGATTCAATTTCTGCCTACACCAAAAACCAATTAATGTCTTGGTCTGATGATAAAAAACACAATCATCATAAATAGACGTCATAAAGTATTCAGTCCAATATTCCATGCCCTAAGGACTATGAATAATACTAAAACCACAACTTTTATCATAACTTGCAAAAAGTTATAAATTCATATACACCTATTACTTTTTCTTTACCACTCATAATTTGTCGTATAAAAAAGTTGTTCTATTACCATTTTTCCATTGAATGCTGATTTCGCTCTGCACTAGAAATGGACCCCCTTATTGTCAAAAGAAAAATATAGAGTGCTTCTGAGTTCTGACGCGCTTTCATGATGTTTTAAAAGTTAGCATTACGCTGATCAAAAAAAAAAAAAAAAAAAGTTAGCATTAAAAAAGAACCAAACTCGAAGAAGCCCGTTATCTGTATAGCGTATAGTGTATAGACTATAGTGCCGTTGAGAAAATCACTCCTTAAATGGTCCCACACATTTCAAATATCAATGCAAAACTCAGACTCACTCGGCTTCTCTCTTTTGTCATTTCCCACCAGGGGTAAAGCAAATTTCAAAAAAAGGGCATATTATATATGGTATACTTTCTCCTTCTACACCCAAACAAGGCCTGTAAAATCGGTTATTCACCAAGGTCTTTTAAGTAAAATCAATTTCAAACCAGAAAAACCAAACGTACACTAATCGCTTTTAGGAGTAGCTTTTTTTTTTTTTCTCTCACTCTCTCACTCACTCTCTTTTATAGTACCAAGAACACCACCAACCAAACATCATTGTTCTTTAACCCACAAAACACGGCCTACAAGCATTCCCTTCTTTCATGATTCGTTGACTCTGTTTGGCTCCAAACTCTTTTGTCATTTTGTTTGTCTGAAAATACTCCCATGGCTGAAAATCAAACCCTAGGTAATGGTTCAAGTGCAGTGACTGACCCGGTTGAAACGGGTTCGGATATGAAAATGGACACAAAGGAAGGTGGTTTTAGAGCTGAGGTTGATACTTCGGCTCCGTTTGAGTCGGTGAAGGAGGCAGTGAGTCGATTTGGTGGACTCGGTTTCTGGAAACCCCACAGCTACAAGCTCACTGAAACTGAGGTCCTCTCTCTTTTTCTCTCTTGGGTTTTTGATAAAGTTTGAATCTTTGCTACAGTTTTTGTTTGAGGGTAAATGGGTATTATTTTGTTCTTCAAAAAGTTGTTGATTTTTGCAATGGGCATAAGTATATTCTCAATTTCACTTAAAAGTAGAGCAACCCATTTCTACAGTTTGTCTAAAAATGAGTGCTTTATCCTGTATGTTATGATTTTTGTTTTTTTTTTCACTTTTGGGTTTGTGGTTTTGGTTCTGAGTTTAGATTCAAGTCATATGATGCATAAGATTGGGGTAATTTAAGGAATAGAGTGCTGTGTACTACATGCCTTTTGTTGTCAAATCATTGGATGGCCTTCTTATGTGTTAAGGCCTTAAGGGTTCTATTTGATGAATCGTATGCCTGTAATCTATGTGTTAGAGAGAGTTGAATTATTCACTGGCAGACTAAAGATAATTCATTTGTGTTAAAAACTAGTACAGAGCAATTTTTAGTAGGAATGTGATCCACCACTGTGTGAAACATGATTTTTGAACATGCTATAATGGGTCTAACTATCTTTTTGAAACATCAATGGGGCTTTTTAGAGTTTGTCTTAGATGTTGGTTGCAGGGTGGTTCTTGATCGGTTGCTCTACCTAATATGCATTACATAGAAAGTAGACATGAATTGTACACTGCCTAAATTTGGTTACCATACCTTGTGTTTTCCAATTAATTTCAACCATGTGTCCCTGGAAACCGTAAATGCACAAGTGCATTGGCCAGTAAGCCACATGGTTGTGCTGCATTGGCCAATAAGTGACAGTTAAATTTAATTGGAGAATCTAAAATACAATATCTAAGGAATTATACCTAACCTTTGCCCTTGTACATTCATTTGGTTGAAATTTATATGAATTATATTCTTGTTATCATTGAAAATTGCTAGTTAAATGAACGTTGCATAATGGGCTCAATTACCCATGTCTGCTATTGGTGGGATGGATATATATATCCTGAATAAATTTAGCACCTGCTGAACTTGATACTAGGCATGGTACTTCATTTCTCTGCATCAGTATGATTTATCATACTTGATAATGTTCTGACAAGTTTTTATATTGATAGAATGACATGGAAGAGGTTGATATGGCAAAACTAGAGGAGCAGGCAGCACATTTGGAGAAAGATCTGATTGTGAAAGAGAGGGAAACACTGGATGTCTTGAAAGAACTGGAATCAACCAAAATGATCGTTGAAGAATTGAAATTAAAGTTACAAAAAGAAGCATCTGAATTTAGTGTGACACTTGATACAAATATGGATGATAAGAACATGATTCCTTTAGTAAAAAAGGGAAACCACGAGAATCAGAATTCAGTGGAACGTTTGAGCTTGTGCCCTTCTTCAGCTCCAGGTTTAATATTAATGGAACTGAAAAAAGCTAAGTTAAACCTTGGTAGGACTACTACTGATCTTGCTGACATTCGAGTTTCTGTTGAATTATATAACAAGAAATTAGAGAAGGAAAGAATCTCACTTGAGAAAACTCGTGAGAGCTTAACTCAAAATTCTTCAAAGATATCATCTCTTGAGGAGGAGCTAAACCAAACAAGACTAAAGCTACAGTTGGCAAAAGATTCTGAAATTAAAGTTGGTTCTGATGATGCGTTAGATATCTCAAAGGAGCTCCAAAGATTAAGTTCTGAGGCAGAGCAATTCAAAAAGGTGGGAGAAGCTGCAAAATCAGAAGTTTTGAGAGCAATCTCTGAGATTGAACAGACAAAAACGAAGATTAAAACAGCCGAAATAAGGTTGGTTGCTGCCAGAAAAATGAAGGAAGCAGCTAGAGCGGCAGAAGCTGTTGCTCTTGCAGAGATCAAGGCTCTATCAAACCATGCAATCTCATCGAGAGACAACTTGCAAAAGGCTGATGGAGTAACTCTTTCATTTGAAGAGTACTCTTCTCTAACCACCAAAGCTCGAGAGGCTGAGGAACTTTCTAAGAAGAGAGTAATAGAGGCTATGCTTCAAGTTGATGAAGCAAATGTATCAAAAATGGACATTTTAAAAAGGGTTGAGGAAGCTACTGAGGAAGTCAGAACCAGTAAGAAGGCACTGGAAGAAGCTCTCCACAGAGTGGAAGCTGCAAATAAGGGGAAGCTAGCAGTTGAAGAGGCTCTTCGCAACTGGAGATCTGAGCATGGTCAGAAAAGACGTTCTGTCCAAAACTCTACCAAGTTTAAAAACCCTTACCCACCTCACCATCGAAGAGATTCCCGTCTACTTGATGTAAATGGACTTAATCTGGTTAGTGATGGAATAACGCCTGTTTTGAAGCCAACCTTATCAATAGGACAGATACTGAGCCAGAAGCTACTTATGCCAGAGGAGTTTGAATCAGGAATGCTGGCAGAGAGAAGATCTGGGAAGCGAAAGGTGTCTCTGGGTCAGATGCTTAGTAAACAATATAGTGATCCACCCTCTTGGAAGACTGAGAGGGAAAGTGGTCACAAGCAATTCTCTGCAAAGAGAAAGAAGTTTGGATTTGCTAAGTTCTCACTACTTATGTCTAAGCAAAGTAAGAAAAAGAAGAAGCCAACTCCAAACTTGAAGTAACACAGTGAGGCAGTGATTTATGGCTGGTCCTAATCATATTTGATTAAAATCCTTTTCCCTCTCCTAAAGTTTCTGTTTATGTTTGTGTATTTCACTAAGCTTATTTGCTTAAAGTTGAGATAAAAAATGACTTTAAGCCAATAAAGTCGAGATAAAAAGTGACTTCAAGCAAGCAAGTAAGCTTGCAGCAAATAAGTTAGTCATACACTTAGTTTTTCCCTTTCCCAAATGTAGTGGTTGCTGACTAGTCTATATGTAAGCCTGAACCCTCTAAATGGCTGGTCAAAATCATATTTGATTGAAATCACAAAAGCCTCATTTATATGCAGGCCAATTTGATGCATTGATTAGTTTGGTGCAAATTGGACTTACCTCTCATGTAATGCTAATCAAATAGCTGCGGGTGTGTTGCAGCAGAAGCCGAAACCCTTATCTTTTTTCTTTTTCTTTTTCTTTTTTGGGATAAAAAGGCTGAAACCAATTTTGATTCCACTACATTGTTTGAAAAGTGTCTTAAACTTGAATATAGATTAATGGTTTTAAATAGTGTAATGTTGTGATTTACAACTATTTTGTGTTGGCTTTAATTCCGTGCTAAATTTGATTGTAATTTTGTTCAATCTTTTGTACTCTGTATTTTATGTGGGATTTCATTATAAGAGTTGTGTGTGAGAGATAGTGTGAAGACTTAAAGTAAATTGAAGATTAAAGAAGTTTTCGCAGGTAGGTCGCGAGAAGCATTCCTGCGAAGTGAAGTATGTGCTCAGCACATGACTGGAATGCGAAGAGTCATGACAAATGGTGACAGTTGGTTTTCGCGAGTGTCTTGCAGGTAAGGCCTTCTCGCGAGATACCCGCGAAACATTCTGTTTTGCCAATTTGTTATATCTGATACACTAAGTCTCTACCCATACTATATATATCCACATTACCCACATATGTTGAGGAGTGTTTTTCAAAAAGAAAATCCTAATCATTACCCTTGAGAGTGAGAGATTGGCGTACCCACAATTCTCTACATAATCCATTGTGGTTTTTTTCAACTTCTACCTCTCCATTTCTAAACGCTTGAGTAGCTGATAACTCAAATACTTACCACATCCATCCTGAATGTAAAATGAGGTTTTGGTGCTGCTAGGAAGTATTGAAAGAAGCTATTTGTTTGGTGGATGCAATCGGGCTAAATTGCGTGATCCGGAGAGTTAGAGAATATAAGATTTCTTTAAGTCAGTTGGTAGCAGGAGCTTGGAGGGCTCGAGTACATGGGGTAGACTAGGTTTTGAGGGTCTTTTGTTATTCGTGTACTCCAACTTATTTTCTAGTGGATCGATTTACCGCTTGGAGGGCGGCGGAGAAGTTTTTCACCGAGTTCTTCGGTTTCTTCTTCGATAACACATCGGCATGTTATCTTGTGTTTATATTTTTCTTCCCTACTCTTTTCGCTTTCATTTTACTGTTGTGATCTTTCAAATAGAGTACTGCTTCCTCAACTAGTAAAAGATTGTCAACTCAATTACAATAAATACTGCTTCCTCAACCGGTAAAAGATTGTCAACTCAATTACTATAAATAAAAAATATTAATATTGTGAAATATTTTTTTTGTAGTTAGGATTGCTCAAATTATTATCTAACCAAGGATTCAGATTTACAATAATGCAGGCTGTGGGGTTCGAACCCACGCGCATTTAACATGCAGAAGATCTTAAGTCTTCCCCCTTAACCTCTCGGGCAAACCTGCTGGTTTGATTTCTAATAAACAATAAAATGAGTTTGACCCCTTGATTTAGTGATTATCATTTATTTTATTTTATTTTATTTATTTGCTGAATTAGCATTTGTTTATATTGGAAAATGTTATTATTCCTTCCACATCTTCACTATACATGCGAGATAGAGAGAAACATGAATGATGAAACCAATCAGAAAAAGCCTACAAATAAAGACAACCCAATGTGACAGATTTCCTTTTCTTCAAGAGCAGACTACATGAGAGGATTTATTTATTTAATAATTTTGTGGCGGTACTTTTATATATGCTTTTTTGGTCGGAATATCCTATTTTATTTTTGTGCTTGCTTCTCCATGTGTCCAAATTTGGGTTCAGCTCCTGTACTGTAAAGTCTAACCTACCACCATCAAATGACTAATCATTTGAGTGATATTGGGAACTAAGTTATAGTCTAACAATGATAACATCTTTTATAATGTTTTACGTTTGTAGATCGAACTCCACCTCTACCCCCACTATTTACCTATCTAAAAAAAGAAAAATAAAATTCATTTGAGTGATTATAGAGGGTATTATTACAAATTATATTATGGTAGTTTTCCAAATTGATATGCAAACTTTTACATACAAGAGAAAAAATTCATTTACCAATCATATTCATTATTATGGTACTTCCTAAGTCTTTTGGGGATAAAATCCGGTTTCATTTTAATTGTTCAATTCCTTCTATGGTTTATATAGTTTATATATGGTTTATAAAGTTTTTTTTTTTTTTAAAAGAGACTATTGAGTTTTTAAAATGACATGTGTCTTATATTCGTTTTCTAGATTAAAATTAGAGGAAATTGAAGGATTTAAATTGGAGGGATAGTTTCCTTAGTATCATATATTATATAATAAAAGTTTGATTTAAAAACCGTGGTTGTGCAAAGTGATTACTTTCACTAATTAGTAAATTAATTACTATATATTTTTTGTTAGGATATTTCCTCAATTAAGGGTTAATATTTAACACCGGTTTATTTTAGATAAAACTTTATCATTTAAATTTCAACAAATTTAAATACAATTCGAACTAAAAGTATATTATCAAAAATTACTAAACTTAAACCACACACAACAACCCATGTTTTTTATTTTATTTTTTAAACCCATATTTTGATTAAGAGATAAGATTTAACAATAATTTAAAAAAATTAAATTATATTCAAACTAAAAGTCTATTATCAAAAATTTCTAAAATTAAATCCCACATAACCCACATTTTTGTTTTTGTTTTTTTTTCTCAAGTTGCATCTTATTAAATTAATACTATTTTATTAGGACAAAACTCTTGACTAAGAGATTAGATTTAATAATAATTTAATTTAGATAAAACCTTTTCATCTAAGTTTTAGAAATTTAAATTTTACTCCAACTAAAAATCTATTATCAAACTTTTTAGAACTTATATATATTTAGCCATGGCTTTTCGATACAATCCCTTTTAACGAATAAGTCATCTCTATAATTAAATCTCACACAATACACCCCACATTGTTGTATTTTTTTTTTTTTTTCAAAATGCAAAATACGCTTATGTTTTAATCTAAAAAATCCATCTTACTTATTGTTCTTTACTTCTGAATTTGCGTGTAGGATATTATGCCAAATGAAATTTACTATAAAAAAGCAAAATAATGGACACCTATTTAAGTTCTTGGTTCTCATATGTAAAATTTTTTTTTTTTTTTTGTATTCTCAATTTTTAAACTCTTGTGTATGTTTTGATTTTTTGTTTTGGTTATTGTATTTAATTTGTGATTGTGTTGATTTTTTCAATTAGACTATCACTAGGAAAAAATCAATATTGAGGAACTATTTTGTTTATTATTGTTTGTGCTAGCTAGGGCATAGATTAAACATAACCCAAATAGGAATAATCAAGCCTACTCCATATCTCATATTAAGAAATTAACACAAAGTACAAAGAGAATTTAAAATACAAAAATAGATTAACATTGATAGTCTAAACTCTAAACAATCAGGACTTAAAGTAATTTTTTTATTAAAATTATTTACTTATTTTATAATTTATTTTTACTATTTATTTAATAATTTAGTTTTAATTATTGGAAGAATGCTAGTTTTGTAATAAAATTGATAATAATGTCTTTAACATTTTTCTAATCATTTATAAAAATAAAAAAACAATAATGCATTATCATTATATTTTGTTATATCATCAATAATAATATAGATAAAATCCACATTTTAAAATAGATGGAAAAAGATTTTTAAGAGTGTCGTGATGGAATGGACAAAACTTATTTATAATCAAATTCAATCACATTGAATTATTATCCTCAAAAGAATCATTTGATCATATAATTGGTCTTTTTCTGATGCTGACATGTGTGCAAATATCACAAATCTCCAACATGTAGCTTCTCACACACTAACAAAACCTCATCTAGATGTCTTATATTTTTTGGTTGACATAAATACATGCTGCCTACACAAAAAATTGTTCCCAACCCAACTCCCTCAACGACCATTCCACGCATTGCCCAACCCAGCAAGCTTTCCAACTCTAAGGAAACTGAAATTCCCATACCGTCTCTCTCTAAGCAACCTTGTATTCCAAACCAATCCAAGGTAAAATATCTTTTCCTCCTATAATTTCGATTCCCAATCTGCTATTTTTGTTTGCTCCTCACAAAAACAAATAACAGAACTTCTGTTCTGAGAATCCCAGATTTGTAACTTCGTTTCCCAAGTTCTGTTTTTTCAGTTTCCAAAAGGGTCTCTTAGGTTGTTTTTCTTTACCTTGGTATTTGCTCTTTATGTTAATTTGTTTTTGTTTTTTTAAACTGCTTTTTGCCTTTTCTTCTACGTGTGCCTTTTATTTATATCGTAGAGGTTTTATTGTTATAATTGTTTCTTATCTTTGTCAAAATTTGTGGTTATATTGTATTGCTTATATATGATTTTTAGGATTGGTAATTAAGGTTTTGACTTTTGATTTTTCTCTGTTTCAAGTTGATAGATACATAGTTTGAGCTTTGAACACATATTAATAGAGTTTTATTAGATTAATATTGTGTTTCTTATGTTTTTTGATTTGTAACTATGTCCTGGTATATTATTATTCAATTTGCAGATTTGCTCTATGTTGCACGGATAGAAATCCGGTTCTATTAGTAGGTATATGCCATGTGTGTATTTTTGGGTTAAATAACAGGATTAATGCTCAGCTTGTTTTAGGCGAAAATTTTTCTGCATTTTATGGTGTCTGGTACAACAGAAAACGCAAGTCAAAAGATATATATATATATATATATATATATTTTTTTTGTAGTCAACGAAAAATAAGCTCGATAGAGCAGAAAAAGTTTTCTGCTTGTTAAGATCAGAAAACCACTACAAATAGACTCCCAAATACAAATGGTTTATTGTTCATTTTACAGATCACAACCAAACATTTAGGAAAACGAGTCAATTTTTTGGAAAAATTAGTCATTTTCCAAAATAAAATAAAAAATGAAGGGTTTTCTGTTGAAACAAATGGAGTGTAAAACCTTTTGCTGTCCACTTTTTAGTGGTTGTATGTTATTGGCAGGCCTAGACATTTATGATGGTTCAGTTAGAAGCTCGTTTAGGGTTATTCGTGAATCAAAGATCTAACGCCGTAATGGCAGTTTAAGTATTTAGATTTTGTTAAGCATAAATTACCCCGATCACGGGTTATTTGGGCTTGTGGCTGCAGGTTGATATGTGTATATTGGCGTTGATAATGAAAAAGCTGATAAAGAACGGTGTCTAGTTCTATTTATCAGTTTGCTAACTTAAGATCGTCAATAGGGCTAAAAGAAGCCAATATCAGCAGAGACGATCGTGCTAGGATTGGTGATAACATAATGTTTAGCTGTTGGCTAGGTGCTCGCAATCACAATTGCAGGGTGCCTTGAAATGGATGCCAATGATAAGGAGATTTGACAATTAATATAATGCTAGTGAGTAGAATGTTTCGGCTGTAACCCTAGTGGGCTGAGCCAAAACTTAAAAGAATGTCGAAATACAGGGGTTTCATTTCTAATTGAAATATCTAATTTACATCTTCACTCCAATATAAGTGTAGGTCCAACATGCCAGCCCTTGGTATGCATCTTAAGCTCACTGTTTAGCTCTTACTTCTACTGTATTTCACATAGGACTTAGGAATATCTACTGACAAGGAACATCTCATCACTGGTTTCTCATTTTATTACAAATTGTAAAATCCTTCTTGACAATTATAATATATTGTATTTTGTAAATGATTCACTAACAATTATTTTGCAATATTTGGTTATAACAATTTTTGTTGAATGGTTGTGATTCCAGGCACCATGAACATGAGAGTTGGGCTCTTATTTGTATTATTGTTGGGTGCTAGCTGGGCTTCTGATGCTAGGCAACTGGAGAGTGTAAGGATCTCTAAAATATCAGGTAAATATTTCAACAGAATTTTTAATTTTGTTCTTGTTGTTGACCATTTTCTTCTTCTTTTAACTTCATAGTTCATAATTATCATTGTGTAACAGTTCAAGATGCAAATTTGATGCCTTATGTACTCTATTGAATAATCCTGTTTTGAAAGAAGGGTTGGCCTTTTTTGGAAGTCCGCAGAAATAGCTTTAGTCCAGCATGCCATAATTTGCTTTCTACTAGTTCAAGAGAACACTTTTAAGTCCAGCTTAGCCCTGTCAGTTGATTGGGTAACATTTGTTACCCTATGTATCTAATATGTTGTCAATGGTAAACCATACCTTTGGTAACACTTTGACTTAGCTTTTAGCCAAAAATACGCATGCGCACACAGACACACAAACACACAAAAACATTATTATGCTCCTTTACCTTTGACCTCTAGGGCTTTCCAGGTTTAAGTAGAACAAGTAGCTTTATTTCGGGACATGATATACCGGTAATAATAGGTTGGGTTGAACTTGGTATCAATCTCCTTTAGAGAAGTGTAGGTTGTCTGGAGTGTAATGCCTAGTAAGATACTGTATCTCCCAAAAATGACGGTTCTAAATATATGTTCTTTGACATTTAGTAAAACTTGATGCTTTGGGAATTGGGATGTAAAGGTAAATACTTCTAGGGTCATCAAACTATGACATTTTTCCCAAAAAAAAAACAAAAAAAAATGTTAAAAATAAGATCTAGAGTAATTTGTCATTTGACATGAATGTTCCCGTCGATCTTATCTTATTGGAGAAGGGAATAGTCTTTCTTGATATGAAAATGCTACAAAATGGATGACATTGACTGAGTAGTTTTTTTGGTTCAGTTTCCACAAATGACAATTTGTGCACATTGTGCGAGGAGTTTGCTTCTGAGGCAGTTGATTACCTTGCTGAAAACAAGACCCAGACCGAGATTATTGAAATGCTTCATGTGGCTTGCTCTAGTGTAGGCGGTTTCAAACGGGAGGTAGTCACATCTTTTAGTTGAGTTTTATATTAGATGAAATGCAATTATGTTTCAAAACAGTTAGCCTCTTCCCTGAATGGGGAAAAAAAAGTTATGGTGATCTCAGCTGTCTTTCTTTCTTTTCTTTTTATTTTTTTTAGCCTATTCCGTGAACTCCAAAAGGCAAGAGGTGGAAAAAAAAAAAAAAAAAGGTTATGGCGATCTCAGCCATCATAATAATTTTTTTTTTTTATTGCCAAGTTGCCATGGTTATTAAGTGCTCATGCTCATTGATTTATTTTGAATCTATCCTATGTAGTTAGGTTGATTGGTCAATGTGCCTTCATGTGCACTAGTTGGATAGCTGTAGATTGTATATATTATAAGTACCATGCAGTGTAGACAAGTACTGGTAGCAGTATTGTAAAGTACTGTTTACTTGATTGCAGAAATAGAGGTAGGATAAACATAGTAGTGGAATAAGTACCCTCTCTCTGAAGACATGAAATTTTTAATTTATAGAAGCTTGTAAAATATTGTGTTTAATCTTAAAATTTTAAGGGTGTTTGATCCTGATATCTGCTCCCCCTCTCATTTTCTCCCCAAAGAAAAATGATTCAATCTAATTTTTCTTCTTATTGTTTTTGTATTCCACAGTGCATCACTTTGGTGGACTATTATGCTCCTCTCTTCTTCTTAGAGGTTTCCAATGTACAACCTGATGTGTTTTGCCGAAAGGTCGATCTCTGTAAACAAGTTGCAAGGATTTCTTCTCAACTTCACGAAGACAGCTGTGGGCTTTGCCACCATGCTGTTTCAGAAGTATTAATTAAGTTGAAAGATCCTGACACACAGGTATGTACTTGCATCATTTGCTGAACATAAAATCAAAAAACAAAAATAAAAAAAGAATAATTTATGCAATGTAGAAGCAAATGTTTACCTTTTCTGACCTATGGCATATTTTTCATATTCTCACATTTTCAACCAAAAAGGAAAGGAAAAGAAAAAGGGGGTTGGGGGGGCGGAAGGGTTAAGAAAGAAAGAAAATCAATGTGCGCTTTACCTCTTAGTTAATGCCAATTCTTCTGGATGTCATCTGCTTGTCTGTTGTGAAAAGTTAACAGGTTAATTTATGTTGTGTTTGGAAGAAGTAATTGATATTTGAATGAAATTTATTAAATGATGGGATTGTAAATGCCATAATTTAAAATCTCAGTAAGTACTAGTTTTGTTGTTTGGTATAAAGAAGGAAATCCAGTTTATCTAAACAGTTAAGTTTAAAACTACATTAACATTTAACTGCGATGTTTTGCATTGTTGTTTGTCTTCACCTGGCAATGTCGAAAAGAACTTCAATAGCACAGATCATCAACGGGCAAAGCAAAACTGTTATTAACTTATCATCCAGTTTATATCAGATATTAAGATTTCTACTACCCATTGCTATACATTCTTATAAATTTCAGTCATCCTATTGTATCCTCAAATAGAGTGCCAAAACCACTAAAAAAGCAAAAAGGAAAACCTTTTTTTTCCCCTTGGTTGCATAGTATGAAGCTTCTACAGACTCTCTCTCAAACCCATTCCTCCATAACTACAACTACCAACTCTAGCTATGGTTGATATTTCTTGGAACTCTTAGGTAACACAGGATCAATGATTTCCTCAAATATCAAAATCTGAAAAGTAAGACAGGCCTCCTTGTCATCCAAAGCCTTAATCATGTTCTCTAATCTGCCTTTGAGTACCTTTCACTACATTGGAAAATCTCACTTATGGGCATTTGCTTTTTTAAGTGAAGAACAAAAGGAAAGTCTGAGCTGGCTACACCAAATTGGGGGCGTTGAGCAGAGGTGTAGGTGTTTTACCTTTGCTAGGCTAGAAAGCACGGACGCGGCTGGGAGGGTGCCGCACCCGAGTCCGACGTGGCCCGACGCGGGACGCGGCGTCCGACGCGGTTGACCGCGCGTCGGTGCCGCGTCTGAGTTTTTTTTTTTTTTTTTTTCTTCTCGGATTCGTGCCGACTCGGCTCGATTCGCGCCGACGTGGCTAGATTCGCGCCGAATCGGCTTCGATTCGCGCCGAACCGGGCTGATTCGGCCAGAATCGGGCTGTATCGGCCATATCAGGTCGTATCGGCCGGCGACCGAAACGGCCGATACGGCCGAAACAGGCCAAAATTGGCCTTGAAACTCGCCGGAAAAGCCGAAATTCTCACCTCAG
This sequence comes from Notholithocarpus densiflorus, assembly GCA_030021035.2. Lineage (NCBI taxonomy): Eukaryota > Viridiplantae > Streptophyta > Magnoliopsida > Fagales > Fagaceae > Notholithocarpus > Notholithocarpus densiflorus. The sequence continues at coordinate 1,616,725 of JARYZH020000046.1, forward strand.
AGGCATAGTAATGTGTTTCTTGCCTTCTTCTTTCTTTGTTTTGTGAATCAAGGCATAGTAATGTGTTTTTTAAAAATATTTTAATAGTAAAAATATATAGAAAATATAAATAAAAATATTTTTAATAATTTTTTAATCGCCGAGTCCCGCCGGCGCTAGGTGACTTGTTGGGGTAATTTGGAAATAATGCCTTCATTGGCAGAATATTGAGCCCTCAAATCCCATCTACAGTTCCTGCTTGATTTTTGAAATTTCTTCCCATGCTTTACCTAAACAAGGAGCTCTCATAAAATTTAAAATTCTGTGTTATAGTAAATTATGTTAAAAAATTCCGTGTCCAAACATGACATTAAAGCCTAATGCTAATACTTACTAGATGAGTAAATCAATCTTCCCACCCATGTTTGATTGCTGTTTTATGGATAAAGGCCCAACCAAATGAGAAATGACTCCAAACTGGCAATGCTTACTGTTTATTTTAGCTTTTAACTAATCAATCACAAACCCTCTTTAAATTGTAAGCCAACTTCACCAATATCAATGCCATCCAAAAGTAGAAGAAGAAACTAAACATACAGCCAGAAATTTATATATTTTTAGACCAGTGGCCACTACTTCAATTAGATTGTGTTTTATAGGCTGACTAGCTACACACAGATTATTTAAAGATCACATACTCAGCTTTTGATTGCTTGTGTAGTAAATCTGTTGGTATTTATGATTTATGTTTCGGAAAGTTTGCTGACTTTGGGGTGGTAATATCTATATAAAAATTTGTTTGGGAGTGATAAAGTGCATTACAAATATAACAAACTTTGGGCTGCTGAATATATATATCCAGATTGTAAATTTGACAATAGAATTTTAAATTAGTTATGGAGTTGCAATATTTCTACCAGCTTGTGTTAAAACATTATAATTTTAATGTGTTTACAGTTGTTGGCATTTGGCTTGTGTGATTATGATATTTCTACAAACTTATGTTTTTTTTTTTTGGTTGAACCGGCTAGAAGCTTATGTAAAGTCATGACTTTTATTGTCAAAAAAATTATGTAGTTTTTGTATGCTCTTTTTGTAAAATTTTACTGCTATTCCATCGTTGTTTGGATCAATGGAGAGATATATCTTACAATGTTCAAGGATATCTCCAGGCCCAAAACACACAAGCATTGACATACCATGAAGCTTACTGCTGAATAGACAACTAATATCTTATATTGCTTTCATTTCAGCTAGAGATCATTGAGTTGCTTTTGAAGGCATGTAATTCTATGGAGAACTATGTGAAAAAGGTAAGAACAGTTTTAAGAAATTAATTCAAAAATGTACCTGCCCCACTATGTTGTATCAGAACTGAGATTCCATTAATAGCAGATGCCATCTATTGATTAATAATTGTCAGATGTGACATTTTATTGTTTTTGGCACCGTTCACAATAAAATCTCCACGATCACATGACCTAGTTGATGACTTGATGTGCATAAATTTGATGCATGATTATTTTGTTTCTGATGGCCTTTTAATCTCTGTGGAGGGTCTTAATAATGGTTCTCATTTTTCAAAAAACATGAGAACCAAATAGGCAACTTTATGATGAATTTTCCACAAGCATGCTATCTGTTGGCCTTTTAAAGGTCAGTAAGTGGAAAAAGAAAAATACTACCAAGAGTATAAGCAGGCTTCTGCCTAGTTTCTAGTATTTAATTGAAACATGTTCTGAAAGTTGATATTTATGATCAGAGGAAAGTTTAACTTAGTATTCCATTAAACCATATTTTGTTTTCTAATTTTTATATTCTTTGGCAGTGCAAGAAGATGGTTTTTGAATATGGACCTCTGATCCTAGCCAATGCTGAGAAATTTCTGGAATCGACAGACATATGTGTCACACTTCATGCCTGCAATTCGTCTATAGAAACGAGCAAGGAACTAAAAGCAGCCATGGTGTCTGATTCTTAATTATGGCATAACAAATCTGGTGGAATGAAAATGCAGTAGACTTGCTATTTATACTTTCATTCTGAGATGTGTGTGTATAATAATACAAGGACAAATGGTGTTTTTCATGTACAATATGTGCTCAAAAATTCAAATGCTTGAATGAAGATTATTTCATCTTGCAATGTGTATATCATAGTTTCTAGGAGTACTGTTCCTTACTGCAACTAAACAATAATAAACATCATAGTCTTGGTTTTGGTTTCTTGGTTCCTATTTCTAAAAGCACTACACGTTGCTGTAAATGCCGTTATTGGATTAGAAATGGCTATAGTAAAGCTTTTGTCAAACCCAAACTTTTTAAATATTTTACCTATCAAATTCTCATCGAACCCTATTAAATTTTAGCAGTTCCATCCCAAACTCGACCTATTTATATTTGCAAGGCTTAAACCATTTTGTTTATCTTACCATGAGTAGGGTCAAACAGGTGGATGATCTAAAGTTATGTTATACATTGAAAATACTATTTTTAACGAGATTTAAACATTAGTAAGCACTTTTCTACTAAATTACACAATATCTTGAGAGAGAGAGAGAGAGAGAGAACTCTTTATCATAGAAACCCTAATTTTTTGTGTATGGAAAATTAATGATAGAGGCATTTTAATAATTTAATATAAAAACAAACTCATTTTCCTAAGCCTCAACAGTTTTAAAAATGTGAACTCAGGCCCATTTAAAAAAAAAAAAACAATACTTTTAGTATTGGGGGGGGGGGGGGGGGGGGGGTCGAGTTTGGTTGGGAAACCCACTAAAGTGAACGCATTGCCATCCCTATTTAGAATGCATGCTAACACATGCGTGGTACATTATTTTTCAAAGGATTGAATCTTTGCATATGCAACTTACAGTCTCAATATCTCTTTGTTGATTCATTTACTTTAGGAAAAGTCAACTCATTGCCATCCCTATTTAGGATGTGCGTAAACACGTATGCACTAAATTACTTTTTAATGGCTTGAATCTTTGCATATGCAAATTGCAATCTCAATATCTTTTTGTGGACTCATTCACATTAATATGTTCTATTTTCAAATACTTTAGTTGCAAATTTACTTTAAGCGTGCGTTTGGATTGCAATTAAAATTATAAATTATTTCACTATTCAGCTTATTTTTGCTACTATTCATGGGTCCCATTGCACTTTTTGGTACTATTCATGGGCCCCACTGTACTATTTTAACTAACTTTTACCTTTATCTACAGTACTTTCAGTAATAAGTTTTCAGTTTCAGCAAAATAAGTGATATCCAAACAGATCCTAAGAAAGAGAATGCAAAATTGCACAAGTTCACATCAATCTTTTTTCTCCATTAAAATTATTAAGCTAATCTCATCCTAGGTTAAACTCTATTATCAAATTTCTAAGAAGTTAAAATTACTATTTCAATAAAAATTCTATATATTACTAAAAGTTAAAATAATTCATAACAAATCACCATTTATTTGAAATTATTTTAACAATCTATCATGATTTTAAGAATTGATCTTACACAATACGTTTCATCATATAACTAAAAAGTAATTTGTGCTTTTATGTTTATTATTTATTATTCAATTTTGATGATATTTGTGAATTCTTTTAATCTTTTCTTTGCTAATATATGAATTCAATTAGCCCATACATTGTAAAATATTTCTTAAGTACAATACATTAAGTTCTTTATTAAATCCAAATATATAATTGCATTGACAAATTAAACACAAACAATATCATCTACACGACAATCAAATCCAATGCAATTACATGTTTGAATTTAATTAAGAAACCTAATGTGTTACACCTGTAATACCGTAACTAAGTTTTGCTCCATTACTATTAGTATATTAATTGTTTTACCCTAAACACAAGTCAATGGATTAGCTGAGTGCCGACATTATTTATTCCCATAATCTTGATCAATATCAACTTGAAATCTATATCTTAATTCTTAACGTGTTCAATACTTCAATGATTCGATTACGCATAATTGAACACACATATGTAGCACACAAACGCACAGTAAATTAAATCTCGCAGCACAATCTTCACGTTCATAATATATATATTGTGGCAATTGTGCACTCGTACTATAGCTTCTTGACGTATTCAATTACGAGTGATGAGTGAATCCACTTGTAAATTGTGAAGAGGGTCCAGAAGTATGAACGAAGTCACAATCACAAAGAAGCCAAGTTACATTACGTACTGAATGGCTTCTACTTGAAATTTCTCTTACAAGTTGCATTACCTTTATGTTAGTCTTTTGAAAAGAACAATATATGTCACAGATTTCACGTGGTTATAATTTTGGCGGAGCTGGTGAAAATATCTTATGTTTTTTCATATGGATTTAGCTTGTTGCGATCAGTGCACTGGACACGACACAGACACATCATGTGTTAACAAATAGCCATGCGTTGCTTTACCCTTTTCATCAAACAGTTGTGGGAAAACCTTGACCAACCATTTGTCTAAACCTGGTCCATGATTAAATTGATTTTCGTAGTGTTTGCAGGATAAGAAGCTCCTCTACTTTGCACTATTTGCTTGTTGAAAAAGTATGAGGAAAAAAAATGGGAATACAGAAACATTTTACTTGTAAAAAGCACTACCCATTTATTCCTCCTCGATTTTCTTTTCCTTGTATGGAAATATATAGGATGCATAATTAAAAGACTATAATATCTGGTTTTGACAAATTTGTAAAAAGCACGATTGTTTGAGTTGAATTTTTTACAAATAATCATTCTAGCATGCTTGTCATCCGAGTACATAAATGTATTTGTTAATATGTTTTCACTAGAAAACTAGGAGAGCTATGGGCAGTAGAGTTTTTGTCTGTAGAGTTTTGATTAGCAGAGATTTTGAGAGGAGGGTTGTTATTGAAAAAGTGTTTAAACTTTTTAGTAACTAATTAAGTTTTGAAGTTGTTAAACATGTTTGGTAACTAATCTGAAAAGGTGTTTTTAGAAGTGAGAAAATGACAAAAGAATATTATAGAAGTGCTTATAGTTTAGAATTATTTGGCATCAAAAGTGATAATAATGGCTTATTTTTTATTTTATAAATGTGTAATCTTCATACTTGAATCCAAAAATAACTCAATCAATTACCACCGTGCACCCTTAGTACGATGGTTACTCCACAAGTATAAATGCTTGTGGGGTGTTGGGGGCAAGAGCCGGGGTTCAAGTCTTCATAAAGGAGTTTCACACACATATACACTTAGATTAGGCTAGAGCAGAAATTATATTTTGTATAAAAAAAAAATGATGAATATTTATTTATTTATTAATAATATTTTTTGCTTCTAACAAATATCGGTGTCCTAAGATATTCTTCATGATAATTGATGTCTTTCTAATAATTTATCAAGATTATTGATGGATTGAAATATTTTTCATAATAATTAGTGCCTTCAAATTAATGTTGATCTTAATAATTGGTGCCTTCAACTTAAACTCTATTCCCCTGTTTTTTTTAGATGCAAAAGTATGAGATACAGAAACTTGTACTTGTAAAAAGCACTACCCATTCATTCCTCCTCGATTTTCTTTTCCTTGTATGGAAATATATAGTATGCATAATTAACAGAGGATAATATCTGGTTTTGACAAATTTGTAAAAAGCACGAATATTGTTTGAGTTGAATTTTTACTTAATCATTATAGCATGCTTGTCATCTGAGTACATAGATGTATTTGTTAATATGTTTCACTAGAAAACTAGGGGAGCTGTGAGGTGGGTTGTTATTGAAATTTTTTTAAAGCTTTTTTAGTAACTAAATTATGTTTTGAAGTTGTTATACATGTTTGATAACTAAACTGAGAAAGTGTTTTTACTTTTTAGAAGTGAGAAAAATGACAAAAGAATATTGTAGAAGTGCTTACAGTTGAGAATTATAATAATGGCTTATTTTTATTTTATAAATGTTTAATCTTCATACTTGAATCCAAAAATAACTCAATCAATGATGAATGTTTATTTATTAATAATATTTTTTGCTTATAACATATATCGGTGTCCTAAAATATTCTTCATAATTGTTAGTGTATAGTTTAGACTAGATTAGCCCATTGGGCTTGGCCCAGTATACTATACTTGTAATTTACTCATATTGCTTGTACTGCACACATACCTAGCCTATATAAGGCTCTCTGCTCTCTATTGTATTATTATTCTTTGATACATGAATATACAGACTATTCAGTCTTTCTCTCTCACTTTATATTGTTAACATGGTATCAGAGCGTTTCCTCTGATTTTCTGGTTCCTGTGGACATCTCCGGTGTTCTTCCGCTGCCCTCGCCTTCATCCAGTAGTCACTGTCAGAAGCGAGTCACCGCCGTCACGCCCACAATTCCTACAACACTCGGATCTCATCGTTCTATTCATCTAACTGCCAAAACAAAGGTACAGGGTGACAGAACAGACAATCCCGAGAAAAACCCAACCGAGAACAGCCAAAAAGGACCTTGCACGCGCCCACACGCGCTGCCTGAAGCTTCTGAGTGTCGAACACGCGCCTCCACGCGCCTCCAGATTTTCACACGCGCCGGTACGTGCCTCCACGCGCCCCACGCGCCTCACGCGCCTGAGAAACTCTGCGTCTGTCCACGTCAGCCCTAAGCTGACGTCATCCTGCCCACGTCAGCGTCTGCGTCAGCCACCTACGTCAGCACTCGCGTCAGCCGCCTACGTCAGCACACGTCAGCAGCCTACGTCAGCACACGTCAGCAGCTGACCATCGTTGACTTTGACCGTTGACTTTGACCGTTGACTTTGACCGTAGTCAGAAATTTTCAACAGGGCCTGTCTTGCTCAGTTTTTCGCGTAGATTCCGATTTTGAACTCTGTTTCTTCATTTGAGGTCTCTAAATCCCACTTTTTAGTCTTTTTCTTTATTATGGCTCAACAAAACGAGCGAGATATCATTCGTCCTATCACCATTTTGTTGGATGGTCCTACTAGCTATCATGCATGGTCTCAGAATATGACTGTCTTTCTCAAAGGTCGTAAACTGTGGAGATATGTGACTGGTTCAATTCCTAAGCCAGTCCCAAACCCTAAGTCCAAAGCCACAGCTACTGAAGATGCCTCCAAGACTACTGTTACAACAGATGATTATGAAGAACGCCTAGAGGAATGGGAGAGTATTCAGAGTAAGATCTTATCTTGGTTTATCAATACCTCTATCCCCTCCATTCATAATCTTCTTCCTCGTCTTGAAACTGCTGAGGCTGCTTGGAAGTTTCTGGCCAATCGGTATAATTGTACTAATGATTCAAGCTTGGAGTTCCACATTGAATCAAAGCTTTATCAAATGCGCCAAGAGACAAGTCAGTCTATTTCTGATTTTTATTCTCAGACTTCTACTATGTGGGAACAACTCTCTGCTGCAGATCCTCCACTAGTGTGTTCTAAGGACATTGAGCTCTTTGTCAAATATCGGGATCGCCGTAAGTTTATGCACTTCATGATGGGTTTACGTGAGGATTTTGAGCCTACTAGGGCTTCTTTGCTCAGCCGGTCTCCTACTCCTTCTCTTGATGCTGCAGTCAAGGAGCTCATTTCTGAGGAGAACCGTCGGCCTACATTTCACATGTCATCATCTGATCATGTATTGGCTACACCTTCTCCACAGCCTCCCATTGCTGCATTCACTGCTCCTCCACGAATAAACTCTGGGCGTCCCACCTCTCAGTCTTCTAAAGGTACTCGCTGCGAGTTCTGCCGTGCCAAAGGCCATGACATCTCTGTTTGTCGCAAACTACAGAAATTTGTGCAAGAGCAGAATAAAGCTTCTCTTCCTCGGGCAGCTACTGTATGTCCTTCAGATCCATCGGTTCCTACAGGTCCATCTTTGGCTTCCTCACTTACTACGGCTGATATTGAGGCAGTTGTTCAACAGGTTTTATCCCGCACTTCCACTGCCCTTTCTGTCACCTCAGGTAAACAACCTTGGTTTTTTGATACTGCATGTTGTAACCATATGACTCCTGATGAATCCCAATTTTCTGATAAGGCACCCTTAGAACATCCAATCACCATTTACACTGCTGATGGAACTCCTATGCCTGTTAGTCATAAAGGAACAATCTCTTCTCCTTGTTTATCCCTTAGTGACACTTTTCATATTCCAAAGTTATCCCTCAATTTGCTTTCTGTTGGTCAACTTTGTGAATTAGGCGTAGATCTTCTATTTACTAATCATGGTGTGGATGTGCAGGATCCTCGGACGGGTCAAGTGCTTGGGACAGGCCGTAAGGTTGGTCGCATGTTTGAGGTTCATGACTTGAAGATTCCTTCACAAGTTGTTTCTGCAGCTGCTACCACTGCCACCTCCTCACCTGATCTATGGCATGCTCGTCTTGGTCATCCATCCTTATCTCGTCTTCAGTTGTTAGCTTCTCAAGGTCATTTAGGTTCAGTTCAGTTTCAAAAATTTGATTGCACTTCCTGTCATTTTGGCAAACAAACAAAATTGCCCTTTAATAAAAGTGACTCCTTTTCTTCTGCCCCTTTTGATCTTATACATTCTGATATTTGGGGTCCTGCACCTGTTCCCACTGAGGGGGGATCTAAATATTTTGTCATATTTGTGGATGATTTTTCTCGATATACTTGGATTTATCTACTTCACCATAGGTCTGAACTTGTGTCTATTTATCAAACTTTTCATAAAATGATTGAAACACAGTTCAATCGCACCGTTAAAGTCTTTCGATCAGATAATGCTCAAGAATATAATGATAAATCTTTCCTATCCTTTTTAAACAGTCATGGTACCTTTCCTCAGCGGTCTTGTCCTTACACCTCACAACAAAATGGTCGTGCAGAACGAAAACATCGTCACATTCTTGATGTTGTCCGCACCCTTCTCATTTCTGCCTCTCTTCCTGAGCGCTTTTGGGGTGAGGCCGCACTCACTGCTGTATACACCATTAATCGTATTCCTTCACCAACTACACACAACAAATCACCATTCGAGCTTCTCTATGGTCAAACTCCTGACTATTCCTCTCTTCGGGTTTTTGGTTGTGCTTGCTTTGTCTCTCTTCCTCCTCATGAACGAACAAAGCTCCAGCCTCGTGCTCGTCTTTGTTGTTTCCTTGGTTATGGTACATCTCAAAAGGGGTTTCGTTGCTATGATCCCATTTCTCATCGCCTTCGTGTCTCCCGTCATGTTGAGTTTTGGGAACATCGTCCTTTCACGAGTCTTCAGCAGTTTCCTGTGTCCTCTTCCTCAGAGTCTCCCATTTTTACTGATCTTTTCCTCCCTCTATATCCTGAACTTGTGGAGGATTCTTCAACATCGGTTGCCTCTCCAGACGACTCATCTCCGGTTCTGTCCTCGGCATATGACCTGCCTGTCTTGGATCCTGTGGCACCACCCTCTCCTGAGCCTCTTGTTGGTCCTGAACTTCGTCGTTCCACTCGGGTAAGCATTCCTCCCCCTTATCTCACTGATTATCACTGCTCTTTTGCTCTTGCCACCCTCTATGAACCTCACACCTATCGTGAGGCCCATACTGACCCTCTTTGGCAGCAAGCTATGAACGAAGAACTAGATGCCCTTCATAAGAATCACACTTGGGATATGGTTGATTTGCCTCCTGGTCAGTCTGTAGTAGGTTGTAGGTGGGTTTACAAGATCAAGACCAAGGCTGATGGATCTGTTGAACGGTACAAGGCTCGCCTAGTTGCCAAGGGCTTTACTCAGGAGTATGGCATTGACTATGAGGAAACATTTGCTCCTGTTGCTCGCCTTACATCTGTTAGATGTCTCATTGCTGTGGCTGCTGTTCGTCGTTGGCCTCTTTATCAAATGGATGTGAAGAATGCTTTCCTCAATGGAGACCTCCAAGAAGAAGTGTACATGCAGCCACCCCCTGGCTATCCACACTCAAGCAGTCAAGTTTGTCGCCTTCGCCGTGCTCTCTATGGCCTCAAGCAGGCTCCTCGAGCTTGGTTTGAAAAGTTTAGCTCAGTTGTTGCTCAGCAGGGTTTCACTTCGAGTCCTCATGACACTGCTCTCTTTGTCCGCAGATCCTCTGCTGGTATCACTCTTATTCTTCTTTATGTTGATGATATGATTATTACTGGAGATGATTCTGCAGGCATCCGCTCTCTTCAGCACTTCCTTAGTCAGCATTTTGAGATGAAAGATCTGGGCACTCTCAGCTATTTTCTTGGGCTTGAGGTTACCTCATCCTCTGATGGCTACTATCTTTCTCAAGCTAAATATGCTTCTGATCTTCTCTCCAAAGCCGGTATCACCGATAACAAGACTGTTTCCACTCCCTTGGAATACAATGCAAAGCTCACACCTTTGGATGGTGAACCTATATCTGATGCTACTCGCTATCGTCAGTTGGTTGGTAGTCTGATCTATCTCACCGTTACTCGTCCAGATATTTCACATGCCGTGGGTATGGTCAGTAAGTTCATGGATGCCCCTCGTTCTGTCCATTATGCTGCCGTTCTTCGGATTCTCCGATATGTCAAGGGCACACTTTATCATGGACTCCACTACTCCTCTCGGTCTTCTCTCGAGCTTCATGCTTATTCAGATGCGGACTGGGCAGGTGATCCGACTGATCGATGCTCTATCACAGGTTTCTGTTTCCTGTTGGGTACTTCTCTTGTCTCATGGCGTAGTAAGAAGCAGGATGTGGTTTCCCGTTCCAGTACTGAGGCTGAGTATCGTGCCCTTGCCGACACCACCTGCGAGCTTGTCTGGCTTCGTTGGCTCTTGGCTGACATGGATGCTCCACAGCCCACTGCCACTCCTCTTTATTGTGACAATCGTAGTGCTATCTACATTGCTCATAATGATGTCTTCCATGAACGCACCAAGCACATTGAGATCGACTGCCACATCACTCGCCAGCATCTCAAGAAAGGCAATCTCAAGTTGTTCTCCATCTCCTCTGCTGACCAGCCTGCTGATATCTTCACCAAGACTCACCCGCCTGGTCGTCTTCGAGATCTTATATCCAAACTCCAGTTGGCTTCCTCCTTGCCACCTCGAGTTTGAGGGGGGATGTTAGTGTATAGTTTAGACTAGATTAGCCCATTGGGCTTGGCCCAGTATACTATACTTGTAATTTACTCATATTGCTTGTACTGCACACATACCTAGCCTATATAAGGCTCTCTGCTCTCTATTGTATTATTATTCTTTGAGACATGAATATACAGACTATTCAGTCTTTCTCTCTCACTTTATATTGTTAACAATAATAATTGATGGATTATAATATTTTTCATAATAATTAGTGCCTTCAAATTAATGTTGATCTTAATAATTTAATTGATGTGCCTTTAAATATTATTCACACGTAACATTCAAAATATATCAACAAAACATGTGTAATAGACCCCAACTTCTTTACGTATAAAAAAGGTTGAAAGTAGTGGCATCAACGTACGAGTCCTAAGAAGGGTAGCAATATGATCACATTTGACATTCATCTAATTTTCAATGATATCTTTAATTGTTAGTTGTTTGCCACTTCTACTTCCTCAACTTCTACGTAGACTAAACACTTTCAATACAAAAGTCAAAGAATAGGGGAAACAATTATTAACTGATTATGACTATTGTCTCATACATGCATCTATCTAATAGGAGTCCTGCCTTGTGCATTTATCTAATTGGAGTCCTGCCTTATGTAGAGTTCTTGGCGTATCGCAGAAGGTTTGACTTGCCTCTAGTGTTCTTATTCATTAGATAAGATATGAAAACATTTTATGTCTTAAAATAAATACGTGTCAATCTTGTTTATCATCTAATATAGAAGAGACGTTTCCTTATTTAAAAGACTTGGATGAAAGTATTGCTCTTACTAAGAGACATTTCCTTGTTTAAACTACTTTCTTGAATTTGGTGCTCCTGCCTTCGTGCTTGGGCTTTGGAAAAACCTCCATTATTCTCTTGTTGATTCAAGCTATGACATAATATACATCAATGGTACTCGGTCTTTCTAGATATTGTTGTAACATATTCACTTCTTCCATGTCACATACCATGACAATATCATGATTAGTGAGTATGGCCTAACTAATAATAGTCTTTAGATCGAATGGTGCCTTAACCCCACAATACTTGGTGGCGGCTGAAATGATAAGTTCAACTATGGTTGAATACGTTTGAAAAATAAAATAAAATAAATCTAATCAAGTACGAAAATAAATTTTCCCTGGAAAAGAGGGAAAAATACAAAAACAATTAACACACCTAATTCAATAATTTTTGGTTATTGAATAAGGTGTGTTAATGTGTACTTACAGTTGGAATTTCTGTTATGTGATTGTGATATTTCTACAAACTTTTTTCTTTTTCTTTTTTCTTTTTTCTTTTTGTTGAACGGGCTAGAAGCTTATGTAAAGTCATAACTTTTATTGTAAAAAAAATGATGTAGTTTTTGTATGCTTTTTTTGTAAAATTTCACTGCTATTCCATCGTTGTTTGGATCAATGGAGAGATATATCTTACAATGTTCAAGGATATCTCCAGCCCAAAACGCACAAAAAAAAGAAGAAAAAAAGAAGCACTGAATATACCACGATCACATGATCAGAAGTGATTTTCCATTAATAGCAGATGCTGTCTATTGATTAATAATTGTCAGATGTGACATTTTATTCTTTTTGGCACCATTCACAATAAAATCTCCATGATCACATGACCTAGTTGATGTGCATAAATTTGATTCATGATGATTTTGTTTCTGATAGCCTTTTAATCTCTGTGGAGGGTCTTAATAATGGTTTTCATTTTTCAAAAAACATGCGAACCAAATAGGCAAATTTACTATGAATTTGAGCATTGCTGGGACACCAATTTTGGCATAATTTTGTGTCATAACTCGTCACATGGTGAGTCATGATTAGTAAGAATGTGTCCCTACATAGCCTACTGACACACCTTTATCAACCACAACTTATCATATGGTGAGTTGTGACAAAGTTAGTATCCCAACATTACTCTATGAATTTTCCACAAGGATGCTATCTGTTGGCCTTTTAAAGGTCAGTAATAAGTGGAAAAAGAAAAATGCTACCAAGAGTATAAGCAGGCTTTCTGCTTAGTTTTTAGTATTTAATTGAAACATGTTCTGAAAGTTGATATTTATGATTAGAGTAAAGTTTAACTTAGTATCCATTAAACCAAATTTTGTTTTCTAATTCTTATATTCTTTGGCAGTGCAAGAAGATGGTTTTGAATATGGACCTGTGATCCTAGCCAATGCTGAGAAATTTCTGGAATCAACAGACATATGTGTCACACTTAATGCCTGCAATTCGTCTATGACTCTATAGAAACGAGCAAGGAACTGGAAGCAGCCACCATGGTGTCTGATTCTTAATTATGGCATAAAAAATCTGGTAGAATGAAAATGAAGTACAGACTTGCTATTTATACTTTCATTCCGAGGTGGGTATGTATAATAATAATACAAGGACAAATGGTGCTTTTCATGTACAATATGTGCTCAAAAATTCAAATGCGCATGTGAAGATTATTTCATCTTGCAATGTCTATATCATAGTTTCTTAGAGTACTGTTCCTCACTGCAACTGAACAATAATAAACATCATAGACTTGGCTACAGTTAGGGTTTGGAACGGAAGAGCTTTTTTCAAACCCATACTTTTAAAAATATTTTACCTATCAAGTTTTTTACTATTTTTAACAAGATTTAAACATTAGTAAGCACTTTTCTACTAAATTACACAATATCTTAAGAGAGAAAGAGACAACTCTTTATCATAGAAACCCTAATTTCTTGTTTACGGAAAATTAATGATAGAGACATCTATATATTTATATATATATATATATATATATATATATATATATATAACCGAAACCTTTGAAACTCTCACATTTTTACACATCAGCATTATTTTAAAAAATAAAACTTGATGGTGAACCAATAATTGGACCATCTCCAATTCGTCCATAGTGTCGTCTAAGTCCAAGAAGGTTATCCCAATATAAGAAGATCATTCAGCATAAGAAGGTCGTCTAAGAGTAAGAAGGTCGTCTATCATGAAAGCACCTGGACGACCTCTCAACAATTAGAAATTTTCAAAATGGATTTATGTACAAAAACTTATAATTCGGGCCACGTTCTACTATTTTGAAGTATGAGCAAAACCTTTGTTCATCGCTATAACTTCCCACTAACTTCTATAGCAGTTGTGGAAGTTAAGTCTGAACCTTCTAACTTGCATACACGTCGAGGAAGTTACTAAACAAGTAACCACTCCAAAGCTCACTATATAAGGACTCATCCACATCAAATGAAAGTAAGTTTCTACTACTCCTAAAGTTGGAATTCTTGAGTTCTAAAAGGAAAACTAACTTAAGCATCGGAGGGTTCTTGGCTAGTTCACCCCGGTTACCTTTGATCTTGTGTTTTTCTTTTTCTTTTCAGGCCTTCCAAGCAACTACTAGCCCATTGAAACCCGGAGCATTCAGCCTAATGATTTTCTGTGTATCATCAAAACTATTAAAATAAATAAATAAATAAAACCCTAAACACCGTAACTATCTCTAACCCAATAACTATTTCTCCCCAAAACAAACTCGATAAAATTTACTCTCTTCAACTCCTAAACAAAACCCGATACAAAAGCCTATTTCTCAATCTTTGTCTCTCCTTTAAACGCAAACACAAACTCAGCCCAACAAACGCTGCAAGACCCATACGCAAGAACCCAAAAACGGAAAACCTGGACGCAGAGCTTTCTCTCTTCCCTTGCGACGATAAGCAATTAAAACTAAATAGAGAAAATTGTTTTCTATCTTTTCACCGTCAGTTCAATTGAAGAAAGTGAAAGTAAACACTGGCAAAAGCAATTCAACTAAGCCACAAACGCTTCGCCTCACAACCAACCTAACATCAGACTACTGGAACGACTACAAGTAAAATCTTTTATATTAATTTTGGGTGTTTAATAGGATTTAGGTTCGGCTATTTTGTTTGGTTTTGATTTAAGAAATGGGTTCGGATTTTGTTTTGATTTAGAATTGGTTATTATCAATACTCGAAACCCTAATATAGGTTCTCCCTTAATTTTGGTTCCTTTCAATATATCAAATTTTACTACAGGATTGAAATAGTAAAAGGGGGAAAGGCAAGCTGCTTATGTGGCTTGGGGATATGGGTTTTGGCATCAGAATCAACCCCACATTACAGCGTATTGAGTTTAAGTCTAAAAGCGTGACATGCACATTAAGCAATCTAGGTTGGATTATAAACTGTCATGGGGTGGGATTGTGGAAACATCTGTGCTAATCAGAAATTTCAACTTTTACTAAATGAAGCAGGCTTGATTTGATCATAGTAAGATAGAGAGGTGTTCATTTTCCAAATGAACCTCTCTATCTCTCTCTTCTTTTTAAATAACTGTATTCCAAATGACCATAAAATTGTATCAGAAGTGTGGGAGGGTTTCTTGTCTCGGCCCCCAATTAGCAGGAATTGTCCGCTTTGGCTCATGCCTCACGGATTTGTTCAATCCCACATAGTAGTGGTACACATGTGTCTTAAGCTCAAGCTTATAAGGCACATGTGGGAGGCGTCTCTCCCCGATGTGGGATTGAACAAATCCGTGAGGCATGAGCCAAAGTGGACAATTCCTGCTAATTGGGGGCCGAGACAAGAAACCCTCCCACATTTGTGTAGTAGTGGTACACATGTGTCTTGAGCTCAAGCTTATAAGGCACATGTGGGAGGCGTCTCTCCCCGATGTGGGATTGAATAAATCCGTGAGGCATGAGCCAAAGCGGAAAATTCCTGCTAATTGGGGGCCGAGACAAGAAACCCTCTCACATTAAAGTGTAGTAGTGGTACACATGTGTCTTGAGCTCAAGCTTATAAGGCACATGTAGGAGGTGTCTCTCCCCGATGTGGGATTGAACAAATCCGAGAGGCATGAGCCAAAGCAGACAATTCCTGCTAATTGGGGGCCGAGACAAGAAACCCTCCCACAAGAAGTATTTAGGATAATCTGATAGAAAACTTTCCATCCTTACTGAAATAATGAAATGGCTGTTTACCTAATTGTCCTAGAAAAAACATAGCGATTATTTACTTTTTTGTTGATGGGTTGGTTTGATTTTCTTTGAACTTTGTATTACATGTTGATATTGGTAACATAAATGTGCATACATATGTTTTGTTTGAAACATAATTTCCAATTAGCTTTTGTATAACAGACAGTTTAGCCTCACTATAAAAATTGGTGGTGTGTCTTGAACTGAGTATAATTTATTTAATTCAGCAACCTGCTTATTTTAAGATAAGTGTTAATGTAATTTAAAAGTTCCACTTATTAAGCCAAGAGCAGCAGCTTTTGTATTTAAATCTTTTTGAGATTAGTGTGGAGCATTTTAGTTAAAAAGAAGCTTGGATCTGCCACAAGCCAAAAAATATATTAATACATAAATAAAAAATTTTGGCTAAAAGAAGCTTTTGTGTTTTGATTTTCCTAATTGTAAAAATTGGCTCTGTCATAACTAAACGAGCATATCTTATAACAAATTGATGACATTTAATTGAATCTTCTTTGTTCATGAAGGTAGTAAATAATGAACTTTTTCTGTGATCATGAAGAACCAAGTAAGGGTTTCCACCAAGTATATAAAATTTGTTAACTCTGACAAACTTTAGCAATTTGGGAAAACCTTTTAACATTTTTGGCAGTTATAAATAAATAGTACAAAGATGTGAATATGAATTTGAAATTCAATTAATTTGTATTGATATTATTCTTGAATTACAAAGTTAGAATTCAATCTGTGTTGGTAAAATTACCATCAAAGTTTCAGAATTTGACTTTTCATTGTATTGTGGTTCATCTATTTGATTTTTAAATAGTTTTTATGTTTGTATTTGTGATTAAAATGAGTCTGGATGCTACAATGGGTCATGAGTCTTACTCACAACCTATCCAAGCATCAACAATAGCAACAATGACAATGATACCAAGGCACTCTAAAGTCTCTATCCCTGACTTGGCTATGTTTTTAAAATACTTTTGCAATCACTTTGGTCCTGCACATCTACATCTCTATTTGATAACCAAATTTGGTTCTATTTGTGGAGCTAAATTTCAGTTTCTTTGTTATTTGTATATATCAGTATATATTATATCTTGATGTTGTTTAGTCATTTTATCTTCAATCATAATTGCAAATTGTTCATGAAATCCTTGATTTGAAAGGAATTGTCTTTAGAGTGGTTTGTAAGTAGATTTTAATACGGTAGAAACATAAAGTCAAATTTCCATTTTAAATGTTAGGTATGATTAGGCGCACATCAATCAATCATTAGAACGTAAAAGGAAGTTAGAGGATTTGTAATATAAATACACAAGCCCAGAAGATAGTTGGAGAGGATTGCATAATCTGATGATGGTGGTGGCAACAATGTTCCCTCATCAAGTAGTTTTTTCATCTTATTATTGCAATTTTTTACTGAAAGCACTGTTTTTTTTTTTTTTTTTTGCTTTAGTTTCAAAATTTCAATTGATGGTTTCAATGTTTTATATACTTCTATGGTTTGAAGAATACTTCTTTAATGATTATATATATATATATATATATATATATATAAAAGATTAGTGGTTCTGGCATTGTAGAATATGCACAAATTTACTAATCTATTGTTTGGTTTGTTATCCGCTCATCCAATAACACCCTTGATATCCCTGCTTCAGGAGGTACAAAACAATGCAAAAAAGCTTGACGAGCTAAAACTTTGAAAGTTGCTTCATTCTGCTCTCTTCAAATATTATGATTATTTACTGGTGATATTTCCGCTTTATGGTGTTTTTAAAACAAGACTTCTTTTGAAGCAATTTGTATCTATGTTAATGGTGTATATACTGAGAATTTTAATACTAATGGAAGATTTATATAAAATCATGACTCTAACTTTTGTTGAGGGCAGCAAAAGTGGGAAATGAAAATTATGGGATTCTTCTTTGTAGACAACCATCTGTTCCTGAAGTGAGAAGCTAACGTTTCATTGGAAACCAGGTAGTACCATCCTTATAAAAGTATTCAACAGACTTCTCAATTCAACCATAGAACCCTTAAGTATCCCATCCTCAAATGTTTTCCCTTCTCTTGAGATGCTATATAAAATGTCTCAAAAATCTGCACTGCACACTGTTTTGAATAACTTTCTGCATTGTTTTTAAATAACATTTTGTAAACCAATTTTCTGTTTCGTATGTCAAGTTCTATAAAAGGAACAATGTGAGTTTGTTTGTGTTGGTTGAAAAATTCTGATTTTTTAGAGATAGTGAGTGATTTCATTTCATTCATCAACTGATTAGTACCAAACTATTTCTCAGAAACTTTGCCACAACAATATATTAGTAAAAAATTTGTAGTTTATTCCTCTCTTTATTTGTTTGCATTGATTGAAAATTTCTAGAATTTTTATCATAAAATTTCTGGAATTTTTAGCATAAAATTTTTGGAACACACTAGAATTTCAATCTCTATCTCTCTTCTTCTAATTTTTAGATTCTCCTTCCCGGGCTCAATATCAAACAGTTCTTTTTCGGTAATTGGGTGAGATTACCTGCAAATCTGAATTAGGTTTATAATTTTTCCTATTCTTTTTCCTTTTAAAAAACAATTCGATGAATTCAGAGATGCTGATCAAGTGTGTTATGATGGTTGTAATGTTTGGGTGCATGCCGAGTGTGAGAATATTTCCAGCAAGCTTTTCAAGGTGTGCTTAATACACTTGATTTATGAATTGTGATGTCAATTTCTGTTCCTGTCATATATGTGTTTACTCACTAACTTGTGTATGGTTTAAAGGATCTAGAGAATGTAGATTTCTATTGCGCAGATTGTAAAGCAAAGTCTTATTATGAGTTATCAGCTTCAGAAAAATGCTAGCCAAATGTGAAGTATGTCTATCCTATTTTTGTGTGTGTGTGCAATTCTCTTCCCTCCAGTTGATTTTTGGGGCAATTGTATATTTGACTTTATAGACTAAGGAGTTTATCATCAGGTTTTAAGCCAAATTTTGTGACAATTTTTGAAGTAGATCTTTAGAAAATAGTGGACAAAATGTTCTACTTGAGAAGGTAGCTGTGGTGTGCAATGGCATGGAAGGAACATATATTCCAAACCTTCATATGTAAGCCTTGAACTCATTTCTAAATATTACATGTATGTTGACATATTTTTCTTTAATATTCTTGTAGGACCTTTATTCACTTCTTTCTCACCACCACATTCATTTTCTTCTTATGCAATCCTTACAACAACTTTTCTGTTTGTTTTGTTGAAGGATTCATTAAGATGCTTCTTTATTATTTTATTTTCCCCCATCTTAGAGTTATGTGCAAGTGCAGTTCATGTGGGTCAAAGAAGTATACACCTAGAAGATCAAATTCTACCTGAATTGTTATTAGGAATTTTCATTTTCCGAGTTTTGTTACTTTTTTATTTTTCAATTAGGTGGCACTCTCCATATCTATGTAAAGAGGTCAGTATTTTCCTTTAAGCCTTTGTGTTTTTGTCAATCTTTACACCAACCTGGACAATTCCATTATGACAAAGAAACCAATGATGTTTCATAGTTATCAGAAGGACAAGATCAAGGACTCATGTTGTAGGTCGAGCAAGTTTGGATTGCAGTTGTTGACTCAGGTAGAGAGGCAGAGTATTAGAATAGAGCAATGGAAGAATTGTTGCTGTGACTGTATAAACGACAGTGTTTATATTTAAAACAGCTATACTACCTATACTTTAGGATTTGTTTAATTCATAGCTATTATTTATATACACGTGTATTAATCTGATTGGTTGTAGAGGCTAGATCCGTATATTGTGGAGTTAGTAAGAAGTTAGTTACTCTCAGACTTTGTATAAATACTTGAAGTACTTTCATTTTCTTTCAATGCTATATAGAATTCTCTCATCAAATTCTCATAATAGTTACTTTGTTGTCTCAAATGACATAGTGCCTCAATGAAAGAGCTAGCAAGATGCTCTAAAATATTGGCACCTGAAAAGCTCAAAATTCCATTTTTGACAATTTTGAGTCCAACCTTAGGAACAAACTCTGGCAGCCATGGTACGACTCCACCGTGCAGGTTAACCCTATCCTCTAAGAACTTTCCCATGCATCGCACGGGTTAGAGACTAGTTTAATATAAAAATGAACTCCTTTTCAACCCTTAGCAGTTTTAAAAATGTGAATTCAAGCCCATTTAAAATCCCAAAACTATACTATCATTATTAGGGAGGGTCGAGTTTCGTTGGAAAACCGACTAAAATGAACTCATTGCCATCCCTATTTAAGATGCACACTAACACATGCGCAGTACATTATTTTTAAAAGGCTTGAATCTTTGTATATGCAAATTACAATCTCAATATCTCTTTTTTGACTCATTCACATCAATATGTTCTATTATCATATCATTTAATCGCAAAAGAATATTTACTTTGAGAAAAATCAACTCATTGCCATCCTATTTAGGATGCGCTCAAACACGTGTGCACTACATTACTTTTAAATGGCTTGAATCTTTGCATATGCAAATTGTAGTCTCAATATCTCTTTATCAATATGTTCAATTTTTAGATTCTTTAGTTGCAAAAGAATATTTACTTTGAGAAAAGTCAACTCATTGCCATCCCTATTGAAAGCTCGGATTTGTGTTAAAACACAAGAGTTTGTTTAGACTCCCAAATTAAAATTATGGCTAGATTGCTTTTACTCTTACTTAATCAAAGTGCGGAACAAGAGTAAATGTGCGCAATGAATAGATACTATTCTAGTGCATAAACATGAACAACAAACAATAAAAGTAAAGCACAAGAGTAAGGGAAGAGAGATGCAACCACAAGATAACACCGAAACATGTTATCGAAGAGGAAACCGAAGAACTTGGCGAAAAACCTCTCTGCGACCCTCTAAGTCGAAATCGATCCACTAGAGAATAAAGTTGGAGTACACAAATAATAAAAGACCCTCCAAGCCTACCCAATGTACTTGAGCCCTCCAAGCTCCTTCTACCAACGGACTTCTCGGAGTCATGTCTTTTCTAGCTTTTCGGATCCCGCAATACGCCCGATTGCATCCGCCAAGCCTCACCGACTTCTTTTGGAAAATTCCCAAAGCTTCCCAAGCTCCAAAACACTCTCTACACTCTAAAAAGATGTGGGTTGTGTTTGAATACAAATCTCCTCTCAAGGTATGACAATGGGAGAGGGAAGGAAAAAGGCTACAAGGATTTCTCACTAAGGATGAATAGCTCTCTCTCTAAAAGATGGGTGTGTTGTGTTGTAGAAAACATATCTAGGGTTTTTCTCTCAAAATGGCCTCTCATACTTTTGTGGGTAATGAGGGTATATATAGTATGGGTGAAGGGTAAGAAAGTCACACTTAAAATCCTCCAGGCAGAACGTTTCGCGAGTATTTCGCATGAAGGCCTTACCCGCGAGACACTCACGAAATCCTCCAGGCTGGCATGACTCTTCAGCTTCCAACATGTGCTTCTCACATTCCCTTTTCGCGGGAACCCTTCTTGCGAGCTACTCGCAAGCCAATCGCGAAATTGCACTGATTCTTCATTTCATGCTCAATTCTTCACCAACTTAATACTAAACCCAATACAATAAAATCCCACAAAATACAAGGAACAAAATAATGCAAATACAACACTCTTTGTCATGGAATAAAGTCAACATAAAACATAGTTGTAAATCACAATTTTACACCTATTTATTAGGATGCGCATTACTTTACAAAAGTAATGCGCACTACATTACTTTTCAAAGGCTTGAATTTTTGCGTATGCAAATTGCAATCTCAATATCTTTTTGGGGTTTGGCTTACCTCTATTACTTTTTTAACTGGATGTGTCTTTTTGTTTTAAATACACAATGGCAAATGGTAGTGGGTTTTAATCTCCATATTTTATTTAGTTAGTGGGTAATGTGGCAGTTTCTCATTAAAACAAAAGGAGATTCCAGTTTAAAAAGTACTGGAGGTAAGCCAAACCCATCTTTTTGTGGACTCATTCACATCAATATGTTCTATTTTCAAATCCTTTAGTTGCAAATTTACTTTGAGAAAGAGAATGCAAAATTGCACAAGTTCACATCAATCTTTTTTCTCATTCATTAAAATTATTAATCTAATCTTATCCTAGGTTAAACTCTATTATCAAATTTCTAAGAAGTTAAAATTACTTTTTCAATAAAATTTCTATTACAAAAACTTAAAATAATTCATAACAAATCACAATTTATTTGAAATTATTTTAACAATCTATCATGATTTTAAGAATTGATCTTACACAATACGTTTCGTCATATAACTAAAAAGTAATTTGTGCTTCGTTTTATGTTTATTATTTATTATTCAATTTTGATGATATTTGTGAATTCTTTTAATCTTTTCTTTGCTAATATATGAATTCAATCAGCCCATACATTGTACAATATTCCTTAAGTACAATACATTAGGTTCTTTATTAAATTCAAATGTATAATTGCATTGACAAATTATACACAAACAATGTCATCTACACAACAATCAAATCCAATGCAATTACATATTTGAATTTAATTAAGGAACCTAATGTGTTACACCTGTAATACCGTAACTAAGTTTTGCTCTATTACTATTAGTATATTAATTGTTGGACAAAACTTAGGTACAGTACTTTAGGTGCTGTTACTTAAATTCCCTTCTTAAGATTCAGCCATGTGGCTACTTAACTAAAACATACGCTTCCATTCCATGAGAAAAAATCCATCTGGCAAAATCTTAAGAAGGGAACCTAAGAAACAACACCTAAGTACTGTATCTAATTCTTGCTCTTAATTGTTTTACCTTAAACACAAGTCAATGGATTAGCTGAGTGCAGACATTATTTATTCCCATAATCTTGATCAATATCAACTTGAAATCTATATCTTAATTCTTGACGTGTTCAATACTTCAATGATTCAATTACGCGTAATTGAACACACATGTACAGTAAATTAAATCTCGCAGCACAATCTTCACGTTCATAATATATTGTGGCAATTGTGCACTCATACTATAGCTTCTTGACGAATTCAATTACGAGTGATGAGTGAAATGGTGAATCCACATGCAAATTATGAAGAGGGTCCAGAAATTAGCATGAGAACAAAGTCAAAATCACAAAGAAGCTTCTACATGAAATTTCTCTTACAAGTTGCATTACCTTTATGTTAACGTTAGTCCTTTTGAAAAAGAACAATACATGTC
Source organism: Notholithocarpus densiflorus (assembly GCA_030021035.2). Taxonomy (NCBI): domain Eukaryota; kingdom Viridiplantae; phylum Streptophyta; class Magnoliopsida; order Fagales; family Fagaceae; genus Notholithocarpus; species Notholithocarpus densiflorus. Next base: position 1,640,012 of record JARYZH020000046.1, read on the forward strand.
ACAGATTTCACGTGGTTATAATTTTGGTGGAGCTGGTAAAAATATCTTATGCTTTTTCAGACGGATTTAGCTTGTTGCAATCAGTGCACGGGACGTGACACAAACACAACACGTTAACAAATGGTCATGCGTTACTTTACTCTTTTCATCAAACAGTCGTGGGAAAACCTCGACCAACCTTTTGATTAAACCCGGTCCATGATTAAATTGATTTTCGTAGTGTTGCAGGATAAGAGTATTCCCATCAGGTGTGTCAAATGCCAAATATTTGGCATTTGACACACTAAACACCAAAAAACCACTATCATCAAGTGTGTTAAATGCCATAATATTTGGCACTGATGAACAGCGCAATCTCAAATTTGAGACCACACCGTTCACAAATTGTAAAACTTTTTTTTTTTTTTAATTCAGGTGGAGCCCGCTTTCTTTTCTTCTTATTTTTTATGTCTTTCTCATTTCCGTCTTTCTTCCCTATCTCTCATTCTTGCTCTGAGCCTCCAACCATTTCTCTGCTCTCTCTCTCTCTCTCCCTCTGCTCGACATCTCTGCCTCCCTCTCCGACGAAACCCAGGCCGGAGCATCAAGCCAAGTCGATCTCTATCGCAATGGTTTTTTTTTTTTTTTTTTTTTTTGTGATTTAATGGTAGATTCGGCAGTGGTTGTGTGGGTTATGGATTCGACGTTTTGGATCGGCGTTCAGCGGCGTTGTGTGGGTTGTGGGTCTCGGTTTTGGGTCATTGATTGATCGGTTGGGTTGGAGTTTCAAACCACTCTCTATTTTTTTTTTAATTTGTGAGAGGATTTCGGCAGTGGTGGCTGTGAGTTTGTGGCGTTGGTGGCTATGGGTCTGTGCCGGTGGTGGTTGTGGGTTTGTGGCATTGGTGGATGTGGGTTTGTGCCGGTGGTGGCTGTGGATTTGTTATGGGTATGAGTTTGGTAATGGGTTTGTGCCGGTGGTGGCTATCGGTGTTGTTGTTGTTGCGGCAGTGGTTGTTGTTGCGGTAGTGGTGGTTGTGTCGTTGTTGTTGTTGTTGTTGTTGTTGAGGAATTATTATATTATTTTAATGTGCTGTAAATATTATTTTAATGTATAGAATTGAAAAATAAAACATGTGATGTAAGGGAAATTATTGTGTACTCCCGGAGTACCATAAATACGTACTCTCTCATCTCACATGAATGGTGGGTTCCACTAATTAAATTCATGGTGGGACCCACCATTTATGTGAGAGTGGGGGTACGCATTTATGGTAATCCAAGAGTACCTAATAATTTTCCGTGATGTAGGGGATATTATAAAATGATGTGGTAAAATAATAAAGTAGGCTTTTGGTATGTCAAAATGGCATTTTTTTATAAAATAGCTAATGGGAATGCTCTAAAAAGTTCCTCTAGTCTGCGCTATTTGCTTGTTGAAAAAGTATGAGTAAAAAAATGGGAATACTGAAACTTATATATATAAAAGATGAGTTTAAGTTACACATTCCTCGAAAAAAAAGTTACACATGGTATAACTCTTCCAAAATTACATATTTTTTACACCGTAGATCTCTAAAAGATCTAATGGTTAAAAAAAATCATTAAATGTTATTATTTTCCATCTTATTGCCTAATTAATACTAGTTTTTTTTTCTCTCTCTCCTTATTTAATTGGTTTCTACTTGCCTAAAGCTCACACCACCATGTTCAATAACCACCATTTCAGCAAAGTACACCAAAATTTTTTACTGAGTTTTTATTTTATTTTATGCAGATTGAGACCTACACCTTTTAAAAATCCCAACTGGAACTAAGCACTAAACAATAGGTTCCATTTCGTCATTAAGTTTTATTACCTATCTTGGTACTACAATTGTAAAAGTAAGAAAAACTAATAGGTTTAACATTAAAAAAATATATATATATTGGTTTTGGTACTATGGTAAGAATTATTAAATTAAAATTTAATATTTAATTGCTATATGGCTATGTGGATTAAAATTCTGGTGTGCGGTGTACCATTCAGTTGCTTCTTTGTCAAAACAGAGGCACGTTATTTGTTTATTTATTTTTGATAGAAAAAATGGCAGTGTGCCGTTTAATCAATTAAAAACCATTAAATGGGGGAGACAGAGACATAAAAATGCTAGTATTAATTATGTAATGAAATTGGAAAATAATAGCATTTAATGATTTTTTTTTTCAACCATTAGATCTTTTATATATATATATATATATATATATATATATAAGGTGTAACTTGAACCATTAGATCATTAAGCAATATTACACCACTCAATATTTTTTAATTGAATGTGAATTTTGACAAATCAACCGTTAGATTACACTATCATCAATCAATTATTTAAATTCAAGTTTTTGTAGTTTAAAATAATGCATAAAATATGAGCTTATAGAACATATAATTCAACGGTTGAATTTTCAAAATATAAATTCAATAACAAGTTATTGGGTGGTGTAACATTATTTAGAGTTACACCAGGTGTAACTTAAACCCAACCCATAAATATATATATATATATATATATATATAATACATCATTAAAAGACAATAATATTTGGTTTTGACAAATTTGTAAAAAGCACAATTGTTTGAGTTGAATTTTTACAATTAATCATTCTAGCATGCTTGTCATCTGAGAACATAGATGTATTTCTTAATATATTTCACTAGAAAACTAGGGGAGCTATGTGGGTTGTTATTGAAATTTTTTTAAAGATTTTTAGTAACTAAGGGCACGTTTGGTACACTGTAATGATTATTACATGAGAATAGGAATAAGTATTACAAGGAATACATTAAGTTGGAATGTAATAAGTATTACTATTCATTAGTTTGGTGACCATTTAGGAATAGAATTCTGAATATGCATCCACAATTTAATAGAGTATAAAAAGAAGGTGTAATTAAATCATTTTTAAGTCAAATTTCCTAAAATACACTTATTTTAGGGTGTTCAAAATATAGCTAATAATTAACAATAAGGAAATTTTATTTTCTTTCATTTTGAAGATGTGGCAACTAATGGCTTTTTAGGAAATTTTTTTAAAAAGTTATTACATAAGGTGAAAGAATAGATATTCAGTACTTTTGATAAGGAATAATCATTCCTCATTTTGAAGAATAACTATTCATTGTAATAAAAAAATAATCAAACAATCGAATAGTTATGCCATAGAAAAATCTATTACATTACAGTGTCTATTACAGTCTACTAAACGTGCCCTAAATTATGTTTTGAAGTTGTTATACATGTTTGGTAACTAATCTGAAAAAGTGTTTTTACTTTTTAGAAGTGAGAAAAATGACAAAAGAATATTGTAGAAGTGCTTACAGTTTAGAATTATTTGGCATCAGAAATGATAATAATGGTGTACGTTTTTAGACCCCTTAAAACACAACCAGATTAACCTAGTTAATTAGCCAAGTGATTACTTAGTCAAATTATTCAAATCTAGGTTAACACAGATATATCATATCATTGTAAAGTGCGGAAAATAAATAACACAACGATATGATAACCTAGGAAAACCAAACCAGTAAAAAACTTGGGGAGGATTTAACCTAACTATCCTCAAGGTAAAACAAATTCACTATGAAAGAATTGAAATTTTACAATAGTGACTTAGACCACTAACATCTTATTGCTACCTCGAGTAGAAAACTTACTACCATGACCACGTGACAGATCCGAGTCCACGGACTACTTATTTCTTAGATACACAGCAACCACAAGTACACCACTTGTGTTTTCTTTAATCTCTTTATGCAGCAACTAAAACGATCATCAAGCTCTTGACATGAATCTTGATTCTTGATAACCCTAAGTATATGTGAAGGCAAACATCTCTAGATCTCACAAGAGATTCACATACACAGCATAAACAACTACTACAAAACGTGGATAGGGTTTTTCCTTTTATACTTAAGGAAAAACATAAAACCCTACACGTCACATAGGCTTGGGCTAAGTTGAAAAATTCTGCAGAAAAACAATCTGCACGAGCTTCGATCGATCGAATCTAATTCTCGATCGATCGAGCCAGGCAGATTTACACAGTAAATCCTGCAGTACACTCGATTTCAACTTTACACATAAACATACTTTGAGCAAGTCTAAAACAAGACTAAACGTTTTGATCATGGTTTGCAAACATTACAAAATGAAGTTCTAATACATTTACACCCAAAGTCTTAGAACCCAACAAACTCCCCCTTTGGCAATCCGTGACAAAACACAAACTAAACAAAAAGCTCAAAGTTTACAAAAACAGCCCATTACAATAACATTGCCCAAAAAAAACAAATTCAACCTAATTACTATCTATTAGTTGCAAGTGTAGACAGCAGCACGACTGAATCAACCTGTATATTCCTGTAACACTTAACAAACACATAAACGCATGTGTGGAAAATACAAGTAAAACAAAATAAATTCTTACTTTCACATAATCATAAACTACAAGACATATATCATGAATAATCTCATAAATATAAATCAATAATCAATGTAGCACAATGTGAACCAAGAAACACATCATAGTATCTCCCTCTATCATAGACAACTCAAATAAAACAAAATACATCATGAGCCAAAAATATAAATACAAGATGAAGCACCTAGATACAATCTAAAGCTCCACAGCTCCAAAACACAAAAAACTCCCCCTAGCAACAAAATCACCTCTCCAAATGTACTCCCCCTTTTTGTGACGAATTGCCAAAGGGCAATCATAACTCATCATCAAAAGGAGGTGGCGGAGGTGATCGTCTAAGACTCTCCAAATCCGCTCGCAAAGATTGAAGCTCATCAAGCATGTCCATCAAAAGCTGATCATGAGTCGCCTTAATGGTCATGACAGTCCCCAACATACGACGAATGTCTGAATCATCCAAAGTAGAAGGTGGAGGAGCAACAGTAGCAGTCGGATCCACATACGCATCAGTAGCAGGATCACCTGAAGAAGAAGAAGGAGGAGGTGCAACACACGAAGAGGAAGAATCTGCTCTAGGGCGTTTAGAACTAGCTCGCATCTGGGCAGCTCTCTGCTGAAGGAAGGTGGCACCTATGGGAGCTACAATATGAATAGGCTTAAACGCCAGAAACTCCTATAAACCTAAATGTAATAAAATCCGATGAATGAAAACCGAAAAGAAAAGAGCATGAGTAGAAGAACTACTCCTGTGAACCTTAACCAAAGAACGAAGAAAAAGAGGAGGAAAGCTCATAGGAGCATCTGTGACAAGGGCATACAAAAACACACATCTCTCTAAAGGAATGGTGTGCAAATGAGAGATGGGCCAAATAGAATGGCAAGAGATCCGAAAGAAAAGATAATGAATCTCGGTTAACTCAGCAGACGTGATCCGAGGATCAAAACCCCACTGGATAGAAGTACCAGTAATATATGACATAATGTCATCTAGGGGAGGAGACTCATCGTAAGGATAGACAGGATGCTAGACCAGTGGCACCCCAAGAGCATCGGCCACTACCGTAGGAGTAATGACATACTCTTCACCCCGTATCCAACTCTTCACTTGAGTGTTGGAATCATAGGTGTGGACAGAGAGGTTCGAGTAGAACTCCCTAATCAAGGTAGCTGGAGGTGGATGGTCAATATCCATCAACGGTAACCAGCCCCTACGCTCAAAGTTTCTCCTAATCTTCGGATCAAGCTCATTTAAAAGAACCTTTCTCTCAGCCCATACAGATCGAAGAAGGTTCAACTTCTCAAAAGTTCCCTGGTTTTTCTCACTCACAAATCTATCACTCTCAAAGGTGGGGGTAGAAGAAGAGGAGGCTTTCCTATTTGCTCTAGTCTTCCTAGTCATGATGCTAAGGAAGGACAGGATAGACACAAAAAGGAAAAACAAAGAAAAACCAAGGGCAGACTGCAAGTTAGCACAAAAATTATAGAAAATAACAATCTATATGATGCATGAACAATATCAATACATGATGCATGCTCTAATGCAGTGAGAATAAGTTCAATTTGACTTTGAAAATACAAAATTGGCTTGAGCATAGAGTTTATATAAAAAAACCCCAAATTTTGAAAATCCACTTTCAAAAAACTAAACAATTTGATCAATTGATCATTACACAAGATATATCACAGAATATAATGATCAAATTAATTAACCCAACAAGTCAATTTTATCACATTAAGCCCAATTGAACAAAAACCCCAATTCGGGTAGTTTCAAGCCCTAGAAATTCAAATTTTTCACAAATCAACAAATTGATCAAATTAATTCACAAAGATCAGTTTTATATCATCCCACAACAAAATCCCAATGATCAATTTTGAAAGAAAAGATTGAAAACACCAAAATCCCCAAATATTCATAGGTTTGAAATTTTCCCAAATATGCATGAAAAAATGCATGAAACATGAAAATAAATGAAAAAGGAGGGGCAAAAAGGTTTTACTGGCCTTAGAAGACAAAAACCTTGCAAAAGATTAGAGGGAAAACAACAAAAATTTTCTTTGAATCCTTGACCGATCAAAGAGAGAGAGAAAAGCTTTTGAAAAGTTTGAAAAAGTGTTGAACACATGAAAAGCTAAAGGTTTTAAAAAACTCTCTGTGCAATTTTCGATTGATCAAAAAATAGATTCGATCGATCGAAAATTACATTCGATCGATCCAGCATCGATCGAGCAGCGATCGAGCCAGGCAGATTCAAACCAAATTTTTAATCGCAATTTCGATCGGTCAAGAAATAGGTTCGATTGATCAAAAATCTAGAAAAAAAACACATTTTTGAAAAACAGAGCAAATTTAAGCAAAAACTCCTCAAAGCATAGTATTTTATGAATAGAATGCATGAGTATGAAATGAAATGCTTTTCAAAAACACTTGTATTGAATCCAGATCTCCCAAAAATAAGATTTTCAATCAATTTTCCTTAAATTCTCAAACTTCAAACACATTTTGCATTATAATTAAGGAATTTTCAATCTTGGATGACCAAAACAAGATCACACACAATAACATGTACACAGTTTATCAAAGAGGAACTTGTGTAGTGTGTGCAACTAGCAGAAGCTTGAGATACATGTGAGGTGATATATGAATAGTAATCAAGCACAATTTCTACAAATAAATTTGAAAGAGACTATCACTGAAAGAGTTACATCATATAACTCCCACATCTCCTAGAATAAGAGCTTGCAATCATGTAAGTTTCTTGATTTGCCTCATAATGTACACACCAATTTTATTTGATCAAAAACTTATTAAAATAGCCAAGATAATGTACACACTAATTTTAATTGATTGAATTAATTATAGTCCAATAATATACACACCAATTTTAGCATTTAAACTGAGGCTACACCTTATGTTCTTTTTGTACATGTTCTACATTTTCTCGAGCACAAAATCTTAAGATATGCACTACGGTGTTCATCATTGGCTAGTAAACAGTGGTGAGATTGTTATTTATGCATTTCTCAATAAGTTCAAGTCCAACAATCAAAGACATGTGACTTCAAGATCAAGACAAAGTGATCAAAACCTATAAACATCTTCCCACACAACATGCACTACAAAGCTCAAACTAGTAAAGTGCAATAAAATAAGCTCATCGAAGCTAAACAAGGTACAAAGACATGTTATGTAAAGATAAATTGGTCAACCTTGATTTCAAATCTAAGAAATAATGCAAAACACATTTTACTACCCTTTTCCTCTTTTTTTTTTTTTTTTTTTTTTTTTTTTGGAAAAGAATAACAAAAACAATCCTAGAATGAAATGCATGAATGTTATGCAATGCAAATCCTAGAAAAACAAAGAAAACAAACAACAAAGGAGAATGGTCACACATAGTAGAGCAATGAAGCTCAAGGACCATGTCAGAAAGACTCAATTAGATCGAGCTTTTTGCATCCAAAACTTTTTAGATGCAACTCTAGCATTGGAGTTATTATTCACATTAGAATGCTGAGCAACTCTAGGATTGGAATAAAGGTTTAAAGCCTTTACCAATTCACCAATAAGTATCATAGGATCTTGTGCTTGAGGTATAGGTACTTTTGGCTTATTTGCTCGCTTAGTAGCTTGCAACTTGAAACAGTTTGGACGAATGTGCCCAGACTTTCCACAAAAATGACAAACCCATGTAGGTCTATCATGCACCTTGTCCTTAGAAATGGTAGAATTCTTAGGCTTAGATTCTTTAAGATCAACCTTAATCTTTCTAGGAGGCGTAACTTTTACAGGTTTGACAACCTCACTCATGGGAGGGTCAGAAGAAGAAACAAAGTTTGTGGAATGAGTTTCAGGCATAGAGATGCTTTCTACAAAACCTAAACCAGTTTTGTCTGAAGGAGACTTTTGAACACTTAGAATGTGATCAAGTTTGGAACTAGCAAACCTATTTGATTTTTCTCTAGCAACAGATAATTCAAGTTCCAAATTCTTAACTTTATCAAGCAAAAGCATGTTCTCAGTCTTCACATTATTTAACAATTCATTAGCATCAAACAGTTTCACAAGCAAATTTTTCTTGTCAAGTTCAAGAGATGCAATTTTCTTTAAGCCTAAATCAACACTCATAGCATCCTTTGCAGCAACTTTGCAAAGTTTATTGTAGGCTTCTTGCAAATCTGCATCCTTAGAGAGTTCCCCATTAGAAGGGTTCTCTTCAACAACAACACTTTCATCAACTTCAGCAGTAGCTGTGAAAGCAATGAAATTTCCATCCTCCTCACTACCAAACTCATTATCAGAAACTTCATCATCACTAAGGGTTACAGCCATAGCCTTACCCTTAGACCTCAAGAATGTAGGACATTCTGATTTCATATGACCATACCCTTGACATCCAAAACATTGTTGACCCATAGAATTATTAAGGGTTTGACCTACTTTCTCTCTAGGTTTTTCAGTATTATTCACCTTAGTGGGATCATTCCTCCTAAAATTTCTAGGTTCAGCATTGTTTTTACCTATTGCCCTTCTGTTATTGTTCCTAAGCAAATTTCTAAAGTTCTGGGCAAAATATGCAATCTCTGTAGTAGAGAGCTCATCATCAAATCCATTCACATCAACATCATCAACAGACTTAAGAACCATTGATTTGGATTTGCTTGTCTTAGGTAGGTCCAACTCATAGGACTGAAGAGATCCTACAAGTTCATCAACGGGATGGAATCCACATCCTTACTTTCAGTGATGGCAGTCACTTTGGGTCTAAAGTCCTCAGTCAAGGATCTAAGAATCTTCCTAATAACTTTAGGTTGAACATAGATTTCACCCAAATTATAAGCAAAGTTAACAATATCATTCAATTTAGCATAGAATCCATCAAAACATTCATCATCAGACATTTTAATACTTTCAAATCTAGTAGTAAACTGCTGCAGTTTGTTAATCTTAACTGCCTTTGTGCCTTCATGCACAGTTTGGAGAATATTCCAAGCAGTTTGAGCAACCTTAACATTAGAGATTCTCTTGAATTCCTCCATAGAAACAACATTAAAAATAGCATGCATGGCTTTGCTATTAAAAGCGGCTGCTTCTTTCTGAGAAGTTTGCCACTCACTAACTGGAGTAGTGGGCTTCTCCCATCCGTATTCAACGGAATTCCAAACTCTCTCATCAATAGATTTCAGGAATACTTTCATCCTTACTTTCCAGTAAGCATAGTTGTTCCCATCAAAGTGAGGTGGGATCACAAAAGAGTGACCGTGTTCCATGACAACAGGGGTCAAGGATCAACTCTTAAATCAAAGGATCTAACACAAAAGAGCTACATGCTCTGATACCACTTGTACATTTTTAGACCCCTTAAAACACAACCAGATTAACCTAGTTAATTAGCCAAGTGATTACTTAGTCAAATTATTCAAATCTAAGTTAACACAGTATATCATATCATTGTAAAGTGCGGAAAATAAATAATACAACGATATGATAACTTAGGAAAACCAAACCGGTAAAAAACCTAGGGAGGATTTAACCTAGCTATCCTCAAGGTAAAACAAATCCACTATGAAATAATTGAAGTTTTACAATAGCTACTTAGACCACTATATCATATTGCTACCTCGAGTAGAAAACTTACTACCACGACCACGTGACAGCTCCGAGTCCACGGACTACTTCTTTCTTGGATACACAGCAACCACAAGTACACCACTTGTGTTTTCTTTAAGCTCTTTATGCAACAACTGAAATGATCATCAAGCTCTTGACATGAATTTTGATTCTTGATAACCCTAAGTATATGTGAAAGCAAACACCTCTAGATCTCACAAGAGATTCACATACACAGCATAAACAACTACTACAAAACTGGCTAGGATTTTTCCTTTTATACTTAAGGCAAAACATAAAACCCTACATGTCACACGGGCTTGGGCTGAGTTGGAAAATTCTGCAAAAAAACAATCTGCACGAGTTTCGATCGATCGAGTCTAATTCTCGATTGATCGAGCCAGGCAGATTTACACAGTAAATCCTGCAGTACACTTGATTTCAACTTTACACATAAACATACTTTGAGCAAGTCTAAAACAAGACTAAACGTTTTGATCATAGTTTGCCAACATTACAAAATGAAGTTCTAATACATTTACACCTAAAGTCTTAGAACCCAACAAATGGCTATTTTTATTTTAAAATGTATAATCTTCATATACTTGAATCCAAAAATAACTCAATCAATGATGAATATTTATTTATTTATTAATAATATTTTTTTGCTTCTAACATGTATCGGTGTCCTAAAATATACTTCATGATAATTGATGTCTTCTAATATATTTTCAAGATTATTGATGGATTATAATATTTTTCATAATAATTAGTGCCTTCAAATCAATATTGATCTTAATAATTGGTACCTTTAAATACTGTTCATACGTAACATTCAAAATATAGCAACAAAACATGTGTAGATACTAAATAGACCCCAACCTCTTTACGTATAAAAAGGTTGAAAATAGTGGCATCATTTAACGTACGAGTCATAAGAAGGGTAGCAAATTAGCAGTATGATCACATTTGACATTCATCAAATTTTCAATGGATATCTTTAATTGTTAGGTGTTTGCCACTTCTTCTACTTCCTCAAATTCTAATTAGATCCCCACAATCTAAACAGTTTCAATACAAAAGTCAAAGAATAGGGGGAAAATTATTATCTGATTATGACTACGGTTTATCTGATTGGATTATTGGAGCCCTACCTTATCTAGTGCTCTTATTCATTAGATAAGATATGAAAATATTATGTATTATAATGAATACGTGTCGGTCTTGTATATCATCCAGTACAGAAGAGCACTGGATGAAAGCATTGCCCTTACTAAGGGATGTTTCCTTGTTTAAACGACTTTCTTAAATTTTATTAATTAGCAAAGTTCGATGGGAACAACCTGCATTCTCTTGTTGATTCAAGCTATGACATAATATATATCAATGGTACTCGATCTTTCTAGATATTGTTGTAACATATTCACTTCTTCCATGTGACATACCATGACAAATATCATGATAAGTGAGTATGACCTAACTAATAATAGTCTTTGGATGGAATGGTACTTTAACCCCATAATACTTGGTGGTGGCTGAAATAACAAGTTCAACTCTGGTTGAATACGTTTCAAAAATAAAATTTAAACCAAATTCAATTGAATATGGAAATAAATTTGCCCAGGAAAAAGAGGGGAAAAAATACAAAAACAATTAACACCTTATTCAATAATTTTTGGTAGGTAGTACTAGTACACATATGCACCTCATTCAATTTTCAGGCACACAATTTTGGATATCACACAAGTTTTGGTTGGACAAATAAACGTGTACGTCTTTTAGTTGGAGCATATACTATCAAGGTTTTCAGACCCGGACTGTTCATTGAACCGTAAAAAGGAGAGGTTCAAGGTTTTTGAGGTCGAACCGAGGTCGAACCGGGGTCGAACCGTGATGACGTCATAATTAATTTAATAATTAATTGAAGCCTAAATATAGATATTAAATTTATAAAACTAGCAAAATTGACAATATATCTATATATGTGAGGGAAATTTAATGATTTTCAAGCATATATTTATCAATTAAATAAGAAAGTTAATAAAATAAAATAATAATCATGAAAACATTAAAATTTATGATTAATTTTTGAAGTAAAGTTGAATATCTTTGAAGGATTTTAATTATAATTTTTTTTTATTCCTTGTAAGAGATGGATAATTTAATTAAGTAGAATAAAATTGTGTTAAGTTGTTTAAAAAAAAAAAAATTGCTAAGGGGTTGGACCGCACGGTTCTCACCGGTTCGTGCGGTCCAACTCCGGTTTTAGTGGTTCACGGAATTAACAAAAAATCCGGTTCTTTAGGCTTAAAAAACCGGTTTTCATCCCGGTTCTCGGTTTTCACGGTCCGACCTCCCGGTCCGGTCCGGTTCTGAGAACTATGTATACTATCTTGCACACAGCACATGCAGATTGCAATGGATAAAGACTATTCTTTGGGTTATGGGGTATATATATACGAAGGATTTGCTATCTACCTCCTTCAGAAAGCTGCGTATAATTATATATGGTGACAATAGTCATAAAAAAAAATGAATGGTTTACAGTTTCCTCTCCATGAGATCAGCCAAAATAAAGGTGTGGTAACGGTACCACCGCGTGGATTTCTTGAGATAATGACATTTTTTAACCCATTCTGACCTTTTTCCCTCAGCCAATGAATATATATAAATATATATATTTATATATTAGTAGGTTATTTAGGGATATTTTAAATTTTATTACATAAACGATACCATTTTTGTGTCAAATTTTAAATAAAGAACAAAACAACTGATGTTATAACTACTATAAATTTTATTGTAGATATGTTAGGGTTATATTCTTAACCTGACAATAGAGGTTTTACCAATTGAGGTGTCAACTTTTAAAGCACACAATAAAGGAAAATGTTAAAAGTTCTATCGATGTTACTATGAAAATCTTACAAACTAAACTGACAATATTTTTTTTTTAATTTTTAAATTCGATAGTTACAATAAGAGAAACATGATTTGAATCCCAGGTTCTTCTAATAAAGGAGAGTCAGCAATGTCATTGAATTACACTACTTTATTGTATGTGACAATAAAAATGATTAGTGTTGCATCAACAAAATAATAATTAATTTTTTGTGTTATGTTTAAAAGTTGACACAGTTTGTAAAATTTAACTAGTAAAATTTGTACCATTCCTAGCATTTCTCCACAAAAAAATAAATATTTAGGGTTTTTTAAAATTTATTTATTATGTTGTTGATAATGTACTAATTATGCTTATTCATTGACACGTAAGTTTGTAAACTTTTATAGTAGAATATATAATGGTTTTAGCATTTATCTTTTTATAATATTATGATGTGACACCAAATATATTTTATTGCCACACTGGTTTTTAAGTTTTTTACAACAAAGTTTATATAATTTTAGCATTTTCCTTATTTTATTATCTTCTTTCCAATTTACCTTCCATATCAATCAAGCATTTCTTGAAGAAGTTCTTGTTTATTCTAAAGATTGATCTCCTCATTGTTTAAAATTATTTAAAAATTATTCTTACTAGTTATTACCAGTGGTCCATTTGTGTTCATGAATAGATAGTACCGCACAATAAATTTGAGAAAATTATTTAAAATGTTGAAATTCCAACCCAAAAAAATAATAATAATAATTTCTGGATAGTCTAAGGAGAATGTGTACTATTATTATACTCGGCATATATTTGTGTAATAAAATCATTACATTCTAATGGAAACATTGAGAAACTTTCATGTATAACAAAAAGGAACGGTGCAACTGTGCAAGAAGCCAAGAACCAATACGTACATTCACATGTCACATTGTTTTTGGTAAGCTACATGCTAGCCACAATGTTCAAACATGTCCAAAATGGTATGTGTTTTATACAGACAAACAAATAATAATTCCAGCCAACTTATGAATACATGTTCCTGCATCGTTTCCAAAAGTTTGATAAGGAGGAAGTTCTGGACCGTGTCTTTACCTTAGACATTTACACAAGTTGTGAATATACAAATAGAATTAGGTGAACATAATAATAGTGGGTTTTTAAAAGAGCTAAAACCGTCATTATATGGTGGACCTTTCTCTTCCAAATTGGTTAAACATTTTCTGGGAAAGAGGACTAAGTTCAGTTTATTCTTTAATCTAAGTGGTTTTGCTTACTTGGGCAACTGGCGGCCCCTTCTGAACCTTCTATTATTATTTTAATGGAGATATGATTCAATGTATTACTAATTATAAAATTCAAAGTCTCAAACGAAATGAAAGCCAAAAAGGATAAAAGAATATAACAGAAAGATTCTTGTAATTTGAAGATTGAAAACCGAAAACGTGTTTTTTTTTTTTCTTGGAAAAAAAAAGTTTTATTATTGATGTCTTAACTCTTAACCCAGGAAGAATAAGGTTAAGTCTAAGTTTCGAGTCAACTATTAAACGAACAAAGATAAAAATAAATAAATAAAAATAATGTGATCATAAATAAAATTGGAAATAGTAGACTCGCTTGATATATATATAGAGAGAGAGAGTTACACCTGATGTGACTCTGCAAAAGTTATACATTTTTTAACCTATAGATTTCTAAAATATCTAATGGTCAAAAAGAAAACACAATTTTTTCATATCATCATTAAATACTTACATAATTAATAACATCCTTAATAACTTTCTCCTTATTAATTACTTCTTGTCTCTCTTTTTCTCTCTCTTTATTTCACTATAATTCATTTTTCCTCTATCACTTTTCTGATTCAAATGTTGTTTTCAAATTTTCTCTTCCATTTTTTTCTTCTTTGAGTTTCAAGAGTTATGGGCGTCAAATATTACTTAGCAGAAAAAAGAAAAAAGAAGCTCCAGATGAAACTACATAGAGATAATATATATATAAAAGTAGGGTGGGGGAGATAATAGATCCAATCGCAAGAGAATAGAGAGGAGGAACAAAGACTTAGAAAGAAAAAGGAAAACTAAGAAAGGTATGGCAGACATATACAAGGAAAGAGAGAGTAGTAGTGGTAGTTTGGCAGAAGAAGATGTAGAGTAAAAGAGTATTTTAAATACATTTGTAAAGTCATTCAGTCCAAAAAAAAAAATATATATATATATATATATATGTAAAAGGTTTTAAACAATGAGTAAGGAGAGAGAAACAAAATTGCTATTAATTAAGTGAATAATGTGTACCTTGAGGCGTGAGATAATGATTACACACGTAAGTCTCCTTTTTTCTTTCTCAAAAAAAAAAGAAAAAAAAGAAAAAGAAAAAGAAATCTATGACTTAATATTAGATTTTATAAGTTTGTAAATAAGTTTATAAGATATTAAGTTATTATTTGTATTTATTGATAGTATAAATAGCTCACTTTAGAATAAAAATAATATATAATTTTTTATATTAAGGATGCGTTTGGATACTGCTTATTTTGCTGAAAACTGAAAACAATAAAAAAATAATGTTCAGTTACTGTTCATAAATGAAAATACTGTTCATGTGCCTATTTGCACTGTTCATGTCCCATGAACAATGCAAGAGGCGCTGGTCAAAAAAAAAAAAAAAAAAAACGCAAAACGTAAAACGCTGAATCCAAACGCTCACTAAGTTTTATTACCTATCTTGGTAATACAATTGTAAAAGTAAGAAGAACTAATAGGTTTAACATTAAAAAACAAAAACCAAAAAACAAAAACAAAAAATATTGGTTTTGGTACTATGGTAAGAATTATTAAATTAAAATTTAATATTTAATTGCTATATGGCTATATGGATTAAGATTCTGGTGTACGGTGTACCATTCAATTGCTTCTTTGTCAAAACAGAGGCACGTTATTTGTTTATTTATTTTTGATAGAAAAAATGTCTGTGTGGCGTTTAATCAATTAAAAACCATTAAATGGGGGAGAGAGAGAGAGATAAAAATGCTAGTATTAATTATATAATGAAATTGGAAAGTAATAGCTATAAGGACCAAATTTAAGTTCCTAGCCCAACAGATAAATGGACTTAGGCCCAACAAACCCAAAACAATGAATTTGTAGAAAATGGGTTGGAAAACTGAGTTCTAATGAATCAGACAAACACAACAGTAGATTTAGATGACAAGAAGATGTAAATAGACAGGGTTATGATGAAGAAAATCGTCCTCGGCAAGGTCCGAGGAGAACTGTTATTCTATATTGTTCTTAAGTTTGATTACAAGTTTGGTTCTCGGTTGCTACAGTGTTTCTCTCTTGATTCTCTTATCTCCAATCTTATTGCCCTCTTCTTCTTTTATACTATCTCCCCTTTTCGTCTCCACCTTCCACGTGCATGCCAGACGGTTGGTGTTGATACTTGTCCCATCAGCACTTCCCACAAGTCCTCATGTAGTAGCTGTAAGGCTGAAATCCACTGTTCAGCCATCACCTTCACATTAATGCGGCCAGAGAGTTAGCTGTAGTGCATTTAATGCGGAGGCAGCAGCTTTCTCCCAAGATATTTTTAGGACTTCTCCCTTTCTAATGTCACTGCAATACATATCCACACCAACAGAACTTCTTGGAATGTTACTCGGGACGACAGACAACCTCTACGGACCTCGGCATTGGTTAGCCAAGGATGCGCTTATCCTCGGCCCACCCCCTTGAGTCGTTATGACCAAGACTAATCTTTCTACTTACTAACACAGTTTCTTTTGACAAAGATATCTCTTCCTTGGACAACCCCTCATCCTCGAATTGGGCCACAGGCCCAATATACAAACAGATAATGAACTCCTGGGCCCAATATCCCTATAATAGCCCCTCGAGATTCTTCTTTCTGGCTCCTCAACAAGAAAGGAGGATTTCGATGTCACCTTAGCCAGTCCGTGCCCATCACACATCACATTTACCTGCGCAAACGCCTTTTTAACTGCCCGAGACACGCTCCTGATGCTTCTGCTTACGAGATGCACTCCTAACGCTTCTGCTTACGAGATGCGCTCCTCATTAAATTTTTACAGCCTCATGTCCCCCACGTTCTACGGTGCGATGCAAATCCAACGGCTGAGAACTCTGCTGGGACTTGGGCGAGAACTTTCCCGCTCTGTAACTCTCTCTTTGATATAAATATCACTCAGATCAAACACTTTCTTTACTTTAGCATTCACTTAGCTCTAACATACGTACACTGAATCTGCCAACCTTCCCAATTCACTCGTGCTCTTACAAATACCAAAAGCCAGTTCGAGGATACTTCCCTTCTTTCTGTAAGTCTTCATGTACCTTTACCTTTTGTTTTTCTATATATTTTTCTTTCTCTGTATTTTTCTCCTCCTTGGCCCCATTCTCTTTTCCCAATCTTTTTGGTTCTCCCAACCCTTCCTAGAAATGGGTAGATTTAAGAGCTTGGTAGATTCTGAGGAAGGAATGGAAAACTTTAGGGCTAAGTATAGGATCCCTCCAGGGGTAGGAACTAAATACTGTAAAGAGGGACAATGACACACGGATAGGCAAGAGGGAGAAGTAGTTATCCCAATGATTGCCTTCATAGAAGGAGGGATGAGAATCCCTATGAGTACTATTACCCGAGGCTACCTTAAGGCCCATAAGTTAGCTCCTACCCAGTGCGCCCTAAACTTGTTCAGAATACTAGGGTGTGTAGATGCCATCAACAAAAAAATGGGCTTAGGATTGACTCACCACGATGTCAACTGGATCTACAATCTCCACCACCTCACTAGGCAGGGGTATTACCTTAAGTCTAGATACCCCGAGGTCAGGCTTATTCAATGCCTCCCCAACTCCAATAAAGGCTTAAACAAAGACTTCCTGATTATATCAGGGGAATGGCACGATGGCCTCCTTTATCCGGCGAGGGAGGGCAAACTAGGTGGGGTTCTAGGCTTAGTTTCAGAATCTCAAAGTTATTCCCCTTTTCTTTTTCTTTAAATTTTGTCTATACCTAAAGTTTCCTTTGACTCACATTTTACAAATGATATCTTCCTGTCTTTTTTTATGGTCTCACAAACCCACATGCTGCCGTGCCCAACTTCAGCCTCGTAAACAAGGAGAGTTTGGATAAGATCTTGAAGGCCGAGGTCTATGTCCACTCTAACGGTCAACTTAGGGCAACCCACTTGATACTGGGCTATACCCCAATCTCCAAGAGTTTCCTAGCGCCGAAGTGCGTTATTAAGGCAAAGGACCCGCGCCTACAAAGGATCAGTGTAGCCGCGCCGGGTTTCCTTCTTCCCGATCCAAAACCAGAGGGTGTCCAAGTCACAACTCCTATATTTGAAGGTATACCAAAAGTAAGAGCCTTATCCTCCCGTTCGGTCATCATGGAATAGAAAGAAGAAAAGGAAGAAGAGGAAGAAAAAATAGTCGAAGTGTCTGATTCCGAGGACGACTTTGACGTCTTCAATCAACCTTTGTCTCCAGAAGCCCCTGTTGGTGACCTCGGCAGTCCTTTCCCTGTACAAACAGATCGCGACCGAGAAGAGGCTGCCATTCCAACAGACATGGGAATCCAAAGAAAGCAAAAGACTAGCCTGCTAGATGTAATGGAGTCCTCGGTTGGGGGCAAAGCGCTCGAGAAGCTCTCCCAAGCTAAACTTCCTCATCCTCCCCCAATTCAGCCCGCCGACCACAAACAAAAAAGGGACCAGAGGGGGCAGGATGTAGTGGAAGGGGGGAAGGACCCACAAACTAAGGAGACCGTGCCCCCCAAGAGAGCCAAACAGCCTAGGGTAACTCAAACCCAAGCGGACAAGAGAGGCGAGTCCTCAGTGGCGGTCCCTGCATAGACCCCGGCCATGATTCTAGATGGGATTCATTTACCAGCTAATGCCTCAATCAGAAACTTCCAAGGTGGAACGGTTGTTTATGTGGCTAATGCAGCTGAACAAGCCCTTCTCCTCCCTACAGATATGGCCGACCTTCAAGAAACGAGGAAACATGAGGTTTTCCTTAACCTAAAAAAGGACCTCGCCCTGGTAAGTTTCATGAATATCACTATACTTTTGTCACTATAGCAAGTACTTTTTCTTACTTATATTTGATTATTATTTTTTATTTATTGTGGCCTTCCTTTTTCTTGTAGGCTGTCCAAGCTACCCACAGGGCTGAAGAGATAGTTATCAGCTCTCACAGGCTGGCCAAGGATGAAGAGAGCAGGTGTATTGCTGCGATGAAGGCCTTTGAGATAGCTGAAAAGAAATCTCAAGACCTCACAACCAAATTAGCAGAGGCCGATCATGCTAAGAAGAGCACCGAGTCCGCCCTGGATGTGGTAGAGAGGCAGTCCCAGAGTCAAAGATTAATCCTTCGCCAGACATAGGACCAGTTGGCCATTGCCAAGCAGCAAATTGCTGCCCTCAAGATGAAATTGGAGGAGACAAAGAAAGCCCGAGACCTAGCTGAGCAGAACGGCTATGACATAGGAGTGGCCGAGACCGAGAAGACCTTAAAGGTTGAGGTTGGCGGGGTGTGCAGACATTACTACTCCCAAGTGTGGGATAAGGCTCTCAATTAGGCTGGGGTTGAGGCCTCTTCTGCTCTTAGGAGGGTAGAAAATGTGTATTACCCCCCAGCCATACGCCCCCCAGGCTCCTCGGGCTCTCAGGCCGAGCCGGTGTCCTCGGAGGCAAGTGAAGGTCAAGGCAGCCCATCCAAAGCTCCTTTTGCGGCCAACACTTCTCCCAAGGGGGCAGAGCAGGTCGAGGATACTACAAAGTTAAGGGATGTCGGTGAGGAAGTAATCCCTGGTGCTGCCCTACCTCCGGTTGCCCCAAAAGACCCTTCAAAAGAAAAAGAAGCTTCTCAAAGCATGGAGCTGGTGCTGGCCACTCTTTCCATACCCCCAAAGGCAAGGTCCAAATGTCCACCACAGCAGTAGCTGCGCAGCCTCCAAAGAATCCAAAAGACAAACTTGTAATAAAAATGAAGAAATAGGCTGTCTTTTCCTTTCTTCTTCTTTTTTTGTTTCCGAGCTCTGTACTTACGTCAAGTTTTTGTAATCTACTTGCCTTTGTTAGAGGTTCAATATTAATGAAAATTGCAAATCTTTCCTTTATAATTTTGATGTTAATATTGCTCCCAATTTAATCTTTGCTCACTTCAACACTTGAGAAAAAATGTGATAATGAGGCATATCTTGAATTATTGATCAGCCTAAGTGACAGCATAATTTTCACACATAACATGATCAGTAACAAAATACGTCCAACTTAACAAGCCCTCCATCTCAGTAAAGTATGATTTTAACTTCGAGAAAATACATAGTAATGTAGCATATACACAAGTTTAGACCTATTTTGTCCCCTACTCATTAGTAAGTTTATAGGGTCAAAGGGATAACCAATTTTTTTTTTAAACAGACACAGGTATGCCTGTAAATGCTTCAAGTGATGCACATGAGCATCTAGTTGAGACTTTTATTACAATGAAAATCATTGCTGTTTGGAGTGATTACACCTAACATTAAAGTAATCAACAAGGAGTACTAATTTACCTTAAGTGTGTTGTCCATGTATACTTGAGTTATTATGGCTTATTGTTTCATGGAATTTTCTTTAAATAGGAGAGATGATGTTTGGTTTGCAGCTCTTGGAAGATCTTGCATCCATATGACATGGAGTGACCGGGGTGCTATATCTCTTGAGGTATGCTCTATGTGCTTAACACCTAAGCAGTGAAAGACTTCTTGATAGGGTAGTTTAACACCTTTATTTACTATAACATTGTGTTTCCTTCTTTTTCTCAATGCTGGTTGTGATTTACCTAATTCTAATGACTTTATGTCAATTATCTACTTATTATTTATTATGTAAATCTATGTGTTGCATGTAGGTGAAATCCTATTGATACATAGAATGTGTTGATGACTGCAGCCATTAGATCATTGGGATTGTGAGGAACAAGGTGAAGAACACAAGTTAACTTTGGATTTTTTCTGAAAGTTGTAAACTTAGCTTGAGCAAAGTAAGTATATTCTAGATAAAAACTTATAAAACTCTATATATACTTGTGATGTTGGAAATTGGTTTTGTGATGGGTTGTTGTGTTGGAGCAAGCGGGTGGCTTGCATGGTGTTATAAGGTGGTTTAAATACATATTGGGAGTGTTTTTCAATTCTTGCAAGTGTGAATGAATATTATTGATTAGTAGCAATTGTTCCTTTATTCAATTTCAATACTTGTAAGCATTATACTTGTGATGTTGGAAATTGGTTTTGTGATGGGTTGTTGTGTTGGAGCAAGCGGGTGGCTTGCATGGTATTATAAGGCGGTTTAAATTCATATTGGGAGTGTTTTTAATTTCTTGCAAATGTGAATGAAACTTGTTGATTAGTAGCAATTGTGTTCCTTTATTCGATTTCAATACTTGTAAGCATTATAGTTGTGATGTTTGCGATTGGTTTTGTGGTGGGTTGTTATGTTCGAGCAAGCAAGTGGCTTGCATGGTGTTATAAGATGATTTAAATATATATTGGGAGTGTTTTTCAATTCTTGCAAATGTGAATGAATATTGTTAATTAGTTGTGAATAATATTACTTTATTCGATTTCAATATTTGTAAGCATTGTACTTGTGATGTTTGTGATTGGTTTTGTGGTGGGTTGTTGTGTTGGAGCAAGCGGGTGGCTTGCATGGTGTTATAAGGTGGTTTAAATACATATTGGAAGTGTTTTTCAATTCTTACAAATGTGAATGAAACTTGTTGATTAGTAGCAATTGTGTTCCTTTATTCGATTTCAATACTTGTAAGCATTATAGTTGTGATGTTTGTGATTGGTTTTGTGGTGGGTTGTTGTGTTGAAGCAAGTGAGTGACTTGCTCGGTGTTATAAGGCGGTTTAAACTAATATTGGGAGTGTTTGAGTGTGCAATGTATATTTGTTTAAGTATTAATATAGACTTGTGCATTCATAAATGTGATAGAATTTTATCTAAGTAGCTTATAGACTTAGATGTTAGAATACATTATGCATGAGTTGTCCTTATTTTACTAAAATAAGATTCATCTTATAAATTGTAGTTAAACATGGATAAAAGTTGGATGACAATGGGTAAGACACTTGATGGCAAATTAAGTCATCCATATATTGAAGGGGTCAATACATTTATTAATTTCGCAAGAGCGGTTGTGGACTTGAGTGGTAATATTTCATGCCCGTGTATTCACTGTGTGAATTGCTATCGACAATCTCCTCAATCTGTGTGTATCCATTTGCTTCATCGTGGAATTATGCAATATTACATTAATTGGTATAATCATGGAGAACCTCGTGTATTGAACGAGAACATTCATGATAATAAAATGTCAGATGGTGATCATATGGATGGTATCGATGCCTTGGTAGGTGACCGAATTAGAGGGGAACCAAGAAATGCAACCGAAGATGAGGAGGTGCGTCATTTTGACAAACTTGAGGAAGATGCAAAGCGTGAGTTGTATCCGGGTTGCACTGATTATAGTATCTTGAAGTTTGTTATTGAGATGTTGAATGTAAAGGTAATGACCAACTTGAGTAATAAGGGACTTGATATGATGCTAGAATTGCTGACAAAGGTTTTACCAAAAGGTAACTTAGTTCCAAGGTCAACTTATGAAGCAAAGAAGATATTACGTGACTTGGGCATGTCATACGAGCATATAGATGCATGCAAAAATAATTGTGCACTATTTTGGAAGGAAAATGAAAATCTTGATAAATGTCCGGTGTGTGAAGCACCTAGGTTTAAAGATACAGGTACCCAAGGTAAGAAGATTCCTCATAAGGTATTGCGTTACTTCTCGTTGACACCGAGACTGAGGAGATTGTACATGTCAGGCCAAAGAGCTAAAGACATGAGATGATATATAGATAAACGTGTGGACGATGGGATAATGAGGCATCCAGCTGATAGTGAGGAGTGGAAGGAGTTTGATTTGCAACATCCTGATTTTTCCCTCGAACCTCGCAATGTAAGGTTGGGGTTGGCTATAGATGGATTTAATTCTTTTGGGAATATGAACAACAACTATAGTATGTGGCCTGTCATACTTATCCCCTATAATCTACCGCCTTGGTTGGTTATGAAGGAGCCATATTTTATGTTGTCCTTGCTTATTCTTGGTCCCCATCAACCGGGAAATGAGATTGATATTTACTTGAAACCATTGGTTGATGAGTTGAAGGAGTTATGGGAAGAAGGTGTAGAAACTTATGATGCTTATAGTAAAGAGCATTTTCAGATGCATGCAATTTTGTTGTGGACAATACATGACTATCCTGGATTTGGTAACGTGTTCGGGTAGAGGACAAAGGGTTATCATTCTTGTTACACTTGCAACGATCAACCATATTCAGAAGCTTTGGAAAGTAAAATTGGATTCATTAACCATCGAGCTTATTTACCTATGGAACATCATTGGAGACATAGTCGGTTGCATAATGGTTTACCGGAGAAACGGAAGAGATCTTTAGAGTTACAAGTGGGAAAGATATAAGAGCAATTAGATAGAATGCCAAATATAATTTTAGGAAAGCATCCAAATAACAAGAAGTGACAACTCATTGGGGAGCCAAATTGGTCAAAGGTAAGTATTTTGTACAAGCTTTCATACTGGAAAAATAAGAAGCTTAAACACAATATTGATGTCATGCATGTGGAAAAGGACATTAGTGAGAGTACTTATGGTACTTTGTTGAGCATTGAGGGGAAAAACAAGGACACTGACAAGGCACGGATAGACTTGCAAAATATGAACTTCAGGCACACGTTGCATTTGAAACAACGTCCTGATGGATCATATGACAAGTCTCGGGCATTCTTTTCATTAAGCCCCAATGAAAGGGATGGTTTTTATGACTTTTTGAAATCAGTCAAGTATCCGGATGGCTATGTAGCCAACATATCAAGGTCAGTGAATGCAAAAAATGGTAGATTATCTGGTTTGAAAAGCCATGACTGTCATGTGCTACTACAACGAATTCTTCCAATTGGGTTGCGAGGGTTTGCAGATAAAGACATTAGTATTGTATTGTTTGAGTTGGACAACTTCTTCCAAAACATATGCTCAAGGACCTTAAAGCGGAGTGAATTGGAGAAACTAGAAGAACGTATAGTTCTTATACTATGCAAGCTTGAGAGGTTCTTTCCTCCAGCATTCTTTGATGTTATGGTCCACCTTGCTGATCACTTGCCTCGAGAAGCAATTCTAGGAGGCCCGGTACAATATCGGTGGATGTATCCAATTGAAAGGTAATTAGATCATTTGATGCATTCATCAATTGCATCTTTCCCACATGGTATAAAATCACATTCTGTGCGTATTTTTTCCTCGTAGGTATCTTAGAAAATTGAAAAGATACGTTTTCAACCGAGCTCGACCAGAAGGTTCAATTGCAGAGGCTTACATTCTTAAAGAATGTATTAACAACTGGTCTTTGTATATTGATGGGATCGAAACTGTGCATAACCGAAGAGAAAGAAATGAAGATTTTGGTGAATCTAGCGAAAGATTGATAGTTTTTTCACAGACTGCCCGACCTACAGGTGGTAGGCGGAATGATGGCGACTTGTCTCGTGCATTGCTTGATATTGCTCATTGGTACTTGTTGTACAATAGTCTTGAGCTAGAGCCTTATTTAAAGTATGTGATTTCATATGCATATATTGTTTAATCAAGTTTTGAATATTATCTGCAATGCTTAGTTGAAAATAAATCACCTTATTTTTAACAGCGAATACAAAAGCACATTGCATAATACTACTGGAGAAGCCATAACTCAAATTCAACGACAAGAGTTTCCCAAGTGGTTCAAAGAACGTGTAAGACATTTGAAATTTAATCACACACTAATAAATTTAAACATTTAAATTTATTTGTCATTGCTTATTACTAATTAATATCACTTGTTGTATGTCATTATAGATGAATAGATTGAAAGTTAACGAGTCATCAGAAGCTACTAAACAGTTATGGTCATTAGCAAATGGTCCTAAGTCGCATGTGAAGGAGTACACAGTTTGTATGGTCAATGGTGTAAAGTTCCATACAAGGGACCTAGACAACCGTCATGTAACCCAAAACCTAAGTCGCATGTGAAGGAGTACACAGTTTGTATGGTCAATGGTGTAAAGTTCCATACAAGGGACCTAGACAACCGTCATGTAACCCAAAATAGTGATGTATGTACTGAAGGGGACCATGAGGGTACTATGCATGACTTCTATGGTCATGTGTGCAAAATTTGGGAATTAGAGTATATGTTTCGTCATAAAGTTGTTTTGTTCCAGTGTGAATGGTACAATACTGGTACCAATGGTCGAAGGAGAACGATAAGAACCGATGCACACTGCACGAGCATTGATGTTACAAGTCGATGGTATCAAAATGACCCTTTTATACTTCCTAGTCAAGCGAAACAAGTTTTCTACATTCAAGATACCAAATTGCGTGACCCTTGGAAAATTGTGCAATGCATCCAACATAGGGGAGTGTTTGATGTCCTGGAAGTCGGGGTCGGAGAATCCAACGATAATATAGAAGATAGTGACGCATTCCAACAAGAAGCAATTGTTGATGTTGTCTCTATTAATGTTGAAGACAATATTATTGAGTATTGTATGGGTGATGTTGAAACTGAGGTTATTCCTGAAGGTGGAACTTCAAGAGACGCTAATCAAAATGAAGAGCATGATATACCTGATGTTGATCTTGATATGGATTATGATATGTAGAGTTCATAACAATTGTATTAAATGTTATGTGCTTGTCTTAAAGTTTTATGCTTGTCTACGTAGCAATTGTTATTGAGATGTTATGTGCTTATCTTGAACTTGATATGGATATTGATGTGATTATTTGTTGTGTTGAGTTAGTAGCAATTGTGTTCAAATTTAGCACTTGTGAATTGCTTGATATGGATAATGGTGTGGACTATGATATGTAAAGTTAGTAGTAATTGTTATTGAAATATTTTGTGCTTATCTTGAACTTGATATGGATATTGATGTGGTCATTTGTTGTGTTGAGTTAGTAGCAATTGTGTTCAAATTTTGCACTTGTGAATTGTTTGATATGGATAATGGTGTGGACTATAATGTCAAGTTAGTAGCAATTGTACTTATCTTTCATGTCAATACATAGTTTCAAAAAATGCCCAAAAAGGCCAAATACACTCATAATATACCGAGGTATGAGATGACAAGATTGGATAGAATGAGGCAAAACCAAAAGATAATTGATGCTTTGGGATTGAAGCACATCTCAACTTCTCTAAAGGATTCTACTCAGTCCAATTGTGCAAAAGGGAAAAGAAGTAAAGCTAATGTTGTGGTAGATGATGATTATGTACCACCTATTGGTGACGATGAGAATGATGTTGAGTCATCTAATTCTTTAATCCATAAGGTACAATAGATGTTCCATAGGGTACAATAGATAATAACTTTGTTGTTCTATTATTTGTAATGACTTTGTTGTTCCATTATATGTATGTTTGTTAGTTACAGATGGCACCAGGACAACTTACACGCTTGCGAGGTGAGGCATCTATCCCGGTGATCCAATCTACAGTTCAATCTACGGAAACACCTCCTGAAGCAAATCCTCCCGCCCAAAGTTCTTCTAGTGCGAAGGCTACCGACACATTAACTAGCATGACTGGTAATTACATAGAACATACTTAATTACAACTGCACCCTATCTTTACTATTGAGATTATACTTGATGTACATGGAAGGTATAATTTTTTAACATTGATAATGTTTAAATAGGATCCACTAGCAGAAATACCCGTGGAACAACACGTGGTATAGCAGTACGGGCACTTGTTGAAAAAAGTGGTAAACTGCCAGTTTGTATAGCTGCAGAGTATGATGCTCCTGTTGGGAAGAATGCATGCAAGCTTGTCAATCAAATTGGCGTACAAGTGCGAAGTAATTTGTCCAGTTACAACGTAAAAAATTCGAAAAGTGTTGATGCTACTACTAGAGATGTGGTGCTTCAAAATATCGCGGTAAATTTACATTGATAACGTCTAACTCGTCTTTGCTGTCACTAAGCATATTAAATTCATATAATAATATTTTTATAATACATGTACGCTTCATTTTACAGGATCAGTTTGAGTTAGAAGGAGATTCTAACTTGGCAACGAAAACAATAAATACAAAATGTGGAAGATTATTGAGTAGCGGCTCTAACAAGTTGTATCAGACTTATAAAAAACTCGTACAATCTCATGGTGCTGACTATGCAAAAAGCCACCCGTCAAAGAATGCCACACTTGAGCAGTGGACTGGACTCATTGAAGGGAAATGGACCAATAAGGACTGGCTGGTAAATTATTTATGCGTATATTATTATTATCCAATATTTACTATATTATGTTGTTAAATGGTTAGATTAATACCTAGATGAAGTAAATATATACTGTTTTATTCATGATCTAATAAATATCTTGAATGTTCTTTATTAGGAAAAATCAAGAAAGAACTCTTAAAATAGGAACAAAACTTCAGGCAAACATAGATGTGGGACAAAGGCACTTGCTGTTAGGGTTGATGAGGAGGTGCGTGTTTTTTTCATTTTCTTAAACCTTAGTATATTACATGTTGCGATTAATTAACTATATCTATCTAACACTCGAATGTTAATTAATCAGACAAATAATAATGACGGTCAAGTTCCTGAATTGGTAAAAATCTACAAAGATGTTCATTTCAATCCAAATACAAATAGGTGGATACACCATGAGGATGAAGCGACATATGTATGTGTATCATTCCATCCCTATCATTTCATCCTTATCATGTTTGTAAAGTTATAACATATGTAGTATTAATGTTGTGATTGTTTGTTTTTTTCTCTTTCAAATGGTAGGAAACTATTCTCAAAGTGCAAGAGGATCATTGTCAAGATCCTAATGCAATTCCCCTTACACAAGAGGAGATCTCAGACTTAGTTTTTAAGAAGAAGTCTGGTATTGTAAAAGGACTTGGCATGAGACCTTCCTCTTCTCTAGTAACCACTACCTCTTCTAGTTTCTCAGTGGAGTATATCCATCGGTTAGAAAATGAGATAATTGAGCTCAAAGAGGCAAGAGCTAGGGATAAAGAGGAGCGAGCTAGGGAGCAAGAGGCGCGAGCTAAGCAAGATGAGGTCCAAAACAATATTCTTAATTTTTTGAGGAGCAAGGGTTATGATGACGCTTTTACCTATGGGGGTGGTTCATCTTCAATTTAAATCAATTATTGGTTAGTACTTTATCTTTAAGTTAAAACACTTCATTTTTTTATGTATCATTTGAAACTAATTGTATTTTATTACACTTGAAAATTTATATTTTCTTTCTTAACATAGTTAATGTTTTACTTTACGATTTTAATGTAGTAGTGTTTCTATATTTGTGCAGATTTCTAATTGGTGGCTTTAGGGGATTTACTTTTGACATTATTTGAAGACATATGAGGACATCTTCCGTTGGTTCTAATTATATTATACTACATTTTTTGTGTTGTTATAAAACATATTAAGTTATTGTATGCGTTGCAAACAATTATTGTATGGAAAGAGTTTGAATTGGATACTTGTTTTATTTTTTACTTGTGGAATGTATGGATCGATTTTTTATAAATGTGTTGTTGAAATAGATGTGTTAATCAAATGTGAGGTTTTAATAATGTAATGACAGGTTATAGGTTAATATCAAAGCCATGAAAATAATAAAAACAGAAAATAAGTTTTAGCGACGAATTTTTTCGTCACAAATATAGCAACAAAAAATTGTTTTAGTGACGAAATATTTCGTCGCTAAATGTAGCAGAATTTTGTAAGAAATGGTTTTAGTGACAAATATTTTCATCACTATATGTGCCTGGATTTTCTTAAAAATAGTTTTAGTGACGACTTTTTTCGTCACTATATGTACTCGAAAATAGTTTTAGTGACGAAATTGTTCGTCACTAAATATGATTTAATAAACTGAAATGGTTTTAGTGACGAAATATTTTCGTTGCTGAATATTGTTTTTAGCGAGGAAAACATTTAGCGACGAAACGTTTTCGTCGCTAAAAGTTTTTTCTTTTTTAAACAAATCGGACTTTTAATGACGAAATTTTTCGTCGCCAGGACTTTTAGCAACGAGGCTACAGTGACGAAATGAATTTCGTCGCTAAAAGTCCGATTTCGTCACTAAAAGTTCTTAGAGACGAAAAACTAAACTTTTAGTGACGAATTTTTTCGTCACTGAAAGTACATTTTGTTGTAGTGTAATACTCCATTTTTATTATGGACAATGAAGAGCCATTAACCCACTTAATGGACTATCCATTTGGGCCTTTTCATTCTTCAGAAACTCCTTATCTCACCATTAATTGTGTAACTCTAGCCCATCAAATTAATATCCAACAATTAATCTTGTAACACCCATTACATAAAAATAATGGACCTAATTAATTATATTAATTTGGGTAGTAATTTCGTGAGGCTCATTGAGCCTATAAATAGACTCATTCATACACAATCCAAGTTACTGCAATGTACAATATACACACAAAAAATAGAGAGGTTCTTGGCAAAGAAGAGTGTTCTTTCTGGTGGAGCTTTGAGCTTGAACACTTTGTGCAGAGGTTGTTCTAGCCATACGACACTTATTG
This sequence comes from Notholithocarpus densiflorus, assembly GCA_030021035.2. Lineage (NCBI taxonomy): Eukaryota > Viridiplantae > Streptophyta > Magnoliopsida > Fagales > Fagaceae > Notholithocarpus > Notholithocarpus densiflorus. Next base: position 1,669,672 of record JARYZH020000046.1, read on the forward strand.
GGTTGTTGTATCCTAGGGGAGACAAGTCAGAGACGGTCTGCACCAGTTACAAAGTTTAGCCAACTAAGGGCTTGAATCTCCTTAAAGAGAGCGAGTGTCGCGCCTTAGTCCAAATAGTGTTGTGTAATTTTTATCATTGAATTAATAATATTCAGAAGTACTATTCAGTTGCTCATTATGTTATTTCCATTATTATTGTGTTTGCACCAACAATTTTAAGGAGATTCATTACATGGAGCCTACATAAGAGAAATCAAATGAGCCTGTTGGAGATCTCAACAAGCCCTTTCGCTTTAAGGGAGCCCACTTCAAGAGGTGGAAAGGAAAGGTCCTCTTCTACTTGAGTCTTCTCAAAGTCTCCTACATCCTCACTGACAAGAATCCATCAAAAGTTCCTATCGATGAGATGAGTGAGGAAGAATATAGTCTCCATCAAGAAAAAAATAGATAAGTATACAAAAGATGAATATAATTGTCGCTCTTATCTTTTGAATTGTCTTGCCGATCATTTCTATGATTATTATGATACAACTTATAATTCTGCTAAGAAAATTTGGAAAGATTTACAAAGCAAGTATGATACTGAAGAGGCAAGTGCAAAGAAGTATGCTACTAGTAGCTTTTTCCGTTACCAAATGGTGGATGGAAAATCGGTGGTGGATCAAGCACAAGACTTCCAAATGATTGTGGCAGAATTGAGATCCGAAGGCATAAAAATTGGAGACAATTTGGTGGTAGCTGGCATAATAGATAAACTACCACAATCTTGGAGGGAGTTCCAAAAGACTTTGAAGCACAAACAAAAGGAGACATCCTTGGAGACTTTGATCACACGCATCTGTGTGGAGGAGGAGGCTAGAGGACAAGATGCACTCATGACACAAGAGAGTAATGGTAATTCCACCACAAAGGTAAACCTTATTTCAGCCAATAATAATATGCCCAAAAATCATTTTCCTAGAAATGGTCAATTGAAGCCTAAAAAGAGAGCCTTTAAAAATAATAATAGACCTCAAGGAAGGGGAAACCCGAATAAAAATTACAATAAGAACCAAGGACCCCTTTCACAAGATCAATTTAATAGATCATGTTTTGTCTGTGGCAAGAGTGGGCATATTGCTCGATTTTGTAAATTTCGGAAACGTGAATTTGTCCCGTAGGTTAAAGTAACCGAAGAGCTTTTAGTGGCTATGATTACAACATCAATATGGTGCAATATGTTGAAGGGTGGTGGGTAGATTCTGGTGCTAATAGGCACGTCTGCTATGACAAAAATTGGTTCAAATTGTACACTCCTTTTGAAGAAGAAAAAACTGTTATGCTTGGTGACTCTAGCAAAACCAAGGTTCTTGGGAGTGGTGAGGTTGAATTGAAATTCACTTCTGGACACGTGCTAACATTGAAAGATGTTCTTTACACTCCGTCCATGAGGAAGAATTTGATGTCAAGTTTTTTGCTTAACAAGGCTGGCTTCAAGCAAACTATGGAATCTGATAATTATGTAATCACTAAAAAGGGATTATTTGTGGGCAAGGGTTATGCTTGTGATGGAATGTTTAAATTGAATGTTGAGAATAATAAAACATCTACCAATTTAGTTTATATGCTTTCTTCTATTAATTTTTGGCATGCTCGTTTGTGTCATATAAATAGTAGATATATGAGAATTACGAGTAGTTTAGGATTAATTCCAGACTGTCAAAAGATTTTGAAAAGTGTGAAACTTGTAGTCAAGCTAAGATTACAAAAAAGCCTCATAAAAGTGTTGTAAGAAATACCGAATTGCTTGAGATAATTCACTCCAATTTATGTGAATTTGAGGGAATTTTAACTCGTGGAGGAAATAGATATATTATCACTTTTATTGATGATTTCTCAAAATATACAACTGTTTATTTGTTGAAAAATAAAAGTGATGCTTTTGAAAAATTTCAAGATTTTTTAAAAGAAGTTGAAAATCAATTCGGTAGAAAAATAAAAAGAATAAGAAGTGATAGAGGCCATGAGTATGAATCAAGTGCATTCAACTCATTTGTTCAGTCTTTGGGAATTATCCATGAAACTACTGCACCATATTCACCTGCTTCTAATGGTGTGGCTGAAAGAAAAAACAGAACTTTAATTGAGTTAACAAATTCCATGTTAATTAAATCTGGTGCACCTTTACATTTTTAGGGTGAAGCTATTTTAACTGCATATCATGTTTTGAATAAGGTGCCACATAAAAAGTCACACACCACACCTTTTGAGATGTGGAAAGGACATAAGCCAAATTTGGGATATTTGAGAGTATGGGGTTGTCTTGCTTATGTAAGGCTTACTGACCCTGAAATGCCTAAATTAGGTATAAGAGCTTGTACCTGTACTTTTCTTGGTTATGCGATTAATAGTGTAGCCTATAGATTTTTTGATCTTGAAAACAAAATAATTTTTGAATTTGGTGATGCAATTTTTCATGAAGAAAAATTTCATTTTAAATTGAAAAATAATAGGGGTGAAGAAAATATTTTGTCACAACCTTGTTCTTCTACTTCACATCTACAAAATCAAGAAAATTTTGAAATGGAACCTAGAGAAGTGAAAGAGCTAGAGTTGAAAAGGATTTTGGTCCGGATTATTATGTTTTTAACATTTAGAAAAATCCCCAAAATTTAAAAGAGGCTTTAACATCACCTGATGCTATATTTTAGAAAGATGTTGTAAATGATGAGATAGAATCTCTAATTTCTAATAGAACTTGAAAATTAGTAGATCTTCCACTAGGTTGTAAGACTATAGGTTGTAAATGGGTCCTTAGAAAAAAGTTGAAACCGGATGGATCAATAGATAAGTTTAAAGCTAGACTTGTTGCAAAAGGCTTTAAACAAAAAGCTGATCTTGATTTCTTTGATACATTTTCTCCGGTAACAAGAATTACATTTATTAGATTGTTAATTGCTATTGCTGCAATTTTTTATTTGAAAATTCATCAAATGGATGTAAAAACTGCTTTTCTAAATGGAGACCTAGAGGAAGAGATTTATATGGATCAACCCGAAGGCTTTGTAGAGACTAGACAAGAAAGCAAGGTATGTAAACTAACTAAATCCCTACATGGCTTAAAACAAGCACCTAAGCAGTGGCATGAAAAGTTTGATTCCTGCATGATTGAGAATGGTTATAAATCAAATGAATGTGATAAATGTATTTATTCTAAATCATGGAATAATTTACATGTTATTATTAGCCTCTATGTGGATGATATGTTGATTTTTGGCTCAAATATGCATGTTATAAATGAGACAAAAAATATGCTTAAAAGCCATTTTGATATGAAAGATCTTGGTGAGGCTAATTTTATTTTGGGCATGAAAATTACAAAAGCATGTGATGGAATATATCTTGATCAATCACATTATGTTGAGAAAATATTGAGAAAATATAATTTTCATGATCGCAAAAGTGTAGCTACTCCTTTTGATTCTAGTGTTCATTTATTTCCTGTGAATAATGATGATGAGATTTTTAATCAAAATGGTTATGCTAGTATCATTGGTAGTTTGCGTTATGCTACTGATTGTACTAGACCTGACATTGCATATGCAGTAGGAGTGCTAAGCAGATTTACTAGCAAACCTAGTAAAGATCATTGGCTAGCTATTGAGCAAGTCATGATATATTTAATTGGTACCAAAAGCTATGGCTTATTTTATAAAAAGTACCCTGCTGTGATTGAAGGTTTTAGTGATGCCGATTGGAATACTTTGTCAGGTGATTCTCTCTCTACCACTAGTTATATTTTTACTTTAGGTAGTGGTGCTATTTGTTGGAAATCTAAAAAGCAAACAATAATTGCTAATTCAACAATGGAAGCTGAATTAATAGCATTAGCTTCAGCTAGTGAAGAGGCAAATTGGCTTAGAGATTTGTTATATGAAATTCCACTTTGGGAAAAGCCAATTCCACCTATATTAATTCATTGTGATAGCACTGCAGCAATTGGTGGAGTTAAAAACCGTTACTACAACGGTAAATCCAGACCTATAAGAAGAAAGTACAGTACCGTGCGATCTTATTTGAGTAGTGGCATCATAATTGTGGATTATATTAAATCTAATGATAATCTTGCAGATCCATTTACTAAGGCCTTGGCCAAAGATAGAGTCTAGAATACATCGAGGGAGATGGGACTAAAGTCCATAGAATCATGAGCCATGTATGAGGATACCCAACCTAAGGACCAGAGATCCTAAGAATTGGGTTCAATGGGAAAAACGAATCACACGATGGTCGTAAGAAATGTACTATTTATTTTTTTTAAATTATTTATTTTGTAAATAATTTTTTAATTGTTTATCCCTATGATGCAAGTGCATTTATCCTGTAATGTGGAGAGGTTGAGTAAAAAACTCTTAATGAAATTTGTAGCTCATATGAGTGGGGTGTCAGAATTATAGGAGCACCCTTGACAAAATTTCACCTATGTGAGTGTGGGGGTGGGGCCGCTCCCTATGAGATTTGGACTTAATCTCAAATACACTCATGAAATCTGAATCAGCACACGGCCCTAAAGTGCTAGCTATAAAAGCTCATGTCAACACCTGGGCTGTTATGTGTAAGCAGTGATGCTTAATTTCCCTAAAGCAGTCCTAGTTCAAGTTGGAGACCACTACGACTCTGGAGTTGAGATCGTTGTTTTACTAAGTGAAGGTTCAATGCAGAACACACCTTTATGATGCACAATGACCCGTCTTTGCCTGGTAATCTCTCTTTAACTAATTTTTTTTTAATATTAAAATGAGTGGGGGATTGTTGGAGCATTTTAATATTAAATAATTAAAATGAATAAATGTTATAACATAAATGTAAAGATGTGGGAGTGAATATGGAAGATGAGGAGTTAGTGAAAATATTTAATCCCACATTGAAAAGGAGAGAGACTATTTTATTCTTTTTAATTGTGGTGATTAATGGACTAATATGAATTGTCTTAGATATTGCGCTAGATACGTGCGCAAGGGGGAGGTGAAGAGTGGAGGTATCAAAAATGGAAATGAATTAGCCTCTTGGATCCTCCTACTTGACAGCCCATTCAGAGTAATTACCATATCCGTTGGTGAGTAAATGGCCCAAATACTCCATTTTTATTATGGACAATGAAGAGTCATTAACCCACTTAATGGACTATCCGTTTGGGCCTTTTCATTCTTCAGAAACTCCTTATATCACCATTAATTGTGTAATTCTAGCCCATCAGATTAATATCTAACAATTAATCTTGTAACACCCACTATATCAAAATAATGGACCTAATTAATTAGATTAATTTGGGTAATAATTTCGTGAGGCCTATTGAGCCTATAAATAGACTCATTCATACACAATCCAAGTTACTGCAATATGCAATATACACACAAAAAATAGAGAGGTTCTTGGCAAAGAAGGGTGTTCTTTCTGGTGGAGCTTTGGGTTTGAACACTTTGTGCAGAGGTTGTTCTAGCCATACGACACTTGTTGGGCTGTTGTAACCTGGGGGAAAAAAGTCAAAGACAGTTTGCACCGGTTACAAAGTTTAGCCAATCAAGAGCTTGAATCTCCTTAAAGAGAGCAAGTGTTGCGCCTCAGTCCAAATAGTGTTGTGTAATTTTTCTCATTGAATTAATAATATTCAGAAGTACTATTTAGTTTCTCATTGTGTTATTTCTATTATTATTGTGTTTGCACCAACAGTTATGACTCATTTTGTACTTGATACCCTCACTTTCTGCTAGATGCAGATAACGAAGCTTTTTCTGGTTTCAAGTTCCATGCATTCTGCCTTTTTGGTGTATTACGGCCTGTTGTAAGTTTGTTGTATTAATTAAATTCTCTTTTTCCCCTGCAGGTTAATAGAGATTTAATATCCAATGAGATGCAAAAGATGCAGCAACAGCTAATGAACTTACAGGCAGAACTTGGTGCTCGTGGGGGAGGAGCACCAGCAGATGAAGTGCAGGTACTTGTTTTATAAAGAATACAACTATTTTTTGATTTTAGTAGTTAGTGCATTATATGTTTATGAAGATAAACTGAATAGTCTTGGTGGCAAAATGTCTTTCTTTTTTTTTTGTTGGTGTGGTTATATAGGTTATTAGGTAACCATCAAAATACGTCATTTGGTTTGGTGTCTAGTCTTGTTGCTATTCAAGAATCAAGAAAAATATAATGTAGTTTGGAGATAAGTTACATAGTGAATAAAGCAAGATTCAAAATATTATATTTATATAAATATTTAAAAAAAAATTTGAACCAATATAACCAAGAATATAAGATGGAACATCAAATGGCGTGAAACATATGACTTGACAAGAAGCAAGTCCACATGCATGGCATGCAGAAGTGGTCAAGTGAGTTGATAAGGAAAGTCATAAAAAGACAGCCTCTTTGGCAACCCTGTCAGCATCATTAATATGGTGGGGGCTAAGTCCATCTAGTACACTTAGTAAAATCAATAATTCTACTAGAGTTTAAGGAAGCACGTGAAGTACGCAAATCATTATATGGTATCCAGATTTTTCCAGCTTCATGAGTTCACGGTCAAATAATTCAAAGCTTCGTTGTATTTTGCTTCTTGGCAGGGTTGTGATGGGTCGGTACTCTTGGATGACACCTCTCTAATGAATTGATATTTTGTAAATTTAATATGAAACATTTTATATTTGATTTTGACAGTAAATATATATATATATATATATATGTGCGTGTTTATTTGTAATAGAAAATTTTAATAGGATTTATAGTAATATTTATAATAAAAGTGATAATAATTTTCTAGATATTACATTTTGGTCCCCTTTGATAGCATCTGTTATTGTAAGTGCCTGCTGATTTTTTTTTTTTTTTTTTTTTTTTTGGCTTTCTAATGATGATGTATTTGTTCTATATATCATGGCTGTGTGGAGAGGACCACTTGGGCTGGTGGTCACTTACCCATATATTTTAGTTTGAAATTTTTTTAATATACCTGTGAAAGATCCGTCATATTATGCTGCATTGCACTTACAGATGATGACATAGAAAAAAATAGTGTGATGTGACCTAATCTTTGAAAGTGACTTATAATACTTAGGAAGAGACATTTAGCAAAACAAGAATGGTAATAATACTTAAGAAGAGACTTATTGGTGTGAATGATTGATGGCTGTTTTATGTTTAGATTATTCTGGGTGCATGGTTATGATGTGTTTGTATGTGATGTCACTAAAGTGGGGGGTAAGGTATATGTGTCTTGCCTCAATTCAGGTTTTATGGGTTCTGACATGTCTGGAAATCAATGTGGATTGTGCATTGAACCTAGGTGAACTTCTGGCTTGTCATTGAAAAGAGAAACCTTTGCATCCTACTTGGTAAAAATAATTAGGCAATTGATGTTTCATTGGTTGAAATATTTAAAATATGCTACTGTGTTCGTGCAAGATTTCCACTGAGAACTTGCTGAGATCGATAAAAGCATAGTTGGGTTGAACTTTATTCAACTATATGTCTCCTATCTTGTTATTCCATTCCATTGTGTTTGGGGCCAGATAATTTATTAAATCATATTCTTCCTTGCCTATGAGATAAGGTTTGTCACTCCTTGTCTCATCCTATCACTGTTGAGGTTGATTTCTGATAAGCATAGTTGAGTTCTCTCGTCATTGGGTGTTTATTTGTTACCTGACCATTTTTTCATTTGTCAACAATGGAAACTAAACAAGTCAAGCATTTTGAAAGAATGAAGCAGGGGTTTTATATTTCCATAGAAACTGCAAACTAGTCTTTCTCACAATTGCAAATCTTAATTTATATAGGAACTGCAAACTAGTCTTTCTCTCAGTTGGACCAACCAAAATATAGGAACTGTCTCAACCAAATACATTGGAACAACCTAATCAAGTTAGGCAAAAGGTGAACTTATCATTAGCTATTGTTTAATGGTTCAATGAACTTCTGTTCATCCATAGATTGCCACCTATTATTCAAAGCCTTTCAAATCAAATAATATAGAATATGCTTATGTCTCTATAGTAATCTCTCTTTTGAAGTGTTTCATTAATTCATTCTTAACAAAATTCAGTGTTGTACATTGTACACTTTTTTCCTGCTTGAAGAGGGTCTAGCTTTTTGATGTAGGTCCTACTTAGTCTGATATGGACTGCTCTTTTCAGGCATGGCTTTGGTGGGATGTGATGTAGTGGCAACAGACCAAGTTGAAGTTAGATCACTGTTATGAGAAATATTGAACGTAATACTTCAACAATCCTGGTTCTGGTGTGCTCTTCAATCTTGAAACAATTTTCATTGCCTTATGCATATTACAGATTCAGTATATGTCTTTTTCCCCCCTCCTTTTTACCCATTGCTCCATGGTAGTGCCAAATTCTATGTAAAACTGTCATATTGACTTTGACCATATTTTGTACTTGGAATGGATCAGTGATAGGAGTGATAACTCTAACTACTCTAGTTATAGAATTGTTTGGCAAATTAGGGTAATTATTTTTTTAGAAAGTTTTGAGTAGCAAATTAGGGTAATTGTTTATTCACTCCTTGTTTGGTTTCTTAGAAAATTGAGGTACATAGAAGAAAAGTGTTTCTATCGTATGTTGGTTTTTGGAAAATACTGAATTAAGGCTACCTCAAAACAAATTGGAGATAGATGGGTGAAGGCTTTTGCTTAATGACATATTCTGGTGGTAATGACATTTAGTACGCATGGTTGCTCAAAAGATTCATTGTATTTATAATTAATTGCAACTGAAATTATAATTAAGAATGCTTCATTTTCCTTCTCTTTGGCTTTTAATACCTACTCAATTTTATTTTTATTAGTGTTAGTAATTACTATTTAACATAACCCTACTATTAAGGTGGCATAGTCTTGCATAGTTAGCATACCTCATGACACTGAGCAATATTAGAAATGTAAGGACTATAATTTTCCTAAGAATCTGCTTTGAATATTTAGTAGAGATTTTTCCTTGATGTTAGGACTATATTGTGAGAATCTGCTTTGAATATTTAGTAGAGATTTTTCCTCGATGTTAGGACTATATTGTGCTTTATGTGATACAATTTTTCCTGATTAACACACTACAGATTTTTCCTTGATCTCTATTATATTGTATTGTGGTCAAGATCATATTAGCAGGTTGCTGTCTGTTTGGTCTCTTCATTTTAATGAATGAAGAATGTCTCTGAACTTATATTTTTTAGGGGTAAAATTCCTGTCTCCCTTAGAGTTAATGAAAACTAAAGATATGTCCTCCCCCTATTATATTGTATTGTTTTGTTTTGTTTGCTGGCAATTGGTTGGGAACTGTTTATGTTGAGCTTTAGTGCTTGCAGATAATTTGGGCAGGAATTACAGATTACGCAGGGAAAAAAAAAAAACCTATAGCCGCGTTTTTAAAAACGCGGCTATAGACAAACACAGCCCAAGGCCTATAGCCGCGTTTTAGAAAACGCAGCTCAAAGTGGGTCTATAGCCACGTTTTAGAAAACGCAGCTCACAGCTATAGTTCTGACCTTTAGCGGCGGTTAAAAAAACACGGCTATATCGTATAATTTATGTTCAAATTTCTTGTGTTTTAGATTTTATATAATTTATGTTTCTTATTAACTCCCTAGACAAAAATCCTAGAGCCACCCCTGGATAGGGTGAATTTTAATTTTAATTTCATATTTAAAAAGTATTATTAAATTATAAAATTAGATAATTATAGGTTTATATTGTTCACATTTGTTTAGTCTACCATATATAAGAGGGTCATTCAACTGTACCCCCCCCCCCCCAAAAAAAAGGGGGTATGGTACCACCTATATCTGAACCATTAACTTGGTGTTGTTATCATCTTAGCCGTTAATTTAATTTTAGTAGAAACTAGTTACTGGCAAAGCAAGTCAACGTATATAAACTAAAAAAAAAAAAATTCTGATGGTCTCTCACAGTTTTTGTTCTCCGATTTTTCTTCCTCTCTCGTGTTCTTCGCTTCCTCTTGCGTTCTCTGGTAAAGGTTTCTTTCTTTCTTTCTAAAAAAAAATTGAAGGTTTCTTTAAAGGATCATAATCGTATTGATATTGTTAAAGGTAAGTATCAAAACGATAAAACCCTATTTTCACTGCTATTGTTTTGTTTCCCTTTTTTCTTTATTAGTTTCTTGTGGGTATTGTGTATGGGGTGGGTGGGTGGGGAAGAGTACTCAATCTTCCTCTGGTGTGTTTGGATGGCATGGGATTTCGTTTAGGATTTGGATTTGGGTGGGTAACTTAAAAAGAGAAGAATTTGTATTTGACCCAAATCCATCTTGGAATTCAAGTTCCAAGTCTATTGATTTCAAATCCCTCACTAACTGTGGAATTTTGGAAATCCTCCCACAACGCTCGCGTCTTCACTGCCTCAAGCTGTGATAACAATGTTAAAGCTGCAACCACCATGGTATTTAGGTTTGTCTCTCTTAGCCTATCTAAGTTTGTTCTGGGTTTGTCTTTATTTCTGTTTTTGTTTGTATTTGAGTTGTGTGGGTTTCGTTTGGATTTTTCTATGTGGGTTTGTATCTACTGGTAAGCATGGGTTGGTTTAGTTTTGTTAAGAAATTGTTGGAGATATTTTTTTAGAGTGCCGAGTTGGTCTAATTGAAATGCAAAGAATTGTTTGATGAAATGCCTCTATGAGCTATGTATTTTAACGCATGATAACTTTTTGGTTGACAATGGTGATAACTTTTTAACTAGTTTAACATAAGATGTTTGCTTTGTGTATAGCTACATTGATTTCAAAGTTTGTCATGTTGGTAGATTTCTATCAATGCTTAGTCTGTGATGAAAGAAGACTGCCTAGTGCTAATTATGTAATTGATTCCTTTTGTTTCCATAGAACAGGCAGAACCTTTTTTTTTTTTCATGTCTAATAAGCATTTTGATGGCTTTGCTTAACCCTGGAATAGCTTTGAAATATATTTGTAATGTTGAGTAGATAACATCAATTCATCTCAATCCAACATTAAGGAATAGCTTGTGTCGATTGCAGTGTGTAAATAATATTAATTCATCTCAATCCAACATCCTCTTTTTCTCTTCTTAGTAGTTCTTTCATAGTTTTTCTCCCTTATATTAATCGCAATGCGTGGGATGCTTATGCCAAGGTATGGTCCCAAATTATGACACTTTTTTTTGCTTAAATTATGATGGGGTATTCTTTGTATTTGCAATTTTGGAAATGGTTGGTCTGTTTTTTGGGTTATGTTATACTACCTGGGTTAGTTTTATTTTCCTCTTGTTATACTGTTAAGGGAGTGCCATTGGCCATTGCATTGGGGTATTGAATTTTTCTGATTATATTTTTACATACTGTGGTAATATCCATAAATTTAAGATTCAGATTCTTTGTTTGCTGGGTTTCTCAATTTGTTTATTTTCTTTGATGTGTACTATTCTGATTGTAGGGGTTGTAAAGGCAGTCAAAAACATTGTAGCTGTAAAATTTAAAATACAAAATTTTGTTACTGATGTGTTAGTAAGTTTTTATGAAACTGAATTTCTGTGGATTCCTTGCCTGACTAACAATGTTGAAAATGCAAGTTCTGCAAAAAGTAGATCTTAAAATGTAAATACTTTAAGTGGTTACAATGTGCTGGCCTTTCAGTTTGAAAATTATAGGGTATGTTTAGAAGGCCTGACAACTATTTGCAAAGTGCAAACAAGTTCTGAAACTGTTAGAATTTTATGTTAAACTGTGGTCTTTTTTGAGAACAATATTTATTGAGATTTGCTATTATAAATTATTAGATTTCAATAGTTTTGGTTCAATTGTGCTAACTCACTGCTTGTCTTTTTTTTTTTTTTAATAGAAAATTTCAAAAGCTTGTGCTTATTAAAACAAAGTTATTGACAATTGGGAGGTCATTAAGATCTTGTTTGGACCTATTGTTCCTTTTACCTGTTGTTTTGGCCTTAACTTACACAGTACTATTGTTTTGTGTAAAAGATTAAATTCTAAATGCTGTATTTTAATATATTCACATCTTGCAGCTTCTTGTCAATTTTCTTGTAGTTGAATATTGCTAGTAGCTTTTGCTTTGATGTAATTGGCTTTGTAATTGGGCAGCCTTTTATTTCCATAAAATCCAATCATTTCTCAGGGGAAAAATAAAAAAACAGAATTTGTCGTTTTTCATTTCTGCATATGCATTTGGTTCATAGTCATGATGCAAGGATCCATTGTGAGCCTATCTTATTAATTTTTGAATGTATCAGTTTGAAGAAATATCACTTTCTAACGATATAATCTATGCCTTCAACAATTTGAGTCCTGTTAACTATACTTTTGGACTATATATTTTATGAGCCGATTTAATTATATAACAGTACAAATCATACTTTATATATATATATATATATATAAACAATAGTGCAAGAATTATTATACTTTGGGTTCTTTCTTAAGTCAATTAAGAGGAACTAAGTGTGGTTAAACTTAGTTTACTTGCTTAAGTTTGTGTTTTTATTTTTAATTTGTGCCCTTATTCCTATTGTCATGTTTATCAGATATACATACACCTCTACTATGTCATGGGTGCTGCCAATGACAAGCATGGGAATTATCATGGCTTCAGGTTATTAGAGTGCCATGAATATCTTAGCATCAACCATCAGAAGTGTGTTGTACTTGGAGATTTGAGAATTGTAACTCTTTTTTAGGGATTGAATACCTTACTTTGTATGTTTTGATTTCGTCAGATTGATGTGTAAATATGTAAATGTAGCAAAACATGTTGTACCTTTGGTTCTTTATTTAATTTCTAACACATGATTAGATTGATCAATATAATACAAATAATGTTTCTATTCAATGTAATACAAATATAATTTGTCCTCTCCATTGATAGTGATTACAATGGATGCAGTTTGCAGATAAATGTTAATTGATATACCTAGACTAATCTCATGGATGCTATGATGATATGCAAGTTCTGATCAGGTGTGTGAGTGACGACATGTTAATTTGCATCATTTGCATCTTTTAGAGGGATTGGTAGGGTTTAAGGGTATTTCGTGATTTAATAAATAAATAAAATCATTATAATGTGGAAAATTGTTAGACCTCGAAAGTGACGTGACAAAGTATTATAAGGTCAACTAATAATCAAACGTCTTTAGTTTTTTCAAATTACTAATCACTAACTCGTGTGATCCACTAAATGTGATGCATTCAATAGTTAGCGATTAAATATTTTCAATGTTATAGTTAGTTAAAAATGAATGAAATTCAATATTTAGTTCAAAAATGTTACTAAAATTAAAATGTAGAAAGTTTAAGAAAAGTAATAATTGGGAAAATTATTTTATTGATCTCAAATCCAAATCCAAATTTAGGTATCTAAACAACGGAATTTCAAATCCTTCATTGTACAAAAAGGCCCAATTAAGGAATTTAAAAATTAATGGATTTTGTAAGTTCTGTAGTCCTTTTGTATCGAATTTTACAATGAATTTGTAGAGGTGGGAACTTTAGTCCAAATAACCAAGCATAGATGGGAATTTTAACTAGTGAGATAAATTATACAACGTTGGTAATTTTAACAAGTTTGATCCTCGGGTAAGCTTCCGAGGACAAAGTTCACATTTCTTATCTGTGTACACTTTGGGCATTAAAGACAAGCTTGTTTCTACCAAATTTTCTAATCCACATTAATGAGGGAGGTTACAGCCAACAAGGAGTACTAATTTACCTTAAGTGTGTTGTCCAAAAAGTCTGCAAAAACTAAGGTTTTGTTTGATACTCAAATAGATGTTAAGGAGTATTAATTTCTCCAAAGCATGTGGTCTGAGGAGCCAGGCACAGCTAAGATTCTGTTTAATACTTAGTACAATGATTAAAAGATATCAATTTCCCTAAGGTATGTGGTCTGAGGATCCAGGCATGACCAAAGTTCTGTTTGATACTTAAATAGATGTCGAGGAGTATTAATTTCCCCAAAGCATGTGGCCCGAGGAGCCAAGCATAGCTAAGGTTCTGTTTAATACTTAGTACAATGATTAAAAGATATCAATTTCCCCAAGATATGTGGTCCGAGGATCCAAGCATGACCAAGGTTCTGTTTGATACTTAGATAGATGTCGAAGAGTATTAATTTCCCCAAAACATGTGGTCCGAGGAGCCAGGCACAGCTAAGGTTCTGTTTAATACTTAGTACAATGATTAAAAGATATCAATTTCCCCAAGGTATGTGGTCCGAGGATCCAGGAATGACCAAGGTTCTATTTGATACTTAGATAGATGTCGAGAAGTATTAATTTCCCCAAAGCATGTGGTCCGAGAAGCCAGGCACAGCTAAGGTTCTGTTTAATACTTAGTACAATGATTAAAAGATATCGATTTTCCTAAGGTATGTGGTCCGAGGATCCAAGCATGACCAAGGTTCTGTTTGATACTTAGATAGATGTCGAGGAGTATTAATTTTCCCCAAAGCATGTGGTCCGAGGAGCCAGGCACAACTAAGGTTTTGTTTAATACTTAGTACAATGATTAAAAGATATCAATTTCCCCAAGATATGTGGTCCGAGGATCCAGGCATGACCAAGGTTCTGTTTGATACTTAGATAGATGTCAAGGAGTATTAATTTCTCCAAAGCATGTGGTCCGAGGAGCCAGGCACAACTAAGGTTCTGTTTAATACTTAGTACAATGATTAAAAGATATCAATTTCCCCAAGGTATGTGGTCCGAGGATCCAAGAATGACCAAGGTTCTGTTTGATACTTAGATAGATGTCGAGGAGTATTAATTTCCCTAAAACATGTGGTCCGAAGAGCCAGGCATAGCTAAGGTTCTGTTTAATACTTAATACAATGATTAAAAGATATCGATTTTCCTAAGGTATGTGGTCCGAAGATCCAGGCATGACCAAGGTTCTGTTTGATACTTAGATAGATAGGAGAACACATGACTCACAATATAACAAACCCAAATAGGGTGAAGGAAACTTTCATTAATAATAATACCTTCTCAGGTTATTTACATTCCAGGGGCGTGGTACAACCTTTTCCTCTAGATCTTCAAGATAATAGGCACCTATTCCGGCCACGGATGTGAAACGATATGGCCCTTCCCAATTGGGTCCCAATTTTTCCCATGCTGGGTTCTTTGCAATTCCTAAAACCTTTCTTAAAATCAAGTCTCCAACTGTTAGTGGCCTTAGCTTTATGTTGGCATCATACCTCTGCTTGAGCTTTTGTTGATAGTAGGCCAATTGGACCGTGGCATTTTCTCTATGCTCTCCAATTAAGTCTAAGCTCTTTTCCAATAGCCTATCATTGCCGCTCGAACTAAAAGAACTTGTTCTCAATATGGGGAATCCAGTTTCCAAAGGAATAACAGCCTCGTCCTGTCCATTCCCTTGTGGATAGGCCGGAGTGGAATACATGTTCTTTATTCCCAAATCGCAGCAGTATCTCCTAAAGGCTTTCCTATCAAATTGGAGTCCATTGTCCGAGATGAGGGTATGAGGGATTCCAAACCGTGTGACAATATTTTTCCAGACAAATCTTTCGACATCCACGTCCCTGATATTTGCCAGTGGTTCAGCTTCGACCCACTTGGTGAAATAGTCTGTACCGACCAACAAATACCTCTTATTCCCTGCCACCTTAGGGAAAGGACCCACAATATCCAACCCCCATTGAGCAAATGGCCAAGGGCTGGATAGAGGATTGAGGACTCCTCCTGGTTGATGAATGTTTGGTGCAAATCTTTGGCATTGGTCGCATTTCTTCACATAATCTTGTGCTTTTTTTTGCATATTTGGCCACCAATAGCCTTGTATAAGGGCCATGTGAGACAAAAATCTATCTCCAATGTGGCTTCCACAAATTCCTTCATGTAATTCTTCCAAGAGTAGCTCAACTGCTTTAAGGTGTACACATAGCAAATAGGGGCCGGAAAAGGACCTCTTATTCAACTTTTGGTCCTCGGACAGCCAAAATCAAGGAGCCTTTCTTCGTACCTTGTCAGGCTCGGACTTATTCTCGGGTAAGACATCTTCCTTAAGGAATAGTACAATAGAGTCCATCTAGCTAAGGCCCACTCTTATTTGATGAACATGAACCACATTTCCTCTTAACTCAGTGGGTTTACTTAAGTCCTCTACAAGGATCACCCGAGGTAAACTTTGTGCCGAGGAGGTTGTCAGTGTGGCAAGAAAGTCCGCATGGGTATTTCTACTTCTAGGAACTTGTGATAAATTAAAAGACTTAAACCCAAATTGTAAATATCTAACCTGGCTCAAGTATTCCTGCATTCTGGGATCTCTGGCTTCCAACTTTCCTTGGACTTGGCCCACCACCAGTCTTGAATCAGAGAATACTTCCACATCTTTTCCACCCATTTTTTGAACCATGATCATCCCTACCAGCAGAGCTTCATATTCAGCTTCAATGTTTGTGGCCGAGAAGCCTAATCTCAAGGATTTCTCAATTGTGATCCTTTTCGGGGATATCAACACTAGCCCCACTCCAGATCCTCTATGATTCACTGCCCCATCAACGTAGATCTTCCAGGACAGAGGTTCCTGTAGGGAGATTACACCAACTGATTTTTCATCCATGTTTTGTTCCTCTATTTTCTCTTCCAATAGGGTTTCAGCAAACTCGGCTACCAGGTCGGCGAGGATCTGACCCTTGACAGAGATACGAGGCATGTATTTGATATCAAATGCCCCTAAGATCATACCCCACTTTGCAAATCTCCCTGTATAGTCAGCACTCTGAAGTAGAGATTTGAGTGGGAACTGGGTTAAAACAACAACCGTGTATGATTGGAAATAGTGAGGGAGATTACGTGTAGCATGCACCACTACCAGAATGGCCTTCTCAAGTGGTAAGTAGCGAATCTCGGCCTCATGTAGTGATTTGCTCACGTAATAAACTGGCCTCTGCACACTGCTATCAACCCGTATCAGCACCAAGCTTATTGCATGGGGAGCCACAGCAATATAGGCAAACAAAACCTTATCCATCTCAGGTCTGGACATAATGGGTGGCCGAGATAAATATTCCTTCAACTGCTGGAATGCCAAAACACACTCCTTGGTCCACTCAAATCCTTTCCACTTGTTTAACAATTGAAAGAAAGGCCTACACCTGTCTGCCGACTGAGAGATGAATCGGTTTAGAGCAGCGGTCATCCCTGTTAGCCTCTGAACCTCTTTAGGATTCCGAGGTGGTTGCAAATTGTTGATTGCTTTGATCTGGTCAAGGTTGACTTCAATTCCGCGGTGTGTAACCATATACCCCAAGAACTTTCTTGATCCAACACCAAAGGAGCACTTAGAAGCATTAAGGTGCAGCTTGTGTTTCCTTAAGATCTCGAAGATATTCCTGAGGTCATTAATGTGCTGGGCTCTGCCTTACTTTTCACCACCATATCGTCTATATAAATCTCAATGTTTTTCCCCAACTATGGCTCAAACATTCTGGTCATCATCCTCTGGTAGGTAGCTCCTGCATTCTTCAAACCAAAGGGCATCACCTTGTAATGATATTTTCCAATAGGAGTGACAAAAGCTGTCATCTCTTGATCGTCCAAAGCTAAAGGTATCTAATGGTACCCTTGAAAGGCATCCAAAAAACTCATCCGAGGATGGCCCACGGTTACGTCCACCAACTGATCAATTTGAGGCATAGGGCAGGGATCCTTTGGGCAGGCTTTGTTCAAGTCTGTAAAATCTACACATACACACCACTTCCCAGTCTTCTTCTTTACCACCACTGTATTAGTCAGTCATTCAGGGTAGAATACCTCTTTAATAGCCCCACCCTGCTTAAGCTTCATCACCTCGTCCTTAACAACATCAAAATGATCCTTGGATAAACGCCGAGGTGGTTGCTTCTTGGGGGTGACAAAAAGATTGACATTCAGATGATGGCAGATGAAACTCAGATCCACCCCCAAAGCCTCGTAGGCATTCCAAGCGAATACATCAACATTCCTTTTAAGAAATTCTATGAGCTCTCCCTTCTCCCAAAGCAGTAACTGAGCCCCAACCTAAAAAAACTTCTTCGGGTTGTCACCTACAGCAAATTTCTCTAAATCCTCGCATTTTGCCTCCTCGATCGGCCCATCTATAGGTAACACTAAAGACTTTGACTGCTATAGACCTCCCTCGGTAGAGGCCGAGGATTCGGATACAAGCTGATATAAAATTGCAGACACGAGGCACTGCCTAGCCACGGACTGACTTCCTACCAGCTCCTCAATCCAGTTCCCTGATGGATACTTCACTTTTTGATGCAAAGTTGAAGAAACAGCCCTTAGGGCATGAAGCCAGGGCCTGGCCACTATGGCTGTGTAGGGGGAGTATGCGTCTACTACAATGAAGTCCACTTCAACCACCTCTAAGCCTACCTGTACGGGCAATCTAATCTGGCCCTTTGGGATGACAACTTTCCCATCAAAACTCACTAAAGGTGAATCATATGCTGTCAGATCTTCAGGCTTCAAGTTCAGCCCTCTGTACAAGTCATGGTACATGATCTCTGCACCACTGCCTTAATCTACCATTACCCTCTTCTATTCTGAGGGTTATCACTAAAGCATCATCATGTGGCTGGATGGTTCCAATCTTGTCATCATCCGAAAAACTCAGCGCCGGTCGGATCTCCACTTTAGCCCTCTTCAGCTCAGAATTAGAGTCCTCGGCAGGAAGCCGAGCTACAGACATTACCCTGGAGGGCTGAGAACCGGTTCCCCCTGATGCAACGAAGATGACATTGATTGTGCTTATCGGGGGCCTTGAAGAAGCATTCCCCTGAGCCCCTGACCTTAATGGTCTCCTTCTCTATTGGGCCGATATAAATATTGCTGCAGCCTTCCCTCTCTGACCAGCTGCTCCAGATGGTTCCATAGAGTTCTGCAGTCCTCGGTAGTATGCCCCCGCTCCTGATGGTACTGACAATGAAGACTCTGGTTGCGCCTCAAAGGATCTCCACTCATCTTGTTCGGCCATTTGAAGTATGGCTCGTTCTTGATCTTCTCCAAAACTTAATGCACTGGTTCTCGGAACACGGTGTTAACCACTTGAGGAACTACAGGCCCAGATTGCCCAGAAAAATCCCTCCTAGGTCTGTTATTGTTATAACGGTCAGACCTGAAATCCCTCCTCTCCTGGGGGATAACCTTACCCTTTCCCTTGCCTTGCTGTTGGTCCTCCTCAACCCTCTTTTACTTATCAATCCGGTCCATAAGCTGACGTACACTGGTAACCAGCTTCCTAGTCAAAGACTTCCCTAAGCCGTGCTCAATGGGTAGGCCGACCTTGAAAGTCCTGATGGCCACATCATCAAAGTCACCATCTATCTCGTTGAACATCTCCCAGTATCTGTCCGAATAGGTTTTCAGGGTCTCTCCTTCTCTCATGGAAATGGATAACAAGGAATCTAAAGGCCGAGGAATCCTGCTGTACGTGATGAAGCGGGATCCAAATGCCTGAGTGAGTTCCTTAAAGGAATCAATAGAACCTGCTCCCAAACCATCGAACCACCTCATTGCCACTGGCCCAAACTGGATGGGAATACCTTGCGCATCAAGGCCTCATTCTTAGAGTGCACAGTCATTCTCTGATTGAGATGGCTAACATGCTCCACAGGGTCTGTTCGACCATTGTATATGGTGAACGTAGGCTGAGTGAACCGCCGAAGAAGTCTCCCTCCCTCAATCTCGTGCGTGAAAGGTGATCTAGAAATTTGGTTGAGTGCTCTACTCATAGCATCATTTCCCAGGCCTCTTGAAGGTGGATTTTTGTTTTTGCGCTCATGATGGTAGTCTTCATCATATGAAAAAGACTCAATAGGAGAAGTCCTTGATCTGCGCCTATAGCTAACATCCCCTTCCCTGTCTGAAGAGAAGTCAGAAATGGAAGGAGCTCGCCCTCTTCGTTCGTGGCGCAAGCTTCTCTTCAAATGGTCAATCTCCAACTGCATGGCTTTAGTATTTTTCTCATGAGAGAGATGACTACCACCCCTAGAGTGACTCCTATTAGTATGGGTTGTTGGAAAATCTGGTTTTGCATCTCATACAAAACACACAGCGGAAGCAACAATCACGGATTTACTTCATTAATGAGAGATAACATGTAACCTTGAATTCTAGAACAAAGAATAGAAAGCGTACCTTGATGCTGTGAAAATCAAAACCAAGACTTGAGAATACCTCTAATCTTCATCTCAATTTCACATGGTGCCCAAGAAGTGTGGTCTCTCAATCAGTCATTTTGTACATTGATTCTCAAAGAAAAATCCTTCTTCTTCTCCTTGTGGAGAAAAACTGATTTTTTTTTTTTCATCATACGTACATTACTACCTTAGTAGTTTCTTATTTAATAACTCTTATTAAATAAAAACTGATTATCTAATTGGGTTAGCCTTTTGGGCCTACCCAATTGGGCTTTAGTTTGTGGTTTGAGATGGGACCAAAGGGAACAAATAAGACTCTACCTCCAATGGGCCTTGGGCTTTTCTGTCAACTCTTGACAAGTCCAAAGTTACCATTAATTATATTCAATACCACTATAAGAATATAATTGCACTCTAGGCCTTATTAATAAATTATATCCCAAGACTTTATTATACATACAACCCCTTCATTAAAATATTCGTAGTAATACAAAGTCATGGATGTTGACTGCCACTTTGAAGATTACTACATCTTAATCCTTGAGTACCCGGTTTAATCATTTATGTTATTCATCATATATTTATGAAATCCAATTCCATAAATATATACTTTAGTAACTCCTTACTAAAGTGGTTGGGCTCAACACTCTGAATAACCAAACCCATTAAACTTATCTTAAGGGAATATTTTATATCTCCATTAAGAGATTATGAATTTCATCTTGAGAATATATGTTCTATCAACACTAAATGTGACTACCTAACATACTGATGTTTTGACCATAACTTATAGATCTCACTCTTGATATATCAAAGCAACCTACACCTCATGATTAGGTCCATTATTCTCTCAGGATTTAGAGTTGATGTAAATAGAAGTCGTGAGATTTATTATTCATTTGACAGTCGTTAGGAGAATAATAAATCTCACAACGGTCCAGTTCAATATATCTTAACTCTTAAAACATATCAACTAGAAGTCTTCACTTCCATGATCAAGACAAATCATCTTAGTTGATATGTTATAGTCTTCGCAGATGAAATGCCCAATTTCATCACCGACTACAAACTAAAATTCTGAGTTTACAAAGAACTTGTGATTTATATCTTCTGTGACTAAATCACATAAATCACATACTATGCATCTCATGGACTAAGATAATGTCCCATTAGTTCATAAATAGTCTCATATAATTAAATAATTTAATTATTTATGACATGCTAATAAATTGAATTTTTTGGGCATAAACCCAACATGGGTAGTATGCACACTCCCCTCCCGGTCTCTCCTTTGCTCAAGTTCACGGAAGTGATTTTAACGTTGAGACCCCATGGATTCTGCCGAGTTTGAACCTGAACCTACCATCGTTGAACGTTAAATTCACTATGACACCAGTAATTCCCACAGACGACGCCAATTGTAAGGACCAGATTTGAGTCCCTAGCCCAACAGATAAATGGACTTAGGCCCAACAAGCCCAAAACAATGAATTTGTATAGAATGGGTTGGAAAACTGGGTTCTAATAAATCAGACAAACATAACAGTAGATTTAGATCACAAGAAGATGTAAATAGACAGGGTTATAATGAAGAAAATTGTCCTCGGCAAGGTCTGAGGAGAACCGTTCTTCTATATTGTTCTTAAATTTGATTACAAGTTTGGTTCTCGGTTGCTACAGTGTTTCTCCCTTAATTCTCTTATCTCCAGTCTCATTGCCCTCTTCTTCTTTTATATTATCTCCCTTTTTCGTCTCCACCTTCCACGTGCATGCCAGACGGTTGGTGTTGATACTTGTCCCATCAGCACTTCCCATAAGTCCTCATGTAGTAGTTGTAAGGCTGAAATCCACTGTTCAGGCATCACCTCCACATTAATGCGGCCAGAGAGTTAGCTGCAGTGCATTTAATGCGGAGGCAGCAGCTTTCTCCTAAGATATTTTTAGGACTTCTCCCTGTCTAATGTCACTGCAATATATATCCGCACCAATAGAACTTCCTGGAACGTTACTCGAGACAACAGACAACCTCTTCGGACCTCAGCATTGGTTAGCCGAGGATGCGCTTATCCTCGGCCCACTCCCTTGAGCCGTTATGACCAAGACTAATCTCTCTACTTACTAACATAGTCTCTTCTGACAAAGATATCTCTTCCTCAGACAACCCCTCGTCCTCGGATTAGGCCACAAGCCCAATATACAAACAGATAAACTCCTGGGCCCAATATCCCTACAATAGCATTTAATGATATTTTTTTCAACCATTAGATCTTTTATAAATCTATGATATATATATATATATATATATATATATATATATATATATAAGGTGTAACTTGAACCATTAGATCTTTAAGTAATGTCACACCACTTAATATTTTTTAATTGGATGTGAATTTTGACAAATCAACCGTTAGATTACATTATCTTCATATATTCTCCATGCTTACAAAATTTAAAGATAAATAAAGATCAATAGTCATTTCATCAATCAATTATTTAAATTCAAGTTTTTGTAGTTTAAAATAATGCATAAAATATGAGTTTATAGAACATATAATTCAATGGTTGGATTTTCAAAATATAAATTCAATAACAAGTTATTGGGTGGTGTAACATTATTTAAAGTTACACCAGGTGTAACTTGAACCCAACTCATATATATATATAATACATCATTAAAAGACAATAATATCTGGTTTTGACAAATTTGTAAAAAGCACGATTGTTTGAGCTGAATTTTTACAATTAATCATTCTAGCATGCTTGTCATCTGAGTACATAGATGTATTTGTTAATATATTTCACTAGAAAACTAGGGGAGCTGTGTGGGTTGTTATTGAAATTTTTTTAAAGCGTTTTAGTAACTAAATTATGTTTTGAAGTTGTTATACATGTTTGGTAACTATTCTGAAAAAGTGTTTTTACTTTTTAGAAGTGAGAAAAATGACAAAAGAATATTGTAGAAGTGCTTACAGTTTAGAATTATTTGGCATCAGAGATGATAATAATGGCTATTTTTATTTTATAAATGTATAATCTTCATACTTGAATCAAAAATAACTCAATCAATGATGAATATTTATTTATTTATTAATAATATTTTTTTTGCTTCAAACGTGTATCGGTGTCCTAAAATATTCTTCATGATAATTGATGTCTTCCAATATATTTTCAAGATTATTGATGGATTATAATATTTTTCATAATAATTAGTGCCTTCAAATCAATATTGATCTTAATAATTGGTGCCTTTAAATACTGTTTAGTGCCTTCAAATCAATATTGATCTTAATAATTGGTACCTTAAAATACTGTTCATACGAAACATTCAAAATATAGCAACAAAACATGTGTAAATACTAAATAGACCCCAACCTCTTTACGTATAAAAAGGTTGAAAATAGTGGCATCATTTAACGTACGAGTCATAAGAAGGGTAGCAAATTAGCAATATGATCACATTTGACATTCATCAAATTTTCAATGGATATCTTTAATTGTTAGGTGTTCGCCACTTCTTCTACTTCCTCAAATTCTAATTAGATCCCACAATCTAAACAGTTTCAATACAAAAGTCAAAGAATAGGGGGAAAATTATTATCTGATTATGACTACTATCTCATATATAGGTTTATCTGATTGGATTATTGGAGTCCAACCTTATCTAGTGCTCTTATTCATTAGATAAGATATGAAAATATTATGTATTAAAATGAATACATGTCGGTCTTGTATATCATCCAGTACAGAAGAGCACTGAATGAAAGCATTGCCCTTACTAAGAGATGTTTCCTTGTTTAAACGACTTTCTTAAATTTTATTAATTAGCAAAGTTTGATGGGAACAACCTGCATTCTCTTGTTGATTCAAGCTATGACATAATATATATCAATGGTACTCGATCTTTCTAGATATTGTTGTAACATATTCACTTCTTCCATGTGACATACCATGACAAATATCATGATAAGTGAGTATGACCTAACTAATAATAGTCTTTGGATGGAATGGTACTTTAACCCCATAATACTTGGTGGTGGCTGAAATAACAAGATTCTCAAAAAAAAAAAAAAAAAAAAAAAACTCTGGTTGAATACGTTTCAAAAATAAAATTTAAACCAAATTCAATTGAATATGAAAATAAATTTGCCCTGGAAAAGAGGGAAAAAAATACAAAAACAATTAACACCTTGTTCAATAATTTTTGGTAGGTAGTACTAGTACACATGCGCCTCATTCAATTTTCAGGCACACAATTTTGGATATCACACAAGTTTTGGTTGGACAAATAAACGTGTACGTCTTTTAGTTGGAGCATATATTATCTTGCACACAGCACATGCAGATTGCAATGGATAAAGACTATTCTTTGGGTTTTGGGGTATATACGAAGGATTTGCTATCTACCTCCTTCAGAAAGCTACGCATAATTATATATGGTGCCAATAGTCATAAAAAAATGAATGGTTTACAGTTTCCTCTCCATGAGATCAGCCAAAATAAAGGTGTGGGAACGGTACCACCACGTGGATTTCTTGAGATAATGAAATTTTTAACCCATTCTGACCTTTTTCCCTCAGCCAATGAATATATATATATATATATATATATATATATATATATTTATATAAATTAGTAGTGTTATTTAGGGATATTTTAAATTTTATTACATAAACGATACAATTTATGTGTTAAAATTTAATCTTCTAATAAAGTAGAGCTAGCAATGTCATTGAATTACATGACTTTATTATATGTGACAATAAAAATGATTAATGTTGCATCAACAAAATAATAATTAATTTTTTTGTGTTGTGTTTAAAAGTTGACACAGTTTGTAAAATTTATATAGTAAAATTTGTACCATTTCTAGCATTTCTTCACAAAAAATAAATATTTAGTGTTTTTTCTTTTAATTTATTTATTATGTTGTTGTTAATGTACTAATTATGCTTATTCATCAACACGTAAGTTTGTAAACTTTGTGTTTAGCCACTGTAAGTTTGTAAAATTTTATAGTAAAGTATATGATGGTTTTAGCATTTATCTTTTTATAATATTATGATGTGACACCAAATATATTTATTGCCACTTTGGTTTTATAGTTTTTTACAACAAAGTTTATATAATTTTAGCATTTTCCTTATTTTATTATCTTCTTTCCAATTTACCTTCCATATCAATCAAGCATTTCTTGAAGAAGTTCTTGTTTAATCTAAAGATTGATCTCCTCATTGTTTAAAATTATTTAAAAATTATTCTTACTAGTTATTACCAGTGGTCCATTTGTGTTCATGAATAGATAGTACCGCACAATAAATTTGAGAAAATTATTTAAAATGTTGAAATTCCAACCCAAAAAAAAAAAAATTTATATATATATATATATACATATATATATTCTGGATAGACTATGGAGAATGTGTACTATTATTATACTCGGCATATATTTGTGTAAAATCATTATATTCTAATGGAAACATTGAGAAACTTTCATGTATAACAAAAAGGAACGGTGCAACCGTGCAAGAAGCCAAGAACCAATACGTACATTCACATGTCACATTGTTTTTGGTAAGCTACATGCTAGCCACAATGTTCAAACATGTCCAAAATGGTTTGTGTTTTGTACAGACAAACAAATAATAATTCCAGCCAACTTATGAATACATGTTCCTGCATCGTTTCCAAAAGTTTGATAAGGAGGAAGTTCTGGACCGTGTCTTTACCTTAGACATTTACACAAGTTGTGAATATACAAATAGAATTAGGTGAACATAATAATATTGGGTTTTTAAAAGAGCTAAAACCATCATTATATGGTGGACCTTTCTCTTCCAAATTGCTTCAACATTTTCTGGGAAAGAGGACTAAGTTCAGTTTATTCTTTAATCTAAGTGGTTTTGCTTACTTGGGCAGATGGCGGCCCCTTCTGAACCTTCTATTATTATTTTAATGGAGATATGATTCAATGTATTACTAATTATAAAATTCAAACTCTCAAACGAAATGAAAGCCAAAAAGGATAAAAGAATATAACAGAAAGATTCTTGTAATTTGAAGATTGAAAACCGAAAACGTGTTTTTTTTTTCTTGGAAAAAAAAATGTTTTATTATTGATGTCTTAACTCTTAACCAGGAAGAAATTGTTTATTTAGCGAACCAGCTAAGGTTAAGTCTAAGTTTTGAGTCGACTATTAAACGAACTAAGATAAAACACTAATATTACTATTTTTGTGTATGTTCTAATAAGTATTACTGTTTACTCAAAAAAAAAAGATAAAAATAATGCGATCATAAATAAAATTGAAAATATGAGACTCGATTGATATATGTATACAGAGAGAGAGAAAGAGAGAGAGATGAGTTCAAGTTACATCTGGTGTGACTCTACAAAGGTTACACCTTTTTTAAGCCATAAATTTCCAAAAGATCTAATGGTCAAAAAGAAAATACAATTTTTTCATATTATCGTTAAATACTTACCTAATTAATAACATCCTTATTAACTCTCTCCTTATTAATTACTTCTTGTCTCTCTTTTTCCCTCTCTTTATTTCATGGTAATTCATTTTTCCTCTGTCACTTTTCTTATTCAAAGGTTGTTTTCAAATTTTCTAATACTTTTTTGATTCAAAGGTTGTTTTCAAATTTTCTCTTCCTTTTTTTTTCTTCTTTGGGTTTCAAGAGTTATGGGCGTCAAATATTACCTAGCGGAAAAAAGAAAGAAAGAAGCTCCGGATGAAACTACATAGAGATAAATATATAAATATATATATATAATAAAATAAAAAAGTAGGTTGGGGGAGATAATAGATCCAATCTGAAAGTGGCGCAAGAGAATAGAGAGGAGGAACAAAGACTTAGAAAGAAAAAGGAAAACTAAGAAAGGTATGGCAAACATATACAAGGAAAGAGAGAGTAATAGTGGTAGTCTTTCTTCTTTTCTTTTCTTTTTTTCTTTTTTTTTTGAGTAAACAGTAATATTTATTAGAACACACACGAAAATAATAATAGTGTTTTAAACCGGGTTTATAATACATTATATAACTAGAGTACAATAGTAGTAGTCTAGTAGAAGAAGATGTAGGGTAAAAGAGTATTGCAAATACATTTGTAAAGTCATTCGGCCCAAAAAAGAATATATATGTAACAAAAAAAAAACAATGAGTAAGGAGAGAGAAACAAAATTGCTATTAATTAAGTGAATAATGTGTAAATCAATTAGCATTTAATGCTATTTTTTTAACCATCAGATCAATTAGAAATCTATGACTTAATATTAGATTTTATAAGTTTGTAAATAAGTTTATAAGATATTAAGTTATTATTTGTATTTATCAATAGTATAAATAGCTCACTTTAGAATAAAAATAATATATAATTTTTTAGATTAATTTACATAAATTTGTGAAGGATTGAGAAATTTTAGTCATGATGTTTACTTTATATTGGGAAATTATGAGTTAATCAAGTAGCTTGTGTATAAGCTAAAAGTCTTATAATTCAACCGGTTGGCATTTCAAGATATTTCGAACAAAGATATTTACGGTTCAAATTTTCTCACTCTTGAAAAAAAGTAGCCTTACAGAAAATCGAATTTGTTCGAAAAAAAATAAACAAAACTTAAAAATATAATTTAATTTAGTGATGACCTCAATATTCTGAATAAAACTAAATGAATAAATCTTAAGTTTTTAATACTTGACTCCGTTACAGTCTAAATGTTTTATTACAATTTTTTCACTTTCCCATAAAATATTTTTAAAAATAAATAATTAATGTGTCCCCTAATTATGGTAATCTATTTTTAAAGATTTCCTTAAGTATTACTAGTACTGTTTATACTAAAATTGGTAGTATTTTGAATGCGAAAGAAATCATTAGAATCTATGATGGTAAAAGGGACATCCTGAAAATATGTGGTTCCCACTGAATTTATGGAATAGCCACCAGCGTAGAAGAAAAAGAAGGAAATGTCTGCTTGCGTGGCGTCATCAGAAATCATTGGACACACGTGTATGGTTCCCCAAAATGCAGTTGAAGCTTGTCAGTCACAAACTTCAGCAACAGTCACCGAGGAAGGTTGAACCTGCTGTACTTATATATAATAATCCTCTCTTTTCTTTGTGTCTTTTCCCTATTTGTTTGTCCCTCGAAGAATGTTTGTTATGAGTGGCTGTTGAAGAACGAAACTTCATAGGGCCCTCCAATACCAATCAAATTAAATATAGACAAAAATTGGAAGTTAGAGGTATATGTTTCACTTACCAAAAAAGTAAAAAAACAAAAAAAAAGAAAAAGAAGAAGATTTTATTAATGAAAAAGAAAATAGAAGAGAGAGAGAGAGGAAAAGAGAAATACAATTTGCTAATTTCATAATGGGTTGTAGTTTAGGTAAGCAGATTATGTGATTGTTAGGTGAGCAACCTTGCCATCTAATACAAATTGGAAGTATTTGGAAATATTTATTATAAAATGTAATGATTGGTTGATTACTAGTGAAGGCTAATTTGCTTCTTGTTACAAATGAAATGACACCTCAATGTCCTAATTAGTGGGTCGAGTCTCCTAAAATTTTATGATTTTTAGCATCAAATTATTTTTGGCAATTTGGCATATATGTTAATGTTTAGACATTAAACTTATTATTATATTAGAATTTCAAAAAGTAATCATTTGATTGCCTTAAAAGTAATCTTTTTTTCCCCTTTCTAATTATTTCCAAACTAAATGATTCGAATCTAGAATATTCCTTTCATGTCTTCTACAATTACATATTTTTGCTATATAATGTCAACCCATTAAATGAAACAAAAAATAATTGAAGTGCTTAAACAAAATGACATTTTCTTCTAATTATATGGTCTAAAGTATTAGGAATCTTTAAGGTAAAATAGCAAAGATTTTATTCAAGTAAAGCATTGATACATCATGAGTCAAAATATGTTCAAAGTTAAAAGAACTAGAGAGAGAGGATTTAACCCAAAATATCACGTCTTAAAATTAAGATCTTCTAGTCTATGATTAAGGTAACTTCGCTGTGGAATTTCTATAATCATATCTACCCATTTGAAAAAAGTGAATTTTATTTTGTTACACATTATTAAAATTTTAAATATATATCATAACAAAGTAAAAACGATAACTTTTACTCAAATAATAGCGACTTAATAAAATCTAATATATACCTTTCTTTTACATGAAAATTGTAATGTTATAACTTAAAAACAACAACAATTCTTATATTTTTTTTCCAAAAGTTTTTATAATCAATTGAACTATAATTTTTAAAAATAAGGGGGGAAAATCAAATATATGTGCCAAAAAAAAAAAAAAAACCAAATATAAGGTATACAAAGCCAAACTATGAAACAACGTAGCGTAAATACTAAATAGGTAGAGGTGATATATTTGCATACATAAACTTAGGAATAACGTAAACAAATCAAATATGAATTATATTATCGTGAGACTTTTGTCAGACTATAAAATGAAGCACCTCAATTATTCTTTCTACAATTCCAACAATACTGTCTGTGTTTATGTCCAAAGACTTCAAACTCCAAAACTCTCTCTCTCTCTCTCTCTCCGAGTCTCTCTCGCTCACACAAACAAGCACAGCGCATTTTCATTCTGTAGTCTGTACAAAGCCTCTCGATATCTTTCATTGTGGCTCACTCATTTCTGCAGGTAATGAGATCTGAAAGTTTTGTTTTTTTGTTTTGCTTTTTTTTTTTTTTTTTTTTTTTTTTTTATTCACTTCGTTTTGTTTTTGTTAACTGGTTACAATGGCGAAGTGGGTTTTGTTTGGTTTGGTTTTGTGGGTTTGATTAGATTGAGTTTTGGCTGTGGTTTTGGTTTTTTTTTAATGCTAAATTTTTCGCTGAAGATTGAACCTAGTAGAAAGTAAATTTTAGAGATTTGGATTCAAGTTCTTGGATTTGATGGTAGTGAAGTCTGATTTGCAAAGCTGAATGATATAATATTTTGTTTTGGAGTTGAATAACGATTAAAAAAAACTAAAAAATAAAAAATTGTTTTATTGACTCTGTATGTTTCAATGGAAAAACTTAAGGTTCCTGAAGTTTTTCCCCCCGTTTAGTATAGTTTGGTTGCTGTGAGAACTGTGGAGCCAATTGTGTTTTTTGTTCTTTAACATAAACCACAGAACATGATTTTGATTCAGTATTTCTCTGTTTATGGGGTATGAGGGTATGTATCTTATTGATTAGATCTTCAACTTTCTCAATTTTTGTTTTTCTTGTCATAAAACTGATTGATTAGTTGCGTGTATTACATGTTTGGTTCTTTATGAACTCTTGTTTCCCTTTTAATAAATTATCGTCCAACTTTAATCTATTGGTTATAAGATTTCTCTGGTAATGAGGCTTTTAATCATCCATTTATTCATTCATTGTGTTTGTTGTCTTGCTAGTAAATCTTATTGCTACAATAGTGTCTCAATATCATTGTAGAGTGTGAAATGTAGGACTTCTTTAATCTTGAATGGCTTTGCAATTCTATAGAGAGTATGTGCTGCACATCAAGAATTCCTGGTTTCTTTGAAAATATTAACCCAAAAAAAAGGAGAAGAAAATATCTGGTGATTTATGGAAAATTTTGATATATGTACCATTCAATTTTTATTTTTACCATTTAAATTTATGGTCATTTGTGGATTCTTAGTCTGTATGATTGATTCTTATTGATTATATAGTAACTTTTTTTCTTTTTCTTTTTCAGGTGAAGATATCATATATTTGCTGTTGAACTGAATCTATTAATAATTGCTGTTCTACTTCTCCACTGTTCTACCAGAGGTTGGGCACGTAATCTTCTTCATTTCTTCAGGATTCTTAGGTTGTCACAAAAACTAGGGAATGCTGAAAGATGTGCTTGAAAGATAAGAATTCTCTCTCTGAGGATTATGAGGTTATCACTCCATTTGGGCTGCACTCATTTATCTTTGATGAGATCGGGTGTTTAAGTTACTGCTCATTACAACTCTGTGCTCAAACTCCCTGTGCAGCTAGAAATTTAAGAGAGTATTTCATTTCAGAACATGATGTCTGTGAAGATGGTTGAGCTTTTACTTTGTTGAAATAAGTTTTTATCTTATAAATACCTGTATCAAAGATATTGTGCCAGTGGGCGAAGTAAGTTTTATTGCACTCAATCGGTACTTGGCATGGAGGACAAAGTGACTGTATTGATGCAACGGTATGAATTAGGGAGACAATTGGGCCAAGGTACCTTTGCCAAGGTTTACCATGCAAGGAACCTTAAAACTGGCATGAGTGCGGCCATTAAGGTAATCGATAAAGAGAAAATCTTGAAGGTTGGGATGGTTGAACAGATTAAGCGGGAAATTTCTAGCATGAGTATGATCAAACATCCAAACGTGGTGGAGCTTTATGAGGTTATGGCCAGCAAAACTAAGATTTACTTTGTTATGGAGTATGCCAAGGGTGGTGAGCTTTTCAGCAAGGTAGCCAAAGGAAAGCTCAAGGAGGATGCTGCTAGAAGATATTTCCAACAGCTGATCAGTGCTGTTGATTATTGCCACAGCCGAGGTGTGTGTCATCGAGATTTGAAGCCAGAAAACCTACTGTTGGATGAGAATGGAAATCTAAAAGTTTCAGATTTTGGATTGAGTGCCCTTGCGGAATCTAAGCATCAAGATGGGTTGCTCCATACAACCTGTGGGACTCCTGCATATGTTGCTCCAGAAGTAATTAACAGAAAAGGCTATGATGGATCCAAAGCTGATATTTGGTCATGTGGGGTGATTTTATATGTTCTGTTGGCTGGTTATCTTCCATTCCATGATTCAAATCTGATGGAAATGTATAGGAAGATTGGTAAGGGTGACTTTAAATTCCCTAACTGGTTTGGCCCCGAGGTGAGAAGGTTGTTGTCGAAGATCTTGGATCCAAACCCAAATACAAGGATATCCATTGCCAAGATAATGGATAATTCTTGGTTTCGAAGGGGGTTACCACCCAAACCCCGAATTATTCAATCAGAAGTGAAAGAACCTACCCCTATAGATGTTGATGCAGTTTTTGGACCAAATGAGAATAGCAGTTCCAGCACCGAGTCAAAGCAAGAATTGGCAAAGCCTTCTAATTTGAATGCATTTGATATCATCTCTCTGTCGGCAGGCTTTGATTTGTCTGGTTTGTTTGAGGAGAGTGAACAGAAGAAAGAAGTGCGATTTACATCCAACAAACCTTCCTCAATCATAATATCTAAGCTGGAAGAGATTGCCAAGCGATTGAGACTGAAAGTGAAAAAGAAAGATGGAGGATTGTTGAAAATGGAGGGGTCTAAGGCTGGAAGGAAAGGGCTCTTGGGAATTGACGCCGAGATCTTTGAGATCACCCCATATTTCCATATGGTGGAGATGAAAAAGTCAAGTGGAGATACGCTGGAGTACAAAGTGATGTTGAAACAGGACATAAGACCAGCACTCAAGGAC
Source organism: Notholithocarpus densiflorus (assembly GCA_030021035.2). Taxonomy (NCBI): domain Eukaryota; kingdom Viridiplantae; phylum Streptophyta; class Magnoliopsida; order Fagales; family Fagaceae; genus Notholithocarpus; species Notholithocarpus densiflorus. The sequence goes on from JARYZH020000046.1 coordinate 1,702,321, forward strand.
ATTGTTTGGACCTGGCAAGGGGAGCAGCAGCAGCAGACACAGCCACAGCAGCAAGAAGAAGAAGTAGACCAACAACCTTCCAATGTTCTTTTGCCGCTGGCTGTATCTCCTCTGGATTCATAGAAGTGGATGTATATAATGGATTAATTTTAATTTGTGTCTCAAACTTGTTAGAGTCTTAATCTTTTGTTGTTAGTCTGTCATTGTGACTTTAATTAGAGCAAAAGAAAAGAAGGTAATTCCAGAACAAGGCATCTAATTTGCTGTATGTTTTATGGCTGCTTGCAATTTCACAAGCCCTTTGTATTTGTATTTTGTGTAGCAACTTACTCCACATACTGCTATTGTAGCAGAAGCAGCATCAGCAGCACAAGTGGTATGTTGGAAGCAATTTGCAGGGAAGTGTAATTATTTACCTTTTCCGATAATCTTTTGGTTTATCATGGAGCAAAATTTGCACTTATTATGTGTAATTGAAATGATGATTCTAAGTATTCTCAAGCATTGTGTCCCCATAAAGAAGCACAATTGTTTGGAGACCACATCTCATGATCCCAATGGGTAGCACAATCGATCAAAGATTGTGCCTCATGAAGCAGTGGCCATCTATCATAGTTTCAAGCATTGCAATTTACTTTTCAGCTTAAATTGGGAAACCCGGAAACCAACAATTCCAATGTTCAACAATAAGGTATATTTTACATCTTGTATATGCATCATTCCTCTCGTAACATGTTTAAATTGTACAATATGAGAGGACCTATGAAATAATTATTCTCTTTCTAACTAATTTTAAATTATCACAGAGACTTTGTTGAATATTACAAGCACTGAAGCCTAGAAATTTGCAATAAACCCCAAAAAAAAAAGGGGGTGGATAAGAAGAAGACACCAAAGTCCTCAAAAGGTAGCAACCACTTGTCATATCCATACATCCAACATTCAAAGAAGTAAACAAAATAAATGTTTTTTATTATAAAGAATAAAAGATAGTATCAGATTAACGATGGAAGTGATTAAGTGTGTGTTTGGCTCCAAATTAAAAAATTAGCTTATTTTACTATTTAGTTTATTTTTGCTACTATTCATAGGCCTCATTGTACTTTTTGGTATCATTCATGGGTCTCACTGTACTATTTCAGCTAACTTTTATCTTTATCTATAGTACTTTCAGCAAAAAATTTTCAGTTTCAGCAAAATAAGCGGATCCCAAACAGCCCTAAATTTACCTTCTTCTAAAAAATCAAGCTTATGAAGTTAATGATCCAAATTTTCTAACAACTCTGAATTTTTAAGATAATAAAAAATGGATAAAATTTAGTTACAAAATTGGTTGCAGCCTAAGACTACAACATTACTCAATAAAATAAAAATTATTATATATTTTAAAAATCTAACGTTTGAATTGCATGTTTTTTACCCTCTTAATACATATATCAAATTTTGTGTCAATCAGATATTATTTACTATATGATATATAAGTCTATATTTTATGTATAATTTTAAATTATAAAAATTTGCAATTTAAACAATTTATTGATGACATAATTATTGATCTTCAATTTTTTAGAAATTTTGCAAGCATAGAGTGTATAAAAAGAAAATGTAATCCAATAATAGATTTATCAAAATTTACTTCCAATAAAAAGATATTAAGTAAAAACAACCAACTTTGTATCTAAACTTTGCCCATAACAAATTTATTAAAAGTAACCAAACAAAAGTAAAAAGATAAAAATACTATAAGAAAACAAAAGACTTGGAATGTATTTTGTCTTTTTGTAACTTCAACCGTTCAACATGGGTTACATAATTTACATTGTCTTGGACCCTTTGGTGAAAGATAAAATACGAAGGGACTGAGTTTTTGGCTGTGTTGTGTACAAGGGAAAGAAAAGGCTACATAACAATAAAATAGAAGGTAAAATAAGTCAAGAGTTGTTAGGTAATATCAAAATCCGACCTTAGCTCAGTTGGTAGAGCGGAGGACTGTAGTTGGTCTCTAACAGACATCCTTAGGTCGCTGGTTCGAATCCGGCAGGTCGGATCTCTCCTTTTTTTGTTTTATTTTTAATCTTATGAAACAATTTCATTACTATGTGTTTTGTTTTGTTGGTAAAAAAAAACTTAACCTATTGTCAAAGTTGTCAATTTCATTTCAATGGCGGTTGGAATCTATTAAAATGAAATATTTTGGCACCAATTTTTTTAGGATTACTGCTTATTATATATATATACCCAATAAAAAATAAATAAACTTTTTTATCACATAATGATCTACCATCTCATTTATCAATTCAAAATCAAATAATTTATACATTTAATATCATCATTATATAGGATCCGACTTCTCCTTCTATTAAGAATTCTCTCGTTCCTTCCGATTTTTACACAGATGGAAGACGTGGCAAATAAAAAATCTAAAGGTCAAATAAAACCCACATCACATACGTAATTTATTTTTGTCACACACGACTTATCTTTCCCGACTATAAACCTTTCAGCAACCTCCGTGGAAAACCCACCATGAAGAAGCCTTTTTCAAAATGTTGATCCCAGGTGCTTAATACAGGAGATTTCAATTGAAGAGGTTTTTTATTGGGGAGGTTATTGAGGGATGGGAATGGGATACACTCACTCATACACTGCAACATGCCCAATCCACTCCGGACCACTATCACCCTCAACCTCAAGACCCAAGCCTCCCACGGTTCCACCACACTACCACATCAATACCCATCATTCATTTATTTTGTTGCGTTTGGCTTCCTCTTGTCCAGGTCATAGATTGGTTTTTTTTATTTGAAATCAAATTTATCACCTTGATTGTGAGTTTCAAGGGCTGGTGGGTTTATGGTGTTAAAATCTTGAATTTTTTTGTTGCTAAATGAGAAAGATGAATTGGATAATAAAATGCCAGGAACATGGGCCTTCTGAATTGGATTTTATTAAGTGTGATTCAAATGTGAAAGTGAAGGAATAGAGTAAGCTTCCATGGCTGCTTTATTGACAACTTAAACCAAAAAAGGTGAGAAACATCTAGATTTGCGTTTTATAGTCAACCCCAAACCAACAATCCAACGAAGTTTACATCCACAGAAAGATCAGAGATGATCTTTTACGCTGACTTCAGATCGCTGGGTTTCAAAACCTCTAGAAAACAATGCGGTGTTTATGGTAGACATCGCTGATGGTGTCTAGGATCCTGTGCAGTGGATTTTCAATGAGATTTTTATTTAACCTTGAGATTTTTTATTTATTTGCCACGGCTTCTATCCATGCAAAAAAATGGGAGAAAATTAGAGTATTCTAAATGGGAGGAAAACTATTAGTTTTAATTCAATCTAATAGTTCGCTAGATTCATATTGAACCTTAGCATCATGGACCTGAATCACCACCTTATGAATCTAGCGAACTATTGGTTTTAAATTCTATTCCCTCACTTTTCCACCCCCAACCAAACAGAGCCTAATGGTTGAGCTGCCCCTGCATTTTATATATGCGATTCAAATGGCATTTTATATAACTTGGAAACTTAAAGGTTCCAGAGCACGTTGATTTGGATTACGCTTGAATATTACTATGCACATCAACTGCTAGAACTGATACTAATATTCATTGCCTGCGAATTGGTTAGTCCCACAAATATCTAATCCCTTTTAACAGCAAGACAAAAACCCAGAATGGTAAGTTTCACATACAAGCTTTGCTCTGTCATCAACTCTTGGGGCTCAAATTAACCACCAGTATGTTCGTGAATTGGTGAGTAAAACCAAGAGTCGCTCACTACATGTCATTTTGCTCAGCCAACTAGACTGCTAAAGGAAGAGAAGAGGCACCAAAATGAGGAGTCGAACCAAACGGCGGATCAAGCACAAAAACATGATCTCACAAGGCATCTCAATAATTGGGAGTCGGGATAATCAGCAAAAATATCACAACCCTCCAAAATTCTAGTGGTGACTAAAATTGCTGCTCAATTCTTTAGAATACTCCAATTTTTTTTTTTTGGGGGGGGGGGGGGGGGGGGGAAGTGGGGGTCTCCAGGGACTGATGGCTACCTAACTCAAAAAATAGGTTGCAGATAAACTACATAATGAACAGAAGTGTGCCTATACTATTATATTATGGTTAGACATCCACCAAGAGACCCCCTCCCCCAGCATATTAAAAAAGAAAAAAAGAACCTAGTAGATCAGAAACGTATAAAACCTGTTACCTTTCGCACAAATGCATGCATGCCACGTGTATTCCTATCGATGCTAATGTAAGTAAACATCAATCTCCCTTATAAAGAAGATCAGGAAGATACAATGCGTCCAGTATTCTAATCTCTCCTCCAAAAGAGGCTATATGCCTCTAGAGAACAGGTGTATTTAAGTCCCTCATTACTCTGTCACTGTTTTCAATTGAATCACCAAAGTGACTGTACATCTTTGTTAGGAAATAGACCCCCAATATGGGGCCTTGTAACAGTGGCCGTTCCAACACCTTCCCCTGAACCCTGCACAGCCCATTCCTTTCTGCCAATAAGAACAGAACCAAAACAGGAATTAGATTACCAATGATGAATTCAAAACAAAAATATTTTTACCAAGAAAAGTTTTCATTACGAAGAACATATATTAAACCCTAAACTGAACCAAGCATTAAATAAAAGGGATAAGATCAAGCTATAATTCCCTAGAAATTTTAGAAAGAAAGACAACCCATTCAAAGAAAACAATCCATAATCACATTCAACATCAACACAAACATCAAGCCTAAAATCTCTAAGGACATATTTGCAAGCTTAAATATTTAAGGAGACACCTTTCATTACTTATCAACCCCTGGATTCCATCAGAAGATTGATCTCATTTCATGAGATAAACCATGTTGCAAATATTTATTAAAGCAAATTCACGCTTGAATGCCATTACACATTCATCCCATTTAATGCCTTTTTGTTATTACAAATGCGTTGTTACATAAATGAACAATGCTACACTAATTTGGGACAAAATATCAGGATAAACACAGCTTCTATTTTTTTTTTTTTTTTTTTAATTCTAAAGAATAATTTTCATATTAATAATTGGATAGATAAAATGGATTTACATTAGGAATAACTTAAGAACTCCACTCCGCAACCACAAAACAAAGCTCGGAGTAATAGAAATAGTATTCATATCAAGTCTTGAATCAGGCATGCTTGGGCTGACCAAAGTTTTGGCTATATGAGTGTAGCAGCAACAAAAATTCCCTTAAAAGGAGTCAGTCATTTGGTGAAAATTCTTATTTGCAACAGGAAGCTGTATCGGATTCATTATCATCTCTCATTTATCAAGCCTCAAAGATATGGAATCCACATGAAAATGCACACAACAACTGCTTACTAAAAAATAATTGAAATAAAACGATCAAATCCTCAGATAGATCCACTGTCAAATGACTAACTTGTATATCAATATTTTTGATTTTAGGTAAATGCACAAGACTCAAACAATGAGAGAGTTAGTATCATTTAAAAGGTACATTAACAGGGCAAAACTTAGGTACAATTCCTTAGATATTATACCTTAGGAGGTTCCCCAATTAAATTCAAACATGTGGCTGCATTGGACAATGCAGCCACATAGTTGAATTTAGGCTAAAATGTAAAACTGACCCTAAGTTTTACCAAAATTCATTTCAGTCCTTTAACTTTATCTTTTGTCAATTCAGTCCTCTAAGTTTCAAAAGTTTTCAATTTAGGTCTTCCACTAACTTCCGTTAATGCTCTACCGTTAAGTGCATTTTTTTCTTTCAGATTTTTAATTATTAAAAAAATGCAAAAAACTAATTTAATTAGAAAACAAAATGAAGAAATCCCAGAAACACAACAAACCCAGCACACGAACAAAAAAATTCTTTACATTGTTTACAACCAAAAATGGCATCAAAATACAAAATTTCAATGCACAAATTCAGAACAAAGCACAACAAACTCGAACAAAAGGATCCAACGTCAATTATCAATATCACATACAATTTACAAAGTCGCTATTTATTCAACAATGAATCAATTTTTCTGGGTTTTTCAATTTTGGGGTTCATCTGGTTTTTACAAACAAAATCAGAAATAAGAACAGATTTGACTAAAAACTGAACTTGAAATCCCAAATCAAATCAGAGAGAGAAAGAATCCAAGGAGACCCTGATTAGATTGGAGAGAAAAAATCTAGAGACCCAGATCAGATCGGAGAGAGAGCTCACCAGATTGATCGCCAAATCCAAGACTCTAAAACCAACCAAACACAACAGCCCAGCGGTGGGTTGGAACTCCGATGAGGGTTTGACGAGAAAACGCAGAGAGAAGGAGATTGGCCTAGTCGAACTGAGCTAAGAGAAAGATGACTACCACCAAGCAACGATAGTCGGACAGTGACCGGTGAGAAGCGGCTGAGCTTGGTGGCCGGCCATGAACAAAGCTTGGAAAGGAGCTCCTTGGGTCCAGCCGAGAGAGAGAGTGTGAGAGATTCAAATTATAGAAAGAGAAGAGAGGAGAAAAAGAGAGATTGAGGGGCTGTTTGGTACATCATTTTAAACCCATGTTTTCAGTTTTTAAACAATATTACATACATTTTCACACACTTTTTCACCCATACGTATTTCCAAAAAAACTAAAAACTATTGTTTAAACACACGTACCAAACGGGCCCTGAAGTTTTATTTTTAAAACTTTTGTTTCTTCAAAATATAATTTTTATGCTAATTTAATTTTTATGGATTTTTTAAATGGAGAAATTAACAATTTTTTTTTTAAAATGAAACTAACAGTGCAGTTGACGAAATCAAACTGAAGGACTTAATTGAACATCTTTGAAACTTAAGAGGACTGAATTGACCGAATGTAAAGTTAAAGGACTAAAATGAATTTTGGTGAAACTTAGAGGGCCAGTTTTGCATTTTAGCCTTAAATTTAATTAGATAACTCAAGGAACTGTTCCAAAGTTTTGCTCCATAAACTATTAGGATAAACAAAATCAAAGAAGGCCAAAAATGATCCTAGCCAATTCCCACAACTGTCATGTGTGAAGCACCAAGTACAGATTATTAAGCAATGATTTAATTAAAAAAAATGGGCAGAGTATAAGAGAAATTCCCCGTCCAAACATCTAGAATTTGTTTAAAAGATTGAATCAAAATCCAAAACCCAAAAAGTTTCTTTCTCTGTTCTCTGTGGCTGCTCCATTATAAAAGGTTCACTGTGCACGTCTCACTCCAAAGGCAATGGCAAAACTATGAAGGCCTAGGTGTCTAGCCTTAATTTCAAAAAAATATTTTGGTTTGCCACTAGTTATCACAGTATGGGCAAGAAATATTAATACAATATTAGCTATAAGCCAGTGTTTAACTGATTCCAAACGACCTTGGACTAAAGGTTTTACAGCTTTAAGCCATCATTTATTCATTTAGGGGCTTCGTTCTCCAACAAATTAAATTACCAGCTTTTTCCTGTTCTGTTTAACCTTTCCCGTCAATTCACATTATACAATGTCACAATCACAATACGCAGTTGACAAATGCTAGTGTACTATCCTTCCCAGATAATTAGTAAATTGGGTTAAACAAGGTCATAACACACTAAGAAATCAAGAATAACTAGCTAGCACAGATAACCACATCAACAAACAATTCTTACAAGAAGACACTTCCAGCTAAATCATTTTTTAATTAAGAACGACTTCCAGTTAATTCATGCTTTAGTCATCCAAAAATTTCCTCCATTCTTTTTTTTTTTTTTGATAGGTAATAGAAAGTTTATTGAATAAAAGTACATCATGTTAAATGGTGAACAAATTGTACTTGAAACAATTACAAACAAATCAAAGAGAAGAATGAATAGATTGTAGGAAATCAAAAACAAGTTTAAATGTATCGACTCTTACTATTAATATCCTTCTAGAACAAGTTCAATTTTTTTAATCAAAAAGAGATCAATGTGTAGAGAGAGAGAGAGAGAGGGTATCAAATCAGGTAACCGTCTTATTTGACAGAAACTGCAGTGCTTGACAACTTCCCAGGTTCACAGTCAAGAATTCCTAACAACTAGAATATTAATCTAGGAGCCTTCTTCAATTAAATGATAAAAAAATAAAGGTAAATATTATCATAATTAAACAATGACCAAGGTTGATGACTTCTAAATCAAGATTCCAGGGCAAGATTTTTTTTACAAAAACGATAAAGCTAGGGACACGACAAAACTTCACAACATTCCCAAATTAGCCTTCCACCTCACCTATGCGCCCATCACAATCTGCAATTTTTTTTTTTTTTTAAATGACCCATGCATGAGGTGGTAGGCTAATTTGGGTACGTTGTGAATTTTTGTTGTGCCCCTAGTAGGACGCTTAGAAAAAAGAAGCAAAAGTCAATTTTCATGCTCACGCTAATATGGTTTCTACAATATAACTAATACTCACAAAGAATGGGTACACACTTGAATGGACTTTATTAGCTCTGACTTCCTAGCTTATGGAGAAGTCAGGAAGAAGCCCAGGGTCAGGTGCGTGCCCACATTTATGTGTAGCTGAGACTGTTTGGGGGATCTCATACATAATTGATGGACAATTCTGATGATATCTAAAGAATAACATGCCCAAAAAAAAATGCAAACACCGCTTTCTTCTACTTCGCTTTTTTGGGGAAGATTTTTATGGTAAACTGTGTTAACTCAATAAGGATATGCATAAATCATCATTATTATTGTCACAGACAATCACAATCTTCACAGCTCACATTATCAAAAAGGGAACAAAAAGACTTGTGACTCTAATCAATTATCAATCTCTTAACATCTCAACAACATGAGCCATAAAAAAATGTGGAGAAAGGATAAGAGAGTAGTGCGCTTACTTGGACCAACAATTGGCAGGAGACGGCTCAAATGGATTATTAGCTCCAGAGCCAGGACTGCCATAGACCAAATCATTCTGGGTTTCTTCTTGAGCCTTGGGAGCAAAATGATTTCCACTTCCTGACAATGGTGGAAAAAAACCTCCGGAATGTAACCAGGGCTCATTATCACTCGAACTAGTAACAGGGCTGAATGGCACACCATTCTGTCCATTACCAAGAAAAATATTGTGTGGAGAATGAGTGCCAGAAAGGACATGGTCCTCATTTGTAAACAGTGAAGCCATATTTTTCTGAGAAGAAGGATGCACAAAATCTTCCTTGTTTGGTCTGTTCCGTTCTGGGGGTAAAAGCCAGCTTGCAGGCCCACCTACTAAACCTAAACCATCCTGACCAAGAGGAGAAGAATTCCACATTTGCCATGTTCCTGTCTCATTTGGAATAGCATCATCCACAGCAAAACTATGCAAATCATGGACCTTAGGGGTACTTGGAAACCAATTAGAATTATTATGCTTTTCTCGTGACATTGGGGACTCAATAGGAGAAGGCTTGTTGACTTCAGATGAAGCAGATACATTCTTTAAACCACGAGGCTTTTCAAATCCCTTGTCTGTTGCAGAGCAATGCCGATCATTCTGAAAATTATTAAGTGACTCAGAAACAGGCCCAATCAAGGCTATCGGATCAGGCTCATAACATGGGTCTTCAAAATGCTCCGGCTCTTCGCATATAAATTCACGAGGCCCTTCTCCAATGCGAGGGAAGGTTGGATCAATGGCACGCGGAAAACCTAAACTAGTGATTGTGGAATCATATGGATAAGTAGACAGTGTAAATGGCGATGGCAGCCCAAAGTTTATTGGATTATCATATGGTCGTGCCAATAATGTTTGACTGGATAACTGTGGGCTTTGAACTTCCATTTGGAACTTTGTATTTGGTCTGCTTATGACACTTGGATTTGATGATGGAGCAACAGATGATGAACGGGTAAATAATTGTTGCCATGATTTTTTAAGTGTTGGCCTAGGTTGCGGTTCTGAGAGCACCTGCAGGTTAGCAACTCAGCATTTTAATAGCGTTTCTTCTAATAAATAATGCATCTGAGATTATCATGCTTGACAAGAAAACTCAAATGTTGCAAGTTGCAACTCCGCTTAATTCTACAGACTACCTCTTTTTCTTTCTTTCTTTCTTCTTCTTTTTTTTTTTTTTTTTTTTTTTTTTTTTTCTGTGAGTTAAAGGGGGAAGGGAGAGGATAAATTGTGATGAAGAAAGAAGACTTAACCAATTAGAAAGATGTATCAAATCTAAAAGTAGTGCTAAAGCTGGCAGTTATATTTCATATCCAAATTCAAAGAAGCAACCTTACATGTCATTCAATAAAAATAGGTAAACATAATACTATTGAAATCACATAAATAAGTACATAAAAAAAAATATCTTGCAAAAGAATGATGGGCTACAGAGAACAAGCATGGCATGATAGAGAAAGAAAAAAAACTTCAAAATATCTTTATCATCTAAAATAAGTACATATTCCCATCCTAAGGCACCTGGAGAACATGTTAAAACTGTGACAGGTTAAAGTAAATGCAGAAAAGACAACTTACAGGACGACAGATGTTCTTATCATCTCCATTTGTACTTAGTTTCCCAGCTACACGATCAGGTGGAAATGAATCTCTTTTATGAGGAAAAGTATGAACATGATCTACAGAACTGTTAGACTTATATTCTTTTGTAAATGTAGCAGGAGTATTAGCACCCTTTCCAAAAAGATTACCACCAGTGAATGCTTTAGAAGAAGACAAAAATGTACCCCTCATACGATCCAGATACCGAGTCCCAGAATTTCCCCGGATAAAACTGTTGGCAGAAATATTTTTCATCCCATGTCCAGTTTCCATGCTCTGGCCTTTCACATTTTCCATCCCAGATTTCTGATGTTCCCGACGATCAATCTCAAACTTCTTTTCCAATTCCCGCTTTCGCTCACTCTCCTTACCAGCTCTCTTTTCCAGCTCTTCTGCATCAGAATTGCTCTTACTAGACCCTTTGTCTTTGTCTTTGTCTTTGTCTTTCCTTCTTTCCTGACGCTTCTTTTCTGCTTCCTTCTTACTATCTTTCTCCCGGACAGGTGGCGATGTTTTGCCATGATCCTTTTCAGCCTCTATTTTCTCATCCCTTAGTCTTCTACGTTCCTCCACCAATCTTGCAACCTCCTCCCTCTGCTTTCGCTCCTCCTCCTCCAAAAGTTCCTTCTCTAACCTAGCTTGTCTCTTTTCTTCAGCTTTTCTGCGTGCTTTCTCTCCTTTACTTTCGTTATAGTTAACCCCAATTTCACCCTTCTTAGCCAATATCCCATGCTCAGCATCATTCAAACTATCTTCCGATGAACTAATCCTAAAAATCTTTCTCCAAAGCCACCTAATGCTAAAGAAAAAAGAAGTCAGCAGCTTCCACCCAAAAATAACAACTCCAGAGTAAGACTTCTCCGCCAAACAATTCTCATCTCCTCCAAATACACCATTCCCATTCATCATCCAATAACTAGACTTTCCCGAAACAGACCCACCAACCCAATTCCCATTCTCCAACCAATCCTGACCACACATCCACCCATTCTCCGACCACGCCTTACCATTCAATATCTTCCCACCTTTTCCAACCAAATCCTTAATAATCCCACTATTTCCCATACCAGGCGGTACAGGCAAGTCCAAAACCGGCCTCTTTGATATATGCCCACAATACGAACACATAAACCGACCCCCACCAGGATTCTGATCCCTATATGGAGTCAAGCAATTCCTGCACCTCCTCGTTGCCGTTTTCCTCAGTTTCTGCAATTCTATCGCTTCAAACCTCTTCCTCTCCCTTAACCGGGCATTCCTTCGTACCCGCCAAGCTGACAGCTGGGGCATCAAAATCTCATACCAAAACAGCGTAACCAACAATACAAACACACAGGCAAGCCTTGGCGATGTAATCTCAAACCGAAAAGCAGGTGGTAAAAGCTGAGATAGAGCCCATAGACCTATGAGTGGAATAACTAACCAAGGCAGCATCGTGGCGACCCGGCGAGACCACTTCTGAATCACACAGAGTATACACATTATCCTCTACCCCACACCTATCTTCCCCGTCTCGAATCAAACCCTAACAATAAAAACCAACCAATCAATAATCCCCTCCCCAATCTCACTTTTTCAGTTTTCCCCCAAAATCAAACACCGACCAAACCCTAGCTCAAATTTCTCGCACAAATCAAAATTACGGGATTTATTAACACGTCCCGAAACCTCAAGAACCCTAAAAACACCAAAATCATTCACGAAACACACATTATATATAGCATTAGTGGTTTTTCTCAAATTAATCGGAGCTACAATTAGCTCAAACAGACAGAAATTGAAACAAACATTAATCAATTTAGGGTTTCGAAAACTTTTTTTTTTTTTTTAAACAATGGGAAATGAAATTGATAAAACGGCGTCGTTGTTGAGCTGCGATTGTCGGCGTTTTATGGAGAGAGAGAGAGAGAGAGACTTACAGATTAGGAGACCATAGCGAAACGCAATGGGAGCCGAAATTCCGAGAGCCGATTCGGCGATTTTTCGGGGTTTTTTTTTTTGGGTTTGGTTCTTTTTTTTACAAGCGAAGAAACTGTGAACGTGAAAAGATAAGAGAGAGAGAAGAGAGAGAGAGAGATGAAGAAGAAAAATGAGGGAAGGCAATGAAAACAAATTATATAAGCAAGAACTGAACCGGGGGCGGTTCGGACCGGGTTGTGGATGACCGGGTCTTGATTTGGTGGATTTGGTGAATTTTTTTGATTTGATGGTTTTAGTTTTTTTTTTTTTTTTTTTTTTTGGGTTGAATTTGACAGAAAGGTAAAAAACTGATGTTTATGTTTGTAACAAAAAGGGAGTTGGGAAAGGGTGTGTAGCAATAAGCTAGCATAGCCAGAAGATTTGATGTTGTTTGGGTTGTTAGTATTGTTGTTTAAAAGGGTTGGGGGTGAAAAAAACTTACATAAATTTGGTGTGTTTATGGTTTTTGCTATATATGGGATATTTGGGGATCTCATTCTTTGTTGATTTTTGAGCCAATGAGTGATGCAATGGGTTTTATGCAAAAATAAAAATAAAAATAAAATTTATAGATTTATGTGTCGAATTAAAAATGCAAATCATGTTATTGGTGTGACATTGATCACATTTATTGTCAAATAGGTAAACATTTTCATATCATAGTAAAATCCATTACGATTTTAGCATTTTTCTAACAAAATATATAAACTAAAGGTCTTGTTAATTAATGCTCTTAAGGCATTTGTTAATAAACCATTTAAAGAAAGTTTTACTACTACTTTTATAAGAAATTTAAAATAACTGTCAAAAAAGTTAGTTAATTTTTTCTTTTCTTATCAAAGTTTCTAAAAATAGTTCTTAAACCAATACTCTTAAAGCATCCTTTAACTTTTCCCGTAAGTAATATCAATTATTGCTTATACGTTAGTCAGTTTTGTGCAAAAAAAAAAAAAGACTAAAAATGAACAATGGTTTATTAAGGAAAAAAAATTAGTTTAATGTATAACCTTATATATGAGTGATAAACTTGAAAAACAAATGTTCCCATAAAAAAATAATAAATAATTAAAATAAAATAAAAACTTGGGAAACAATTGCGGCATGTCAATGGTGAAGGGATATTACCATTACTGCTCATGTACATTGAATACTGGTCAAAATATGACTAATAACTCATAAATCTTAAAAATGGACACTCATATAATTCGCATGATAATCTCATTAAAGTAAAAAATCCAATTATTGTCAGGTTAATGTTAGCATTAAGTTGTTTTAGTTTGATAACTACAATTTCTCTCTATGGATGCCTATAAGTCTATATCCATGAAAGCTTCTACCCAAATTATGTTTAAAGTGTGAACATGAAATAAATGTAGCAGATAAGTCATATATTTATTTCACTTTTTTTTTTCTCCTATAGCCAAAGTAGGCTTCTTTTTTCTTAAATGGCAAGTGTGCAAAGAAATATTACATTTTAAACTTAAATTATTTATTAAATAAAAAGATGTGTATAATTAACAACTGCAAACTATGAATTTAGAATTGTTATAGTGAAAAAAATTGTGTTTATAGAATTTCTTGTTAGTTTATAGGCTAAAGGGAAAGAGAATAAAAGAAATGTGTTTGTTAGTCAGAAGTCAAAAAGAGCAATGAGTAAAAAATGAGTAATATTTTTAAGCAAATGTTGTATGCAATTAATGCAAAAGAGATTTATAGTTTATAAATCAAATTAGTTACCTTTTGCTTATTACTCTAACTCATCAATAATTTGGGTAATGCACGAAAAAAAGACACACACATATATATATATATATATATATAAAAATATAAAAGAATGATTTTTAAAAAATGAACTTTTAGAAACTTACTTGCTATCAATTTCTCGTTCAAAGTTCAAACAAACTTACCTCCCTCCCTCGTGTTAAATGAAGGAACTTTAAAGGAGAGTTAACTTGAATTTTCTAATCATCACTTGAATATTATATTTATATATATATATATGAATTTTTAAAGACTTACATGCCAACATTAAAAAAAAAATACATGCCAACATTAAAAGAAAGATAAATATTATTATTATTATTTAGATGAGAAAGCATGGTTGCTATCAATTAATTTCTCATTCAAACAAAATTACCTCCCTTGTCAAAAAAAAAAATTCTATCAATTAAAAAAACCTTTCAAATTTTGCAGAAATTTAGTAATACAGATCATGTAACCACATTGACTACATATTAACAAATACAGTACATGTTAAGGCAATGCCTAGTGTTAATTGTTAATTGGTTATTCAAAAACATAAAATTAACTAGAATCTTAACCAGTGCAGTGCATGGAAAGCCGATTGCTAATAAACTGCTAAAATCATTAGTTATTTATATTTTCATTTATTATTATTATTTGGGTTTTGTTAACAGTTGTCATTAGGGTATTTGATAATAGACAATTTTAGAAAACTTTTTATACCACTTTTATAAGAAATATAAAAATGTGCTTAAAAAGTCAATTATCTTTTTCTTTTCTCAACAAAATATTCTAAAACTATTTCCTAAACTTCAGTTAACTTTTCCCTTATTATTATTTTTTTTTATGTAAAAACCTTCTTCTCATTCATGAAAACAGATCAGTACAAAGACTATAAAAAGAATAGCTCTGCCGCCTCAATCGGATTATCCTCCATCCTCAAAATTTTTTTTTTCCTGAAATCCATCCTCAATTTTTGTTATTTGTAATCAAAGAAGCTTCACAAGAACGTCAATTAATGTTGTATACAAAATCATTGGGATTGAAAATGTTTTCAGGGTAATAACAATGGCAGTTCTAAGAAATTTTTTCAGGGTAATCACTAAGAAGCTTATAATTATACAAAATCTAATATATATATATATATATATATATATATAAAAACTTATATATAAACGTCACCTAAAAAAAATCCACAAATATATGAAGTATTACAATTTATTTATACTAACAAAGAGGGAAAAAAGAAAAAGAAGAACTTATAAGAGATAAAGTAGGAATTGAGAATGCTGAAGTAAGAGTACGTAATAAAGTGAGAGAAAGTCTGAAATAATAATAGAGAAGAGAAAAATTGAGAAAGAGAGCAAAGCCAAAGAGAATATAATTGTCGGTACCACAAAGGAGAACTCCCGACAAAAGTATTTCTCTTGATATCATTTTTTAATGAAAAATGAATATAGCGATTATTTTTATATAATGGGTTGAACAAGTTACAAATTTGAATGATTAGAGATTTTTATTTTATTTTTATTTCTTTTGAATATGCTTTTTTGTTGAATAATTTGTCCAGTTATTGCTTGATCTAGTCTTGTTTTTGTTTGGGTTATTTTTGTTGTTGTTTGAACTTATTTTTATTTTTAAGAGTTAAGGATTATTTTGGGGGGTCAGATTTATTACTCCTATTTTTTTAAAACCCAAATTCATGTGATTTTCAAGTAAGGGTTGTGGGGACTCTGTGACATGCTTTTTGGCCTTTGGCCTTCTCCTTCCCCTTTCTGCCTTATAAAGGTAAATAACTGATGGTACTTGTGGGGACTAAATCTGCCGCAAGCTTTTTGTCCGGATGTGGTACACTCATTCTTGCTCTAAGGGCTTATAAGGCATGAGTGGGGCGCATCTCTTGCCGATGTGGGACAGAATCCAAAGGCTTTCCAAAAATGGGTCGAACCCGAGGAGGAAACTCACGTCGCTTGAGAACAAAACCATACAGGCTTGGCTCCCTAAAGCGAACAAAAAGCTTGCGGCGGATTTAGTCCCCACAAGTACCATCAGTTATTTACGCTTATAAGACAGAGGGGGGAAGGAGTTTTCTTCGATGTGAGACACTCCAAAAATTGCATAAGGCCAAAAGCCAAAAAACATGTCATAGAGTCCCCCACAAGGGTATTCAACATTTTTATCACGGTGGTTAAAATAAGTTAGTTTTGTATATATATATATATATATATATATATATATATATATATATATATAGTTCTATGACTACCATGACATAAACGTTGAGCCGTCCGGTGAGACACAATTCTCAATAAACTTACAATTATTGAAAAATAAACACTGAAGAGAAGTAAGAAATATGTGAACGATATGCACAAACACTTTTTTATATATGTATTTTTTCTGAAACAAACATTACTTAAATATGGACATGAATAGATGGAAAGTGAAAACCATATTAAATGAAACAAAATATATAAGAGGTGCTTTTTACAAAGAAACCAAATGACTCGGTCTGATTGGGGTTCTTGTTATCTTCTTCCATGTGTCAGTTGTCAACATATAGGAATAAATTAACATCAACTTTGCATAGAAAGGTATATGTTAAATCAAAGTTAAAATAAGGTATATTTCAGTCAACTATTCGAACTTATCATTTATGGATTAATATTTTGTCGTTTGGCTCTCTCTCTCTCTCTCTCACATCACAATTACCTAAATATTATGTGAAGACTAGTGTGCCACTTCATCTACTTTCCAGCTCTCGAAAATGCAAAGAGATGATATGGCAAAGAAAGACATTCTTTTTAACTTGATTAGAAACTAGGTTATATTTAGTGCTTACACATGAAAATATTTAATAGTAGTGATTATGAGTTTTTTTTTTTTTTTTGAGGAAGAATAGTAGTGATTATGAGTTGGTTCTATCTAAGTGAGTGATGTGGTCACCTTAATTTTTATGTTGAGTATTATGAATGAATCACTTGACACCAAAATTATAAATTAATTAGACATCTAGTGCAAAATTAGACAATAATTAAAAACAAGTTTTCATTTTAATTCCACTTCGAATTGAATTTAATATATACGATATGTAGAAAGAATCTAAGGCATTATTATAATAACTAGCATATAACTCATGTAAATGTATTGATACATTTAAAATTAAACAAAAATTTTATTATAAAAATATAAATAATTAGTTGAATTATTAATAATAATAAAAAGCATGTAACACAATGCATATGTATAGATCTCTCTTCAAAATTTAACACAATTTTTATCATAAAAATATAATTTATTTATCAATTTTTTTTTAAAATAAACGTAATTAATCACATATTAAAATTCTTACCTAAATTTAATACTACTTATAATATTTTCTTCTAATTTTTAATAAAATAGAACGTGTAGTAATCTTTGTTGTGTGGTGATTTTTATTGAGTATATGTGATTGGTTTTCTATTTTATTTTTTATTTTAAAGTTCATTAATATATTAGATTCTTAGTATTTTACACTCATCAACTCACTTGGCACAAAGTTTAAAAAACTTAAGTGAACACATGAACTTAAGTGAACACATGGTACAAACTTAAGTGAATAATTATGGTGTGGTCCCCACATAAATTTAGTTACATGACGCAAAATTATATTCTAATTTTAAATTCTAATTAAAATTTCTCTAAGCTTTACCTATTAATATATATATATAATTTAAAAAAAAAAACGTAATTAATCACATATTAAAATTCTTACATAAATTTAATACTACTTATGATAATTTTTTTTTCTAATTTTTAATAAGATAGAATGTGTGGTGATTTTTATTGAGTATATGTGATTGATTTTTTTAATTTTTTTTAATTTTATAGTTCATTAATATTAGATTCTTAGTATTTTGCATTCATTAACTCACATGGCACAAAGATTAAAAAATTTAAGTGGACATATGGTACAAAATTAAGTGAATAATTATGGTGTGGTCCCCACATAATTTTAGACACATGATGTAAAAATTGATTTTAATTTCAAATTCTAATTGAACATTTGAACTTTCTCTAAGCTTTTTCTATTAATATAAATATAAATATAAATATATATATTTATATAGATGAGTAGATCAAATTACACTTTTGGCCATAAAAAAATTTGGAGTTGTTTTTATTTTGCTTCTTCATATTTAGGGTCTGTTTGGTAATATTGTTCTAGTAATGTTTTTTAAGAGTTATGGAAATACATGTTGTGTTGTTTAAATAACGAAAACTGTTGTTTAAACAATGTTACCAAATAGGCCCTTAAATTTTTTCTTCATATAAGTCATTTTGTCCATTTCCATTAGTAATCTCATTATTAAGTACCTTCATGCAACTATTTCATAAAATATTAACTCTAAAATGTTGTGGAATACATTAGTTTCATTATTGCAAGAAAAATACATATTATGGGCAATCAAATCAATAACAGAAAAAACATAACAACTTTAGTTTGATTGTATAGCCCCACACTAACAAAAAAAAAAATGATTGTATAGCTAATACGAAACCATAAGAAAACATGACCGACCAAACTAAAAACATCTCAATTTTTAAGACTCGAATTTGAACTTTAGTTTGATAACGATTAAGCATTTCTTACATGATAGATAACTAGGTGAAAATTACAAATTTTACCTTTACTTTTATTTTTTTCTAAAATACAAGTTATTTTTATCTCGTATAGTTACACTATTCACCTTATAAATATAGACATATGGGTAAACTAGTATTATTCTTTTCTTATGGACGACTTAATGAATAATCACATGTAAGCCAAATAAAACATTTAATTCCAATAAATAAAATTTTCACTAATATATATAATTAAATTTGATTAATTAAATAGATAGCAAAAATAAAAGATTTTTTATTTATTTATTGAAATAGTAAAAATTTATTATCAACCAAACATCATATGCATAAAGGCCTTGTAGGTAGGGTGGAGTCTCCTCCAACCGCATATGTTACAACACCACACTAATTAACATCTGCAATAAAGGCTGCCAAACACCTGAAAATAACCAAAAAGTCAAAAACCATGTTTTCAAAACAAAAAAAAAAAAGAAAAAAGAAAAAAAAAGAAGAAGCATAGATTACAATAGACTATAGAATAATTAATTAATTTCTTAAATTTTTTGATAATTTTTTTTGATAATTAAGTGTAAATGAGAGTAGTGTTTCCATTTTATTGACCCTTCGATTCCTATATTTCATTCCTAATATGGGTCTTTAATGCAAAAGTAAACCAAATAACTACAATATGAGTCTTGTGTATTATAACTCCAACTTGTTTTTTTCTTTTTATAAATATAATATCATTTTTTATTCTTTAGTTATTTATCTTTATGAAGGAAAAAAATTTTCCACACCATTTATCATCCTATTTCAAATACTCATTACCCTATTTCATAAGGATAAATTTTTAGTTTATGCGTGGGATTTATAGACAGATTTATAATAATGTAAATAGCTTTTTTTAAAAAAAAAATTTAATAGAAGAATTAGCTTTTTTTTTTTTTTTTAGAGAGTTTCAATTTATGGCGTCCGCTCTTGATGATAGTTCTTTATTATTAAACCAAGACACCAATCAGTTTTTGGCGTAGGCAGGGATTGAACCTCAAATCTCTTATACAACTATCAAAGACTTTACCAGTTGAACTAACTGGAACCCACTAACTTTTTTTAGTTGATAACAATATTACATGTACAAATATTTAATAAATTTGGTTACATCTAAACTATAGATTTTACCATATTCTATACAGTATACACATTACATTCAAACAACGGAATTTGTGATGGTTAGGATTTTAGATGACGAGAATGTAAATCACATTTTTAAAAAATTTATACAGAATTAACAATTTTTTTTCTAGAGTGCAAATTCCATTATTTTAAAATTTATTTGGAAGGAACCATTTTTTCATCCTCATACACGTTAAACCTACAAAGGAAGGCCCCATAGGGTTAGGCATGGCCTTAGGTTAATAATAGCCAAAATTAAACTGATAACCAAATGAAACTCTCTTTTTTTTCTTTTTTTCTTTTTTTCGTTGATAACTCAATAGTTTCAACTTTCAACAACAATATAGGAGATTTGAGTCTTTAGTGTGCGCGTGTGTGTATATATATATATATTTATAAAAGAATCATTAACGT
The DNA here is from genome assembly GCA_030021035.2 of Notholithocarpus densiflorus. Taxonomy (NCBI): domain Eukaryota; kingdom Viridiplantae; phylum Streptophyta; class Magnoliopsida; order Fagales; family Fagaceae; genus Notholithocarpus; species Notholithocarpus densiflorus. The sequence goes on from JARYZH020000046.1 coordinate 1,722,739, forward strand.
ATTTGTTAGAAATACTAGAAGATGTTGTTTGAGCTACAAAGTTTTTAGTCAGATAAAACCAATTTAACCCATATTATAATATCAGTTTTTTATTTTTATAATTATTTTTTGATAAGAACCAGTTTGTTATTTTATTTATGAGATATGTTATTTGTGTTTGTGAGGGCATAATTTGAGTCCCTAGCTCAAAGAATAAATGAACTTAGGCCCAAAAAACCCAATACAATGAATTTGTAAAGAATGGGTTGAAAAACTGGGCTTTAATGAATCAGACAACAAGTAAAGTGGATTCAGATGACAAGAAAATGAAGATAGACTGGATTAATTTAAAGAAAATCATTCCCGGTACAGTCCGAGGAGATCAGTTCTTATATATTTCTCTCAAGTTTGATTACAAGTTCAATTATTGATTGCTACAATATTTTCCTCTTAATTTCTCGATCCCCTTCTCTCAGGGTCTCCTTTCCATTTTATATTATCTTCCCCTTTCATCTCTACCTTCCACGTGCAGATCACATTGTTGGTGTTGATCCTTGTCCCATCAGTACCTTCCTGAAGTCTTTGGGTAGTAGCTGTAAGGTTGAAAGTTACTGTTCAGGTATCACTTCCTCATTAATGTGGTCAGAGAGTTAGCTGCATAGCATTTAATGCGGTGGTAGCAGCTTTCCCTTTAGATATTTCATAGCCTCCCTCTGTCCTGTTCCTTCTAGATACTTATCCTCATCAATGGAATCGTCTGGAATGTTGCTTCTGGTGTCAGATCACACATTCTGACCTCGGCTTTGCTCAGCCGATGAAGTATTCCTCCTCGAACAGCCTTCTCAGATGGTCATGATCAGACCTCACCTCTTTACTTACCAACACGGATTCTTAGGAAGGTGTTTACCCATCCTCGGACTACTTAATGTTCTCGGATTGGGCCCCTGGCCCAATATATATATAGATATGCATTCTTGGGCCTATCACCCCTACAATAGCCCCTCGAAATTCTTCTTTCTAGCTCCTCGAAAAGAAATGAGGATTTCGATGTCATTATAGTTACTCCGTGCTCATCACACATCACCTGTAACTGCGCAAATGCTTTTTTAACTACCCAAGACACGCTCCTGACGCTTCGGCATACGAGACGCGCCTTCATTAAATTTTAACGGCTCCATGTCCCCCACGATCTACTGTGCGATGCTGATCCAACGGCTGAAGAATTTGCTAGAGCCCGGGCAGGAATTTTCCCGCTTGTAACTCTCTCTTTGATATAAATACTACTCAAATCAATCATTCATCTCACTTTAGAACTCATACACTGAACCTGCAGACTTACCCAAACTAGTTGTGCCCTCATAAATACCGAGAGCTAGTCCGAGGAGATCCGTTCCCTTTTTACATAAGTCTTTACAAATCTCTTCATTTACTTTTTCCATCTACTTTTCTTTTCTTTGTCTTTTCCTCCTCGGCTTCTCTTATTTCTCTTAATCTTCTTAGTACCTCCAAATCTTTCTTAGGAATGGGTAGATTCGCCCATTTGGTAGACTCAGAGGAAGGTTTAGAGAGCTTCAAAGTTAGGTATAGGATCCCGTCAGGAGTCGCGATTAGATACTGTAAGGAAGGGCAATGGCATGAGGAGAGGCAAGAGGGAGAGGTGGTAATCCTAATGATTGCCTTTATAGAAGGAGGGATAAGAATTCCTATGGGCATGGTCACTAGGGACTACCTTAGGGCCCATAAGTTAGCTCTCGCCCAATGTGCCCCAAACATGTTTAGAATCTTAGGTAGTGTAGATGCCCTTAACGAGAGAATGGGCTTAAACCTCACTCACCATGACGTTAATTGGATTTACAACCTCCATCACCTAACGGGGCAAGGGTATTACCTAAAATCTAGGTACCCCGACGTCAGACTCATCCAATGCCTCCCCCGATTCCAATAAAAGCCTAAAAAAGGACTTCTTGATCGTATCAAGAGAGTGGCACGATGGCCTCCCCTGTCCGACGAGAGAGGGGAAACCAGGTGGGATTCTAGGACTAGGTTTATAATTTTAAAGTTACCCCCTTTTCTTTTTCTTTTGTTTGTGTTTGTACATGAAAATTCCTTTGATTTGTATTATTCTTTGCTAATGATGTTTTTTGTTTCTCTTAATGGTTTTGCAGATAAGAACGCTGCTATTCCTAACTTCAATCTTGTGAACCAGCTGAGCTTGGACAAGATCTTGAAGGCCGAGGTGTTCGTCCACACAGATGGCCAACTGAGGGTGGCCCATCTAATCTTGGACTACATCCCCATCTCCAAAAGTTTCCAGGCGCTGAGGTGCGTATTCAAAGTAAGGGACCCTCGCCTACACCGGATCAGTGTTGCTGCTCCAGGCTTCCTCACCACTGGTCCTATCCCAGAAGGCACGCTCACCACCGAACCATACCAGAAGGCATACCAAAGGTAGCCCTGCCCTCCCAACGCTCTGCCGAGTAGGAGGCAACCTCGTCCCAACCTTCAACTAAGGGAGAGGAAGGGATCGTTGAAGTCTCGGACTTTGAAGAATCTGAAGACGACTTTGAAGTCTTCAACCAGCTTTCGCCCCCCAAAATTCCATTGGGTGACCTCGGCCATCCCCTTCTCGTGCAAACAAGCCAGACTCAAGGAGGCTTCCCCTTACCAGAAGACATGAGGATACAGCGCAAGCCAAGGTCGACCTTCCAAGAGTTACTGGAGTCCCAACTAAAGGGAAAAGCGCCTGGGAAGGCTGCCCAAACCAGGCCTCCTACCCCTCCACCCACTTAGCCCCTCCAATCTGATCCTGCAGACCACAAAAGGAAGACGGAGCAAAAAGGCAAAGAGGTGGTGGAATGAGGAAAAACCCACCCATCCTAGGAGGCTGAGCCCACACCAGGGGCTAAACAAACCAGAGTGAGGCAAACGGGAGATGACAGGAGGAGTGATGCTCAAGTTAAACCTCCATCCTGGATCCCTACTTCAATGCTGGATGAAGCTCCTCTGCCAGCCAATGCCTTCATCAGGGACTTCCAGCAAAGGAGGTTCGGCTACGTGGCCGATGTAGTAGAGTAGACTCTATTGCTCCTTGAGGACATGGCTGAGCTCCGGTCCATAAGAAGGCATAAGGTCTTCCTCAGTTTGAAGAGGTACCTCGCTATGGTAAGTCCTTCACTTAGCCCTCTTTTCCTTTCTTTTTGAATGCTGCAACGTTCCTCACTTTTCTTCCCTTTACTGTTTCCTTCTCTTTCTCTTTTTTATTTTTTTTTAATTTTTTTTTATAGCCTATGTTCCTTTCCTCGGCAGGCCGTTCAAGCCTCATTCCGGGTAGAGGAGATAACCAATTACTGCCACTGGCAGATGAAAGAAGAATAAGGAAGGCACAACACCACCGTGGAGGCCTTCAATGTGGCCGATAAAAGAATAAACGAGATGAAGAATAAAATGGCCGAGGTAGAAAGGGATAAAAAGAGCGCTGAGGCCGCTTTGGACAGCGTTGAGAGGCAGGCTAGAGGCCAACGGGTGCTCCTTCACCAGGCCGAGGATCAGTTGGCTGCCTTCAAAGGATAGATCATCGCCCTTAAGAAAAAGCTGGAGAAGGCCGAGAAGGCAAAGGAACAAGCAAAGAAGGCCAGGGATCAGGCCGAGCAGGAGGGGTATGATGTAGGAGTGGTGGAGACCGAGGAAGTCCTCAGGGCTGAGGTCTCGGGGGTATGTAGGAACTACTGCCTCCAAGTATGGAATGAGGCTCTCAACCAAACTGGGGTTGAGGCTTCTTCAGTACTTAGGAAGGCAGAGAGTGTATACTACCCTCCCGCCATCCGAGCATCTGTCCCAGCCAGCTCTAGGACTGATGCCTCCCCCGAGGTGGCAGAAGTGGGCAAGGCCAGTCCAGCCAAGGCCCTAGCCTTCTCTAATAACCCTTCCGAGGTGGCTCAGTAGCAGGGGGTTGCTGAAAAAAAGGCTGATGCCAACAAGGGAGTGGCCCCTGATGCCACCAAGCCCCCTGCTGCTCCTCAAGATCAACCTAAAGAGAAAGAGGTGCCCTCTTCGATGGAGATAGTTCTAGCAACTCTCCCATTGCCTGCCAAAGGTGATCTCAAGAGCAAAGATTCAGGATCTTCAGAGGCAGCACTCTCCCAATCTACCAAGGGTCCACCAAATGAGAAAAGTGTAATAAAAAAGAAGTAGTTTAGAGTGTAGTTCTCTTTTCTTCTTCGTTTTTATTTAACTGTTGTCTTTATTTTCAAAGTTTGTAACGAAGTTAACCTTTTTTAACTAATCTACCTTTTTCTAAGGCTTAATCTTAATGAAAATTGCAAGTCTTTCCTTCCTACTTGTGACATTCATATTGATCCAAACATGATTTCTGTTTCAATTAACACTTAACAAATGTGGTGATGAGGTATAACTCTGTTTATTAATTTGCATAAGTGGTAGCATAGTTGTCACACATCACATGACCAGCATCAAGACATGCTAAATTTACTAAGTCCAACACCTCAGCAAAGTATAGCTTTAACTTTAAAAACATACACATTGATGCAGTATACATACAAGTTTAATTCTACTCAATCCTCCATTCATTAATAAGTTTAACGGACTAGAGGAGCAATTAATTCCCAAACAGACATAGATATTCCTGCAAATGCTTTAAGTGATGCTCATAAGCATTCCCCCCCCCCCCCCCTTTTCTTTGAACATGTTACTACAGCAAAGATCTTTGCCATGTAGAGTGGCTGATTCTGTTTGATATTTAAAGAATCAATAAGAAGTACTAATTTACTTTAGGCATGTAGTCCGAGGAGCCTGAAATAACTAAGGCTCTGTTTGATATCTGGTAAAATGATAGGAAGTGTTAATTTACCCAAAACGTGTGGTCCGAGGAGCCAGACATGACTGAAATTCTATTTAACACTTAGTAAAATGTCATAGAGTGTTAATTTACCCAAAGCATGTGGTCCGAGGAATCAGGCATGGCTAAGGTTCTGTTTAACACTTAGAAAGATGTCGTTAAGTATTAATTTACCCACTGTATATGGTCCGAGGAACCAGACATAACTAAGGTTCTGTTTAATACTTAGAAAGATGTCCTTAAGTATTAATCTATCCAAAGTATGTGGTCCGAGGAACCAAGCATAACTAAGGTTCTGTTTAATACTTAGAAAGATGTCATAGAGTGTTAATTTACCCAAAGCATGTGGTCCGAGGAACCAGGCATGGCTAAAGTTCTGTTTAACACTTAGAAAGATGTCGTTAAGTATTAATTTACCCATAGTATGTGGTCCGAGGAATCAGGCATAATTAAGGTTTTGTTTAATACTTAGAAAGATGTCATTAAGTATTAATTTACCCAAAATATGTGGTCCGAGGAACCAGGCATAACTATGGTTCTATTTAATACTTAGAAAGATGTCATTAAGTATTAATTTACCCAAAGTATGTGGTCCGAGGAACCAGACATAACTAAGGTTCTGTTTAATACTTAGAAAGATGTCATTAAGTATTAATTTACCCAAAGTATGTGGCCCGAGGAACCAGGCATAACTAATATTCTATTTAATACTTAGGACGATGTCATTAACTATTAATTTACCCAAAGTATGTGGTCCAAGGAATCAGGCATAACTAAGATTCTGTTTAATACTTAGAAAGATATTTGGAGATATCAATTTACCCAAAGTATATGGCCTGAGGAGCTAGGTATGACCAATGTTCTGTTTGATATTTAAAATAATAATAATAGGAAGCTCAACAAATAATGTAATAAACGATAATGTGACAAGGAAAAATTTCATTAATAATAATACATTTTCAGGTTATTTACATTCTAGGGGCGTGGTACAACATTTTCATCTAGGTCTTCAAGATGATACGCACCTATTCCAGCCACCGAGGTGATGCGATATGGCCCTTCCCAGTTGGGTCCTAACTTTCCTCATGCTAGGTTCTTTGCAGTACCCAAAATCTTTCTTAACACCAAGTCTCCAGGCGCCAGTGGCCTTAGCTTCACGTTGGCATCATACCATTAGGCCAATTGGACCACGACATTTTCTCTTCGCTCTTCAATTAAGTCTAAGCTCTTCCCTAACAGCCCATCATTGTTGCTCGGAGTGAAAGAACTCGTTTTCAGCGTTGGGAATCCAGTCTCCAAAGGAATAACAACCTTAACACCATAAGTCATTGAAAATGGTGTCTCCCCTGTTAACCTACGAGGCGTGGTCCGATATGTCCAAAGGACGTGTGACAACTCTTCCACCCATTTTCCCTTTGCATCGTCCAATCTCTTCTTGAGTCCATTCACTATGACCTTGCTGACAGCCTCTGCCTGTCCATTTCCCTGTGGATAAGTCAAGGTGGAATACCTATTTGTAATTCCTAGGTCGCAGCAGTACCTCTTGAAGGCTTTACTGTCAAACTGAAGTCCATTGTTCGAGATGAGTGTATGAGGGATCCCAAACAGAGTGACAATGTTTTTCCAAATAAATCTCTTCGTATCCATGTCCGTGATATTTGTCAATGGTTCAGCTTCAACAAACTTGGTGAAGTAATCTGTGCCGACTAGTAAATATCTCTTATTCCCTGCTGCCTTAGGAAAGGTCCAACAATATCCAAGCCCCATTGAGCAAAGGGCCAAGGGCTGGACAGAGGATTAAAGACTCCCCCTAGTTGATGAATGTTTGGGGCAAATCTTTAGCACTGGTCACACTTCTTCACATATTCTTGTGCTTCCTTCTGCATGTTCGGCCACCAATATCCTTGCGTAAGGGCTCTGTGAGACAATGATCTACCTCCTGTGTGTCTGCCACAAATCCCTTCATGTAACTCCTCTATAAGTAGCTCTGATGCCTTAAGGTGTATGCACAGCAAGTACGGCCTAGAAAAAGAGCGCTTATACAACTTTTGGTTCTCAGACAGCCAAAACCGAGGAGCCTTTCTTCGCACCTTGTCGGCCTCAGATTTACTCTCGGGCAAGATGTTTTCCTTAAGGAACAACACAATAGAGTCCATCCAACTAAGACCCACCCTAATATGATGAATATGAGCCACGTTTCTCCCTACTTCAGTAGGCTTACACAAGTCTTCTACAAGGATCACCCGAGGTAAACTTTGTGCCGAGGAGGTTGCCAGCGTGGCAAGAGAGTCAGCATGTGTATTTCTACTTCTAGGGATTTGCGATAAATTAAAAGACTCAAATCCTGACTGTAAGTGTCTAACTTGGTTCAAATACTCCTGCATTCTGAGATCTCTAGCTTCCAGCTCTCCCCTACCTGGCCGATAATCAATCTCGAATCTGAAAATATCTCCACTGCTTTTCCACCCATTTTCTGAACCATGGTCATTCCTACCAATAAAACTTCATACTCAGCTTCATTGTTTGTGGCTGAGAAGCCCAATCTCAAGAATTTCTCAATTATGATCCTCTTGGGAGATATCAGGACTAGCCTCACTCCAGATCCTCTGTGATTCGCTGCATCATCAACGTATACCCTCCAGGACAAAAGTTCTTGTAAAGAGACTAACCCAACCGATTTTCCATCCATGTCCTGCTTCTCCATTCTCTCTTCTAATGGGGATTCAGCAAACTCGACCACCAAATCAACAAGGACCTGACTCTTGACAGAGGTGCGAGGCATGTACTTGATATCAAAAGTCCTTAGGATCGTGCCCCACTTGGCAATCCTCCCTGTATAATCAGCACTTCAAAGTAGAGATCTGAACGGAAGTTGGGTTAGGACAACAACTGTGTGTGATTGAAAGTAGTGGGGGAGCTTACGCGTAGAATGCACTACTGCCAAAATGGCCTTCTCTAGTGGTAGGTAACGGACCTCGGCCTCATGTAGTGACTTGCTCACATAGTAAACTAGCCTCTGCACACCACTATCAACCTGTACCAACACCAAGCTCATTGCATGGAAAGCCACTGCAATATACGCGAACAAAACCTCATCCACCTCGGGTCTGGACATAATGGATGGCCGAGAAAGGTATTCCTTCAACTGCTGGAAGGCCAGGACACACTCTTCGGTCCATTCAAATTTCTTCCACTTATTCAACAACTGAAAGAAAGGCCTACACCTGTCTGCTGACTGAGAGATGAATCGGTTCAAGGCAGCTGTCATTCCTGTCAACTTCTGGACCTCTTTGGGGTTCCGAGATGGCTGTAAATTGTTAATTGCTCTAATTTGGTCAAGATTGACTTCAATTCCATGGTGAGTAACCATGTATCCCAAGAACTTCCCTAATTCGACACCAAAAGAGCATTTAGAAGCATTAAGTCGCAGCTTGTGTCTCTTCAAGATCTCAAAGATATTCCTAAGGTCGTTAACATGCTCGGATTCTAACTTACTCTTGACCACCATGTCGTCTATATAAATCTCGATGTTTCTTCCTAGCTGTGGCTCGAACATCCTGGTCATCATCCTTTGGTAGGTAGCCTCCGCATTCTCTAAACCAAAAGGCATCACTTTGTATTGGTAATTTCTAGTGGGGGTGACAAAAGCTGTCTTCTCTTGATCACTCAAAGCCAATGGTATTTGGTGGTACCCCTAGAAGGCATCCAAAAAGCTCATCCGAGGATGGCCTATAGTTGCGTCCATTAGCTGATCAATCTGAGGCATGGGGAAGGGGTCCTTTGGACAGGCCTTGTTCAAGTCTGTGAAATCTACACATACTCGCCACTTTCCACTTTTCTTCTTTACTACTACTGTATTGGCCAACCATTCAGGGTAGAACACTTCCTTAATAGCCCCAGCTTGCTTAAGCTTGTTCATCTCCTTCTTGACAGTATCAGAATGTTCTTTAGATAAGCGCCGAGGTAGTTGCTTCTTAGGGAGAACAGCTAGGTTGACATTCAGATGATGGCAAATGAAGTCGGGATCCACCCCAGGAGCTTCGTAAGCATTCCATGTAAATACATCAACATTCTCTCTAAGAAATGCTATCAACTTTTCCTTCTCTAGAGGAGGCAGTTGAGCTCTGACCTGAAAGAACTTATCCGGATCACCATCTATAACAATTTCTTCCAGCTTCTCACACTTTGCCCCTTCCGACACCGCATCCGTAGATAGGACCGGAATCCTTGATTGCTATGAGCCCCCCTCAACAGAGGCTGCAGACTCAGCTTCAAGCTGGTGCATAATTGCAGCCACCAAGCACTGCCTAGCCATGGATTGACTCCCAATAAGCTTTTCAACCTGGTCCCTGGATGGATATTTTACCTTCAAATGCAGGGTGGAAGAAACAGCCCCTAGGGCATAGAGCCAGGGTCTTGCCACAATGGCCGTGTAAGGAGAATAAGCATCCACCACAATGAAGTCTACCTCCACTACCTCTAAACTTGCTTGCATGGGTAGTCTAATCTGACCTTTTGGAATGACAACTTTCCCATCAAAGCTTACCGAAGGTGAATAATAGGCTGTCAAATCTTCAGGCTTCAAGTTCAGCCCCTTGTATAAGTCAGGGTACATAATCTCTGTACCACTGTCCTGATCTACCAATACTCTCTTCACATCATACCCTCCTATCCTGAGTGTGACCACTAAAGTATCATCGTGTGGCTGTATGGTTCCAACCTTGTCCTCATCCGAAAAGGTCAATGCCAGTCGAACCGCCATTCTAGCCCTCTTCGGCTCAGGATCAGAGTTCTCAGCAAGTGGCCAAGCTATAGATATCACCTTGGAGGGCTGCAAGCCAGTTCTCCCAAAAGCAGCAAAGATGACATTAATTGTACCCAGAGGGGGCCTTGAAGAAGTGTTCACCTAAGCCCTCGACCCTGCTTGGTCTTCATGCCCATTGGGCCGATACAAAAACTGTTTCAACCTTCCATCTCTGACCAGTTGCTCCAGGTGATTCCACAGAGTTCTACAGTCCTCGGTGGTATGTCTTCGTTTTTGGTGGTATTGGCAATGAAGACTTTGGTTACGTCTCATGGGGTCTCCTCCCATCTTGTTTGGCCATTTGAAGTATGGCTCATTCTTAATTTTCTCCAAGACTTGATGTATTGGCTCTCGGAACACCGTGTTAACCACCTGAGGAGCCGTAGACCCAGATTGCCCAGCAAAATCCCTCCAGGGTCTATTATTATTGTAGCGGTCTGACCTGAAATCCCTCATCTCCTGAGGGATAACCTTACCCTTGCCCTTGCCTTGCTGCTAGTCCTCATCGACCCACTTATACTTATCAATTCGGTCTATGAGCTGACGTACACTGCTAGCAGGTTTCTCAGTCAAGGACTTCCTCAAACCATACTCGGCAGGTAGGCCAACCTTGAAAGTCCTTATGGCCACATCATCAAAATCACCATCTATCTCATTGAACATTTCCCAGTATTTGTCCGAGTACGTTTTTAGAGTTTTCCCTTCTCTCATGGACATAGACAACAAGGAATCTAAAGGCCGAGGAACCCTACTGCACGTAATAAAGCGAGATCCAAACGCCCGAGTGAGCTCTTTGAAGGAATCAATGAAACCTACTCCCAGGCCATCAAACCACCTCATTGCCATAGGCCCCAAACTGGATGGGAATACTTTGCACATCAGAGCCTCGTTCTTGGAATGCATTGTCATCCTCTGGTTGAAGTGGCTTACATGCTCCACAAGGTCTGTCCAACCATTGTACATGGTGAACGTAGGCTGAGTGAACTGCCAAAGGGGTCTCCCTCCCTCAATTCTACTTGTGAAAGGTGATCTGGAAATCTGGTTGAGCGCTCTGCTCATCGCATCATTTCCCAAGCCTCTGGAGGATGAGCTCCTGTTTCTGCGCTCATGGTGATAGTCCATATCATATGAGAAGGACTCATTAGGAGGTGTCCTTGACTTGGGTCTATAACTACCATCCTCCTCATCGTTAGGAGAGAAGTCAGAGTTGAAGGGAGTTCGCCTTCGCCGTTCGTGGCGCAGCTTTCTCTTCAAATGATCAATCTCCAGTTGTAGGGCTCTGGTATCCTCCTCATAAGAAAGGTGGCTCCCATTTCTGGACTGGCTCCTGCTAGTATGGGTGGTATGCACACTAACCTCTTGATCCCTTCTTCGCTCAAGGTTGATAAAATGATCTTCACGTTGGGACCCCATAGATTCTGCCTGGTTTGGACTTGAACCTACCATGGTTGAACGTCAAACTCACTAAAACACAAGAATTTCCCACAGACGACGCTAATTGTAAGGGCGCAATTTGAGTCCCTAGCCCAGAGGATAAATGAAATTAGGCCCAAAAAACCCAATACAATGAATTTGTAGAGAGTGGGTTGGAAAACTGGGATTTAATGAATCAGACAACAAGTAAAGTAGATTCGGATGACAAGAAAATGAAGATAGACTGGATTAATTTAAAGAAAATCGTCCTCGACACAGTCCGAGGAGATCAGTTCTTATATATTTCTCTCAAGTTTGATTACAAGTTCAATTCTTGATTGCTACAGTGTTTTCCTATTAATTTCTTGATCCTCTTCTCTTAGGGTCTCCCTTCCATTTTATACTATCTTCCCCTTTCATTTCCACCTTCCACGTGCAGATCAGATTGTTGGTGTTGATTCTTATCCCATTAGCACATTCCTGAAGTCTTTGAGTAGTAGTTGTAAGGCTGAAAGTTACTGTTCAGGTATCACTTCCTCATTAATACGACCAGAGAGTTAGTTGCAGAGCATTTAATGCGGTGGTAGCAGCTTTCCCTTTAGATATTTCATAGCCTCCCTCTGCCCTGTTCCTTCTGGATACTTATCCTCATCAGTGGAATCGTCTGGAATGTTGCTCCTGGTGTCAAACTACACCTTTTGACCTCGGCTTTGCTCAGCCAATGAAGTATTCCTCCTCAGACAACCTTCTCGGATGGTCATGATCAGACCTCACCTCTTTACTTACCAACACAGATTCTTAGGAAGGTGCTTACCTGTCCTCGGACTACTTAATGTCCTCGGATTAGGCCCCTAGCCCAATATATATATAGATATGCATTCCTGGGCCTATCACCCCTACATTGTTGTTTATTATGTTTTGTGCATAAAGGACAGGATTGAAGGTTCTAATTCATGCTACATATTATATATATTTTTTATTCTATGCTATACATTATATAATATGATTATTATTTTAATGGGATATGCTAAATCCACACTCGTATAAGGACAAGTGAATTGCATTTTTCGGTAAGGCTTATAATTAAAAAAAAAAAAAAAAAAGCTCCAACGGCAAGGCCCACATTCTCTTTGGTACCCAGGAAAAGGGCAACTTTCAAGGAGGCCCAGTATGTAGATATTGACCCTATATGCAGCTGACTTTTATGTTGAGTCAATATATGGTTCCTAGATCTTTTCAAATATTTATAGTCATATTAAATCATAAAAACATATCTACATCAAAGATGCTAAATGCTAAATATTTTAGCATTCAGCTACAGTGAGCTGTTATGCTTCTAACATTTACTTTCACTATATTATCACTGTGCTTCCGTCTCTTCCCTTCGGCTATGCGTCCCCTTTCCCCCTTTATGGTATCAGAGCCACTCTTTTCTGGCCGGTGATAGTGTTGTTGTGTCTTCGTTTCTTATCCGTGTCTACCCGAACTTTTGGTACTCCGTTGTTGTGTTCCCTTCTTACCGTCGTTGGCGCCACCCTAGTCGTAAAGTGAATTCCCAGAACCGAACTGTAAGGCCCGTTTGAGCCAAGAGGGCGTGTAGGGCATGAGAGGTATAGGGTTGGTTAGGGTATGTGTTACGAAATGCAACGGTTGTGAGAAAAACATGATAATTGAGTGTTGAATCTAGGATAGTATGGATAAGCTGTGGAGATCCAGCTCCTCTGTCAGCTCCAGGACTAGTTGTCCTCTTGATATGGTAAATGAAGAAGATCACACTGTTGAAGAACATGAGATCCTTGATTTTCGGAAATGGAATAAAACTGTTCATGACACTAGTTTTGTTAGAAATGCGTTTCATTCTGCTCACAAAGTTAGAACTGTTGAACAAATATCTTCTATTTCAAGAACTCATGAAAAATGTTGTTTGTTGAATATTGCTTGTCCATCTGTTTGTCCTTCTAATTTTCCTAATATTGATAATTCTGTTTGCCAAAATCAGTTAAGAGTTTTGACTGCTTTAAATGATGATTTTGAAATTGATTGGTATTCTTTGTACAATGAGTTTATGCTTTCAAAAAACAGACCTAAAAGAAAAATTTTCCAAAATAAATTTGCTCAGTCTGAAAAAGACCGTGTTAAGAGAAAATGGTTAGAAAAGATGAATCAAAAGAAAAAACATATTTTGTTTTTTGATTTTCTTGAAAACCATTATGTCTCAAAAGATGAAGTTTCAAAACAACATTTAAATGTGATAAAAAAATCAAATTTTGTTAAAACTGATAAAACTATTATTAGGTCCAGTCATCCTCCTCTTGAGCCAATTTTGATAACTACTAAGAAAGATGAAGTGTCAAAAGAGGAAGTGAAGGCCTCTTCTTTCAAAACTGCTGTTGACAAAACTTCTGTTGAAAAATCTGTTTCTGAAAAACATGCTTCTGTCAAGATTGATGAAGAACCTTTGATTAATTTACCCATTCATGATAAAAATTTCAAAACTCTTGAAATTGTTGAACAAATGCTTTCTGATTTAAAAGTTAAAACTGAAAGTACTTCCCGAAGTACAGCCTGCACTATTTCAAGAAATGGAAAAAAAAATTGTTTCTGATGAAAGTACAGATTCTGATACTGTATCTTTTGTTTCTGCCAAAAAGATTTTTGATGATGACTTACCAGAAATTAAAAGATTTGTTGGAAATTCCAAACCTATGTTTCTTACAAAAAATTGGTATTCAAAACCTACTCCTCCTGATATGCAGTTTGAAGAAAGACCTTTTCAAACTCAGTTTTCTGTTTCTGCTGATAAGATTTATGAATGGAATATTGATGGTTTGTCTGAACTAGAAATCATTAATAAAATGGGTCATATGTCTATGGTTGGAATTGCTTATGTTAACAACCATAATCTTGATCACCCTGAAATTGTTGACCTTCTTGCTTCTGGTTTTTCTGGAACTCTTCGCGGATGGTGGGATTCATATCTCACAGAAGATTCCAGAGAATCTATTAAACACGCTGTTAAAAAGAATGATGAAGGTTTGCCTATTTTTTATGAAAGTATTGGTCGAGGTATTCCTGATGGTGTTAATACCTTGATTTATACTATTATCAAACATTTTATTGGTACTCCATCTAATATTTCATCTCGAATTTCTAACCTGCTAAATAATTTGAGATGTCCTACTATGTCTGATTACAGATGGTACCAAGATGTTTTCCTTTCCAGAGTGATGCATCGGAAAGACTGTTTCAAGCCTTATTGGAAAGAAAAGTTTATTGACGGACTGCCTCCTATCTTTGCACATAAGGTAAAACAAGAGTTAATTGGAAAAAATGATTCTATTGATTATGATAATTTGACTTATGGTGATATTCTAAGCACTATTAAAAAACTTGGTATTAATATGTGCAATGATGAAAAATTGTTAAAATACCAATTAAAGAACAAAGCAAAAGCTAAATATGAAATGGGTAATTTCTGTGAACAATATGGTTTACCCCCTATTGCTCCTTCCAGGCAAAAAGGGAAAAAACATAATAAAGGTCACAAAAATTACAGAGATAAAAAGTATAAAAGATACAGAACCAACTTTGTTAAACCTAATGATTTTTATGCTCAAAAGAAAAATGTTAAACAAAGATCAGGAAAAGGTAAATGCTTTAACTGTGGAAAACCTAGACATTTTAGTAAAGATTGTAAACAACAACCTGGTAAGTTAAAAAATAAGTTCAACATGTTAAACATTGATGATAAAAAACAAGAAGAATTATTCAAAATCCTTGAATCAAACATTTCGTCTACTTCCTTGGAAGATGAGTTTTCTTCTCCTGGTTCTTGCTATCAATCTGCTACTGGTTCTTCTGATTCTCCTAATATTAAAATTGGTTGTAGAGGTTCCTGTTGCAATATTGTTAAATCTGTTAAAACCCTTATTAAGAGTGCAGAAGATAAAAAACTAAAATCAACTATAAGTTTTGAAGAAACTTTGGGAAAATTTAATAAAAAGAAATCCAAAGATTTAACTGTTAACGATTTACAACATGAAATTAATATTGTTAAACAAGAAATAAGTGAATTAAAACTTGATTTAAAAATAATAATAAATAGTGATAACAATAACAGTAAACAAGATGAGCACAAAGATGGAGATAAATCCTGTCAACAGGCCCTTCTTTCTGATACAGGTATTGCTGATGTTTTAACTAATTCCCAACTTACTCTTGTTAAAAAAATACTTCCTCCAAAATGGTTTACAAAAGTTAAAATTGTTGTTTCTCCTGATTATCATTTCACTGTTATTGCCATGATTGATTCTAGTGCGGATATGAATTGTATCCAAGAAGGAATGATTCCTTCAAAATATTTTGAAAAGTCTACTGAAAGATTGGTTTCTGCTAATGGTTCTCAAATGAATATTAAATATGAATTGAACAATGCTCATGTATGCCATGATAATGTTTGTTTCAAGATTCCTTCTGTTCTTGTTAAAAACATGACTGATAAAGTGATCCTTGGTTTGCCTTTTATAAATGCTTTGTATCCCTTTCTTGTTGAACATGATGGAATTACTACTGATCCTTTTGGACAAAAAGTAAAATTCAAATTTGCTTCAAAATTTGAAATTAATGCTGATGCTGCTTCAAACATGATTCATGCTAAAATTAAACATCTAAACTTCCTTCAGCAAGAAGTTAGGTACAAGAAAATTGCTAAACAAATTTCTGATAAATTGTTGCAATCCAAAATTGATAATTTTCAAAAAATGCTGATTGATGATGTTTGCTCTGATGTTCCTAATGCTTTCTGGCATAGGAAAAAACATATTGTTGACTTGCCATATGTTAAAGATTTTGATGAGAAAAATATTCCAACTAAAGCTCGTCCTATTCAAATGAATGCTGAAACTGTTGAATTTTGCAAAAAAGAAATCCATGATTTGCTGCAGAAAAAATTAATTAGGAATAGCAAGTCCCCTTGGTCTTGTTCTGCCTTTTATGTCCAAAAAAATGCTGAGATTGAAAGAGGAACCCCTAGATTAGTAATTAACTACAAACCCTTGAATAAGGTTTTGGAGTGGATTAGGTATCCTATCCCCAACAAGAATGACCTGGTCCATAGATTAAGTGAAGCTGTTGTGTTCTCCAAGTTTGATATGAAATCTGGGTTTTGGCAAATCCAGATTAGTGAGAATGATAGGTACAAAACTGCTTTTACCACTCCCTTTGGACATTATGAGTGGAATGTTATGCCCTTTGGTCTTAAGAATGCCCCGAGTGAGTTTCAAAACATCATGAATGACATTTTTAATTCCTTCAGCCATTTCACCATTGTTTATATTGATGATGTTCTTGTTTACTCTAGCTCTATTGATGAACACTGGAAACATTTGTATTCGTTTCTAGATACTATTAAAAGAAATGGTCTTGTTGTCTCTGCTAAGAAAATCAAATTGTTTCAAACCAAAGTTCGTTTCCTTGGCTATGATATCTCTGAAGGACAGATTCGTCCTATAGATAGAGCCATCCAATTTGCTGATAAGTTTCCTGATGTTATCATTGATAAAACACAACTCCAAAGATTCCTTGGGTCATTAAACTATGTTGCAGATTTCTACAAGGATATGAGAAAACAATGTAAACCCTTGTTTGACCGATTAAAAAGTAATCCTCCTCCTTGGTCTGATGTTCATACTTCCCTAGTTAAACAAATCAAATCTCATGTTAAGACATTACCTTGTCTTGGTATTCCCACTATTGGTACTTTTAAAATTGTTGAAACTGATGCCTCTGACATTGGTTATGGGGGTATTCTGAAACAAAGAGTTTCTCCTGGGTCACCAGAACAAATTGTTCGTTTCCATTCTGGTATTTGGAACAATGCACAGTTAAACTACAGTACTATCAAAAAAGAGATTTTATCTATAGTACTATGTATTTCAAAATTTCAAAGTGATTTGTTAAACCAAAAGTTTTTGTTACGTATTGATTGTAAAAGTGCTAAATATGTTATTGAAAAAGATGTTGAAAATATTGCTTCAAAACATATTTTTGCTAGATGGCAAGCTATTTTGAATGTTTTTGATTTTGATATTGAATATATTAAACGATCCCAAAATTCCATCCCTGATTTTCTTACCCGTGAATTTCTGCAGTATCACAATGGCAAGTAGAGGATCCAAAGATAAACATCCTGCTGAAACCTCCAAAAAAATTATCAAAAAAGAACCTGCTTCCCCTATTGAAATTACTAATCGTTTCACCAATCTAGGAACCATCCCTAGGCCTTATTACTCCACTGTTCTTGCCTCTTCCTATGATCCTTATGCTATAACCCCTGTTAACCAACCTATTAAAACTTTCACAGGCTATCTACCTCTTTGGTTCAACCGTTGGTGGACCCAATTTGGCCCTATTAATGACATATTTCCTGAACCATTACTTAATGCTTTTGAATGTTTCAAGAAATTTTATAAGGTTGATACTCATGGTGCTAAGTTCCCTGCTTTGCTTCACTTTGTTAAACGCCATAAGATACCTTGGATTTTGAAATGGCAATATGAATATGAAGGTGATGTTCTGTCAAGACATTGGTATGTGAAATGGTGGGGCAAATTCCCTCATTCTCAAAGAATTATTGCCACTATTTCCAGAGAATCCTCATCTACTACTGCTCTCACCATTGCCAAAGATCATTTACCAGTTCAACCTCCTGTCCTTACTGATGCTCCCTCCTCCTCTTCCTCTAAGAATGCCAAGCTTCCAGCAAAAAACAAGAGCTCTCCTATTGATGACTTAAGAAAGAACCCTGATGCTCTTTTTGCTTTGCTTAAGTGGGCAGAAGAAAATGTTGCAAATCAAGGAAATTCCAAAGCCTCTTCTGAGGAATCTGTTACTCATAACCCTTACTGCCCCTACAATCAGGAGTGGTTTGGTCATGATGATGAAGATGTTGATGATTTAGCAAAAGATTGATGTTTGATTCCCCTATTTGTCTGGCCTGCATAATGGCCAAAATTGTTGATTATTGCAATATTTACTTTCTGGTTAAACTCCACTATTATTTTCCACCCCTAATGATGTTAATCCCCCATGTTTCCTGCTGAAAAGAAGGTTCCCCATGTTTTCTGCTGAAAAGAAGATTCTCCGTGTTTCCTGCTGAAAAGGAGATTGTTTTCCACCTCTAATGATGTTAATCCCCTATGTTTCCTGCTGAAAAGAAGATTCCCCACGTTTTCTGCTAAAAAGAAGATTCTCCGTGTTTCCTGCTGAAAAGGAGATGCTTCATGCTTTTACTGTTCACCACACTGTTCACTTTTACTATTTGTTGTACTATTCACTCAAGTATTTTTCCTATTTAAGGGGGGATGTCCCTTATGTTAAAAACAAGTTGTTTAAGTTGTTTTGCTCAGAATTCTTCCTTGAGAGCTTCCTACTTCTCTAGAGAGAGTTCCTTGCTCCTATTTCCTTGTTCCTACTACCACTATTTCTCTACAATCCTTGTATCTAGGACTAGAACAAGCTTTGTAATTGTTAACCTGTAACTGTTGAGATCTTGTATTCACTACTACTACTGTAAGTGTTTGTTCTACTTTCAATAACAAGTATTTTCAGTTTATGTTAATTCTACTTGTTGCTACCACCACCTTGGACGGATTACCGCTATAACGGATGGTTCTAAATTGCTTTCATTTACTTTGAACTATTGTTTTCAATTATTTTGATATATACTGCTTGGCACCATGGCCTTTGGTGAGTGTTGGAGAAATTATTTCAATAATCAAATTATTAATGTTGCTCAGGACCTATGGAAAGACTATCATTTCATGGGATGCACAGACAGAATCTCTGTTTTTGGTCCCAGGCCATATTCTGATGCCATTGCTCATTTGAGGATTACTAATCATTGTAATCCAAGAAGTCTTCTCATCCCCGGGAAAACCCCAGTGTTTGAGCCAATTTTATATTGTGCATTTTGTAATCAATATGCTATTTACCATGAGCATGAATGTGATTCTCCACAAGGTCTTTTTTTGGAACAAGGTTATCATGGTGGCTCATATAAACTGGAACAAGGTTATCATGGTGGCTCATATAAATTTCATTTTGAACAGTAAGGTTAACAAGGTGGATTTCAAGGGCTCTGAGAGTTTTCTGGAAAACATTATGGTGGTTTTTAACAAAAGCAAATTGGAGGTTATCAAGAATGAATTTAATGGAATCCGGTAACTCTGAATAGGTTCCGTTGTGAAATTGTAAATTTCTTGATAAGACTTCCTGTAGAGTAATTAATATATCACCACTGGAATATGTCACCTCTGCTAGGACAAATTCCTGAAGGGATGTTGATCCGCTGGATTTTACCCCAGAGGATGCGCCTTCATGCATTACTAAAGGTTGTCCCGCTGGGAGCCTTTTGTCATGAGAATAGCCCTGTGCTGGTGCTTTTCCCTTGTTTTTCCTCTCTGCTGAGGAAGCCATAACAATCCACTTACTAGTGGTATAAGTATAAATATTATTATTATTCCACTTATTAGTGGTATTTATCCACGCATCATTGTTCGATTCCTGCAAAGAAGCATCAACAATGTCAGGAGAATTTATAGTTTTTAACATTTTGGTACTATAAATATTACCTTTAAAATTATTTGTGGAATATTGGCAAGAACTCATTATTAGTTCTTGAACAAGAGTATTCATGGGGGAGTCTTTCTCATAAGACAGATTATCAATATCAATTTCAAACTTTGAAGCAAATTTGAATTTTACTTTCTGTCCAAAAGGATCAGTAGTAATTCCATCATGTTCAACAAGAAAAGGATACAAAGCATTTATAAAGGGCAAACCAAGGATCACTTTATCAGTCATGTTTTTAACAAGAACAGAAGGAATCTTGAAACAAACATTATCATGGCACACATGAGCATTACTCAATTCATATTTAATTTTCATTTGAGAACCATTAGCAGAAACCAATCTTTCAGTAGATTTTTCAAAATATTTTGAAGGAATCATTCCTTCTTGAATACAATTCATATCCGCGCCAGAGTCAATCATAGCAATGACAGTGAAATGATAATCAGGGGAAACAACAATTTTAACTTTTGTAAACCATTTTGGAGGAAGTATTTTATTGATGAGAGTAAGTTGAGAATCATCATAATACCTTTATCAGAAAGAAGAGCCTGTTGACTGGATTCATCTCCATCTTCGTGCTCATCATGTTCACTATCAGATTTATCAGATTGTTGTTTACCAAGGTTTTTATCGACTTTCAACATTATCAACTCTTGTCTAAGATTATTGTTATCACTTTTAATGTGTTTAAAATCATTTCTTAATTCACTTATCTCTTGTTTAACAATATTAATTTCTTGTTGTAAATCATTAACAGTTAAGTCTTTGGATTTCTTTTTATTAAATCTTTCCAAAGTTTCTTCAAAGCTTATAGTTGCTTTAAGTTTTTTATCAGTTTCATTTTTCACCAAGTTTTTCTTGAACTTATCCAAATAATCTTTTTGCAATTCAGGGTTTTGAATTTGATTTATCAATTGAATTATTAATTTTTCATTTTCTTCACTTTTAGTGAGAGTTTTAACAGTTTTAATAACATTGCAACAAGAATCTCTACAGCCAATTTTAATATTAGGAGAATCAGAAGAATCAGTAGCAGATTGGTAACAAGAATCAGAAGAAGAAAAATCATCTTCCAAGGAATCAGACGAATTGTTTGATTCAAGGATTCTGAATAATTCTTATTGCGCTTTATCATCAATGTTTAACATGTTAAACTTGTTTTTTAACTTACCAGATTTTTGCTTACATTCTTTACTGTAATGTCCAGGTTTTCCACAGTTGAAACATTTACCTTTTCCTGAGCTTTGTTTAACATGTTTCTTTTTAGCATAAAAATCATTAGGTTTAACAAAGTAGTTGGTTTTGTATCTTTTATGTTTTTTATGGCTGTAATTTTTGTGACTTTTATCATGTTTTTTACCCTTTTGCCTGGAAGGAGCAATAGGGGGTAAACCATATTGTTCACAGAAATTACCCATTTCATATTTAGCCTTTGCTTTGTTTTTTAATTGGTGTTTTAATATTTTTTCATCATTGCACATATTAATACCAAGTTTTTTAATAGTGCTAAAAATATCACCATAAGTCAAATTGTCATAATCAATAGAATCATTTTTACCAATTAACTCTTGTTTTACCTTATGAGCAAAGATAGGAGGCAGACCGTCAATAAACTTTTCTTTCCAATAAGGCTTGAAACAGTCTTTCCAATGCATTACTCTGGAAAGGAAAACATCTTGGTACCATCTGTAATCAGACATAGTAGGACATTTCAAATTATTTAATAAGTCAGAAATTCGGGATGAAATATTAGATGGAGTACCAACAAAATGTTTGATAATAGTATAAATCAAGGTATTAACACCATCATGAATACCTCGACCAATACTTTCATCAAAAATAGGCAAACCTTCATCATTCTTTTTAACAGCATGTTTAATAGATTCTCTGGAATCTTCTGTGAGATATGAATCCCACCATCCGCGAAGAGTGCCAGAAAAACCAGTAGCAAGAAGGTCAACAATTTCAGGGTGATCAAGATTATGGTTGTTAACATAAGCAATTCCAACCATAGACATATGACCCATTTTATTAATGATTTCTTGTTCAGACAAACCATCAATATTCCATTCATAAATTTTATCAGCAGAAACAGAAAATTGAGTTTGAAAAGGTCTTTCTTCAAACTGTATATCAGGAGGAGTAGGTTTTGAATACCAATTTTTTGTAAGAAACATAGGTTTGGAATTTCCAACAAATCTTTTAATTTCTGGTAAGTCATCATCAAAAATCTTTTTGGCAGAAACAGAAGATACAATATCAGAATCTGTACTTTCATCAGAAACAATTTCTTTTCCATTTCTTGAAATAGTGCAGGCTGTACTTCGAGAAGTACCTTCAGTTTTTACTTTTAAATCAGAAAGCATTTTTTCAACAATTTCAAGAGTTTTTGATTGGGAGGTTTTGAATTTGAAATTTTTGTCATGACTGGGTAGATTAATCAATGGTTCTTCAGTCTTGACAGGAACATGTTTTTCAGAAACAGATTTTTCAACAGAGGTTTTGTTAATGATTTTTTCTTCAATACGATCAAGTTGTTGGCCAATAATATGTAAAGACTCATTGGTAAAATTGTTTTGTTCAATGAGACTAACAATGGGAGTTTTGTCATCAGCAATTTTGAAAGGAGAGGCTTTTACTTCCTCTTTTGACACTTCATCTTTCTTTGTAGTTATCAAAATTGGCTCAAGAGGAGGATGACTGGACCTAATAATAGTTTTGTCAGTTTTAACAAAATTTGATTTTTTTATCACATTTAAATGTTGTTTTGAAACTTCATCTTTTGAGACATAATGGTTTTCAAGAAAATCAAAAAACAAAATATGTTTTTTCCATTGATTCATCTTTTCTAACCATTTTCTCTTAACACGGTCTTTTTCAGACTGAGCAAATCTATTTTGGAAAAATTTTCTTTTAGGTCTGTTTTTTGAAAGCATAAACTCATTGTACAAAGAATACCAATCAATTTCAAAATCATCATTTAAAGCAGTCAAAACTCTTAACTGATTTTGGTAAACAGAAGGATTTTCAATAGGAGGAAAATCAGAATCAGATGGAGCAACAGATGCAGAGTCTTCTTCATCTTCATTAGCAGTTTTGCTATATGGAGAGGAAGCTTCAGGTTTGGTGGAATAGTAAACAGAGCTTATTTGAGATTTATCACTTGAAACACCTTTTAACTTTAAATCAGTGGGCTTTTCAAGACTTTTTTGTAAAAATTCATTGAGGTCTTGATCTCTTTTTGAAATATTTTCAGATCCAGCAAAGGAATGCCTTCCTTCGTTGATCCTCAGAGGTTGATTATTTTGAAAACTTATTTTAACAGTACCATCAAGATATTGTTGAATATGAGTAAGATCAAGCTCATCAAAAACAGGTTTAGCAATAGGAGATTCTTGTTCCAACAACCATTCAGTGGGAAGCTTAACGTCTTGCCATTGAATCATTTTCGGAACTTGAACTTTAGCATCAGGAGTTGAACATTGAATCAACATAGTTTTACCAGAAGGTTCTCTATGGTTTATAGCACTAGGATTTATTTGAGTTCCCAACAATCTGTAATAAATGCGGTAAATCAAAGCAAAAGGTTTGCTACCTTCTTCCATGACATAGCCAGATGAAGCAATATTTAATGTTAAAGCTTTAACAATATTAGGATCATCCAAAGCAAGAGTAAGATCAGGATAACAGTTGAAATAAACAGGACCATCATACAAAGAAGCAGTGATCATACCAAGAATGCTATCTTTAAAGTTTTTAAATCTAGCATCACGTAAACACATGAGAACAGAAGCATTAATACCCTTCCGGGTGAGTGGTTTAATAGCAACTTGAACCATACCAATATGCAAATAACTGAGTTTTTTCGTAATGAACTCATTAATATTTTTCTTAGAAAACAAACAGCATTTTTCATGCATTCTAGAAATAGAAAATGTTTGTTCAACAGTTCTCACTTTATAGATGGGATAAAAAGTAGATTCAACAAAACTAGTTTTATAAACAGTTTTAGTATCAACTTTAGGAATACTCCATTTCTGAAAATCAAGAATCTCATGTTCTTCAACAGTGTGATCTTCTTCATTCACAATATTAGGAGGACAACTAGTCCTGGAGCTGACAGAGGAGCTGGATCTCCACAACTTATCCATACTATCCTAGATTCAACACTCAATAATAGCTCACTGTAGTTGGATTGTAAAAAAAAAAAAAAAATTCTCACAACTCTCTTTTTTCTCACTTCTCTCTTTTCTCTCCCGATGGTTGTGGTCGGGCAATTGTGGTCTAATGGTCCAATGGTCACAGTGCGGTTCCTGGGTCACAGTGCAGTGTTCCTGGGTCGTGGTTTTGATTTTTATTTTGGGTCACCGGCAGTTGTGAGTCGTGTTCTTGGGTTATCGACGGTCCGATTGTTGGTGGGTTTGTCTAGTGGCTGGTGGCGGTGGATCATGTTCCTGGGTCACCAACGGTCCGATTGATTTTAATTTTGAATTTTTTTTCTGCTGTTGTTTGTGGTTGCGGTGGATCTGGCTGGTGGCAGCAATGGTGGGTGGATGTGGTGGTTGTGGTATGGGTGGATGTGGATGTGGATGTGGTGGGTGGATGTGGAGGTTTTTTTTTTTTTTTTGGTTGTTTGTGGTTGTGGTGGATTTGGCTGGTAGCTGGTGGTGGCGATGGTGGGTGGATGTGGTATGGGTGGATGTGGATGTGGAGGTTTCTTTCTTTTCTTTTTTCTTTTCTTTTTTTTTTCCTGTGTGGTGGGTGGTGGGTTTTGTGGTGACTATTGGTATTGTGGTGGCCAGCGGTGCTAAGAATAGTTGGGTTGAGGAGAAAGAGAGAGACAGAGGAGAGAGAGACAGGGAGAGAGAGGAAGAATAAAAAATAATAAAGAAATAATATTTAAATGAAGTGTTAAAAAAAATAGAAGTTTTGATGCAAGGTATATTGTAAAGTGATGTGTTATATGTTATAAAGTTAGTTTTTTAAATTCTAAATGCTAAAATTTATAAGACATTTGATGAGAATGCTATAAGGACAAGTGAATTACATTTTTCGGTAAGGCTTATATGATATAAGTTCGAATTAAAAAAAAAAAAAAAATACCGACGGCAAGGCCCACATTCTCTTCGGTACCCAGGAAAAGGGCAACTTTCCAGGAGGCCCAGTATGTAGATATTGACCCATATACAGCTGACTATTGTGTTGAGTCAATATATGGTTCCTAGATCTTTTGAATTATTTATGGTCATATCAATTTATGTATTTTTTTTCTTTCTATTTTAGTATAAAAATTTACTTTTTATTTTATATAATCTTTTTTTTTTTCAAAACACTTAAATTATTTATTCTAAAAGCTATTTTAATAAAATATTTATTTAACGACTTTTTTAAAACACGCATTACTCTTACACTCAAATCGAGAAAGTGAATAAAATACTCATTTACACGTGAACAATAGCCATGTAAATTTACATTGTGATTCATCTTATTTCACACAACTCTACATAATCTAATGTAAGTGATTTTTTGGGATTAGATGTGCAAAATTTAGTCCTTATGCTACTATACAAGGATTGATGCAGGTGCTCTTATTGGGGTAGCTTTTGTTTCGAAATTCGAATTTAGTAAAATTGAGTTCTTCAAGAAATTTAATTTTTACAAAATTGAGTTCTAATTAAATCTGGCTGTGATGACAAAGGCTAATGTGACTTTTTCTTTATTAAAAAAAAGAAAAAGAAAAAACAAGGAACTCGATATCATGCAATCGAATACTGTGTAATATTTTTAAAACAGACATCGATATTTCTAAATTTGAGTAACGTGTAATATTTCATCATCTCTTTCTCACAATCTTTACGCACACTTAGTCTCTCGTCTCTTGGTCTTTCTCTTTTTCACCCTCATCTCTCTTGGTATCTTCGAAAAACCCATTATTGTACTTCATAATTGTTTGTTATGATCTATTTATTTCATTGAAATTGGAGGTTGCTTCTGCATCATATGGTGAGATAATGAGTTATATGGCACTCCTCTATCTCTTTCTTTTTGTATTTTCATTTTTCCAGATTGAGGGGACTGATCCTTTGATATTTCCCTTTATAAAATTAGTGGTTAGTTGGTAATCTTTGTGAAACATCACCACTAGTGGCTTAAGCATCATTTTAGGATTTCATGAAAAAACTAATTTTTCTGTCATTATTAGCAATGGCATTTAGCCCCTAACAACAAATCTTGATTGGGTTATATATTAAACACCCATGAAGCTATTTGATCTCCATGGACATTCAATGTTTCCCTCTTAATTAGCTGTCCTGTTTTTGAGGTGATACGTTGAGTCATATTTGTCATTGAGGGCTTATTGTTGATGTCTTTTTGCTGAGCCCATTTGTTGAAATTGTGTGGTAAGGCTTATTCTAAATTATTTTTAGTAGTTTGTCCTGAGATTCTTCAAAATTTGGTGCTTATTAACTCTGTCCATAGTGGTATCTCTAATGACCCATTAAAGCATATCTTCCCATTTTCTAACAATAGCTATACATTAAGGAAATACAAAAGCTGCTCAAAGAAATGATTTGATCTAAACCCTAATGCGGAGTTAGGGAAATTCATTAACTTGCTTGTTTATTTCTGTTCTTTGAAAGTATTCTCAATTGCTTTTTATGGTGAAGTCAGTATTGTTAGTGATAGAATTCAATCTTTTATTGTTTGTGCTCTTTTTTGTGAATCTTTATTGGAATCTGCCTATGATCACACACATATTTTGTTACTTAAAACCTTGTTCAGGTTTGCCAAAAAAAAAAATTCCCCTGGGCTTGCTTTGATGAAGTTTTTGAAAAGCTTTAACAAAATCTATCACAGGTTCCGTACCCACCGCCCCTTTTTTTATTGCTGAAAACTGGTTCTAAGACTATAGTCATATTGCTTTGTGGGAAAGGAGAATCCAACTGTGGGAATTCATTAAATGACCCAGCTACCTCAAAAACAAGATATTTATTAGAAGTTTAGTTTGTACGTGGACTTTTCCTTGTGAATAATGAGGTACCACTCACGCAGTAGAAGAAGAACAATTGACTTAGGTCAAGTTTCATGTGTCTCACGAACTCTTGAATGCTTGTTGTTGAATGTAAAGTACATTTTGAAAGATTCAGGGCTTGTTAGGATTGACAGGGAGTAGAGTAAAGTTGGCTTTCGGCTAACTCAAAGATTCAACCAAATGATAAGATGAATAATTTTGGGATGCCACTCAACCGAAGGTAGTGGATGACACTCAACATCACTAATTGCGGATGTCACTCAACGCAGCCAAGTCATACACTTGATTGTTAGGACTTAAGAAGAACCACTCAACTCCAAAGCAAGAACACTTGCAAATACTAATTTTCTAAATAAAAACTCTCCCAATTCTTCTAATTTCTCATTGATGTTTATAGGTGAATACATTGTATGTGAAATAAATGCTTACAACTTCTAATACAGATGACAACTCTCTAGATTGACTTTACACTATGATCAAATTATTTGGTTGAAACAACTACCAACATAACTTATAATTAACTTTGACTGAATAACAAAGATAAATAAAAGACAAATAGACTTATAAATAAATGACTAACTTAACTCTATTTCACTCTATTCCCTCTTCCTCTCCCTCAATCCAACAGAGACCTCAAGATATTTTTTTATTAATTTTTTTAATAGTAGAAAACATGTATTTAAACTCCATGCAAAGACTATGAGCTAGCGGATTTTCAATGGACTGGTTATATGAGTGTCTCTTGGACCCCAAGTAAGCTAGATTACCGGGCCCAATACAAACACCGACAGACTTTTTTTTATTGATAAAACAATATTAGTGGACTATGGATTTACTGTCATGCACAATTGCTGCTATATTAACTTATCTTTCCCCCTAGAGAAATTCAAGTCCAATCCAAATGAGGAAGACTTATTTGGAACTTGTTAATTAGTAGAGCTAGCTATGACCCATGACACAGTCCACAGATTTGATTGAAGCATCACATGTAAAATAGTCAAATTAAAGTTGTTATTAAATTGAAAATAACCATCCAATCTTTTTGTTTTTAGAGTGGGTGAGGATTGAGAATATCAGTGTGGCTGACTTATACGTGTAAGAACCTCAAAAACAAGATGACAAAAATGGCGACAAAGAACAACAACCCAAACCAAACACAGGAAAAGGATAATTGGCTTGAATGAATTCTAATATGTATGAATGTTTGTCTCATTTTATAACGAATCCACCACCCTGTCGGCCATATGATTTATTTATTCATATATATATATATATATATATATGGGGACGAGTAGCATATTTAATTTCAACCAAAGTACAAAATAATTTGTGCTAATACCCAAACTTTTTTTTTCCCTCTCCCATTGTGATATCCTTTGGATTTAGTTTAGTTAAAGTTCAACCAATACCACCAACAATTTGGTATATTCTAAAAAGTTTAAAAAAGCTTTCCGCCAAGGCCATAAACTCCTAAGAACTTTTCCACCCCCTCCTCCCAAAAAAAAGCTTATCATAACTAGTATGAATTTGACTTTATGAGCTCCCAAGAAGAAAATTCTACACTAGAGTGTGAAAGGACCAGCTTTCTGACCTGTTAGTCACTCCTCACTAACACGGGGTTTGCTCCAAAGTTTTTAGCACTTTTTCCTTTTTCTTTTTTTCTTTTTTTCTTTTTTTTTTTTTTTTTTTTTTTTTTTTTTTTTTTTTCATGGAGAGAAGAAGAATATATAGAAAGAAAAAGAAAAGAAACTTCAAGGGCATGTATAGATTTATAATAATAATGCATTGACTTTTCATGTTGAGGAAATGAAGAGTGCCTCATTGCCTCAAATGTAGTTTTCATAATGATTTAAATTTGAATTCTTTTATATACTTGGAGGCAAAACCAAGAAATTAATGGAGGAGTAAGGGAAGAACTGTGACGATCGAAAGAAGAATAGCCGAGTGAATAGTTTGAAATTGGTTACATACGTGGACTCTAAAATAGTGATAAGAATAATACGAATATAATCATAATCACATAAATTAAACAACTACAATAAATTATTTTCCTTCATCTTCAAAATACATAAAATTCACACAATTACTATAATAAACTTGTAAATTTACACAATTAAATACAACTAAATTGAATTATTTTTAAGCAAAATCATATAAATTTTGCAAAATTTCTTTTAAGAGTTTACTAATGCGTGCCCTAAGGGTACACAATAGTATACCATTTTTGGAAAAAGTTTTATCGGGAATTGAAAAGGTTTTGACAACTTTTTCAATTCCTGATAAATTTTTTCTAAAAACGAATTTGTTAATGTATGCCTTAAGGGCATACATTAACCGGACTTTTTATTTTTATTTTTTATTATACACCCATTTGTATTGAGTGCTATTATAATGTTTACATGAAATACTAGCATTATTGCTCTTCTCTCAGAGTCGGTGTCGCTGTCATATTATTAATGGGGGTAATGGTACCACACGTGCACATCTGATAGGACCCATTCGTGTGAGTGAGAGTGCAGAGTAGCACAAGGCAAGGCATGCAGAGAGCGAGCAGAGAAAGACAGGGAAGTGTACACAATAAAATCTTGTAGGGACAAAATGGGCTTTTGCCCTTTTCGGGCAAATTAAATAGCTTTATACCTCATTTCCCAAACTAATTAGAGAAATGCCCCTCTTTTAAAACTCGATTTATGATAAATCGAGTTAGAAATTTTTTTTTTTTCTAAAGTCCTATAGTGGTGTTTTAAGGACCTATAGTGACTTTTTTTAACTCGACTTCAATAAAATCGAGTTATAGGAAATTTTTTTTACCTACAACTCGATTTCATGGAAGTTGAGTTAAAAAACGCCACTATAGGTCATTAAAAACGTCACTATAGGTTTTTAAAAACGTCACTATAGAGCTTAACTCAATTTTGAGTAAGTCGAGTTTCAAAAGAGGGGCATTTCCCTAATTAGTTTGGTAAGGGGGGCATAAGGCTATTCAATTTGCCCGAAAAGGGCAAAAGCCCATTTTGTCCAATCTTGTAGTATTCCTTTTTCCTCTAAGCACAATGGAATTTATTTTTCTTCCTTTTCTCCTATATGCATATATAGGACTTAGCATCTTGATGTGTCATTGAATGCAAATGAATAGTTTTTTTTTTTTAAATATGTATGTATTACACTAAAGATTTTATTGGTCCACCATCATGATTATGAGATCCATTTAAAAGTGTGACAATTGACAGGAGAATTTTGGCTCTAGGATTTTGGCTTTCCGTTTACTTTCAATCCTATCATCCATTTATTCAACTTCATAAAACTGTACGTTGAAGAAAGGTCTTTCTTTACCATAAAATTCTGGGGGTGATGGACCTATTTTAATCACATTTCTCTTCCTGGTTTATATAATTTGGTATATTAAGCCCTTTAAATTTGGTGGATTAAGTTTTTAATGGTTTCCTTCTTTTACAAAAAAGTAAGTTGTAATATGAAGAGGAAAAATTAAACATGACAGCATAAACAAAATTTGTCAAACATGCATGGACCATTTATGGACACTAGGTGGACGGATTCGTTTAGAAGGACGGACTGTTCACTAATTGAACCAATGGTGGACGGATCCATTTTTGATGGACCTAGGGTGGACGGACCAAAAGGCCACGTGGCACCCGACTAATAATTATGTGATCTCCAAGGAACCCTAAATGGAAATAACTTGAGCCTCACGATTAACCCTAGAGTCCCACTGCAAATAGAATTCCGACAAAGGAAGGATTCTAGAATATACGTACATTAATGAAGATCTTCCCTATAAGGAAAAGACTTGTTACGCAAGTCTAGGAGTTTGGTTCTACTCTACTATAAAAGCCCCAAAGACCCTCAGAAAAGAGGTACGCATAATTGACCCCTCTCTAGCATTCTAGAGTTGGAAGAATATTTCTAACTTGAC
This sequence comes from Notholithocarpus densiflorus, assembly GCA_030021035.2. Taxonomy (NCBI): domain Eukaryota; kingdom Viridiplantae; phylum Streptophyta; class Magnoliopsida; order Fagales; family Fagaceae; genus Notholithocarpus; species Notholithocarpus densiflorus. The sequence goes on from JARYZH020000046.1 coordinate 1,753,388, forward strand.
ATTCAGAGGGTATTTGGCCGGCACCACACCGGTGCTCTCTGTTAGGTCTTCTCTTTTTATTGTGCAGGTATCGTTTCTAGCGTGTGAGGACTGTGTGGCTCACTGATGATTTTTACGGCATCATCAGTTGGCGCCGTTCGTGGGGAAGAAGATTAGCCACACTATCGCTTCCCAGACATAGAGTTGCATGGTACTTACTCGCTCGATGGCAACCACCAACAACGTTCAAGGAGACGAACCGCAACCCATTTCCCTAGAGAGGAAAGTCCAAACCCTCACGGCCGCAGTGGAACGCCTCACCAAACGAAATCATGATCTAGAAGAACAGTTGCGTCAAAGGAACGCAGGACATAACACCCAGGAAGAAGATCAAGAAGGCACAAGTGCAGATAGAAGATACCAAGAGGGGCCGGAAGGTAGCAATGCCCCTAGCAGACCAGAACGACCAGACGTGAGTCGTCCATCTACCGCAGACATGGCTCCACCCCACATTGTCGCAGAGATGCAGATGATGAGGGAACAGATGGACTTGATGATGAACGCCCTCAGAGGACGAGTATCAAGCGACCTCGACGACTTGGTCCACCGAACCAATTCACCCTTCACCACGTCCTTCAAATCCTTCCCCCTACCGCCGAAGTTTCGTATGCCACAGGTGGAAAACTACGACGGAAACAAGGACCCTTTGGATCACTTGGACTCTTTCAAGACCCTGATGCACCTTCAGGGGATCCCGGACGAGATCATGTGCAGAGCCTTTCCTACCACACTGAAGGGACCCGCAAGGATCTGGTTCAGCAGGCTGACGCCTAACTCTATTAGTTCCTTCAAAGAGTTAAGCGCCCAATTCGCCTCTCACTTCATCCGGGGACACAAGTATAAAAAGTCCACTGCATGCCTAATGAACATCAAGCAGCGGGTAGACGAAACGCTGAGATCCTACATAACTCATTTCAACAAGGAGGCCCTCTCGATTGATGAAGCGGACGACAAGATACTCGTAGCAGCATTCATTAATGGGTTGCGGAAGGGTAAGTTCCTATTTTCCCTATATAAAAATGACCCAAAGACCATGTCTGATGTGCTTTATAGGGCCACCAAATACATGAATGCGAAGGATGCTTTACTAGCTCGAGAGGAGAAACCCAAAAAGAGGGAAAGACAGGAGGATACCCGGCAGAATAGGGGGAGAAAGATGGCTACGGGAAGATAGACGTTCCAAGCCCCCTGTTGGGAAGTTCATAAGTTTCACCCCCTTGACTGCCCCGATCGATCAAGTCTTGATGCAGATCAAAGACAAAGAAGCTCTGACGTTTCCCGGTAAGCTGAAAGGAGATCCCAATAAGAGGTCAAGGGAGAAGTACTGCCGCTTCCATCATGACCACGGACATGATACAGCCGACTACTACGATTTGAAACAGCAGATAGAAGCTCTTATAATACAAGGGAAGTTATAGAGGTTCATTAGTAAGGGGAGAACAGATCCACCCTAGGAGCAAGCCCCACGACGGGAGAATGAGCACCCTAGGCCACCCATAGGAGATATAAGGATGATCGTAGGGGGCACAGCAACTTCCGGGTCATCCAAAAAAGCCCGAAATACTTACCTGAGAACGGTCCAGAACGTCCAGCTTACGGGCATCGTACCTAAGATGGCACGGATCGACAACCCCGTCATCGGATTCTCAGAAGAAGATGGTCGAAGACTTCACCACCCCCATGACGACACGCTTGTTGTCAGCCTACGAGTAGGAGACTACAACATGCACCGGGTTTTGGTCGACAAAGGCAACTCAACAGACATCCTGTATTACCCGGCCTTCTAGCAGATGAGGATTGATAGAGAACAGTTGATTCCAATAAATGCCCCTCTCATTGGTTTTGGAGGGACAAGAGTGTTCCCCCTTGGCGCCGTCACGTTGTCTGTAACGGTAGGAGACTACCCCCAGCAGATCACCAAGGACGTAACATTCCTCGTGGTCGACTACTTGTCCGCTTACAATGCCATTTTAGGACGACCCACTCTCAACTTGTGGAAGGCTGTAACTTCAACCTATCACTTAATAATCAAATTCCCTACAGAATATGGAGTAGGAGAGCTACATGAAAATCAGGTGGCAACGCGAGAATGCTATGTTGCCATGTTGGAGATGGATGATCACCAGCAAACAATGTGCATAGGAGAACAACGGGCAGTAGCGGAGCCGGTTGAGGAACTAGAAGAAGTGACCCTTGATGACTCAAGGCCAGAACGGACGACTAGAATGGGCACACTGGCTAGTTGGCCGGTACGCCAGGCGCTCACGGCATTCCTAAGAGACAATCAAGAAGTGTTCGCCTGAAGTCACGAGGACATGCCGGGGATTGACCCTTCAATCATAGTTCACAGGTTAAATGTGTCACCCTCATTCTCTCCAATCCGACAAAAGAAACGAGTATTCGCTCAGGAGCGAGACAAAGCCATGGCCGAGGAAGTTTGAAAGTTACTTGAGGCAGATTTCATCCGAGAAGTATACTATCCCGATTAGTTGGCAAACGTGGTCATGGTTAAAAAGGCCAATGGAAAATGAAGGATGTGCGTAGATTTCACGAACCTCAATAAGACTTGCCCTAAAGATAGCTATCCACTTCCACGGATAGATACTTTGGTAGACTCAACTGCGAGACATCAGCTCTTAAGCTTCATGGACGCTTTCTCGGGCTACAACCAGATCAAAATGGAAGAAGCCGATCAAGAGAATACCTCTTTTGTTAATAGCTAGGGACTGTTCTGCTACAAGGTGATGCCATTCGAACTCAAAAATGCTGGGGCAACGTACTAGAGATTAATAAACAAGATGTTCGCGCACTAAATTGGAAGAAATGTTCAAGTTTATGTAGACGACATCCTGGTGAAAAGCTTAAGTGAAGAAGACCATTTGGGCGACCTCCAAGAGACTTTTGACACCCTCCGGACATACAACATGAAGTTAAACCCGAGTAAATGTGCGTTTGGGGTTACTGCGAGAAAGTTCCTAGGATTTATGGTCTCCCATAGAGGTATTGAGGTTAATCCAGAGAAAGTACGGGCAATAATGGAGCTAACCCCACCAAAGACGGTCAAGGAGGTACAGAGCCTAAATGGCAAGATTGCAGCACTGAACAGATTCGTCTTAAGAAGAACGGACAAATGACTACCCTTCTTCCGCACCTTGAAGAAGTCGTTTGAGTGGATGGACAAATGCGAGCAGGCATTTGAAAACTTAAAGGTGTATCTTTCATCTCCTCCATTGCTCAGTCCATCCAGGCCGGGAGAAAAGCTCTACTTATACTTGGCTGTTTCGCAAGCCGCTGTTAACGCGGCTTTGATAAGAGAGGAAGATGGATCTCAGAGAACCGTCTACTTTACAAGTCGAGCATTCCGAGGAGCAGAAGAAAGGTATCCCCAGATGGAGAAGCTGGCCTTCGCGTTGGTAACCGCAGCACGAAAACTTAAGCCGTACATCCAAGCACATACAATCGTTGTCTTGATGGACAGGCCCCTGAGAAGAGCCATGAGTAGTCCCGAGGCTGCAAGACGGATGACATTATGGGCAGTAGAACTGAGTGAGTTTGACATACAGTACCGACCGCGAACAGCTATAAAAGGGCAAGTTGTGGCCGACTTCATCGCTGAGTTCACTCTCAAGGACGGCTAGGGAGCAGAGGAGACTCCATAATGGAATATTTATACGGACGGATCTTCCAATAGGCAAGTAGGAGGGGCAGGTGTGATACTCATCTCCCCAGAGGAAGACAGGGCTGAATGCATGATCCGACTTAAATTTCATACCACCAACAATGAAGCCGAGTACGAGGCCTTGATAGCAGGATTGGACCTCACAAGAGCAGCAGGGGCTGAAAATATGATCATACACTGCGACTCTCAAGTCATAACTAGTCAAGTCAACGGTAGCTACGAATGCAAGAGTGAAAGAATGAAGAAATACCTCGATGAGGTAAAAGGTCGGATTGGCTGTCTCCAAATCAAGTTCGTCCAAATCCCAAGGGAAGAGAACAAATGCGCCGATCGGCTCGCTAAAGCTGCCACGGCAGAACGCATGCTTGTTCCCAATCAGGTATTATCCTTCGCCCAAACTTCATCGCTCATAGATAATGGAGCGAATGTGTAGGAAGTAGACATTGGAAACAACTGGACCATGCAATTAATCTCCTACCTAAAGAATGGAACGCTTTCGGACGGGAAGGATGCTGCAAGGAAGCTGAAGGTACAAGCCTCACGATTTGTCCTTATAAAGGATGTCTTATACAAAAGAGGCTTCTCCTGCTCTTATTTGAGATGCTTAGTCCCCGAGGAAGCAGAATACGTCATGAGAGAAGTTCATGAAGAGATTTGGGGAAACCACTCGGGGGCAAGATCACTAGTGCACAAGCTGATCAGGGCAGGAGGCCCACCATGCAGAGGGATGCGAAAGCTTACGTCAAAACCTGCGACAAGTGTCAGAGGTTCAGTAACACCATTAGAAAACCATCCGAGGAACTCACCCCTATGACGGCCCCATAGCCGTTCTCTCAATAGGGATTAGATATAATGGGCCCTTTCCCGACAGCAGTCAGGCAGCTAAAATTCCTCATAGTTGGCATCAACTATTTCACAAAGTGGGTGGAGGCAGAAGCCCTAGCCACTATCACGGAGAAGAACATTCGGAGTTTTGTTTGGAGAAACATTATTTGCAGGTATGGGATACCCAGAGTGCTCGTTTTTAACAATGGAAAACAGTTGACAACAGTGCATTCAAAGAATTCTACTCGGAGCTTGGGATAAAGAACCACTACTCATCACCTGCCCACCCGCCCACCCGCAAGCCAACGGACAGGTAGAGGTTACGAACCGATCCTTACTCAAGATCATCAAGACTTGGCTCGAGGGGACAAAGGGCATTTGGCCGGAGGAATTTCTAAGCGTTTTGTGGGCATACTGAACGACAGCAAGAACACCCACCGGGGAAACACCGTTTCGACTAGCGTACGGGAGTGAAGCAGTCATCCCAGCCGAAGTTGGACTCACAAGCTACAAGGTGGACAATCATGACGCACAGAGGAATGACGAGGCCATGTGCCTACAGCTAAACCTACTAGACGAAGTCAGGGCTACCGCAGAACAGAGATTGGCACGGTATCAGAACCTCATGGCCAAGCACTACAATTCCAAAGTTAGACACAGGGACTTCCAGGTTGGAGATCTCGTCTTAAGAAAGGTAATGGGCGCCAGCAGAGATCCTACCCAAGGAAAGCTCGGCCCAAACTAGGAAGGACCCTACAGAATTACGTCATGGCAAAGGAAAGGTACATACCACCTCAAAACACTAGACGGGCAAAAGCTCCCTCATCCATGGAACACCGAGCACCTAAGAAGATACTACCAGTAGAAAGCGACATTCTACAGATTCTCAATTTATTCAAATTTTGCCAAGTTTAATTTAGTTATTGAAACATTCTCCGGTTTTCTAGTTTCCATCTAGACGGTTTATTTTCGCTACAATGCTTTTTAAGTTTTCTTTTTAAGCTTCTCCTTTAAGAACTACTTTTGGTTTAATAATACGAGCAATATTCAGATATGACTAAAATGTCTTATACAGAATTTATTATGTCCATAAAGTGGATGGATCATCCAAGAAGGATGAGAAAATAAGTTCATAGAGTGGACGGATCATCCAAGAAGGATGAAAAAATTTAGTCCATAAGGTAGACGGGTCATCCAAGAAGGATGAAAAAATAAGTCCATAAAGTGGACGGATCATCCAAGAAGGATGAAAAAATTTATCCATAAGGTGGACGGATCATCCAAGAATGATGAGAAAATAAGTCCATAAAGTGGACGGATCATCCAAGAAGGATGAAAAACCAAGTCCATAAGGTGGACGGATCATCCAAGAAGGATGAAAAAACTTAGTCCATAAAATGGATGGTTCATCAAGGACGGAAACTTTGTCAAGTCCATAAAGTGGACGGTCCACCCAAGGAGGATGGAAATTTCACTAAAACATATAAAATGGACGGTCCTATCTTAAGGCAAATAAGAAGTCATTACTAGTCCACAATATGGACAGCCTCGAGAGCCTAAAATGGACGGATCCGTCAAAATATCTAGACTACAAAGGCTTAAATCAAACCGGCGACATAAAAGTGTTAAATAAGACGGGCCCATTTTATAAAAACTACGGAATAAGCCATTAAGCAAAATAAATATCATTGACGAATAAAAATATAAAACCCTTGAAGGGAAATTGTTTAACATGGAAGAACGATGACGGATAAAATTAAAGGATTGTTCTCCCAACTTACAAAAAAAAAAAAAAACTACTCTTGAAGGTTGGCATCTTTCTCCTGCTCGGGCTGACAAATATCATCCCCTACAAGTTGGACTTGACCTTGAGCATTTTACGCCTGGGCTGACTCTCCGTTGCCTTGAGCTGCATCTTCAGCAAAAAGATCCTCAGTGTTCTCCAAGGCGACGGGTATGACGGAGGTTTGGCCTTGGTCATCAACTTTGATATTGGACACGTCCAAGTCAGGGTAGGCCTTCTTGACTTGACGGAGAGCGTCATCAAAACCCTCCAGAAAAGAGTCTCCCAGCTCGGACAGCAAGGCGTCAGAGTCACGATATTCACGGATCGTCACCTTCTTAGCTTGACAAAGCTGATCCTTCAGGTCCTGGATCTCCTTATCCCTGCCCTCTAAGACCTTCTTTACCTCCTTCATCCCCTGCTCAAGCTCCTTCCTTACACCTCAATTTTGTAGGTGAGACATTTGCAAATAATCAATTTATGGGTAGAACTCATTTTTGAAAATCAATTTACAAAAAAAGGATAGCGACATCAAGTGCATAGAGCATTGCATATTTGGCACTGTTAGAAGTATGTGGTTAAATGATTAAATTTATCATATTCTAATAGTTTAACTTTTTGGAAGAATCGATAATTTAAGACAAAAATAATATTTGAGGAAGGATAATCACATCAATCCTACTTTGATCACAAACTTTGTGCATTTGAGGCACAAAGTTTAAAGATGGTTGTTGATGCCTATTTTTGCGAATCCATATCCAAAAGCCCATGAGGAAGAAAGCCCAATAAAAATCAAGGCCCAAAGACCCACCAAGAAGACCGAAGAGCAAGAAAGGTCCAAAGAAAGAAGTGCAAGGGAAAGCGATCTACAGCAAAACGCAGATCTGTAGCAAATTACAAATCTGCAGCAGAATACAAATCTGCCGGGGTAGATTTGAACTAAAAAATAAGGACAGATGGAGAATGGACGAAAAAAATTACCTGCGCTATGCTAGAGAGACCCGTCTCCCCCATAGCCTCCGTGGAATGATTGCTTAAGTCCTCATAATCGTCAGCTGTCATGACAGACGTCAGCGTCTCCAAGGCATATTTGGGGTCCTCACGAAGAAGGACGGGTGACTTCTTCTGAGAGGATGACGGCCCCTTCATTAAGCCTTTTCCAATTTCATGCTTAGCTGGGGTAACCGTCTTCGTCCCTTTTGCCTCCAGCCTCACGACGATATCCGTAGGAACCTTGGGCTTCTTGGGTACACGGTCTTGTTTGGGCGGATTTTTCCTTTTAGTGGATAGGATGTTTGGACCCGTCCTCTTTGGCGCCTGACTACCGTCCTCTACCTTCTTGGCAGCCTGTGCCTTAATCATTGCTTTCCTCTTGGTAGCATCCATTTTTGTAAAGGAAGACAGACAAAATTAGATGTATGGTAAGGAAATCCAAAACTTCAAACAAGTGTTAGTGATGGACTTACGTTGGCGTACTTGAGTGTCGTATTTAATGGCCTCAGGGGTAGGCTCCAGTCCGTCACAATACCAATTAATGGTGTTTAACGTAACTAATTTAGCCCAAGTCCTCTCCTCCGGTTGGTTTTATTAAAAATCCTTTCCAGGAAACTCCACTCCTTAAGACTAATCTGTGGACGCCGTTGAACTGCAGAAAGAGGACGGTTGAAGAAATTGAGAAATAAAAACCGAACAAGTAAAAGAACTCATGCATTGGAACGGGTGCATACCAGACGGATGCAATATTCCCCAAGTAGTGTCGACGGGCATGAACTTTGTGTCACCTGGACGGCCCATCCATTCATTCCCCTCTAGGAAGAAATAACGACTCTTCCAGTTCCTATTGGAGTCTGGGGTCTCATACACGAGTCTTAACAATGGACTCTTAGGAACAAAGCTATACATGCCCCTTGATTTATCTATCTTGTTTGGATGGTAACAGTTAAGAAATTCTCGTACTGTCAACCTCCTAGAGCCGTCTGACATAACCCCATACAGGACCTCCACTGTTAAGAAGACCCTCCAGGCATTTGGAGATACCTGGTTGACGGACAGGCCTAAGTGTTGGAGTAGCTCACGATGAAGAGAACTCAAAGGAAACCTAAGCCCAGCCTTCAACATTTGCTCGTATACTCCGACACCTTCCAAACCTTCATAGTAACATTTCTCCGATTTGTATGGCAGACGGACAGAGATGTTATCTGGTATCTGAAAATGGGCCCTAAACGTTTTAAAGTGTTTCTCTTTAATTGAGGAAGTGAAGTGATTTACTGACCACTCGGGTAGCATGACGAACTACCTAAGTCCATCAGGACCCACAACGGACTGAATTGGGGGGTCGTTATTGTCTGGTCGGTCATTAGAACCCTCATCTTCATCATTAATCTCCAAACCCTCATTCTTTGAGGACGGAGAAGAAGCAAACGGGCTCCTCTCTTCACTGGGACTATCAAGGTCTTCGTGACATGATAGGTACACTTCCTCGTAGCCCGCCCCGTCACGGACAAATGACTGGTGACTTGACGCACTAGACATGACCTACACGTGACGGTTAATCCTAAGACTGATGTATCTGTAGTGGACGACGGTAATGCAAATTTTAAAGTGTAAATAAAAGAAACTTTCTAAGTGGACGGAAAGAGATACTCACCAAAATAGCAGGACGGATGAAGAAGAGCTACAGCAACAGGTAAAACGGCTGGACAGTCTCGTCTGTCTACAAGGATGACGGATGCGCTCTAATCGAAGATTTCAGCAGAAAAGTAAGAAATGAGAGGGAGGAGGGTTGGTTTATATAGAGAGATAGCACGGAAGGCAAAGTGACACATTGATCCAAGAGAATGGCCACTCATCGAACGCCACGTGTCCTACGCAATAAATGGTTTCAGGCTAGTCTGACAAGTCTCTGAGGATCCCGATCGAACCGTCACCCCACGAGCCCTTCCACTCAGATATCACGGATCCATTGGGTGAAGAGGGCAACTGAAGGGGAAAAATTAAACATGACGGCATAAACAAAATCTTTTAAACATGCACGGACCATTTATGGACACTAGGTGGACGGATTCGTTTAGAAGGATGGACTATTCACTAATTGAACCAATGGTGGACGGATCCATTTTTGACGGACCTAGGGTGGACGGACCAAAAGGCCACGTGGCACCCGACTAATAATTATGTGATCTCCAAGGAACCCTAAATGGAAATAACTTGAGCCTTACGATTAACCCTAAAGTCCCATTGCAAATAGAATTCCGACGAAGGAAGGATTCTAGAATATACATACATTAATGAAGATCTTCCCTATAAGGAAAAGACTTGTTATGCAAGTCTAGGAGTTTGGTTCTACTCTACTATAAAAGCCCCAAAGACCCTCAGAAAAGAGGTACGCATAATTGATCCCTCTCTAGCATTCTAGAGTTGGAAGAATATTTCTAACTTGACATTCGGAGAGTATTTGGCTGGCACCACACTGATGCTCTCTGTTAGGTCATCCCTTTTTATTGTGCAGGTATCATTTCGAGCGTGTGAGGACTGTGTGGCTCACTGATGATTTTTACGGCATCATCATAATATATACTTAGCCATTGGAGAAAGGTGGAATCATATTTACGTTTATGCTTGATGCTTGATACTCAATACTCGATGACAACCCTCAACGAAAAAACCATTACTAACACACAAATAGTCCTGTAAAAAATTCATTATAAGAATAGAATCTCCTTGAAGATTTTATTATTGTGAACTTCACTGGAAAAGTAACTTTGTGGTTTCAGATTCTCAAGCTTTCACATTGGGATCACAAGTAGAGACGGAAAGCTAGCATGGTTTTTCAGTATAGCTCGAGGAGAAGCATGAATTTTTCTCTCAAAAGACTAGGTGTGGCAGCCTCCAAACTTAAAGAAAAAAATCGTGCACATAAGGCATTTTATATAGGTGCCCAAAGTAGGGTTTTGAATTAGGTTTATTAAACAAAAGAATCTAGAAGTTTGATTTACACAACCTCGCTCGAGGCCTTGGGGATCGCCGTGAGACATTTTGACTTCTATTGAGAATATTTTTTCTTTCAGCAAACCTATGAGCAATTTCAAATATAATCTTGTGTTTTATTGTCTCACTTAAGGGAGTTTTCATCTTGCTTGATCAAGTTTTTTTTAGTTAGCAAACCTTCAAAAAATTTCAAACATAAACTTAAACGAGATTTTCCAATGAGAATTATATCAACAAATTTGAAAATCATTACAAGCAAATGTCACAGAATGAAATTTACGTGTCAACACTAAAATCTTTACAATAATAATAACAACAACAACACTAAGAATAGAAAGAAAAGTAACATGAAAATGAAATATCATGCATATGAATATGATGATGACAGTGGTGTTTTTAAGTCTCAACCAATACTTTAGAATCGTTCTTAATGGATTCCTTCATGTAACTATTTGTCGTGTATGAGATAAATGGACAACATCCACTATCAAGGGTTAATCAAGTACTCAAAATTACTTGGACACTCACGTTGGGGGAAAAAAAAACAAAAGCAATAGAAGGAAAAATTGTGAACTCAAAGCTACACATTTGCTCACCCATCGTATTCAACTAAAAGAAAGTAAGCGCATTAAAGCTTGGGAGCTCAAAAATTGCACCTTCACCCACCCATATCGTATTCAACTAAGAGAAAGTGAGTGCATCGAGCCCACTTCCTAGCTTTTCCACACACTGTAAAGCAACTTAACAATGGAGCCATTACTCCTTCTTAAAGACCTTTCAGGGCCGGGTCTCCATAACATAACAGTGTGGACCCAAATTCCATAAATTTGTCTCCTATCTTTTACATGCAACATTTTGCAGTTCAAATTTATTCTTGTCCTGCAGGGCAAAGCTGGATTAGAGAACCTTTTGTGAAAGTCTATACCCTAATCATGCAATGTAACTCAAAGATGCTATATGATGATCTTGGTATTTTGTAAGGGAGAAAAACAAAACTAATAAGTAAAGTTGAAAGACAGAACAAGTTAATCTAGAATTCTTTGGGCCTGCTAAGGGTTATAAAATTATATTTCTTTGCTTTACATGCTTTACAAACTTATGTCAAAAAGCACACATTAAAGATGTTAAAGTTATGCATGGTTGGATGATTATAATTTTTTTTTAAACATATTAAACTTTATCGATCAATTATAATTTATGAAAAGAAAAAGAAAAATTATTTGTAAGAACATGAACAGGTTATTTTGTCTTTGTGTGAATGTGCTCTATGCATACAAGACATAAGTTGGAGATGTCACCCTCAAATAATGTGACACTCCAACTAGTGTCCTGTACAGATTGGACACAAATAGTAAGCCATGTCCTATTAGCTAGAAAAGGAGGCAGTTTCTTTACTCCATTGATGTACGATTTTCCCAATAAAATTCAATTCATCAATAATTAATCTCCAAATAATACAGCTAAACCCTAAACCTATTATGATCCCATCTTGAAAAGAATGCAATATTGGACCCAGCCTCATCAATGCAAGTGGCAATGAGCAACATATCATTCTTACTAGGAGGCTCCATGGTAAAAAAAGACAATTTCTATCATTTTGACTTACCTTTCCATCACTTTTTCCAATTTGTATGGCCCCGACCTTGGAGGAAGTATACCCTATTACGGGTGTATACTTCCTCTCACACATAGCTATGTGGGTCCCACAGCTTGTACAAATAGGACACAAATAGTAAGCTATGTCCTATTAGCTAGAAAAGGAGGCAGTTTCTTTACTCCATTGATGTACGATTTTCCCAATAAAATTCAATTCATCAATAATTAATCTCCAAATAATACAGCTAAACTATTATGATCCCATCTTGAAAAGAATGCAATATTGGACCCAGCCTCATCAATGCAAGTGGCAATGAGCAACAAATCATTCTTACTAGGAGGCTCCAAGACAATTTCTATCATTTTGACTTATCTTTCCATCACTTTTTCCAATTTGTATGGCCCCGACCTTGGAGGAAGTATACCCTGTTACGGGTGTATACTTCCTCCCACTCACAGTTGTGTGGGTCCTACAGCTGGTGGGTCCCACCAGCTGTGAGTGTGAGGAAATATACACCTGTAACAGAGTGTATTTTTTCCCGATCTTGATACAGCAAAGTAATGACAGGCAACTAGACTTTAGCTTTTCGGGTCATGTCAGGAATTGTAGGTTAAAAAAAATGGAAAGAGTTAGGGCTCGTTTGATAATGTTGTTCTAGTAATGTTGTTTGTATTTTTTGGAAATACGTGTGGATGAAAAAGTGTGTGAAAATACGTGTAATGTTATTTAAATACTGAAAACTGTTGTTTAAACAACGGTAACAAACGAGCCGTTAATGTTCTTAGAGTTATTGTTAAGGGCAAAAACTTGTTGCATAGCTCACATATTCATATGCATGCGAAAAAAATAACTAAAATTGTAATTAGAAGTTATGATTTTTAATTTGAATCACAATTGCAACTTCTTTTTTACGTGTATGTAAATGTGTGTATATTAACGTGTGTATAATAAACACTATATGGCTATCTTCACTAGAACTTCTAGATAAATAGGTCCTAACCTGGCTTGTAATTATTTTATTTTTTGACAAACAAGGTTGTCCTTTGAGTATCTGATTATTCTTTTGCGTGTATGCAATCTCTAGTCCTACAAACACCAAGATATTACAGGGAAGAACCCCATGGGAGTGACCCCAAGATGCTAGAAAGAGGTTTCAAATTCAAAATCTCATAGATATTGTGAAGCTTTAAGAACCACTAAACCAATCCTGCGGGATTACTTGCTTTGTAATTCTAGCAACAGACTTTTCTAATAATCTTGTTCTTTTCACCTAAAGGGGCTATCATCGGTAAAAGAATAATGCTAATAGACAATAAGCTGGAGTCTCCAAAAGATTAAAAAGAAAAGAATGCTATTGGAGGAGTATTTAGAAGAAATGAAGAATACAATATATCTTCCCATAGAAAAATTGGATGTCACAGGATAGATAGATTCCAGGTGGAGTTCGCTATCTCTCCTTTTGCTTTTAACTAAATTCCAAAATATATATATGCAAAGATAAAATTATTCCGAAAAGTACATGTTTAACAGTTGATTAGTGCCCAAACAAAGTTTCATTCAAATCACCACCAAGAGGAATTTTATACACGAATCATTATATTGCTTAAGTAAATGAATCATCATTTAAATTACTAAGTAAAGTCCTCTTCAATAATATCTTTTTCATTTTATGATTTAAATTAAATATATATTTATTATTGCAAGACCTAATATTCTAAATAATGTGACATTATGTGAATACAAATCTTCAATCCCTACTCGAGGGTTTCACTTTATATTGAACTAATGGTAACTTATCACATATTCATTTTTTAATTTATCTTTTCTTCATAAAAGAACTAAAATATAGAACAAATTGAAAAACATACACATTGTATACCACAATCGCTAGAATATGCCGTGAATACTTTTACATCTTAACTAGTGAGACGGATAATTTTTGTTCTACGTCATTAATATTGTATTTTAAATGACGTAACATTATACTACTATATACATAGTTAAATAAAATAAGTAAAACCAGTATTAGTAGATCTTACCTCCAATTTAATTAGTAAATTAAACCTTTTGTTGTAGAAAAAACTTTACTTGAAGTATCGAATAATTACCGACAAAATTAAGAAGATCCCTGCCTAAACTCTAGAAGACCAACCATGCATGTATATCACCCAACACAACTCAACTCAACACCCACACTGCTACACACACATAAACAATTCCACACACCATCTCTCTCTTCTCTCTCACCAAGAAAAACCATTTGTCCCAAATGGAAACAGAAACACCACCGCAACCACAAAAACACTCACTCCCAACTCGTCTAAACACATACATATCCACCACCAGACTCGGCAAACACTTCAAACTCACCGACCGGAACACCACCTTCACCACCGAGCTCCGAGCAGGCACCACCACATTCCTCACCATGGCCTACATTCTCGCCGTGAACGCAAGCATCCTCACAGACTCAGGTGGCCCATGCACCATCTCAAACTGCCTGACCCTCTGTTCAGACCCCACAGTCCCACTTTCCAACTGCACCCCACCAACTCACCGAGTCATCAAACCCACAAACTCGTGCAAATTCCACCCAGTCGACCCAGGCTACTCATCCTGCCTCGAACAAACACGTAAAGACCTTATCGTAGCCACCATAGTTTCCTCTCTCATAGGCTCACTCATAATGGGAGTCTTTGCAAACCTTCCTTTAGCTTTAGCTCCTGGAATGGGCACAAATGCTTATTTTGCTTACACAGTTGTGGGATTTCATGGCTCTGGTAACGTACCCTATGAAAGTGCCTTAGCAGCTATTTTCATTGAAGGCTTAATCTTTCTCTTCGTTTCAGCAATTGGGTTACGTACCCAACTCGCTAAACTCGTTCCTAAACCCGTCCGAGTGAGTTCCTCAGCTGGAATCGGTCTCTTTTTAGCTTTCATTGGGCTTCAAACCAATCAAGGTATTGGGCTTATTGGGTTTAGTTCATCAACCCTAGTCACAATCGGAGCCTGCCCGAGAAATTCTCGGGCAGCATTAGCTCCCGTTCTAACGGGAGCTAATGGAACGGTTAGTTTATTAGCGGGTGGTGACGTGTCCAATTCCGTCTCGGGCGATATTTTGTGTTTGGATAGTAAAATGTTGAGTCCCACATTTTGGCTGGGTGTAGTTGGGTTTGTGATCATAGCTTATTGTTTGGTTAAGAATATTAAAGGGGCTATGATTTATGGTATAGTTTTTGTAACAGGGGTTTCATGGTTTAGGAACACTTCTGTAACGGTGTTTCCTAGTACGGAGTTAGGTGATTTGGGGTACGAGTATTTCAAGAAGGTTGTTGATGTGCATGTGATTAAAAGTACTGCTGGGGCCCTAAGTTTTAAGGGTATAGGTAAAGGTTATTTTTGGGAGGCTTTGGTCACGTTTTTATATGTGGACATTTTGGACACTACGGGTACACTCTATTCAATGGCTAGGTTTGCTGGTTTTACTGATGCTAACGGCAATTTTGAAGGTCAATATTTTGCATTCATGTCAGATGCTGCATCAATTGTGGTGGGCTCATTGCTCGGTACATCTCCTGTGACTGCATTTATTGAGTCATCAACTGGAATTAGAGAAGGTGGGAGGACGGGGCTAACGGCCGTAACGGTAGCTGGGTATTTCTTCTTGGCATTTTTCATTACTCCGTTATTAGCGTCGATTCCGCCTTGGGCCGTAGGGCCGCCTTTGATCTTGGTAGGGGTGATGATGATGAGATCAGTGGTGGAGATTGAGTGGAATGACATGAATCAGGCCATTCCTGCATTTGTGACCCTGATATTGATGCCATTGACATATTCTATAGCCTATGGTTTGATAGGTGGAATTGGGACTTATATTGTTCTAAATATTTGGGATTGGGGAGAGAGCCTTTTAAGGAAATTGGGAATCAAGAAGGGATTGAGAGGGAATAATTCTCATAAGGAAGCTTCTAATGGAAATAATAATGGTGTTTATGGAGATGGTAAAACACTTGAGGTTTAATGGTGTTTATAAAATCTTCTCTTTTTTTTCACCCGTTTCATCTTTTTCACTTAATAAAGCTTTTGACTCGAGTAGTATTACTTTTGAGATTCTCCATACACCATAGAGAGGCCCCGGGTTCGAATCCTCGGGATGTTTGTCCTCCAGCTTACTGTAGCAAAAAGATTTCATCTTTTTCACTAAACACTACAATTATGAGGTTAAGGAAAGTAAATCTGGACAAATATTTGTATGCTCATTGCATCTGATTTTAGCTCTAGTAGTTTTTGTTACATTCCTTTAACCTTTACTTTAATCATGATTATGTAGTTTAGTCATCTATAGAGGCCAAAATATAGAATAGAATTCTTTCTAATTTCCACGTTTTTCTTGATCATTTAGGGTCCGTTTGGATACAACTTATTTTTGCTGAAATTGAAAACTGAAATCACTGTAGTAAAATAATTTTTAAATGTATAAATAGTACCGTGGGACCCATTTTTAATATTTTTTTCTGAATAAAATAGTTGTGGGTCCCATGAACAGTGCTGCTACAGTGCGTAAACAGTGATAATTGTCTCAAAAAGCAGAAAACGCGTGAAAAAAAAAACTGAAAAATGTGAACGTGGATCCAAACACTCACTTAATGCCAAAAAGATAAACCATTTGTGCGTTTGGATCCACGTTTTAAGTTCAGCGTTTGCGATTTTTTTTTTTTTTTTTTTTTTTTCAACACTGATGAACAGTAACCGTTACTGTTCATGCATGTGAAGACACTGTGTGGGAGACAAAGTTACTGTTTATGTACTGTTCATGGCCTCACAACCACTTTATTCAGAAAAAAAAAAATTAAAAATGGGTCTCACGGTACTATTCACATATTTAAAAATTATTTTGCTACAGTATTTTCAGTTTTCAGTCAAATAAGTTGTATTCAAACGGACCCCATATGTCCATATTATAAAGCAAGAGGATGCCTCTTGAAATCAACTAAGAAAAAAAAATGCAATAGGGAAAACCTCCTTAAAGGTCCAAAGGGTTATGTTTTTCCTTTATCACGTGAAGTTGCCGGTAGTAGAAATAGGAAATCTTCCAAAAAGAGTTAGTGATGTGTGTAAATGTGATCCACAAAGTAAGGGAGAGCTCGGCTGGTTTTGAACCTTTTGGTAGATTCATGGGCCTATATAATGTCTCACTTTGGAGCAATGTCCAAAGAAGTATTTGGAAAATGCTCAGAACAATGCGTTGCCACTTGCCACTAGCATGCTAATATACTATTAAGGGAGTAGAGACCAACTCAGTTGAATCCAACATTATGTTAAAGACAATCACACAAGATTAATGGGCTTACAGCCCAGTTTGGAGCGAACTCATGGGATTTATATGGCTCAATTCATACATAAAACCTAAATGGGTTGGGTTTGTTATTTTTCAACCAAATCTGACCTTTTCGTAACCCAACCCTTATTAGCTTTAAAAACCAATTCAACCCAACCCAACAAGTATGGATTGGGTTGGGTCGTTGGTTTGAGTTATTTTGTCCTGCCTAATAAAAAAAAAAATGTTTTCAATCAATTATTAAAGTTTATTATTCAATAAATGATTCCAATTTTCACAATTGGTAATAATATTTTAATTATATCAAAACTAATTATCTTTTTTTTTTTTGGTAGAGAAGGAAATGTATTAACAAAATCAGAGAACAACTAAAGGCTTAGGGCAATGCCTGATAAAGAACTGTATCAAATTTAATTATCAAAACCCCAAAATAAATCAAAATAAAATCTTTAAAATGTGCTCATTTTATTTTTTTTAATTTCATAATGTGGGTTTGATCCAGTTACTTAAGTTGAAAATTTTGCTAACCTAAATCCAATCCAACCCAAACTTCAAACAAATAAAGAATTAAATAAAACCCAACCCGCCCTACCAATTCATTCTAAAAAAACAAAAAAATAAATTAAAACAAAACCAAAAAAATTAAAACAAAATAAATATTATAGTGGACGCCAGCGAAAGAGAATGCAATTTTTGAACAATAATTTTCTTTCTTTGTCTTTTTTTATTCATATTTGTTTCTTTTTAATTTCTTTTTCTTTTTTTGATAAGATTCATATTTGTTTCTTAAATGAACACTAAGTATATATGGCATGATTATGCATGGCCATAGAATCATAGAATGGGTTTCGTGCATGATACCATCGTTGCGGCTCAAAAGGAAACTTTACAATAATACACCACATTATCATCGTTGCTGGTACAGTTAGAATTTATTTGTGTGGGTTCCATGATATCATGTTTTATTGATTGCGTACAATGTATTAAGATCCCTTAAATCAGTTCCACCCACCACATTATCTTCATAGCTCTCATTGTCTCACATATGGAAAGCTCGAAATCTAGCTCTGGAGACCTTTGATTTTCATGTTACATGGCCAAATTAAGGACCATCAATTAGTTGGTGTCATTAAAGAATTGTAAGAAAGTAAAGACGAAGGAAAGAAAAGATGTGTGAACACAAAGAGAGGAATTGAGAGAGAAAAGATGAAGAACTTTCTCTAATTGATGTAATGAATGAATTTGTACAGAATTGGAGCTTTATACAATTACATCTAAGCTAAGAACCTAAACCCCCAAAACAGAGCATAACTAATTATACCAAATTATGAGGGAAGTAGTTACTACACGTGCAAAGATTAGTTACAACATGTGTGATACAACTGAATTAAATTAACACCTAAACTACTAGTAGTTTAGCTACTGATCTAATCCTCTTGCAACTGCAATTTATCATTGTGTTGTTTATCCTTCTTCCATTTCTTCCCATTCTCTGTTCTCTGATCCTTGATTATCTGATACTCCCCCTCAAGATGAGATTCAGTGCTGTGTATGTTCAATATACTCATCTTGGAAAGTAAGGACCTCAATTGTTGACTACTAAGTGCTTTGGTAAACAAGTCTGCTAACCGCGTATGTGTAGGAGTGAAGAACAAACGTATCACCTTCTCTTGCACCTTATCCCTAACCAAATGACAGTCTACCTCTATATGCTTTGTCCTTTCATGAAAGACAGGATTCTCACTAATATAAATTGCTGCCTGATTGTCACAGAAAAGCATACCAGGTTGTGGGTGATGAACTTCTAAATCTTTCAATAGAGCTAGCAACCAATATAAATTGCTACCTGATTGTCACAGAAAAGCATACCAGGTTGTGGGTGATGAACTTCTAAATCTTTCAATAGAGCTAGCAACCAAGTCATCTCACAAATAGTTAAAGCTATTGCTCTATACTCAGCTTTACCTGAGGATCTGGATTCTATTGATTGTTTCTTAGACTTCCATGAGACCAATGAATCTCCTAAGTACACACAAAATCTTGTAGTGGATCTCCTAGTGTCTACACAAGATGCCCAATCTGCATCTGTGTAAGCTTTTAAATACAAGTCTAATTTTGATGATAGGAGAATGCATTGACCAGGACACCCTTTAATGTACTGCAATATTTTGTAGGCTGCATCAAGATGTGGTTTTTGGGCTTGGCCATGAATTGGCTTAGTTTGTGGACTGGATATGTGATGTCAGGTCTTGTTATAGTCAGATATAGCAACCTTCCAACTAGCCTTCTATAAACACCAGGATCAGGCAATAAATCTCCTTGATACTTGCTTAATTTCAAGTTTTGTTCCATTGGCACTTTGCTAGGCTTACAACCTGTCATACTAGCATCTTTAAGAACCCTTAGTGCATACTTTCTTTGGCACAATGAAATCCCTTTTCTAATCTACCCACCTCAAGACCAAGAAAATATTTCAGATTACCAAGGTCTTTCAACTTAAAATCATGATTCAAAGAACTCTTG
Source organism: Notholithocarpus densiflorus (assembly GCA_030021035.2). Lineage (NCBI taxonomy): Eukaryota > Viridiplantae > Streptophyta > Magnoliopsida > Fagales > Fagaceae > Notholithocarpus > Notholithocarpus densiflorus. Next base: position 1,773,159 of record JARYZH020000046.1, read on the forward strand.
AGGTCTTCAACTGCTTGAACATCATTACTTGCAATAAGGATGTCATCAACATAAACTAGTAATGCTATAAAAGTTTGATTAAACTTCTTAGTGAACAAAGAGTAATCATATTTTGATTGCTTGAATCCATACTTCAAAATGGTTGTGGAAAACTTGGAGTACCACTGCCTTGATGCTTGCTTGAGGCCATACAAAGACTTGTTAAGCTTGCAAATTAGGTTCTCCCCCTTGCTGTGAAAGCCTTGAGGCAAATGCATATATACCTCTTCATGAAGATCACCATTAAGAAAGGCATTGTTCACATCAAGCTGAACCAAATGCCAACCTCTCATAGTAGAAATAGCAAGCAAAGTCTTGATAGTAGTGAGCTTTGCAACATGAGAAAAGGTGTCAGTGAAGTCCAAGCCAGCTTGTTGAGTGAAAACCTTGGCAACAAGCCTAGCTTTGTATCTGTCCAAGGAGCCATCAGCATTATATTTAACCCTATAAACCCATTTACAACCAATAGTCCAGGTCTGATTTGATTCCAAAGCAGCAATCTCAGATGCCATAGCATCCTACCAGTTAGGATCTTGTACTGCCTCATGGTAAGATGTAGGCTCAGGAATGGCAGAAATGAGAGAACAAAAATGTGCATAATTGGAAGACAATTTAGAGGAATCAAGGTAAGTGGACAAGGGATAGGGTATACCTAACTTGTTGGCAGGAAGAGAAGAAGTGAGGTGATTACTGACAATAGTGCTGCACTTATAATCCTGCAAGTATGAAGGGGGTTTAGACACCCTAGATGACTTCCTCAAAGAAGCAGGTGGTACAATATTGGAAGGAAGGGCAGATGGGATAGATTGAGATGGATTGAGGGCTAAGGAATCTGCAAAATCCTCAACAGGTAACACAAAATCCTCATCTAAAGAAATAGCAGGAGCAGAAGGAATGTCAGCATTAGAAACACTACCAGGATCATCATTGTGAACCTGAGGAGGGTTGAAAGTAGGAAAATCAAGCAAGGAAGCAGGTGGTTGAGCCACTGAAGGGAAAAGATGAGGTAAAGGGATGCTAGTGTGAGGTGAGAAAGAATGAGAAGGTGAAACAAAAGGAAACACAGTTTTAAGGAAATGAACATCTCTAGAGACAAAAATCCTTTTGGTAGTTAAATCAAGTAACTTGTAACCTTTAACACCAAAGGGGTAACCAAGAAAAACACAAGAAGATGACCTTGGTTCAAATTTGGACCTGTTATGAGACAAAGTGGATGCAAAACAAAGGCAACCAAATACTTTCAAATGAGCATAAGAAGGAGGTTTGCCATAGAGTTTTTCAAATGGAGTTTTGTGATTTAAGAGCTTAGAAGGCAACCTATTAATGATGTGAACAGCAGTTAACACACATTAACCCCAATAAGAAATAGGAACATTAGATTGAAACTTCAATGCTCTTGCAATGCTTAAAATGTGTTGTTGTTTCCTCTTCACAACTGAATTTTGTTGTGGAGTGGCAACACATGAATGTTGATGAATAATGCCATGTTTAGCTTAAAAATCCTTAATGAAGAATTCAGGAGCATTGTTAGTTCTAATGATATTAATATTGATATGAAATTGTGTGTTAATCATATTACAAAATGAGATTAGCAAAAGTCTAGTGTCAGATTTTGATTTCATGAGGTAAACCCAAATGGATCTTGTGGAATCATCCACAATGGTAAGGAAGTAACTGAAATCATCATGAGTGAACATAGCAAATGGTCCCCAAACATCACAATGGATCAAATCAAAAGCATTATCTGAAACATGATTAAAAGAAGGAAATGGACGTTGTTTCTGTTTTGCAATTGGACAAAGAACACAGCTTTTATTGCTATGAAAAGTATGTACATTAGGAAGATAACTGTGTAAAGCATGAAGCTTATTATCAAAGACATGACCTAACCTCATATGCCAAAGATATGGCTTAGTAACACTAGGAATTGACACAAAATTAACAAAAGATTGAAAAACAGACTCAAGAACTGAAGAAACTTTTGAAATAGACTTGCAAGATGATGTAGTGTGCAGTAAGTACAAATTGTCATGCAATTCACCCACTCCAATTGTTCTCCAACAAGTAAGGTCCAGTATGAAACACAAATTGGAGAGAAAAACAAGACAACATGATAGAGTTTTGGTTAATTGGCTGACTGATATCGAATTGAAAGGAAAAAGGGAACACATAGTACATTTTCAAGAATCAAAGTTGAAGTAACTTGGATTGTACCTATATGTGTAATAGTAACTTTTTCACCATTAGGCAATTGAACAAATGTTGAAATGGAACTAGTGATATGTGTAAACAAAGATAAAGAATGGACTATATGGTCTGTGGCCCCAGTGTCAAGAACCCATACATAATTACCATAAGCAACCTTATTGACAGGATTAACAGCAAAAACTGAATGATGCAAGTCTAAGGAAACTGAATCTGACCAAGCATTACACACGTTGCTTGAAAGGGCAGAATTGGCTGAGTGTAAGGCATCATTAGCACAGCCAGATGTGGATGCATGAGAGCTAAGCATTGAAATCAGTTGCTAATACTGCTCTAAAGTGAAAGGGAAGGAATTAACCTGCTGAACATCAGAATTGCCTTGATCACCTTCAACCAAGACTTGATTGGCCATAGCTACTCTACCTTTCTGCTTGTAACCAAGAGGAAAACCTACTAGTTTGTAGCATTTCTCCATAACATGACCAACCTTCCCACAATGACTACACACAGACCTCCCTTTTGCATTGTTTCCTTTGACATTCTTGCTATTGTTCCCTGGAAATGAATTCCCTTGATTGAACCCTTGATTCTTGACTGCAAAAGCAGTTGATTCAACTTAAGGAACAACAGACACCTTTGCCTTTCCTCTTGAATCACTAAGGAAAATGCCTTATCAATGGAAGGACTAGGCTCCATCATGAGGATTTGTGTTATGACTTGAGAGTAAGAGTCATTCAAGCCATTTAGGAACTGCATGAGAGAATCTTGATGCTGAAAGGCTGTGATTTTATCATTCACACCACAGGTGCACTTACCACATAAGCAACATGGTAAAGGCCAGAAATTCAATAGTTGATCCCAAGCAGCTTGAAGATCAGTGAAGAAATTTGTTACCATAGCAGCACCTTGCATCATAGTTGAGATTTACTTCTGAAGCTGAGAGATTCTTGGTCCATTGGATTGAGAGAACCGTTTCTTGAGAGTATTCCATACTTCAAATGCTGTGTCTTTGTAGATCACACTAGCAGTGGGATGAGGAGAAATTGAATTCAAGATCCAAGAGGAGATCATTGAATTGCACTTGGACCAAGCTTGCTTCTCTAGTGGTGTGACTGCCATTGAAGCATTGACAGAACCATCAACAAAGCCAAGCTTGCTTTTGGCATCCAAAGCCATTCTCATTGCTCTGGCCCAAGTAAGGTAGTTATCCTTAGTTAATGGTTGAGTAACTAGAATTACACCTGGTGTTTAACCATGATGCAAGAAAAATGGACTTCGTGGATCTTCCATTGGAGACAATTCTCGCTGAGAAGAGGAAGATGATCCAGTCTTAGTATTCGACGCCATTGATGAAGGCTCGAGCTCTGATACCATGTAAGAAAGTAAAGACGAAGGAAAGAAAAGCTGTGTGAACACAGAGAGAGAAATTGAGAGAGAAAAGATGAAGAACTTTCTCTAATTGATGTAATGAATGAATTTGTATAGAATTGGAGCTTTATACAATTACATCTAAGCTAGGAACCTAAACCCCCAAAACAGAGCATAACTAATTATACCAAATTATGGGAAGTAGTTACTACACGTGCAAAGATTAGTTACAACACGTGTGATACAACTGAATTAAATTAACACCTAAACTACTTGTAGTTTAGCTACTGATTTGTAGTTTAGCTACTGATCTAATCCTCTTGCAGCTGCAACTTATCATTGTGTCGTTTATCCTTCTTCCCTTTCTTCCCATTCTCTATTCTCTAATCCTTGATTGTTTGATAAGAATCACTTGATATGTAAGGCTAGAAGAATCTTAAAAATATAAAATAAATATAAAAGAGAGTAAGGCTACGAAAATATTTTTTTTTTGAATAGCTTTTGAAGATGTAGGTTATGAATAGAGTAATACTACTTACATATAAACTCTCTAGAGCACTCACATCAGAGGGTATATAATATATATATAAAAATGTGTCAAATTTACACATTTTTATTCAAAAACTACACACATCAAACAAACTAAAATTGTGTAAATATGCATTGTTGTTATGGTTAAGAGTATTCACATTCGGGTTTGCATAAAAATGTCCATTTTACCATCTAAAATGTTATTTTATCTATTATATCATTCCACTTTACAATACACCTTACATCTCAATCTCTATTATTTCACAACTTCATTTAAATATTCTTTTTTTATTATTTATTTACTATTTACTTGAGAGGGAGAGAGTGTGAAGAGAGAGAAAAAAAACTATAAAAAGTAATAAAAAAAGGTTAATAATTTTTTATTGGAAGAAAGAGACAATAAAATAAAATATATTAGTTTATCAGCTAGTTATAGTAATTTGTATATATACACACAATTACTATTTATGGTTGCTAAAAAAATTTAATAATACACACCCAAGTAAAGCTTAATTTGAGTGGGTGTGTTTCTAAAATAACAATTTGGGGGAGGGTTTTTTACACCCCATGCTAATACTCTAACCATGTAAAACTTAGTTTTTTATTCTTTATTTATGTATCTCGAGAATGAAGGAATGGAGTGGATAATTGTTATTGTGTAAAGCAAGATAAATAAATAAATCAAGAAAATTATATTTTAATGAAATGTAGTATAAGATAGATAATCTGATGTGCAGTGTTTTAAAAAATGAGTATATAAAATAAAAAATATAGATTCTTATATTAAAATAAACTTTTTTATCAGTAGCAACCGAATCGAAGATGGTACATCAATAATTGTGAAGAAAGCATATCCTCAAACTTACCTTCAAAAAGGAAAAACAAAAATCAATGAATGCGTTTGGAAAAGACAGAAACGAGAACTTGCATGTCGTAGGTGGTCCTTTAAAAGACCATGTGCATGGCTAGCTATTATCGAACGTTTGAAAATCAGCACCTTACAGATTATCGGAGTGGTCATATGGCAAGAAATAGACATTAGAGATCGCTGTTTGATCAGTCCAAACCAGAGAATACACAGACAAATCTACATTGCACGACAGAATGGGAACTAGGATTAAGCCAAAGCCAAGAAATTAAAGATAAGAGTACTCGGACCCTGATTGTGATTCAAGCATTGAAACTCACAATCATGGTAGTGTATATATATGTGATAGAGAAAATTCCAAGTTGATTTTCGAAATGGGTGTAACTGAGATGAAGAGAATATCAATAACAAGGACACCTTAAATTAAATCGAACGTCACAATATTAATCCCCGTAAGATAATTTAATAGGGGGTTAAACCATTCTTTCAGCCCTTAAATATAGTTAGAGATCTGTTTATTACATCCTTACAATTTGGAAAGATTTAATTTCAACCATGAAATTTTAAAATGTTCTACATTTCGTCCAATTATATAGGATAAAAATAAAACTCGGATGACATATATCAAAGACAAAACTAGAGCCTTTTGTTCATTAAATATAGTTTAAGTTCTATCTTCATCCATAAAATATGTACTCCTATCTCTTTAGATATTGTTGATAAAAATTTCTAGTTACCCACTTGGCACGACATATTGGAGACTATTTTTAAGCTAAGCCAGAAATACACCAGATAAATATTTCTATGGGAAAATTCGCAATTAATTGATTGTTGAAAGATTATAAAATAAAAAATTGATTGTGGGAAGGGTATAAGTATAACCGAGCTGAGAAGTCTATGAAATTGTCCTCTCAAAAAAAGAAAAAAAAAAGACTGGACGAAATGGGGTTTTTTCTTCCATGTAAGATCTAAACCCTAAATTACAGTTCACTAAATACGGAGTTCATGGTATTGGAAATTCTTCTATGTATGGAAATTTTCAGTAAAGTCATTGGAGATTGTGACCTTCAAGGTTGTTTTAATTAGGAAATATATGTCACTACTATTTATGAGAGGACATATATTTCCTAATTAAAACAACCTTGAAGGTCACAATCTCCAATAACTTTACTTAAAATTTCCAAACATAGAAGAATTTCCAATACCATGAACTCCGTATTTAGTGAACTGTAATTTAGGGTTTAGATCTTACATGGAAGAGAAAACCCCATTTTTCAAAGGCCAAATAACCTGAATTAATAGGTCAAATTATATTTGGTTAATTAGAGAGACTGCTGTACATGATGCCACTGTGTGTCTGTGTTTGTGTTAGTATTATTTTGAAGGTTTGGTCTACGAATTTGTAGGCTTGTCGTGATAACAAAAAGGATAAAAAAAAATTTTAAAAAAAATTTAAGATTTAGGAGACAGATCATTTCACAAATCCAACACCAGCTTTGCCGGCTTCTATGAGAGCCAGCCTATGTTTGAAGTTTTGAACACCTTTAATGGATTGAAACCCTTTAGAGTTATTACTTATTAGGATAATTTTATCTTATAATTCCTAAAATGCTATCCACTTATCATACACCTTATAAATTAGATTTTGCACCGTCATTAATAATTTACATTAAAAAAAAAACACTAATCAATATTTTTTGACAAACAAAGGTATTTAAACTTTTTCGAGTATATAATTATTTCCTCGGGTGTATGCATTACAATCTCCTCGTCCCACACACATCAGGTTATTACAGGGAGAAATCTCATAAGGATGGCATGCAGTAAAATGCTAGTAATAAGTTTCAAATTCAAAATCTCTTTAATATCATAGCACTTATTGATACTTGATCAAAGATAAATTACGTAATAAAATCTAATTCATTTATTTTTAAATAAAGAGAGGTGCTACGTCTACAACATTTTTACAACAAATCATAGGTGGTTAGTTGTTATTGGTTCAAATTTGAACCTAACACTAAGATTACATTTTTTCCCTAACAATAACAACCAGTAACAATCTGGCACTTAGGATTTGTTGTAAAAATATTGTAAAAATGTTGTAAACATAGCATTTCTCTTAAATAAATAGATAACAATTAAGAATTTTATAGTAGTATTACTTCAAAATTTCTAAAGAATCTTATTTTCTAATCTTCAACAGAGATCAAGTGGATTCATTGATCTGTTAATTATTATTTTAACAACTTCTATACGGGTAATTATTGAGTACTTCTAGAGTACTATAAATGCGTATTCCTTCCTCTTACATAACTGTGAGTTCCACTAATTAAATTTATGGTGGAACTTACAATTCATGTGAGAGAGTAGAGTCTGCATTTATGATACTCCCGAAATATTCAATAATTTTCCCTTCCATACTGCCTTTGCCGTGCTTATTAAATAGTGCCCATAGGTTAGCCACAAAAAGCTGATTTTTTGAGCGGTTTAGATTAATGTTAAAAAACTACCAACATTATTGGTGGACTCAAGTTAATTAAGAATTTATGGTGGATTAGTAATGACATTGATAATTGATAGCCAGTAAGGATCTAAATGATGGGTGGATTTCCTTTAATTTGCCAACATGTTCGGAGCTCAATCAATGCCCAAGTGGGACTATTTTTGATTGATAAATTTAGATTATGATGTTTAATGGTGGTGGTTAATGTACGTAACTTTGTCAAAGCCTCACAATAATTTTAATAATAACGATATGACTCATTACGACATGGAGTTTCAAAACTAAAAGATCTTGCAATTTTGTGTAAATAGAATTTGGATTTAATTCCCTCCATGTATAACCAAAAAAAAAAAAAAAATTTAACTAAAAGGAGACAAAACGCATCAAAATTAATTTATAATTTGTTTGAGATAATAAGTTGTAGTTGGTATAATTCCAATTACAACAAATTAACTCAACAATAAGAATCTTTTTGTGTAGTTAAATTTACGGTTCTCTTATTAACTCAACAAACGAACTATTTGTCTCCTATTATTATTTTTGTAGTTCAACTAATTTGAGAGAGAGATATTGTATCAATAATATTTTCTTAACAAATTTTAAGTGATAGGTTGTAAGAGGTGAGCAAAAAAGTAATTTAAATTGTGAATTTAAATTAAAACTATAGGAAATGTTAACCAATGCCCTTAGGGCATTGGTTTAGAAGTTATATTTAAAAATATTTTATTGAAAGAATGATAAAATAATAAATGTTGTTGACAGTTTTTTATATTTCTCATAAAAGTGGTGTTAAAACTTTTATATTGTAATTTATTAACAATTGCCTTAAGAGCACCTATTAATATGACCTTAAAATTAATAACAATTTACTACTTATAATTTGTTATGAAAATATTGCGAGGGCAAACGAGAGAGTAATGGAGACAGCTGCTGAAAAACCTAGGAATAACAGCCAATTAACTAGAGCTTGCACTGTACCACAAATTTAGGTACACACTAGCCATTGTGTGGACCCTATAATTTGTCCCCACATCAACTTTTTTCTTTGGGTAGACCATTGGATTGTAACATATTTGTTTTAATAAAGTGGGCATAGGGTATAGGGTGTCTGATAGTGATAAGAACTTGCACTTGCCCATTAATGATTCTCAAATTGGATTCCTACGTTATTTTATTGATATGCCCTGTCTGAATAAAGACAAAAGCCAATAAGACCATTGATCATGTGCTATATACATGTTTCTGTTTTTTTTTTTTTCTATATATACAAAACAAAGTTGAATCATCTCTCAAAACAAAACAAAAAAGTTGAACCAGGTGAGCAGTTGGATGGTGGACCCCTGGCCTTTGGCTACTCCACACCGACTGTCATTATTATTAGGAGGTTTATTTACACTTTACAGTTTTACACACCTAATGATCATGATCTTTGAAACAAGAACATTAGATGCATTTTTTGTCTTTCATTCTTCGGTTTTGCCTTGATCTAATGCGAAACTCCAATCTGTCTCTGTTCCAAACATTACAAAATATCATAAATCTGCAGTTTCTTTTTTTGGTAAATCCTTACAATATTTCATCAAAATTTTCATTAAAAAAATGTAGTTCAAAACAAATTCAGATTGAAATTAAGGTAGTGCACTTGATACAAATAGTTTTTAATGAGCGAGATTGAAAGTAAAAAAAAACAAAACAAATTTTAATCTTAATCATTAAATAATTAAAAAAAGTGAGAAAAAGATAAAAAGTAAAAATGGTAAATATATTTTTTGAGTGGGGCAAGATAATCATAGTGGGCATTGGGTATTGCACCTGATCTAAATCCAAACAAATTCACCCCCTAATACGCTAATAGATTAATTGGACAGTTAAGTTAGGAACTTGATTTCAAATTGTTTATAGTTAAACCAACTATTCTACTTAAAGAGTAATTCAGAAAATGGAAAAATATTCCTTAAAGGGTAATCTATAGCAATGCCTAATATGTACTGCTATGGTATTCATATCTGGATTACTCGTCCATAATAAAAACTTTGACAAGCAGTCATTTTTATCTCTATTTTAGTATTTTTTTTATAGAAGTTTCTGTCTTATTCGCCTGATTAAGACAAGAAGGTAGGTGCGAATATATAAAATTTTATTTAAAATAAAGGTAAATTTGACTTGATTGGAAAGGTAAAGTTAAAGGGAAGTAGGAAACATAAGTTTGGTTGTCCAAAACTCCAAATCATAAATTTTATAAAGCCAATGAGATGTTTAACATTCAACAAAAGAGCTTAAAATTATTGGATTTGACTTCTTTCGAGTCCAATGAAACATTTGCGTGATGCAGAAACACGTCCATAATTTGTCAAGGGTAGATCTCACAATTAATCCAATGTTATAATGCACTAAACACAAACCTCGTCTTTATTTTTTAAGTAGACAAAATAGTTTTTGGTCCAAAATTTAATCAAAATTCAATCTCAAATTCCTAAATCGGATTTGTTTTTGGTAGACTCCGATTTCAAGTCCTTTATTTAAGAACAAAAGACTTTACCAATTCGAGTAATTGGATCCAACTATTACCATGGTTATTCTCTAAACAGAGTCATTACCTTTGTTTGATGGCTGAAATGATCATAAACAATGAAAACTCCATTGATGTTACACCATTATGGTCTCCAATCAAGGAAGTCAATCTCGTACCGAAGGTTGTACCGGTTTGACTAGTGAAACGATATATTTCGGTACTGGTCAATACCGGTATACCGTTTCGAGTTTACCCTTTTTTTATATTTATAAATATATATATATATTATAATAAATATAAAAGTTTATTATAAAACATTACCTCAATTCAGAACAAATTATTCATGATTTTAGACTTTAGCATCAATTAAAAAGGAAAAAAAAAAACATAATATAAAAAATAGAAAGTTTAATTGTTCATTACATACTAAGAAAACAAATAATACTAATAAGTTAATGTAAGTATATTACCATTTTATTCTTATAAAAATTCAAAAATTACAAAACTAACAACAGAAAAAAAAATTTTAAAAAACTTCCGAAATAGGCCGGTACATAACCGATATTTAAACCAATACAAAACATTGATGTTTCGATACCGGTACATATACCGGCCGGTGTGGTATTGATCTCCTTGTCTCAAACTCCTTTTTGTCGAGTTTAACCCAAAAAAGAACAATAAAAACCCAAAAGTACTTTGCCTTTAATGCCTTTATCTTATTTTTTTAATTGCTATAGGTTTTAACTAAAATTAATTAAAACAGCAGAACGATTTTTTTTTTTTTTTCTTTTCCCGGGCAAAAACAGAATATACAGAACCCGATTTTTTCTTTTGGGTTTCATTTTTGATTATTTAAGAATTTTAAAATTAATAATACACAGTAAAATTACAAACAGAAAGTCTGAGAATTCTGAAACCCAGAGAAATCTACATTACCGCCAACTCAGCCTCAGTTACCTGAAACCGACGCTTCCGGTTGTCGATATACTAAATCATCAAGCTGAGGCCTTAATTTATCGTTCCAAATATCAAGGCTAGTTCCGGTCTCTCTTTCTCGTTTCTGTATCTGAACAATTACCAGACTCTCCGTTAACCGGTAAACCTCAACAAACACAACAAAATTACCATTCTGCCCTTCCAACTTTGCCTTCCAATCTTTCTTCGTCACAGTCACATTCTCGGACTCTGCCATTTCGCCGATTCGCTCTATTATCTTTTCGGGTGTCTCCTCCGACATGAACCGCTCGCCCGATATCTCGGGGTCGCCGAACAAACCCGATAAGTCAAACCCGGACGAAAACGATATCAAATCAAACGCGTTCAACGACTTGCCGTTCGAGTCCTCGTCGTCCTTGAAGTCAAAAACGTCGTCGTTTACCAACTTAATTTCTTTGTAGCCTTTGCTAAACCACGGGTCTCGGACGACCTCGTCGACGGTGATTCGCGTATCGGGATTCGTGTCCAACAATCGCGAGATGAACCGGCGGAGATCCGGCGTCGTCCATTTCGGGCACCGAAATTCGCCGTTGTAAATTTTCCGATACATGACCATGAGATTCGGATCGTTGAAAGGTAAGTAACCGGCGTTCAACACGTACAAAATCACACCGCAGGACCAAACGTCGACTTTGGCTCCGTCGTAGCCTTTCTTCGCCAGAATCTCCGGCGCCACGTAAGCAGGAGTACCGCAAAGCGTGTGGAGCAAACCGTCGGGTCGGATCTGGTCCTTTACGGCGGAGAGTCCGAAATCGGAGACTTTCAAATCCCAATTTTCGTCGAGGAGGAGATTTTCCGGCTTGAGATCGCGATGGAACACGCCTCTGGAGTGGCAGTAACCGACGGCGGAGATCAGCTGCTGGAAATACCGACGGCTGAGATCTTCGCTGAACCGACCTCGCGCGATCTTCGCGAAGAGCTCGCCTCCTTTGGCGAACTCCATGACGAAGTAGATCTTGGTCTTGGTGGCGAGAACCTCGAAGAGCTTCACGATGTGCGGGTGGTGCAGCCGGCGCATGATAGAGATCTCGCGCTTAACGTGCGCCGTGAACCCGCCCTTGAGGACCTTCTGCTTGCTCACGGCCTTGATCGCCACGCTCTGCCCCGTCCGCACGTTCCGCGCGTGGTACACCTTCGCGAACGCGCCGTAGCCTAGCAACTTCCCAACCTCGTATTTCCCGAACAAGTTCATCGCCTCCGAAGTTGTAGAAGTCGACGAAGACGACGCCGTTTCGCTGGTCGAAGCGGCGTCGTTTTCGTTCTCGTTCTCTCTCTCCGGCATCGTTCTATTGCTCTTCGCATCGAGTAACAGAGCAAAACAGCAAACACATCAGCTCCAATTTTTTTTTTTTTTTGCTTCTTGTTGTTTTTTGTGTTTTTGTTTTTGAAAAATCCTATCTAGTAATGGATTTTGAGAGGCACACGAAAGAAAGTGCGGGGTATTTATTTGAAAGAGGAAACGGGTGATTATGCTTTTTCTAAAAGCGATGTGGATACGATGGATCACGGGTTTAAACTTTGAAGCGAGGGTAATTGGGTTGGGTTCTTGTTTGTTTGAAACAAAATTTCGGATTTTTTGGTCCTCAATTTTTTAGGTTTGTTTCAAAATGATCCCTTATATTTTTAAAATATTAGTATTTCTTTAATATTTATACTTTCAAAGTTGTTTAGAATATTTTTATCACCATCTAATCAATTGAAGAATATGTCTTTTCTCAACCAAAAAAAAATGAAGAATATGTCAAACGTGTCATATTCAATTAAGGGTCAAACGGAACTCATGGCACGTATTAGATTTCAAGCCAACAAAATAGATTTTACTTTATATTTTTTCAACTGGATTTTATATTATTATAAACTATTTTACTAATTTTTTACAAATGGCAAATTTGGCCAATTCTTACTAATTGTTCATAGGTTGGGTTAGATCAGGTTTGGGCACAACCTACATCTGACCCGACTTGATCGAATGGAGCAACCATCAACTCGTTACCAACTGAAAGGATGATTGGATCGAGCGGGTTGAAGTGTTAACAAATGTCTGGTAGATTGGTCGGGGTAGAAGATATAGAAAACAATGAGAATCTAGCGAGAAAAATGTGAAAAAGGACCGAAATTCGGTGAGATCTCACCAAATTCTTAGCCATTTTCAGTAGGATCTCATCAAATCTAGTCGAGATCTTCCCAAAAATATCCCAAATCTTGCCGGATCTATCACATCTCGTCGGAAAAACATATGGATCGGTTGATTCGGGTTAATCAGATTTGAGAGGAGGAGAACCAACATCCGACCCGCCGATCTCAGTTTTTGGAGAAAGAAACCCGTCGCCTACCGTCGGAAAAGTCGGTTCGATCAGCAGTGAGTCAGGTTCGGTCGTCAGCGGTGGGTGGGTCAAGTTTGGTGAGTATGTGGACAACCTTAACTGAACTTTCTACTAATATAACTTTTTCGTTTACCAGTAACAATTTATCACATTAGCATATTGTAATTTCTCTTGTTATATTTAAAAAAAAAAAAAAACTTGTATCTAATTCTCTAGCATTTTCCCTTTTCAACAATAGAGAAAGTTAATGGAAACAATAAAATTTTTCAATATTTTTACAATTTTGTTTTGAATATATATATATATATTTTGATAAGATGTTTTGAATCTTTTAATTTGTGCTAGGTTCACATGTAATCTTATTTTTGTTTGTTTTAACTTAAGCTAAATTAACACCTTAATTTGTTATGACCATAGAAAATTTATGATAATAGTAAACTGTTAGAAGTGGGGTGGAGGATTTTTTTATTTTTTATTTTTTGGAGTAAAGTTGGAGGATTTGATTGATGGAGTATCTATTAAAATGGTAATATGATATTGGGAATTTAGCATATTACGTCATCCTTTTCTATTTATCAAATTATGATAAGGTACCTCTAGAGTCTAGAAACATTTTAAAGAATGGATAGGGATTAGAATGTCACAAATGTCAACGATTGAGGATGAATATCCAATTTCATCTATTATAGTTTTTTTCTCTCCGAGACCTTTTAAATAAAGCGTCTTTGAGTGCCGGTGCAGCAAAGAGATGGGTCAGATCCAGGTGTCCATTTTGCGTTGCGGGACAATTACGGTTGGGTTTTGGGACCTTGAGTGTGGATCTTTTGACACAGTAGTACGGAATCACGTGGGAAGGGAAGGTGACTTTATTTTATGTGGTTATATTTAGTATTTACTCAAAGATAATTGTCCCAAGGACCGAGAGTAATTGCAAATTTTGGCTTACTTTTGTGTGTTCTTGACACGTGAATCACGTTTGACCTCATAATAAAAAGGGGATTCTACCATGTGTAATTTTGTAGAGAAAGTTTAGGTAAACAAGAAATTTGACAAAAGTTTCTTAAAAATAAAACCAAAAAAAAAAAAAAAAATTAACATTTGCAGATGATGCATATGATTAATAATAGGTGAAAAAGTAACGTAAATAGTGAGTTTTAGTAGGAAAAGAAAACAATGGAAGGATCTTAATCGGACTTAAATGGGAATGACATGAAAAGTCTTTTTAATTTTGAAAATTTGTCAACTCAATAAGATCGACTAAACTAGAGTAAAAAAAATTGATGTATGTAGCATTACTCAATTGTGTATAGTTAAATTTTGAAAAATTTAGCGATATTTACTTTGTATAGAGTTTTTGTTACAATTATAACGTGACAAATTGTAAGTAGCTGATTGTTATGAGTTTTTATTAGTGGAAAAAAAGTACTTAATTTAAATGATAAATTCAAATTAGAACTAAGTAATAACTTATCGCATATAATTTATTGTGAAAATATCGTGAATGTAAAACTTCTCATATAATATCGATATAATATTGATGAATAGTGATATACAGGGTTGAATTCGAAGGAATTCATCCGAATAAGGTGATTAGGTGGTACAGATATATATAGCATCAGGTTTTAACTTTTAAATATTTTGATGTTGAAGTATTTTTAAAGAATGTATTATTATGGTCTTGTCCCTCATGCTTTTGAAGAGATGGTCAACTTTATAGGGCTTGCAATTATATATTGTTTCTCAATAGTATAAGTGTATAATCATTACATGCAATGCCGGAGTTGGGAATTTCGGTTTGAGGTGACAAATTATGGTATCATAAATCGTTCCAAATAAATTCAAAATATGTACACACAAAATTAGAAATATATATATATATATGTATATATGTATAAAAGATTAACAACAACTTATCATCCTTTAAAACTTTAAAGTGTACACAAAAATTGGCTTGCCTATTTTATTTTAAACAAGTAAAATAAGTAAAAAGTAAAAAAAAAAAAAAAAAACTAATAATTAATAATTCTCTTTTAAGGAAAAAAAAAAATTCAATGAATTTTTAAGGCCAGGTTTTTAACAATAAGACATTCTTCTAATTATTCTTTTTTTTTTTTTCACATTTTGCCACGTAAAAAAAGAAAAAGAAATTATCCCCTTTAATTTGAAGAAAAAAGTACATTACCTTTTCAATAAAACAAAAGCTTACCAGAAAGTATCAATTGACTTTTCGATGTGAGCAATATTTTAGACTTATCCAAAATAAAAATAGTAAAGAAACAAAATAGAATACGGGAGTAATTATAAAAATAAGAAAAGAAACTTCTAGTCTTCTACATCCATTCCTTTTCCGAATAACAAGTTTTAAATAGTACCCTCAACATTTTTGTTAAACGAATTTAACTTGATTGGCCGGCAAGCCCACGACCCACATTTTTTTTTGTAATTACTTATATAGTTATATATAAAAAGTAAGAGGTCAACCCCAAGACTACTTCAAAGATAAAGGGTAAATTCTTTTCAACAATTTCATCTAGATACCTTCGTCTCATCCACGCAGCCAAGTGGTGGTATTATAGATTGAAAGTCCCCCCCAAAATACTTAGCATGCAAGGAACTAAGTTAGACCAAAAAGGGTATTTTTCAAGAAGTTATTTGGTATCAAATGATACCATGTTAGTAGTATCAAAATTTAATAAGTGTAAAACATGTCAGTAAAAAATAACTAACCCACTAACAAATGAAAGACATGTATTAGTGGGTAGTTATTTTTTGCACACATGTCTCTCGTTTATTGGATTTTGATACGAATGACGTGGTATCATTTGATATAAAATATTTTTTCATCTTTTTCACCCCCTCAATAATACCTTTCTTTATAAGTTGAATAATTCTTGTCTCAATGATGTAAATGAGATACAAAAATCCCAATAGTCTAAGCCATAGCGTGGGAAAAAAATAATCATTTGACTAAGGCTCAACGCGTGTAACTTTGTGGCGAACTGATGTGTTATTTCAATGGATCGGGTATGGATTGACCCCTTTTTCATATGTAAAATGATCCTTATTATTGTTTTCTTATTTTATTCGAATTCAAATGGGTTACTAATTAGTGGGTTCCAGTTAGCTCAACTGTTAAAGTTTTTTATTAATGAATAAGAGATCTGGGGCTCAATCTCTACCTACACTAAAAACCGATTGGTGTCTTAGTCTGATGATAAAGAGCTATTATAAAAAATGGACGCCATAAATTAAAACTCTCTAAAAAAAAAAGGGTTAACAACTAAATAGACCGCAGGGTCCAAAATTTTCGGTTCTACTTTCAATGATATTGCGAAGACCAAGATTCAAATATAAAGTATAAAGTTATGAACACAACAATCCTTGGTTGCCATGGTTGAAAATGGCTTTACAGCTTTCCCATGTTCATGGCTAGCAAAAACCAGCATCCCATTTCAATGGCAACTCCGCGTAATATTAGGTGAGATTGGATTTTTACCAAAGTCTTAGACCAAGCTATTTTATTACTCATTAATCATTGAGTAAGGTAAAAACAACATTTCGATCTGTCAATCTGTACAACTGACCCTACCTGGTTTGGATGATAAAGGAGTGAGACATAAATAGCTTAATCGCTAGCATGTTCGACCATGGAAAATTTCATAGCCACGTGAAACAGGTACACGTACAAGTGGACCTGACCATTTATTTGGTTGAACCTTATCTATTTTATCGTTCTGAAATGATAGCTCATGGTATAGCCAAAACTATAGGTATGGCTACAGTTTTATGACTTAAATGGAACTGAGTTTTTTATCATCAGCTCCAACCGGATCAGTGGCGGCTTCAGGATTTTTTTCTTGGGGGTCAATAGTGTTGGAGCTAGGAATTTGTTGTGAGAGAAGTAAAAAATAAATTTTTTTTTTTTTATATACAATAATCTAAAATAGTATTATTAATACAATTTAGTATACAATACAACTATATTATACAAGAGTCTAAAAAAATTATTAATAGTTTAAAGATCGGTAAGACAACAACTATTAAATGCATAAATAAATAAAATTAAATAACTAATTGTACATTTTTTGTCAAATTAATAATAATTTATTATATTTATATCTACTATCAATTAAATAAAAATATATGATAAAGAAAAATAGTAACGCACATAAAATTTGGTCGGGGAGTAAATGTAAAACTAAGAAAAAAAAATTGTAATTAATATAATTTTTTGCTTTTGAAGTGTATAACTTTTTAACCATACATGTGGCCATTCTCTTGGAATTGGAGCAAGCACTAAAAGACTTCTTGGACTTGAAAATCTACAGAGCACTTATCAAACTATTTGATTAAAAAGGAAAAAAAAATATAGAAAGGAGAATGAGGAAAGAATCACAAATGTAGATATAGATCGGTTTGTTGTAGAGGTGCGGTAATTTTTTTTTTTGCTAAAAGTGGTGTAATTTTTTGCTAATGAAGAAGAAAAAATGCAAGGAAAAATAGTTTCATTTCGCTGTCAACAGTAAAGTATGCTAAAGTTCGAAGACAATGTTTATTTATTTATTTATTTTGAAACGAATGAGCAATTTTAAGAGTTGTGCTATTGACACAACATTTTCACAACAAAATTTAGGTGACAAGTTGTTAAAAATATGTAAAAAAGTGACGTCAATTGTAATAAAAACCAATTACAATGTAACATTTATTATAAAATTATTGTGAAAATATTGTGAAACTAGCACTAAATTGAGCATATTCAAGCTTATTTCAGCTAGGTTTAAGTAAAATTTATGCTTAGGGTGTTCAAAATTTTATTTAGGGGTCAAAACAAAAAAACAAAAAAAATTAAAAATATTTTATATAAAATTTCTTTTTTGCCCAAGTCAGGGGGTTCATTTGAACCCCCTGGGCTGCCCCTAAAGCCGACCCTGAACCGGATCTTTTTAAATGAATGAAACTGAGCATATTAATGTGTTTATAAACATGTTTGTGAATATGAGATTTGAATTAAGTATATGTTTAAATGTATATGTAAAAATTATACTTATATATATTTATTTGAAATTGAATGGTAATAGTTTTTAAATAAATTAATAAGACATCAAATTATTTATAATTCATTGACAATATATATAGTTCATTTTACAATAAAAATTATATATATTTTAATATATACTTTAAGTTCATTTTACAATAAAAATTATATATATTTTTTAATATATACTTTAAGGTATATATTCATATATATCTCATATTTCGTTTTTTTTTTTTGGCTTAAGCATCTCTATATACTTATATCATTGTGAAGAAGTCTTTGTGACATAAATTTTTTTCAAAACTTCTTTTAATTGTTAATAATATTCTAAAAGCTGTTAAAATTAAAGATTGCGTCCATAACATTGATCTTTTTATAGCTATATAAGAGCATCCACAACAGTGGATGTAAAATTTTAGCTATTTAGCTACACAAAAAGTCACTTTATTTATTTTACCTACACACATGCTACAGCAGTGGATCTATTTTAGCTTTTAACACAATAAAATAATATAAACATCCCAATAAAATAATATAATCACTACAATAAAATAATATATCCCACAATCAGATACAACCACAACCACACCCACAACCACCATCATCAACACCACCACCACCACCACCACCACCACCACCACCACCACCAGTCCACAGCAGGAAAAAAAAAAAAAAAACCCAAATCTCCAATCTTTTTCGTCACAGCCACAACCACCATCAACACC
Organism: Notholithocarpus densiflorus; assembly: GCA_030021035.2. NCBI lineage: Eukaryota > Viridiplantae > Streptophyta > Magnoliopsida > Fagales > Fagaceae > Notholithocarpus > Notholithocarpus densiflorus. The sequence continues at coordinate 1,792,265 of JARYZH020000046.1, forward strand.
ACCACCACCACCAATCCACAGCAGGAAAAAAAAAAAAAAAAACCCAAATCTCCAATCTTTTTCCTCACAACCACACCCACAACCACACCTACAACCACCATCAACACCACCACCACCACTAGCAGTCCACAGCAGGAAAAAAAAAAGAAAAAGAAAAAAACTCAAATCTCCGATCGGTGGCGTGATACAACCATTGGCAGCGTGAAAGAACAAATATCCACAAGCAAGCACTCCGATCAGCGGCGAGCTCCATGGGTTTCCCAGTCAGGCACTTCGATCGGCGGCGAGCTTCGTGGGTCGGTGATCGAAGTTGAGAGAGTGAGACCGGGGTTGAGAGAGTGAGCTTGAGTCGAGTTTCGTGGATCGGCGACCTGAGTTGAGAGAGTGAGACCGGAGTTGAGAGAGTGAGTTTGAGAGATGAGAGTGAATGAGAGAGAGAGAGAGAGGCCTGAAAGAATGAAAAAAAAAGAAAAAAAAAAAAGGGAAGGTGTATTATTTTAATAAATCAGCTGAATAAAATATAATTTTTTTTTTTTGCTCTCAGCTACAGTGCACATCTATACATAGATGTGCACTGTAGCAAATCATCTAAAATTTTAGCTTTTGCCTCCACTGCTGCAGTGTGATTTTTGTGTTTGTGGAGCTAAATTTTAGCAATATAGCATTATCCCTCCTCTGCTATGAATGCTCTATATAATAATATAATTGAATCCAAAAATCTCCTCAAATTTTCTGCCAAGTGTCCTATATTAGATTTCAAATCTCCTTTTTTGTGCGAGTTGTTCAATTAATTTAAAACTAATCTAACCAATTTTAAACCATTTTAAACTCATTTAAAACTTCTTCCAAACCATTTTAAACTACGTCAAGTCCATTTAAAACTAGTCAAAACTCAAAATTCTGAAGTATAAACTTCAATTATAAAAGTTAGTGATTTAAATATATATATAATGACTGAATTTTCTATCACTTATTAAAAATTAGCACTGTAGGGATGATAGACCCAGTAGTATATATTGGGCCGGGAGCCCGGTCCGAAGACGCCTAGTAGTCCGAGGGCGGTTAAACGCTATCATGGAAGTCCGCATTAATGATGAAGAGATGGGGTTTGGTCATAAGATTCCAAGAAGGTGGTCCGAGGAGGATTACCTCCTTGGCTGAGCAAAGCAAAGGTCCGAAGGTATGGTTTGCCATCCAGGGCAACATTCTAGGAGATTCTATTGATAAGGATACACATCATGAAGGTACAGGACAAAGGGAAACTATGAAATATCTAAGAGAAATCTGCTACTACCGCATTGAATGCTCTGTAGCTAACTCTTTGGCCGCATTAATGAGGAAGTGATGTCTGAACAATAATTTTCAACCTTACAGCTGCTCCCAAAGACTTCAGGAAGCTGCTGATGGGACAAAGATCAACAACAGTAATCTAGTCTACACGTGGAGAGTGGAGATGAAATAAGAAAAGAGTATAAAAGAGAAAGAATACCCTGAGGTAGAGGGGAGGAAGAATTAAGAGAAAAAAGATTGTAGCAAGAAGAACGGTGTTTGTAATCATATTCAAGGGATATATACATGAATTGGTCTCCTCGGATTGTGCCAAGGACGATTTTCTTTGAATTAAATTATTTTATCTTTGCTTCTTTGTCATCTGGGCCAATTATAGTTGCTGCATGATTCATTAAGACCTAGTTTTTAAACCTATTATCTATAAATTCATTGTATTGGGCTCTTTGAGCCTAATTCCTTGAACCCTTTGGGCTGTGGAACCAAATCTTGCTCTTACAATTGGCACCGTCTGTGGGAAATTCTTATACTTTAGTGAGTCTAGCGCTCAGTTATGGTAGGTTCGGGGCTAGATAAGGAGGAATCGATAGGGTCCCAACGTCAAGATCACTTTCTCAATCTTGAGTGAAAGAGGGACCGGGAGGTTAGTGTGCATACTATCTATACTGGTAGGAGTCAATCTCGAAGTGGGAGTCACGTTTCTCATGAGAAGGATACCAAAGCCATGCAACTTGAGATTGACCGTTTGCGAAGGAGGTTACGCCGCGAATGACGGAGAAGAACTCCTTCAAATTCTGATGTTTCTTCTGATGATGATAGGGACGGCAGTTATAAACCTAGGTCAAGGATTCCTCCCAGTGAGTCTTTCTCATGTGATGAGGACTACCATCATGAGTGCAAAAATAGGAGCTCATCTTACAAAGGCCTGGGAAATGACGCTATAAGCAGAGCGTTAAACTAGATTTCCAGATCACATTTCACACGCAGAATTGAAGGAGGAAGACTCCCTTGGCGGTTCACTCAGCCAGCGTTCACCATGTACAATGGTAGAACGGACCCTGTAGAGCACGTGAGCCACTTCAACCAAAGAATGGCTGTGCATTCCAAGAATGAGGTCTTGATGTGCAACGTATTCCCATCCAACTTGGGGCTTGTAGCAATGAAGTGGTTTGATGGCCTAGTAGCAGGTTCTATTGATTCATTTAAGGAACTCACCCGGGCATTTGGATCTCGCTTTATCACGTGCAGTAGGGTTTCTCAGCCCTTGGACTCCCTGTTGTCCATGACCATGCGAGAAGGGGTGACCCTGAAAACGTACTTAGACAGATACTGGACATATTCAATGAGATAGATGGGGACTTTAATGATGTGGCCATAAGGACTTTCAAGGTCGGCCTACCTTTCGAGTATGATTTGAGAAAGTCATTGACCAAGAAACCTGTAAGGAGTGTGCGTTGGCTCATAGACCGTATTGACAAATATAAACGGGTCGAGGAAGACCAGCAGGAAGGGAAGGAGAAGGCTAAGGTTATCCCTCAAGATAAGAGGGATTTCAGGTCGGACAGGTACAACAATAATCGGCCCCGCAAAGATTTTGCTGGGCAATTTTGACTTACTGCTACTCAGGTGGTCAGCACGGTGTTTCGAGAGCCAGTGCATCAAGTTTTAGAAAAAATCAAGAATGAGCCATACTTTAAATGACCAAATAAGATGGGAGGAGATTCTATGAAGCGCAATCAAAGCCTTCATTGCCAGTACCACTAGGAGAGAGGGCACACCATGGAAGATTGCAGAACCTTGTGGAATCATCTAGAAAAGCTGGTCAGAGAAGGGAGGTTAAAGCAATTTTTACTTCAGCCCAGTGGGCAAAAGGGCCAGTCAGGATTGGGACCCTGGAGAGATGCTTTTTCAAGAGCCCCTTTAGGAACAATTAATGTTATTCTTGCTACTTCGGGGAGGACTGGCTTTCATCCCTCTACAGTAATGTTTGTAGCTTGGCCACCTACCGAGGACTCCAACTCTGAGCCGAAAAGGGCTAAGGTAGAGATTCGACCAGCGTTGAGTTTCTCAGATGAGGACAAGGTTAGCACCATGTAGCCACATGATAATGCCTTAGTGGTTACCCTCAGAATAGTGGGGCATAAATTATGTACCCTGATTGTTACAAGGGGCTAAACTTCAAACCAGAGGATTTGACAAGTTATGATTCACCTCTGTTGGGCTTTGACGGGAAGGTTGTTATTCCAAGGGGCCAGATTAGACTACCCGTGCAGGCAGGTTCAGAGGTGGTGGAGGCGGACTTCATTGTAGTGGATGCTTATTCTCCCTACACTGCCATTGTAGTAAGACCTTGGCTTCATACCAGGGAGCTGTTTCTTCCACTCTCCACTTGAAAGTGAATTATCCGTCCGGGGATCAGATTGAGGAGCTGGTTGGGAGCCAATTCGTGGCTAGACAGTGCTTGGTGGCTGCAATTTTGCATCAGCTTGAAACTAGGTCATCGGCCTCTGCAGATAGGGGTTTATAGTAATCAAGGACCCTGGCGTTATCCCTAGACGAGACATCAGAAAGGGCGAAGTGTGAGGAGTTGGAGAAGATTGTCGTAGATGATGATTCAGAAAAGTTCTTTTAGGTTGGAGCTCAGCTGCCTCCTCGGGAGAAGGAAGAGCTGATAATGTTTCTTAAGATGAATATTGACGTATTCACATGGAGTGCTTACGAAGCTCTTGGAGTGGATCTGAACTTCATTTGCTATCATTTGAATGTCAATCCGTTCGTCACCCCAAAAAAGCAACCACCTCGGCGCTCATCTAAGGACCATTCTGATGCTGTCAAGGACGAGGTAATCAAACCTAAGCAGGTTGGGGCTATTAAAGAGGTGTTTTACCCTAAATGGCTAGCCAATACTGTAGTGGTGAAGAAGAAAAATGGAAAGTGGCGAGTATGTGTGGACTTTACAGATTTGAACAAGGCCTGTCCAAAGGGCCCTTTCCCCATGCCTCGGATAGACCAACTATTGGATGCAACTGTAGGTTATCCTCGGATGAGCTTTTTGGATGCCTTCCAGGGATACCACCAAATACCACTGGCTCTGGGTGATCAGGAGAAGACAGCTTTTGTCACCCCTACTGAAAATTACCACTACAAAGTGATGCCTTTTGGATTGAAGAATGGAGAGTCTACCTATCAGAGAATAATAACCAGGATGTTTGAGCCACAATTAGGCAAAACTATTGAGATTTATATAGATGATATGGTGGTGAAGAGTAAGGTGGTGTCCAAGCACGTGGGAGACCTTGAGAATATTTTTGAAATATTGAGGAAACACAAACTACGCCTCAATGCTTCCAAGTGCTCCTTTGGCGTAGGATCAGGCAAATTTCTGGGCTATATGGTCACCCATCATGGATTGAGGTTAACCCTGATCAGGTTAAGGCAATTAACAGTTTACAGCCACCTTGGAATCCTAAAGAAGTCCAGAAGCTAACGGGAATGATTGCTGCCTTGAACCGATTTATCTCTCAGTCAGCAGACAGGTGTAGACCTTTCTTCCAGTTGTTGAATAAATGGAAGGGATTTGAGTGGACCAAAGAGTGCACATTGACTTTCTAGCAGCTTAAGGAATATCTTTCTCAGCCACCTGTTATGTCCAGACCTGAAGTGGATGAGGTCTTGTTTGCTTACATTGTTGTGGCTTCCCATGCCGTGAGCTTGATGCTGATACGGGTTGACAATGGTGTGCAGAGGCCAGTTTACTATGTAAGCAAGTCGTTGCACGAAGTAGAGGTTTGATATTTACCACTAGAGAAGGCCATTTTGGCAGTAGTACATGCTACCCGCAAACTCCCTCACTACTTCCAATCCCACATCGTTGTTGTTTTAACCCAACTTCCACTTCGATCACTACTTCGGAGCGCTGATTACACTAGAAGGGTTGCCAAGTGGGGTACGATCCTAAGGGCTTTTGATATCAAATATATGTCTCGCACCTCTATCAAGGGCTAGGTCCTAGCGGATTTGGTAGTCGAGTTTGCTGAATCCCCATCAGAAGAGAAGATAGATAAGCAAGACATGGATGGAAAATCAGTTGGCATTGTCTCCTTGCAAGAACCTTTATCCTGGAGGGTATACGTTAATGGTGCAATGAATCAAAGAGGATCTAGAGTGGGGCTAGTTCTGATATCTTCTGAAAAAATTACTATTGAGAAATCCTTAAGATTAGGCTTCTCGGCCACAAACAATGAGGTTGAATATGATGCTCTGTTGGTAGGGATAACCATGGTTTAGAGAATGGGAGGAAAAGCAGTGGAGATATTCTCGGATTCAAGGTTGGTTGTAGGCCAGGTAAAGGGGGAGTTAAAGGCCAGGGATGTGAGAATGCAAGAATATTTAAATCAGGTTAAGCATTTACAGTTAGGGTTTGAATCTTTCAATTTATTGCACATCTAGAAGCGAAAACACACATGCTGATTCTCTGACCACTCTTGCAACCTCCTCGGCGCAAAGCTTGCCTCGAGTTATCCTTATTGAAGACTTGTGCAAACCTACTGAGATGAAGAAAGAGATGGTCCGTATTCATCAAATTAGAGTGGGATCTAACTGGATGGACTCTATCGTGCTATTCCTTAAGGAGGATATCTTGCCCGGGGGGAAGTCCGAGGCTGACAAAGTGCAAAGAAATGCTCCTTGGTTTTGGCTGTTCGATGACTAAAAGTTGTACAAATGCTTTTTTTCTGGGCCGTATTTGTTATGCATATACCTTGAAGTATCAGAGCTACTCCTAGAGGAATTACATAAAGGGATTTATGGAAGCCACACATAAGGCAGATTTTTGTCTCACAGGGCCCTCACTCAGGGATATTGGTGGCCGAAAATGCAGATGGAAGTACAAGAGTATGTGAAGAAGTGTGACCAATACCAGAGATTTGCCCTAAACATTCATTAGCAAAGGGGTGTCCTTAATTATCTATCTAGCCCTTGGCTTTTTGCTTAATGGGGCTTAGATATTGTAGGGCATTTCCCTAAGACAGCAGGAAATAAGAGATGACTGCTGGTCAGCACGAATTACTTCACCAAGTGGGTTGAAGCTGAACCATTGGCAAATATCAGAGATGTGGATGCCAAAAGATTTGTTTGGAAAAATATTGTCACTCTGTTTGGGATCCCCCATACCCTCATCTCGGACAATGGCCTTCAGTTTGATAGCAAAGCCTTCAGGATGTACTGTTGTGACTTAGGAATTATGAATAGGTATTCCACCCCGGCTTATCCACAAGGGAATGGACAAGCCGAGGCTGTCAATAAGGTCATAGTGAATGGACTCTAGAAGAGATTGGATGATGCAAAGGGAAAATGTGTGGAAGAGTTGTCACACGTCCTTTGGACATATCAGACTACACCTCGTAGGTCAACAGGGGAAACCCTCTTCTCAATGACTTATGGAGCCAAAGCTGTGATTCCTTTGGAGACTGGGTTCTCAACACTGAGAACGAGTTCTTTTACTCCGGGTGACAATAATGGGATGTTAGAGAAGAGTTTAGATTTAATTGAAGAGCGAAGAGAAACTGCCATGGTTCAATTGGCGTATTATCAACATAAGCTTAAGCAAGGATACGACGCCAATGTGAGGATAAGGCCATTAGCACCTGGAGACTTGGCATTAAGAAAGGTTTTGGGTACTGCAAAGAACCCAGCATGGGGAAAGTTAGGGCCCAACTAGGAAGGGCCATATCGCATCACCTCGGTGGCTGGAATAGGTGCATATTATTTTGAAGATCTAGATGAAAATGTTGTACCACGCCTCTAGAATGTAAATAACCTGTGAAGGTATTATTATTAATGAAAGTATTTTCTGCCATATTTTGTTTATGATATTATGCGTTATACCTCTTATTTGCTTAAATGTTAAACAGAACATTGGCCATGCTTGGCTCCTCAGACCACATGCCTTGGGTAAATTAACACTCTCTAGTATTTTTCTAAGTGTTTAACAGAACCTTAGTCATGCATAGTTCCTCGGACCACATACTTTGGGTAAATTAATACTTCATGTCATTTTTCTAAGTGTTAAACAGAACTTTAGTCATGCTTGATTCCTCAGACCACATGCTTTGGGCAAATTAATACTTCATGTCATTTTTCTAAGTGTTAAACATAACCTTAGTCATGCCTGGTTTCTCGGACCACATACTTTGGGTAAATTAATATTTCATGTCATTTTTCTAAGTGCTAAACAGAACCTTAGTCATGCATGGTTCCTCGGACCACGTACTTTGGGTAAATTAATACTTCATGTCATTTTTCTAAGTGTTAAACAGAACCTTAGTCATGCCTGGTTCCTCGGACAACATACTTTGGGTAAATTAATACTCTAGTATTTTTCTAAGTATTAAACAGAATCTTGTCCATGCCTGGCTCCTCAAAACACATGCCTTGGGTAAATTAACACTCTTCAATATTTACCGAAGTATTAAACAAGAACCTTGGTTGTGGTTGGCTCCTCGGACCACATGCCCTGGGTAAAGTGATACTTCTCACTATTTATCTAAGTGTTATGTTTCTCTTTAAAAACTTAGACCCCCCTATTGATTGCATAGTTTTCAGTACCAGCACATAGCCATTCTTCTCACTATTTATACGCATTTAATTCATTTAAACTAGCAACAATTCATTACTGTTGGCTTTTGTTAAAGTATGGGTATTCCCTCTTTAAGGCATCAACAACCTCAACTTTCATCAAAGGGCAAAACGATAACTACACCAACCATAGACAAATATTGTAAGGAAATAAAGATTCATGAAGCAAAAATTGATATCTTTTCATTGAACAAAAAGAGGGATACATTATAGATAATGGAAAACTGCCTCTACAAAAGAAAAACTACAAAGGGGGAACTACAAAAAAAAAAAGAAAAAAAAAAAAGAGATAGAATCTTAAAACTAGGCCTTTGCCTTGGGAGGAGGGTCTTCCTTGCTGCCCAGCTGAGAGGTAGGTTGGTCAACGGCCTTGGGGTCAACCTCCTTGGGTTTGGTCTCAGCTTCCTTTGCCTTGGAAGCAGCATCCTTGACCTTGGGAACAACATCCTTGGTCTCGGCCTCCTTTGCCTTGGTCTTTAACGGGGGCTTGACCTCCTTGCCCTTGTCCTTATCCTTGGCCACCTCAGCCCCCTGACCTTGGTCACCAGCTTGGCCAGATCCTTTAGAGACCTCGGGAGGGGAAAGAGAGGCCTAGGAGATAAGGGGCTGCTTAAAAGAGACTGGTGCAAGGGCAGCGGGAGGTGTGAGTTCAGCCGGGACTTCACGAATGTCCGGAGGGTAATAGACATTCCCATCATGCCTCCACTCCGAGGCAACAGGGACTCCTGCAAGGTTGAGGGCCTCTATCCACACTTCCTTACAGTAATCCCTGCAGACCTCGGCTAGTTCCTCCGCCACACGAACCTCGGTTTCTTGCACCCCAAGATTGTAGGATGCTTGCTTCGAGGCCTCCGCGGCTTTCTTGACCGTCCGAGCAACGGCCTTGGCTTTCTCCAACTTTGCCTTCAGCTTTAAGACCTATTGCTTCAAGTTGTGGCCAGCTCTATCTCAGTATGATAGAGCTTTTTGCGTTGGTCCTCAGCCTGGTCCTGGGTATTTTGTAGGCCGGCCTCAGCACTCTTTCATGCCCTCTCCTCGGCTATCAGCTTAGTGGTAAGCTCTTGATTCTTCTGCTTGGTGGCGCCCAAGGCCTTATCGGTCTCGGCGCAGAGGTTAGCCTCAACCCTAGCTTAATTCCGGGCATCCTTGACCCATTCATCAGCCACAGAAACCTCCTGGATAGCCTGCACATAAGCAACAAAGAAGTACGTTAAAAAAAAAAAAAAAAAAAAAAAGGACACCACTCTTGGTAAAGTGTGCTAAGGAGCTTGCCAGGGCTAAGTCCCTCTTTAAGGACAGAAAAAGCTCTGGTTGCCTTATGTGCTTCAAGGCATCCATGTCCTTAGGAAGGAGGAGAGGACGCTCCAGAGCCTTAGCCACGTGATAGGAGTGGCCTCTTTGGAACTCCCTGATGGAGGAGTTCCAGGGTACCGCCGCGCCATCCAACTCCAACCGAGGATTCTAAGTTGGGTGGCACATGTCGGCCAAGTGCTTAGCCTCCCTACTCTCTACCAAGGAGGCCCGCCCTCTGTCTTTGGTTGTTTTCTGCTGCTTGGGCTCCTTTTGGGGGACCACCTCCCCTTCCTCGGCAATCTCCTTCTATTTCCTTTTCTTCTTTAAGTTGGGGATGAGAAGTAGGCCGACTGTAAGAGGAGGAGGGGGAGGGGGAAGAGCAGGAAGGGATTGAGACCTTGGGGCATCCTTAGATGATGACCCCTTGTTCCTCGCCGCGAGAAGCTCCTTCAGGACTTTCCTCGGGTTTTGGGTCATCTCTTCTTCCTCTTTGGAGCTACTATCTACCCGGGCGACTATGAGTCTGGGGGAGCAGACTACGGAGGACCTGTCAAGCTCATCCTTAGAGTTCGAGATCTCCACAGGCTCTTCTTGCGCCTCTCCTTCTTCCTCGAGGTGAAATTGGTCTATCTCAGTCTCGAGTGACAGGCGTGAAGAGGCTGTTTCTTCCCTCGGAGCCGCTACCTCACAGGGAGAACGGTGGAAGCGCAGCTCAATTGGCGGGAGATCTTTTCGGGCTAGGAAACCAGGCACCAAGACGTCAATCCGGGCTAGTCGAAGGTCGTGGCCCACGTCCTGGAACTAAGACGACAGGGGCTCGAAATCAAGGATGAGGTGGACAGCTCTCAATTGCCTATCTTTACTCACGAACACTTCAAACCTCAGCACCTTATTGAGGCCCGCGAAGTTGACGAGGTTGTGGTTGGGAGCTACGTGTCTTTTATCTGCAAAAATATTCGAGAAGCAAAAACACGATTAGGATAACAAAGCCATCCATAAAAAATGAACAGAATACCCAAAGAAAGAAGATAGCGATGAAATCGCAAAACCAATGCCCATAAAAAAAAAAAAAAAAAAAAAAAGGAGGAAACCTAAGCCTAAGGCACCCCACCTGGCTCTCTCTCCCGGACTAGGCAGTGAAGACCGTCGTGCCATGCCCTTGAGACTATTAGGAAGTCATCCTTCATACCCTTATTGGATTTAGGGAGGCACAAGATGAGCCTAACAATTGAGGATCTAGACTTAAGATAATACCCTGCGTCCCCAAGCAGGTGGCACTCATACATCTAAGGGACATCGTGCCAAGTAAGGTTTAGCCCCATAAGCTCATTAAGAGCATCTACACTACCCAGAATCCTAAAGAAGTTGGGTGCACATTGGTGGGGGCACTGCCTATGGGCGATTAAATAGTTTCGGGTTACCCTACCCATCAGAAGTGTCATCCCCCATTCTATGAAGGCGATCATGGGAATGACCATCTCCCCCTCATTCCTATGGGTAAGCACTTAGTCCGAAGCACAGTACCGGAGGGCTACTCCCTGGGGAATGTGGTACTTGGCCCTAAATCTCTCCATACTGGCGGGAGAATCTATGAGGGGAGCAAATCTACCCATCTAAGTAGGCTAGGGTGAAGTGAAAGAAATTTTCAAAGGAAAGGAAATAAAGAGCAGAAGGCCGAGGAGACTGGCCGAGGAGAAAATAACCTAAAAGATAAAGAACTTACAAGAATAAGCATGGGGGTGGCTTCTTGAACTTCTTAAAAGGTTTAGAAATTTTTTTTTTAAGATCCGGAAGACTTGGAAATTTAAAACCATTTTAAACTCATTTAAAACTTCTTCCAAACCATTTTAAACTACATCAAGTCCATTTAAAACTAGTCAAAACTTAAAAGTCTCAAGTATAAACTTCAATTATAAAAGTTAGTGATTTAAAAATATATATATATATATATATATAAAATGACTGAATTTTCTATCACTTATTAAAAATTAGTATTGTTGGGATGATAGGCCTAGTAGTATATATTGGGTCGGGGGCCCAGTCCGAGGATGCCTAGTATTCCGAGGACGGTTAAACGTTGTCATGGAAGTCCGCATTAATGATGAAGAGATGAGGTTTGGTCATAAGAGTCCAAGAAGGTGGTTCGAGGAGGATTACCCCCTTGGCTAAGCAAAGCAGAGGTTCGAAGGTATGGTTTGCCATCCTGGGCAATGTTCCAAGAGATTCTATTGATAAGGATACACATCATGAAAGTACAGGACAAAGAGAAACTATGAAATATCTACGAGAAAGCTGTTACCACCGCATTGAATGCTTTGTAGCTAACTCTTTGGCCGCATTAATGAGGAAGTGATGTCTGAACAGTAATTTTCAGTCTTACAGCTACTCCCAAAGACTTCAGGAAGCTGCTGATAGGACAAGGATCAACACCAGTAATCTGGTCTACACGTGGAGGGTGGAGATGAAATAAGAAAAGAGTATAAAAGAGAAAGAATACCCTAAGGGAGAGGGGAGGAAGAATTAAGAGAAAAAATATTGTAGCAAGAAGAACGGTGTTTGTAATCATATTCAAGGGATATATACAAGAACTGATCTACTCGGATTGTGCCAATGACGATTTTCTTTGAATTAAATTATTTTATCTTTGCTTCTTTGTCATCTGGGCCAATTATAGTTGTTGCATGATTCATTAAGGCCTAGTTTTTAAACCAATTCTCTATAAATTCATTGTATTGGGCTCTTTGGGCCTAATTCCTTGAACCTTTTGGGCTGAGGAACCAAATCTTGCCCTTACAAGCACAATTCATTGTATCATAGTATATTAATTAGTAACCAAAAAAAAAATTGTTTCATTAAAAAGTAAAAACTAGTATATAAATAAGATTTTAGCATATGATATGTTACAAAATGCATTTCATGAAATTTTACAATTTTTTTCAAAAGTTGATAAAAATTAAACATGAAAATTAATGTTTAGGTACAATTTCTTTAGGTGTTATGCTTTATGTTCTCTAATTGAATTCAATTATATAGTTGCATTGGCTAATAAATGAGGTGGTCAATGCAACAATTATGAGTTTGAGATTATTTTGAGAACCTAAGGTCTATAAGCTAAATGTACTTAAATTTTGCCCTAATAGTGGGTTTCAGTTATCTGAACTAGTAAAATCTCTAATGGTTGAATACGAGATTTATGGTTCAATCCCTGTCTACACCAAAAACTGATTAATGTCTTAGAGTAACTGTATCAGTTGATGCAAATTTTTTTCCATTTTGCACATCTAAAACCTACTTTTTCTATTTTACACTCCCATTTTTACAAAACACCCACATCAGTTTGTTTATTATACACATTTATTCAAATAAAATATTCATTTCTTTAACACTGTCATCTCTCTCACAGACCTAACACAACCCACACAGCCACCATCATCAGCCACCATCTCTCTCAAGATCAACGCCTCCGGCCTCCCACTATGCAACAAGATCGACACCAGCATCCAAAAAAAAAATCAATAAAAAAACAAACCCACCGACCTACACCCATAATCATCGATACCACTGACCCACACCCACAATCACTATCACGGCAACCTCAAGCTCAACCAAAAAACCAGAAAACAAACCCATCAGAATAAAAAATGGATCAAAACCCACTTATCAAGATCGACGCCTAGCCCTGAGCAACAAGATCGATGCCTCCGGCCTCCCATTGTGCAACAACGAGAAACAAAGGCAAGCGGTGGCGATGGCGATGGCGAGAGACATTCAACCCCATTCAACTCGAAAACAACGAGAAACAAAGGAAGAAAGAGGAAGAAAGAGAGAGCGGTGGCGATGGCAATGACGATGGTGATCGGCGGCGGTGGTGATCGGCGGAAGCTTGAGGAAAAAAGATTGACGAGATGAGAGAGAGAGAGAGAGAGTTGTGTGCCTGAGAGAGTCTCTAATGAAATGAGAAAAAGAGAGGGAGGTGAGAGTTAGGTACAGAGAGGAGAGAGAAAAATTATTAAGATATTAAATGCATATGCTACAGTTACCGTGCATATTTGCATAGTTATTGTAGCAATTGTGCATTTATGCACAAGTTTACACCCACTGATGTGGGTGTTTTTTTGCTCAAAATGTGTAAAATTAGTTTCTTTTTCCATTTTGCACAACTTTGCATCAACTGATGCAGTTGCTCTTAGTTTGATGATAAAGAGTATAATCATTAAAAGCGAGTGTCAAAAGTTGAAGCTTTATAATAATAAAAATTGCCCTAATAAATACCTAATTATGGTAAAATACAACTTATACAAAATGTTACAAGCTGGTTAATTCGATTGTCTCTTGCTTCAGTCAGCAGAGATTTCATTTCATTCACGCACGTTACAAGCTCCAAGGACAAAAAAAACAAACAGTTGTTTCGAAGAAGAATATAAAAAACTTAGGATGCCTCAAATCGAAGAGACTGATTATGAAGATAATTATAAGTAAAGAGAAAGTGATGTATTGATAGCTAGTTAATATATTAAATTATCTTGAAGATTATGAAGAAAAATATAAGGAATTTTTGCACAGAACGAAGTTGAATCTGGCCAAGTTTTTTTTTTTTTTTTTTTTGGGTCATATTCAATATCAAGGTGCGATTTATAAATTCCACAAGTAATATGATGATGTACTTTGTTTGTTTGTTTTTTATTTCTTTTTGTGAAGACAATAGAGCATTGCGTGGAACTAAGAACTGAATTATTCAACTACACCAGCTCCACCATCATTGATCAATTTTTTTTTGTGATCTCCTAATTAATTAAGTTTGAGGTCACCTCTCTTTGAAATGATTAGACATTTCATCAATCACAGTCTAACAGTAAGAGGTTTGTGAACTATTTAAACTTGCACAAATTTTAGGAATTTGGAGATTGCTATAGAACTAAATGCAATGATCAATTGACCATCTCATTATTATGGGATAAAAAATAAAGATGCAGCTTTTGTTTTCAAATTCATCCCCAAAAATATTTTAGAAAAAAATTGCAAGTTCAAATTTTGTTGAGTTCAAAACGATGTTAAGCAAGAGTTGTCTTCAAAGTTCATACCCCTCACCTAAACCCTAAGGAAAAGGTAACAAAAAGAAACTGTCTTTAACACTCTGTTTATTTCTATACTAATATTTTCTAGAAAATGAATTATTTTTCAAAAACATTTTTTAGAAAACTATCTCATTTTCTTATATTTTTATATTTGGTAACAACCTTAAAATGAGTTAGAAAATTATCTTTTGATTTATCTTATTTAGTTTAGTGTGACATAGAGTTGTTTTTAAGAAAATTTTAATAAAAAACAACTTTATCTCATGTCAAGCTAAATAAGAGAAGTCAGTGAATAGTTTTGTTTTAATCTATTATTATTATTATTATTATTATTATTATTAAAATTAAAATAGGAAAAATTATTTTCGCATAAGGTTCATGTTTAACATTTTAAATTTATGGGACACGTCTTCTTCTTTTCCTGACTTATTCTAACAAGATTATTAAGAGAAAGTAAAGTAAAAGTCTAAAACGTGATTTTCAAGATAGCTGTATTTGACTCTGATTGCAATTCACAAACTTGGTCCCCTCAATTGCTTGTATTTATTCATATATCAAGGAGGACCTTGTGGTGGACTGGTTTTACATTTCTTCAGTCATTACCTAACAATGAGGCAATGATGCAGAGTATAGAGAGTACTAGCTAGAGAAGGGAATATCAAAATGATGCCAAAATCTTGTTAATAATTTGACAATGGCATGTGTTGGCCCTTTGGCACTTTGTTTTCCACATGGGCAAGGAGCCGAGGACACATTATAATGTGTACTAGATACTTTGATGTAATATTTTCCTGGAGTTCATTTAACCCATTTTGTTTATGACATAAAATTCTATAAGAATATGGTGTAAAATTCAAGTTTTACACCATTCAATCCTAACATACCACATCATCGTTATATCACACATTAAAAAATAGTCACAAACATGCTCAATTAATTCATATACTTATTTGAAAATCCAACTAAACTAGAAGTTTATTGAGATGTTATTAAGCGTGTGTTTGGATTTTGTTTTGAAGAAAAGATTTTTGCGTTTTGCTAAAAATTTGGTGGGTCCCATGTTATTGTTCATATACTTTTTGGTACTATTCATCACTTTTTGGTATTATTCATGGGTCCTACTGTACTATTTCAACTAACTTTTACCTTTATTTACAGTACTTTCAGCAATAAGTTTTCAGTTTCAACAAAATAATCGGCATCCAAACACATCCTAAGTGTAATAGGATATATTGAGTTTTAAGTAAAAAAAAAAAGCCGATGCAACAATCTTTTATTAAATGATTTAAAACATGAGTTTTACATCTAATTCTTATTAAATTTGGACTCTTTGTTTATAATATATAGGCTTTTAAAGTACACTAAATTTTCATTCATTTTTTAATAAATAAGCAAAATGATAAATAAGAAAAATAAATTTCCATAATTGGCTAAAAAAGTGAACCATGTCTCGGCTTATGTGTATTTTTTTTTTAATACAAGATAGAAATTTTACTTTAACATAATCTAAGTGTATATATGTGTAAAGCTCCCTCTTAGAGACTTGAACCCTGTCCCTTATTCCCCACATCCTACAAGCACTTATACTTATAGAGTGACTATCGCACCAAGAAGGTGTGCGGTGGTAACTTACGTGTAATTTGTTGGGCTCTAAAGTTTCACTCTCAAAAGAAATTTTTTTTTTTTTTGGGGTAAACTCTCTCAAAAGAATTAAAGAAAGAAGGACGTTAGAGCATCCACAGCAGTGGAACTAAATTTTTAACTTTTTAGCTCCACAAAAAGTCACTTTATTTATTTTACTTTCTTACATCCTACCGCAGTGATTTTATTTTAGCTTTTAACATAATAAAATAATATAAACAGTACAATAAAATAATATTTCATTCAACCACCAACACACAGCCACAACCACCATCAGACTCATAAAAATCACTGCACAACCACAACCCCATCGTGCCCATCAAAACTAGTGAAGAAGAACAAAAAAAGAAAGCAGAAAAATCAGTATAGCCAAACTGAAACCCATGACCGAAACAGAAACCCAGCACAAAACAGAAACCCGAAATATAAGCACAGCCCGAAACACAAAGCTGAAACACAAGCCGAAATGTCGAAAATAGAGAAGAGAGGTCGAGATGGGTCAGGTCGACGGCCGAGTGTGGGTTGGCGGCGATGGGTCTGTGGAGGAAGAAAGAAGAGATGGAGAGGTAGTGAGGAGAGAGACATGGAGAAAGGAGAATAAAATGCAAAAAGAACAAAAAAAAAAAAAAAAAGTAGTGTGAACGTAAAATAAATTTTTTTTTTTTTTTTTTTTTATAGCTCTCAGCTATCATGCACAGGCATATATAACTGTGCACTGTAGCAATGAAAGTAAAAATTTTACTTTTAGCTCTACTACTGTAGTATGAATTTTTGTATTTTGGTAAAATTAAAATAGCTATATAGCTATTTAGCTTCATTGCTGTGAGTGCTCTTACTAAATTTAGACCAAAAAGGCAGAAATAAACTAACATAAACGAAGTACATTTGTATTGGATAAATTCATTTTTATGTACGAAACTATGTCAGGACAGCATATCAATAAATTGGATGATGTAATGTAACATCCTTTTGTATGTACAATTGGTGAACTTTTTTTTTTTTTGGGATGAAAAAAAAAGCTTTAATGCAATAAAATTGGCTGTGTAAAATTGGTGAAACTTGATTGTGATTAATTTAGACCTTTTAATAGGCTAAGTATCTTCTGTACAAAAGGTAGTTGGTTGAAACTTTTATTCATTTATTTTGATAATCAGTTGGTTGAAACTTGAAACTTACAAATTTATTCAGCCAAAAATCTTACAAATTTAAAGTTTATTTTTATTTAGATGATGGTTTTGTTTGCCTTAAATATAATATTATTCATCATACAAATATAAGTAAACATATATTTTACGTTAGTGATTCAAATGAAAATTATGGATATCGTATATCGTTTTTACCTATATTTATTTTATCTTTGAGCAATGTTTGTTATATATACACTTTATCTTCAAATGTTTACATATACACGCATTGTTTTACACATTCGTACGCACATGCACAAAATGAACTAAAATCACTACTTGAAGTTACAATTTCAGTTCATTTTTTATTTGTGTATGAATGTGTATAGTAGTGTGTGTAATAGCATTTATTATTCATCTTCATTAGTTTTTTCTTTGAATATCTTTGAAGCCATTTTTTTATTTTATTTTTTTGATATACTTTGAAGCCAATTATTGGTGGTGCATTATGGATTACGTTCTATTATTGATTTGATACTGAATTTTATAATAACTATTTGTTATTGCCTAAAATTTACATAAAGCCACGTTGCAGATAAATTTCCAAATGGGGAATAGATACTTACAAAATTCATTCTCGTGAGTCGCAAAGATACTGACTATATGTATACTAACATGATCACATGATTCACATGTGAATCAGTTCAAATCATAGAATTCAAACAATAGTTTTTTAAAAGGTTCCATGTTATAATTAATAAGAGGGCATTGTCGATCGATGTCACAATGGCCCATAATCTATTAATTAGTTATAACCTATGTGAAGTCACATTCATGGCCTACGGCCCTACGTTTCGAGAATAAAACTTTCAAAATCTATATGGTTTTGGGTTAAGTTTGTTAGGTACTAAGAATATTATTACAAAAATTACTTAATCTAAAATATCAATCACACATAAGAACATAATGAATTATGTGAAAAACTCTTTTTTTCTTGAAAAAAAAATCACGAGACAATTTTTGAATAATTTCACTATTATTAAATCAATTACAATAAATCTATTATGTATATCTCTCGATTAAGGAAAAATCTCATTATTATTATTATTTTTACCTTCACTCTATTTTTCTCTTAAAAGCAGCAAAACTTTGCATTCTTTTATCTATTTTCTTCTTTACCCACGTGCTATTCTCTTATAACCAAATGGCTACGCTTAAAGTAGAGATGCTTAATTGAAAGAGATGTCCACTACCTCATTAATTTAATATGAGCTGTTTAATTAAGTGTGGACTGAAACAAAATGGTGTCATGCACTCAACAATCTCCCCCTCCAGCCCACTAAGAAAGGAAATCATCAACCAATTATTCAGTCAGTATTCATGTCCGTCAAGCCAACACCATATCTAATATCTTATAACTACGCTACTTCTCATATTTTTTTTGGGATTACACACACTAAGAAGAATCATCTAGATACTCAAAAAGCTCAACACACGCATCCACGTTTAAAAAAAAAAAAAAGATCCCTTATCACTTAAGGTTGAGTAATGCTATTATCTTATGCTAGACACTGGCCAGCATGGAACAATGCGTGTGGTTGCTTTCAAAGACCTGCAGAATAAGGAACCCAAAAAAAAGAAAAAAAGAAGAAGAATAGAGAAGAAGATTTGGGTTGCTATAATCTTTCTTGAACACATTAACAAATCAGGTGCACCGTGTGTCCATTGAATCATTTAAAAGGATATATATGGTCTTTGGTACACGCAAAAAGTTCCCCTCTTTTACGTAAACCTTTCAAATGAGGACTAATTATTGGCTTTGTTTTATCATCATCAACACCATCATTATTATTATATTATTGTTATTTTGATCATTCTTAATTTTGTAGGACAAAAGTTGCCTCATTGATGATAAATATCTCATCAGATTTCTCTATGTGCTAAAGCTATGTGAGATTAAATTGATCACTCCAATGATATTTAGTTTTTTGTGTTTGGATTTAGTTTTTTTTTTTATTGTTTATTGTTTATTTACTAAAAGTTGGTTAGGATATGGTTATATTAAGAAAAAAAATTAGATTTTAAAAAACTGTACATATAAGTAAATAAGCTAAAATTGTCAAATGCAGATTGTTAATTAGACTTTAAATTTAAGTGTTTGTGCTCTCATTGGATGCTTTCCCAGATTGTAACCACAAAAACCAAAATATGAACGAAGAAGCACGAAAAAGAGAGGGAGAGATGATTTGAACTAGATTAATTTAACTTTAGATAAGATATATATAGTGTTCTAGAAGGCATGTCCATTGGAAATTTTGGTAGATGATTAACATCGTGTCACTTACATAATTTCTATATGTTCTAGTGGATAGAAGTATGTTGAACTAGTTTGAATCCTCAATATGGGCAGCTGTGGATTGAATTGTAGGAAAGAAATCATCTAGATTAATCACTCATAGAGTATTCAACTAATAATACAATATCACATCAAAAAAAAAAAAAAAAAAAAACTAATAATACAATTGCCAAAGTCAATGTAATTGCCGAGATCAAGCAAATGGATGATATCATGTGGGGACTTCCATCTATATGGGGATTGTTATTTATGAATATTCCAATATGGGATTGCTATATCTTTACTTGTTTTACTTGTCAACTTCCCTTGCAAGCTCTGTATTAGAGAAGATATAACCAAAAGAAGTACTATTAATTAATAGCTAGGAACACAAATCTTAATATTTTTTGCTTCCAAAACCAACCAACTAATTAAAGACTACCACCTGTTTCTCAAAAAAAATAAATAATAAATAAAGACTACCACCTTTTCCTTCA
This sequence comes from Notholithocarpus densiflorus, assembly GCA_030021035.2. Lineage (NCBI taxonomy): Eukaryota > Viridiplantae > Streptophyta > Magnoliopsida > Fagales > Fagaceae > Notholithocarpus > Notholithocarpus densiflorus. The sequence continues at coordinate 1,812,153 of JARYZH020000046.1, forward strand.
CGTTTTATGGGACACTTTGGATTTACTATAGGTTTATTTATATATTTATTTTATATGGGATACTTATTTGGCTAGGTATATTCAGGAAGAGAGACAACTAACATATTTTAAGAGTATCATATTTTAGTCATTGATATGTTTTTTTTTTTGGTGACGTGAGAAACACTAATAAGACGCTGTGTTGGGCGTTATTACCCAATATTTTAAAGAATGGGCTGCAGCAATGACATACGGCCCGTAGCCCAATCCATACCAAGGCCTGAAGTGGAGAGTTCGGCCAATCAGGTTCTAATTCAACTTATTTGGGTTTGGGTCAAAAATTGATTGTCCTAATTAAACATGTACAAATTGAAAAACCTACGTCACTTTTACCCAATATTTTGGGGGGTTTGGTCTACTTGTTAAGACAATATAAATAAATAAATAAATAAATATATATATATATATATATATATATATATACACACACACATACTAGTTACAAATGAATTAACTTTTTATAAGATAAAACACTAGAAAGAGAGAGAGATAACCATATTATGTCATTTTTTATAAGATGAAACAAATAGTCAAATACATACTACTAATGTTTCTCCCATACTATTCATTTCCACAAAAACAGTTAATAGATATTCACAACATGAGGGAAGACATGACAAACATACTTATCGCCTCCTAGACATCAAATTTCAAAATGAAACATACATGATCCACATTTTCATATGCATATTTTCAGATATCAAGATACTTTGATGTCAAACATGAATAAAAATATTTCTTTTAGCATTTACTCAATTTGTAGTTTGCATAGAAATCTCATCCATGTTGCCACAATGCATTTTAAAAAAAAAACATTATTCATCATGTAAAACTTTAGTTTTTTTTTTTTTTTTAAAAGGATGCAAAACTTTAGTTAAGTCCATATATTACCTTTAAGGGAGGCACATAATAGTTGCATATTTAACTTCATAGGATCTATACATTACTAAATATTTTACAATTTTAAGTACAATCTATATCAGTAGGAAACTGTCTAGAAATTAAATTGAATTAACAATTTTTTTTGAGAGAGAAAGCACCACTTATATTTTTGAATTGAGAAAAAAATAAATTTAAATTCTTGGTCAATCACATTGATCATCAATCAATTAATCATAACTCGATTTATGATCATATTTAACAGTTGTTGATACCCATTTTCGTGACACATTTCGTACAAGCCTGATTCAACTAAGCAAAGTGTGAAAAAAAAATATTTTGTTGTACTGGGAATGAAACAACCCTATACCAACATCTCTGATGTTTAGCCTATCGTTGTCCCAAAATTAGAAATCGAGTAAGCAAAGTATGAAGTTGCTGTTTGCGGCACAACATTTTTTTTTTGTCAAAGGAGAATCATATTCTGCCTTCCATACAGCAGATTAGGGGACCCCATTTTTGGAATTCATCTTGGAGGAATATGGAGAGTACTAAGGGAGGAATAAACCCCACCAACAACTCTTGGCGATGGGATACCATTGGTTTGACGCAACCAAATTTGCTAAAAGTCACTACACCTCCAAGCGCACTCCAACCTCATACTCACATATCTTATAAACCTTCAAGACATGAGTATTCCAAAGCGTTCCACACTTAGGGGCTTGATCTCATTGGACTTATCCATCCACCCTTGAATGGGTGCTTTCGAGTCTTTGTCGCACTAAGTGGGTGGAAGCAATTCCACTCAATAAAAGCAATGGCAATGGTTATAGCCAACTCCATCAAGGAGCATATCATTCATCGTTTCGACATCTCGCACAAGATCATAAGTGACAATAATATATCTCGCTCATACCAATTTTGGGAGGCAAGCCCTATAAAACATTAGGAAGCCGACGAACTATCATATTACCCAGGCATGGTGAGACCCCTACATGCGAAGGTGCAATGCCTTCAATAAGATAGGGAAAGCCAATGCTTTCTCCTAATGCAAAACCTTGTGAAGCGGCAAGAAAGCCAAAAAATTACTCTTACGGCAAAACCTCTACATGCGAGGGTTAAAAAAAAAAAAAAACTCTCAATAAGGTGGGGAAAGCCAAAGCCAGCGAGATGTTTTTTATTATGACAATACCCCTACTTGCGAAGGCACTAGCCCTCGACATGGTAGGAAAGCCAATACATCCTCAAAGGTAAAACCTATCGAATGATTAGGAAGCTGGCGAGATATCACATTATTCATACGTGGTAAGACCCCTACTTGCGATGGTGCAACGCTTTCAACAAAGTAGGGAAAACCAATGTTCTCTTAAAGGCAAGCCTTACGAAGCGGTATGGAAGCCAACACAACATCTTATAATTCAAGCATGGCGATCCATTACATGGTGGACATAATCATCCCTAAAAAATTATGGGAAAATTGACGCAACTAATCACTATCTCATTGTCACATGGTAATTTGCTATACGCGAGGATAAAACCCTTCCTCAAGAAATTAGCGAGACTATGCATTGTATGTGAGAACGCAGTTGCCCTATGAAAGGGTAACAAACAAATGCACTATAAGCAGCAATGCGTGAAAACACAACCCATATGTGGGGGCTTCTTGAAACTAACAAAGTAGCAACCTAATATATGTTAAGAATAAGTCGACTACCAAGCGGCGAGCCAGTTTCAATATATATGAGCTGTTGTCTGCAAAACCAAACCTGCCCGTCAATAGAGCACTGAAAAATAGTGCATAGCCAACGAGACGTGTGCTTAGCCAAAACTTGTTCGCAAAGCCATGACAACCAAGCAACATGTCTACTACCTTGCCCTTGCAAAGACAAAATCAAATTCACAACATATCCGATCAAGTGCGAGTCATTCTCAAGAGACTAAGTGTGTACAATCTATCAAAGATATGCTACTCAACTACAAGGTATGCATGGTATTTTCAAGCAAGTTTTCCTCAACATATCAAAGCATTCATAACCGTATAAGGCCTATTTTCACAACAAAAACATACTCATAGCCTATCAGAGAAAAGTACAAAGTCATTCTCAAGGTACAAATTACAAGCCATATACATTCTTGAGGTACAAATCATTTTTTCATTCCAAAATACAAAATTTACATCCAAATGTCATATATGTTTGCTTTGTACAAAATGCAAATTGTGTCTACTAACCATGACAATAAAACTCAAAGTGGCACCAATACAACTAGATAGGAAATGCTCTATACATAAGTGGGTTGTCCACAAGGGTGAAATACAAGAGAAATTGTCTCCAAGGCAATACCCCATATTACACATTTCAACTAGGTCAAAATTTCAAAGCTTGGGGCTCAATACAAGGCAATCAGATAAAAAAAGGGAATCAAGAAAGGAGGCGAAGGGAAAAGTTGAAGCAATGTCATAGTCCCTATCCAACGTCACCATCTTTGGGACATTGGCTTGCAGTCGCTCTCTTCTTTACTTCAAAGCCGCAAGTGAGAGACGGACCAAAATGGTTCAAAGTTACTAATGGCTGTCATGGTACCATCTATCGCAGCTCTACGTTGCTGTCCACAGCAGCTTCAACCTCAAAAAATGATACATTGGCAATGAGATTGGCCTCAAGAATGAAAGTGCCAACGACGGCATCATGATTGTCTATGCCAAAGTCATCTTACAAGAGACCATGCTACAACACACTCAGCAACTCCTATTGGCATGACAAGAAGGGGTGGCAGCAGATTTTGACTTGTCACATCAAGTTTTAACTTGCCAAAGAAGTTGTGGCTTCGTTCTCAAACAAACAGAGCGGCGGTCTGTGTACCATTTTCAGTATGTTACAATGATATAACAAGAATAGTGGCTGCGACATCGCTAAAAGTGAAAACATCTCGACATAACAACGTTTCATTGAACAACATCTCTTATAGCCACACATCGTTGAGAAGCATCTCATTTGATAATAAGTTGCACTGTCCATTCCTTTTGGTGCACACAGCGATTATCTTACAAAGCGTATTCTCATGCTACCATGGTCTATTTTGCCCTATCAAGGCCCAAGACACAAGAGCTATTATGGATGGGCAATACCATGATAAAAAAGACGCACACTATATGGAATCACTAATCTCAGCTTCGCCAACACTTTCCTCATCATCACAACAAGCATGAAGTAACAACAACTTATGGCTTTGCATTTTTATTCGCATTCGCCACAAGAACACAATACTGGGGGCTGCTAGCACATACAATAGCTATGTCACACCCCTATATTATATCACCAAGTGAATCTTTGCTTAATTCCATCTCAACTACGATATCCCAAGGCAACCAGCAATATCGCTCATCACTCATGGTTGCGGATTTGTTAAAACTAATCTTGGCAAACATAATCTCACCGAATTAACCAACAACCAAGCAAATCAAGAAAATTGGAGCATCCTCAATGTGGTACAATTTGCATAGAGGTTCAAGATAGCCTTTCATTCATCATCATCTTCTCCTATGGACCCAAATCAAATTTACAATCAAGTATGCTACTCCTACTTCCAACACCAATGCCAACTCAATATCAGGCGTGGTCACACTACGAATTGATTTTCATGCCCTATGACTATCAGAATCTATGGGAGTCGACTTTAATATGAAATTCGACTTCAATTATAGCAACAGTTGAACTTCATGGATCTCTATCTAGCGGTAGGTCTGTGGTTTACCAAAGAAGATCCATCCTAAACAATCGATTGCACAATTTATTCAACACATCGCTAAATATAGCCAAGAGATCGGCAAAAACAAAATTAGCTCACCAAGGTGGGTGTCACATCCAATTTATCGAGCTTATGCAAAGAATAGTTTCAACCCCTTATTGCTACATTCGGTGCCATTCTCCTGCAACAAAACCTTGATCCTTGTTGACGAAGTTCTTTTCTCTTCACCATTGGCACTGCTTCGCCAACATCAGTACCAAGACGTCCCATGGCCATGGGCGGCAATTTGTCACAAACCTCCATTGACGTCATCCACGATCTCCTCATTCTCACCGCCTTCATTCAGCAATAGCAGTGGAGGATTAAAGGTGGGTGTTGCAAGACCTGATGAAGCTTGAAGGGTTTGATTGAAAGATTAAAAAAAAAAAAGACTTGGAAGATCTTGAGAAGTAGAAGTGATCTTTCTTTCCTGATGCCTCTACACAGTTCCTCTCTAAAGGAAGAAGCTTATAGGTCCTCTCCCACCATGAAGCCCCAATCCTAAATCTTTCTTTTATTCCTTAGGAGTTGCGAAATGGAAGAGGTGATATTATGTGCAAGATGGCGTGTAAGAGCACTAGCAATAGTGGTGCTAAATAGCTATATTGTTATTTTTAGCATCACTAATACTTAAAATACATGCTACAGAAATGGTGCTATAAACTCTCTCCCATGTTTTCTCGGCAATCAAGCAGAGCAAAATCCAAAGTTCCAAACAAATGAATTAAAAAGAAACAAAACCCAGATCTTTGTTTTACCTGAGGAATCCCTGGCCTTGACTCAATCTGACTCCCTTTGCTCAAAAAAAAAGAAGAAAAAAAAAGAAAAGCAGAACCGCTACTCCACACAATACCCACCATAACACATTTGGAAATCGCCTCCTCACTGACCTCCGAAAATCCACAGGTCTCCACCTCATACTTTTTAATTACAAGAAAATGATTTCCGGGAAAACTGTTTTCCCAGAAAATTTAGATTAAAAAAAGAAAGGAAACGTTACGGCTTTTGGGTAATCTATTACAGATCAAAAGGTGGGAGTTTGAGATGTATAACAGAAGTGGAATTTGGTTTTGAATTATTGAATTTTTTTCTTTAAAAAAAAAAAATTGTTAGTGTTTGAGAATTATTGGTTTTAATTCATTTTTTTATTAAATATATATATATTTATATATATATTTGGCTGAGTTTCTAATATGAGTTTGATTAGATTTTTAGATCATATATTTCTGTGTGTGTACATGAGAGCTTGATTTCATTACTCTTCTTTTAACTAGTTTTTTTTTTTTTTTTTTAATTTTTTTTTTGCTGAGGCATTTGGTTGGTGAGAAAATGTTACAAAATGAAGGATGTATTATTTTTTTATAGTAGATATATTATTTTATTGTAATGTTTATATTATTTTATTGTATTGAAAATTAAAATAGATCCATTGCTACTGAATATTTTGTAAAATAAGTAGATAAAATAGATAAAATAACTTTTTGTGGTGCCAAATAACTAAAAAAATAGTTTTACGGCTGTGAATGCTCTAGGGAGGACAATGAAGTTTGAAAGAGAGAAGAATAAAGTGGCGTGTAAACTGATATATGTCTTGCAAAATGTAGAAGTGGCGTGATGTTATGGAGAGAAATAAAATAAAATAAAGGAAAGCCACTTGGAAAGAAAAGTCAAAGGCCATAATATGGCAAAGCAAAAGTGGCGTCGGCCTTTGCAAATCTGAGGCATTCTCTATAATTGATATTAAGGAGATTTGTTCCTAAAAGTTGGCTACAGGAGGTTAAATTCTAGTAGTTGGTGTGGCATACTATCACAAAACAAAGCGGTTAGAAATAAAAAAATAATAATAAAAAGCCAATCTTTATTGAAAGATAAACGCTACAGGAATGCTAAGGAAATGAACTAGAAGATTCCATGGCCAAATAAGTATTACAAACCAAAAGTAGTGTAAAGACTTAGGATTTGTTTGAATACCACTTATTTTACTGAAATTGAAAACTTTTTACTGAAAGTATTGTAGATAAAGGTAAAATTAGTTAAAATAGTACAGTGGGGCCCATGAATAGTACCAAAAAGTGTAGTGAGACCCATAAATAGTAGCAAAAATAAGTTGAATAGTAAAATAATTTATAATTTTCATCCAAATCCAAACGCACACTTAAGCCACCTAGTCATCCAAGGTAGAAATGTTAAAATTTCTCACACTAGCATGAAAGCCACTTAAGCCACCCCATGAAGAGAAATTTAGTTATATGTGGGACATGAAAAGCAAGGACCGTTTTGGGTTGGGCCTATCACTTGGTTACCACTCGACTTTCTTGGACTTACGACCACGACATTTCAACAAATGGGCTTCTTTGACCCGTGATTTTTCTCACAAGTGGGTGCCATGATGCATTACATTTCTACAAATGGGCTTCATCGATCCGTACCTTCTCAACAAAAAATGAAGCGTTTGGATGGACTAATTCCCAAACTCGCAAAATTTTCAAGCAATGGAAAACATCAACTACTCACACGTATGCCGCAAGTGCCACACGTGTTCGGGGGGCTAATGTTGATACCAATTTTCGTGACACATTTCGTACAAGCCTGATTCAACTAAGCCTAACTTCCTTGTGGGCTCATTTCATGTATTATATTATATTTTATTCTTTTAAGCATGACCCAAGCCCATGCAACTTATGAGAGAAATTGAGAAAATGTGGTTTGGATGGTATGGGTCGGTTCCTTTCAGGCCTTTTGCATGAGCCCAGCACATGTGTGCTACCAAGTGGGCAAGGGACAATTGTAGCACCTCTGGCTCATGGAAGAGGTCTTGTACCTGAAATTTCCACTCCAAAAGAGCTTTTATGCTTTGGCTGACTGTGGTCCAACTTTTTTTCTCTACCATTTTTTGCCTAAAACACATAGTTGACTCTAAGTGGCTGGTTTTGTCTGCTGCAACAACCAAATGCAAACTCCAAGGGCTTGCCATGTCTAGGAAACATCAGCCCATGAATTTAGGTCACTCCATTTCCCAAATTATGTAAAAAGAAAGCCAACTCTCTTACTAAATTAAAGAAAATTTGACCATAACCTCTTTGATTGAGACCTTGGGGTTCAAAGCCTCTTCTATTGACAAAAAACCAGTCACTTAGAGCACCCCAAACTCAATACAAAAGACCCCAATCAGATTCAAAAGGGACCAAACCACATTTTCCCCAAAAAGCTGAAACTTGAGAGCAAAAACCCACTGAACCAGGAAACATTTTCACAATTCTGAACCTTAGGGGTGGAAATATGGGTACAGGAGAACTTTTCCTCTCTTTCTCACAACCTCTCTCAATTTCCTCTTCTCGCTGACTGTGGGTTGAAGTTTCAGACTTGTTATGTTTTTATGATTTTTCTGCACTTTTGTTAAGCCCATTTAGCCAGCTAACATTTTCGCAATTCTGCATAGGGGTGGAAATATGGGTACAGGAGAACCTTCCCTCTCTTCCTCACAACCTCTCTTAATTTTCTCTTCTCACTGACTGTGAGTCGAAGTTTCAGACCTGTTATGTTTTTATGCTTTTTTTGCACTTTTGTTATTAGCATTTTGATTCTCTCTTGTCAAAACACCATTAGCCTTTTGTTCATTATACATTTGGAATTTTGGGCTTGATTCTCCACAATAAACACTTCTAAAGAACCCAAGGGGAGATTTGGGCATTTCTCGCATTTTTGGCCCTTATCACAAAAACGTCCCCGACAACAATAAAAGAGGAGTTACTAATAAATTATATATTTCAAAATTTAAATCAAATTCAAATCTATAGAGGTGCAATCCATCCCTCTTAGTGGACTTTTTCTTCTAATGAAAACAGGAGGAAACTTCATGAACATGTTATATATTTCAAAATTTTTCACAAATTTCAAAAAAAAACTTACAAACCTCAAAGTTCATGAACATATTATAACATAAAAAGAAAACCAAAAACTATCCTTAAGTTATGGAAACTTGTTGATTACAAACCAAAGCAGTATACTTTCTCATTAAAAAGTCAATCTTTTATAATAATACATAAAATAATTTCATAACACCGTCCCAAAAAAAAGCCAATCTAATTAATGTAAGCCTTGAAAATAAAATTTTTTGATACCCACTATGCATCTATCTATAATTTGATTTTTATTTTTTCTTTAAAATTTATCTGTCAACCTTAACTAATTTTGTAACTTCAAACTTAAAATCTACAATTCAATATTTCCAAGTGAAGATTCTCATTGGAAAAATCTAATAGTTATAAATCAAAACTTACAATTCTTAAAAGTATGATGTCAAGAGCATAAAAAAGCTTTGAATAAAGGTGTAATATATGCCTTTTGATTTCTCAAGAATAATGCTATAAGAAACTGAATGCATCCAAATGCTAATAATCACTATTACATACCTATCACAAACTGTTGTTACAGTCCTGAGTTTCTTTTCCATGAATTTGGTGAGATCATAGGAAAACAAACCAAATTTCTCATACATATATATATATATATATATATATATATATTCACTTCATAATATAGTAAATAAATAAAAGAATTATATTAAAGATGAGAATTGGAGGAGAGGAAAAGAAACAACAAAACTAACCCTGCCCACTCCTCTTTTATTCAAACATGAATCACAAAAAATTAATTAACCCCCACTTTTTACCAGAAATACATCTTTTCATGCAAATTGAAAAATAAGGACTCCTAAATAAAAAAGCTACTGGCTTACCACAACATAATGACTCCAACTTGACCATCTGGTTCTAAGAGATGAGAAGTTGCTACAACGATTTTACGTTTAGGGTTTGTGGAGCATAATTTTTTTTGATAAAAAAATCCATACATATTCCATGGTAGTTTTTGTATTTGTATGACTTTCACATCTTCAGGACTCTCGAGCCACATCTCAACATTGCCATTCCATGATTATTTTTTTTCATAAAGAAGGCTCTGAGTTTGAGCCGTGAGAAAACAAAAGAGAGAAATAGATAGGGGCAACGTGAAGAGAGGAGTGATTGTGCGAAGGAAGACTAGAGTGGGAGAGAAGGAGGTTTACTACGTGTGGATCATTTGAAGTAAAAATAATTTAAATAAAAGAGAGATGACGTGGAAAATTGTGGTGCGAGTAACAAAAAGTCAACCAAAAGTCAGAGGCAGGAGTCCTAAACGTGAGTGAGATTGACGAACGAGTCCTAAACGTGCTCATGTATCATCGGGTTTAATCAGAATTTAGGTTTTTGTATTATCGGTTTTTAGGAAAAAAAAAATCAGAATTTTTGTTTTTTGTTTTTTAAATAATGTTGACGTGAAAATTTGTAGAGCTTAGCAAAAAAGTAGGAGGCTTCAGTTATATATATATATATATATATATATATATTTTTTTTTTTTTTACTACACACAACACTCTTTTAAGTAACGTGAGACAATTATCCTTTTTTTTTTTTAGAAACAAACACACACACACAGTGACCATGACTTTTGAGTGGAGTTGTGGTGTGCCTTTCTGTTAGAACTCATTTCCCTCTCCCTTGTGTATGTGTGTTTGTTTCTCAAAAAAAGAAAAATTTGTGTGTGGCAAAAAGTATTTTCCTCTCTATGTTTGGGATATTTCTTAATTCCTTTAATTATCTTCGAAACTAACTAATTTTTCCCTTTATCTTATATATAAAAGCGGCAATGCCGCTATAGTGTTTCGGTACTATGCATTCAGTGTATTTGCACTGTTCATCTACAGTGGAAATTTGGTGAGGCACTTTTTTTTTTTTTAAGTTTCGAACAGTAGCTACAATCCTAGGCAGCATTGTAGCTACAGTAGTTACAGTTTTTTTTTTTTTGGGTCTTCCATTTGTACTTTTTTTTTCTTTTATATATATTGTTTTACTGACATAACAAATTTCACAAATTTTCACAATTATTGAGGTGTCAATTTCTTATAAGTCAAAATAAAATAATAAAATATGAAACTGTGACCAACCACAACTGAAAATAAATGTTTTGTGAAAATGTTGTGACACTTGTTAGGTGAATGTGTAAAAGCTACAGTACTTTTGGTCTATTCAAGTGGCACTGTAGCTATAGTAGCTACAGAGTTTTTTTTTTTTTTTTTCTTCAGTCTTTCGTTTATAATTTTTTTTCTTTTAAATATTTATAAGAACCCGCATATATATTGTTATACTAATACAATAAATTTCACAATATTTTCACAATTATTAAGGTGTTAATTTCTTATAAGTCAAAATAAAATAATAAAATATGAAACTGTGACCAACTACAACTGAAAATAAATGTTTTATGAAAATGTTATGACACTTGTTGGGTGAATATGTAAAAGCTACAGTACTTTTGGTTTGTTCAATATGTACTGTTCATTGTTTTTTTTTTTTTTTCCCAGTCATCGATTTGTACTCTTTTTTCTACAGTATTTTTCACTGTTCATACAACGTTTTTCACTGTTCATCTACAGTTCCATTTTGGTCAGCCACTTTGTCTATTTTTTTTTTTTTTTTTTTTTTTTTTTTTTTTTTTTTTAGTTTTGAACAGTAGCTACAGTACCAAGTTGGTTTACTCAACTTTGTTAGCAAGTAGGTACTAAAAAACTATTTTAGTTAAATAAATATTTATATGTTAAATAACTACCCTAACTTTGTGGTTGATCAAAATTCTTAAACGAATGAGATTAACTTTTTTCGACATAATTATCAAAATTCTTAAAATTAATGTCTCTTTTGATTAATGTAAATCTCTATATACTTTAAAAATCAAATGATTCATATTTTTGTTTTGTAATACAAATAAAATCTAAAATTGACCTTAATTACTACAATATTTTTTTTCCACGGCAAGCACATGTCTTGCACGTGCTGCCCTAACTAGTGTTTATAAAATGAGCATATGCTCAATCCATTGTTTTATTATTATTTGATGTTAATAGTGTTAGGCATGTGCTGTAATAATTCCTCCCTCCCAGAAGATGTTTAATTGGACTGCTTGCCTGCTTTGAAGAAAGACTTTGCCTCGTAACTAATATCTATATAAAAAAAAACCCTGGTCCTTAGGTAAGTGAGTATGCAATCTTTTACTGGGTCACTGACCAGCATGGAAGAATGAGTGTGGTTGCCTTATCAGACCAGAAAATAGAACCAAAAAATAAGAAACAACATGGGCTGCTCTTAAGTATTTTAATCTTTCTAGAACACATTAACAAATTTGGTTTATGTGTAGGCTTGGGGGAATCTGCATTGAATATAACTAATTATACAGGCCAGTGTCCGTGTCCATTGAACCATCCAAAAGTTTATATTGTCTTTGATACACGCAAAAAGTCCCCTTTTTTACGTAAACCTTTTAACAAAGAGGACTAATTATTGGCTTTATGTTATATCATCAACACCATTATTGTTATTATTATTATTATTTTGATCTTTCTTAAATCTGTAGGACAAAATTTGCCTCATTGATTATATGTATCTCATCATGCATATATCTCTCATCATAATTCCCTATGTGCAACAGCTATGCCTATGGGACATCAAATATCACTTTTATTGTCAATGGGATTCGCTCAAAAATTTATTGTTTATTTATTGAAAGTTAATTAAAGTATGATTTTATTTAGAAAATGTGAAATTTTAATATACTGTACATAAGCAAATAAGTTAAAATTGAAATTGGTAACGATGATTGTTCACTAGGGTTTACATTTTAGCGTTTGTGCTCCCATTGCTTACTTTCCCAAATTGTAACCATAACAACCAAAAAATAATACAAAGAATAAAGAAAGAAAAAGAGAGGGAGAGAGGTTTTAAACTGGATTAATTTAAGCTTAGGAAAATCAATGCAGTGTTCTGGTAGGCATGTCCATTGGAAATTTTGGCATATGATTACATCGTGTTAGGTAGTTAGCTAATCTTTTCTTTAGATGATTAACATTCTGTTACATAATTAATTTCTTTTATAGTATATAGAAATATGTTGGACTAATTTGAAACTTTTTTTTTTTGAGAAGGAAGTTTGAAACGCAGTATGGGCTACTGCAGTGGATTGAATTATAGGAAAGAATCATCTAAATGAATCACTCATGGACATGGAGTATTCAAGTAATAATACAATTGCTAAAGTCAATGTAATTGTCGAGATCATCAAGCAAATAGCTGATTTCATGTGGGACTTCCATCTATATGGGGATTGCTATCTATGAATATGCCATCTGTCAACTTCCCTTGCAAGTTCTGTATTAGAAAAGATATAGCCAAAAGAAAGTACTGTTAATATTAAATACTCCTAACTAGTAACACAAATCTTAATATTTTGCTTCCAAAACCAGCCAACTAATTAAAGGCCATCACCTTTTTCTTTACGTTTTATGGGACAGGTTGGATATACTATAGCCTACAGGTTTATTTATGGAGTAGGCTAGGCATATTTAGGAAGAGAGACAACTTAAGAGTTAAAAGAGTATCTTTTTTTAGTCATGGACATGTTTTTGTTACGTGAGAAACACTAAGATGCTGTGTTGGGCTATATAACCCAATATTTTAGAGATTGGGCTACGGCAATGACATACATCGTAGCCCAATCCATACATATTTGTTGTACTAAAAGCCAGACCAAGGCCTGAGGTGGAGTGTCAATTGTAGACTTTTAGAGTCCATTTGAGAATAATTTATTTAGCTGAAATTGAAAATTTTTGCTGAAAGTACTATAAATAAAGCTAAAAAGTAGCTGAAATAGTACCGTAAGACCTATGAATAGTACCAAAAAGTGCAATAAAATTCATAAATAATAACAAAAATAAGATATATAAATAATAAAAAAAACTGGCTTTATAAGCCAATGCCAAATGTAATCTCAGTACTCACACTTTTCCTATTTGAGTGATCAGTAATCACATTTATAAAGAAAAGTTTGGGCCTTAGTTGCCTTATCTTCTTTGTGCCCAGTTGCCTTATACTTCAATTAGTTTTCAACAAATAAGTAAATAACTTTCATCACACAGCTACATCCAAACACAATCGTAGAACAAAAACCGCATTTGATTCTAAGTAAAAATTGGGGTGATTGGACTCCTAGACTTGACTTAAAAAAAAAAAAAAATTTATAGAGTTTCAACTTTCAAACTTATAGCATCCGCTTTTAATGATTCTGCTCTTTATTATTAGACCAAGACACCAATCGGTTTTTGGTGTAGACAGTGATTAAATCTCAAATCTCTTATTTAACTATTAGAGATTTTACTAGTTGAATTAAGTGGAACCCACGACTCCTAAACTTAACCCCGCAGAGAAACATAAGTAAACGTGGTTTTGTTATTAAAGATTATTGTTGTTTTGATTACTTGCAACATGAATAAGCATTGTGTTAAAAATGTCACTGTTTAGAATATAAACATCATTTTGTAATTAAGGCCCTTTCGTAGTTCTTACATATAGACCAAAGGTTACACTGCAAAAAGACGTGGTTTGGGCTTATAATAAGTCCAATACAATAGATGAGCAAAGCCCAATTCTAAAAATTCCAAGATTTATGTCTGTAGCTATAATTTGGTTTTTAAATCGACCAATTCACCAATTCCTCTATTACTTTCCCTTTGGCTTTATCTGGTGTTTCAAAGTTAATTTTCCCTTTTCTACAATATTTGGATTAACTCAATAAAGCTAAAAATGAATAGATTTGATATATGCAATCTATGCATCTCATCCTCCGCACCTTGTTGCTAAAATGCTAAATTTACCGATCAAATATAACAAAATGCTCATGTATTAGTGGAGGTAAAGCCAAATGTTTTGGCTTTTGAGCTACAGTGCACAGCTATCTTTGCATGTGCACACTCAGATGCTAAAAAAGAAAAATATATTTTATTAAAAGATATATTATTTTATTGTATTGTATAATTATTTTATTGTGTTGAATGCTAAAATAAAACCACTGATGTTGGGTGTTTTGTAAAGTGGTAAAATAAATAAATTAGTTTTTTGTGGTACCAAATTGCTAAATTTTTGACACTGCCAATGCTAATGCTCTCATGTGCAATAAAGTGGCTTTTCTTGCTTAACTAGTTGGCATATGTTTTTTTTTTTTTTTTTTTCCAGAAATGTTTAAAGTTCAAAATTTCTCCACCTGAAATTATTGAATTATTGAATTATTCAAAAAGAGAAAAGAGTACAATAAAGCGGCAAAAACTATTGAATAGCATCAAATTGATGTTTTGCCTTTCTTAATTATTAATTTGATGCAATATCCCATTGGAGTATATAGATGTGGGACATGACCTAAACCTCATGGAAAAGGAGTAAAATAGTTTAACTAAAGGCTAGGACACACTACTCTCTCTTTTTTTTTTTTTTTAAATAAAAACACTTTTGGTGTAACAACATTAAAAAAAAAAAAATCACATAGCTAGTCATTCTATAAATGTTTCTAGCACCAACCCAAAATACCAAAATGAAATATCAAATCAAAGTAAATAATTTGGTGCCTAGCCATGTTAAAACTCCTTTCCACCATTGAACTCTCTCTCTCTCTCTCTCTCTGTGTGAAAATTATCGTAGTAGTACTCATATCATATTTCAAAGAAAAATATATCGTGAGAGGTTTTTTTTTTTTTTTTTTTTTTTTTGAGAAACAAACACACACACACACAAGGGAGAAAGAAAAGAGTTCTAACATAAAGGCACACTACAACTCCACTAAAAAGTCATGGTAACTTTTAAAGGAGGGTGGGGCATATCGTGAGAGGTTTTATTCAACTCTCACCTCACATTTGGTAGGTCCTGCACACTTGTGAAAGTGCTATATAAGATGGTCTCATATGCTTTCTAAAGAAAAGATGATCTTATATGATAATTATTCATATATCAAGGTGCCTAATTAGTATCATATCTCAATCCAAGCCTATCTTTTTTTTTTTTTTTTTTTTTTTTAACACAAGCCTATCTTATATTCGTTGGTTGGTGAATGGCTAGAAATATTAATTGGAAAGGGAACATATTCCATGTTTGCTTGCTTTGGCTAGCGTGTCTTGCTTTAATGATGGAAGTGGTTGTTCTTGACCAACCATTACCAAAGCCTGTGTTGGTTGTATTGTATACTATCATCATCATCATTATCTGTCAGCATTGCACTAATTTTATCTCAAGGCAAAGCATTCTTGAAGATGCTGAACACACACCATGCATAGTGATGACCTAACTCACTTACATATGTTGGAAAATTGTAAAATGGGAAACACTCATCGAGAATTTAGGCTTAGGGGTTAGGACAGGGCGACAAACTTGGCAGAAATCTATTTAACGTGTGTTCTTGTTGAGAGCCCATTTGAGTGGATTACATCTTTTACTTACCTGTATGGGGTCCATGTGTTATCTTATCTATCAGGAAGGCCATCAATTTATGCCCCTTGTTGCTCTTTTCATTTCCTTGCTACTTCTTTCTTTTTATTATATTGACATCAAATTTGGTATGAAATTGATATTGCTTCCAAGCTATGTATAGCAACGATGACACAATGTTTATATGAATTACGAATTTTTTTGGGCTATATGGAACCTAATTGTATTCGATTCGAATTACAATCTAACTTGATATAAAAGTGTTACAATTTATAATGAGGGATTTTCCATTTTTTATCCCATTGCAAATCCTCTGTGCAAGATACAAAATACCATTATTTCATATTAGGGTTTGGCGTATTGTTTTTAGAGAGAAAAACTGTATTGCCGCAACTTATATTTTTTCCTAAAAATAGTGAAATTACTGCAACTCTGTGAACATGGACAAATTGCTGAATTATGTAAATATTGTCCTGTGTAATTGTTTTATTTGGTGCATATTTTTTTCTCTTTATTTTTGCATTTTAGAGATCTGAGAATTTTGTGAATATTCCTTACAAATTTAAGACTCAGATAATGATAATGTAAGAAGAAAGATGTATACATTATAGATCAGATAATTATTGCACCATTTTTGTTTTTGATGAATATATAATTATTGCACCATATATGTGAGATATGAATAAGAAATTAAGCATTTTGCTTATTTTATTATTAGGATTATATGGACTTTTTTTTTTTTTTTGATGGGAGGATTATATGGACTTTTTCTGCCGTTTATCCTAAAAAAAAGGATTATATGGATTTTAGGCAATCTTTTCTATATGGTTGCGTGGCTTCAACAGAGAAGCCACCATTTTTCTTTCTTGCACTTCAATTAAGTTGTGGATATCTTCTGGTGGAGAGGTGAAAAAAACTATGGTTATTTTTTTTTTAATCAGAATTGCAAGTATTACTTAAAGGTTCACTAACAAACAAGTCTCACTGATTTAAGTCGTGGCATAAACCAAGTGATCATGATGAAGTCATGATATAATGCTGCATAGAAATTTAAGAAGTAATCGTTATGAGTTTGATCTTTTAACAACCAATGGTTGATGAGTTAAAAGCAGAAATTCAAAGCTAGATTAATTATATATGAAATTATGCGAGACGAAACTATATACGTGGAGGTATTATCTTATCCAATCAAGCAGAGATCAATGACATATGAGCTTATCAGAAATTAAGCAAAAAGTCAACCCCTTATAATTACAAGAAAACAGATGGGCAAGAAAAATATAATTATAAGGGAAAAAGATAACACAAAAAAATGTTCAAATAATCGATCTGGCCTGAGAGAGACTAAGAAGGAATTCCAAAGAAATTCACAAATTAGACTCTAACTTTTTAATTTCTCTATATTAAATCTTATATTATAAACCATAATCGTCTAAACATTCCGTTTATATTTGTTAAAAAAGTAATAAAGGAACATCCTATCTCGTCATGGGGAAATTTTAATTAGTACCTATTACACCACCTAAAGATACTTTATTATTAAAATATTCTACTAATTCCGTAGTTTGAACACTCTCTCCCTAAACCCCGAAACACTCTAAACATTCCGCCCATGGTTGTTAAAAAAGTAATAAAGGAACAACTTATTTCGTTGTAGGGAAATTATAATTAGTGCCTATTATACCACCTAAAAGATACTTTATTATTAAAATATTATACTAATTCCGCAGTTTGAATCCTTTCTTCCTAAACTCCCAAACACTTCAAGCATGAGAGTTATGAATTAAGTGCGAGGGTTTTCTTTTCCACATTAGTGGAAGAGCATAACTCAATAAAGAGATAAGATATAATAGTAAACAGAAAGGCAAATCTCATTGTTAATTTGGCAATAGAGGAGAAGCTCTAGTCAGTTATTATTAAAGGTGATGCAATCAATGTAACAGATCCTATAAGCTGCTCTTTGGTTCTTCCCCGTTGGTCTATTTCTGATATTGCTTTTTTGTCAAAATCAATTTAGATGATTCTTTCCTATAATTTAATGTAACAGTTCCAATTATTCAGTCAAAGAAAAAAAAAGACAGTTTTGTTAACGGGTATTTTTAAGAAAATTGTTAATAATCAATTTTAGAAAAATTTTAACATCACATTTCATGAAAAATATAAAAAACTGTCAAAACAATTAACTACTTTTTCTTTTCTCATAAAAATTTCTAAAAATATTTTCTAATCCAATGTACTGAGTGCGTCTAGTAACTTTTCACAAAAAGATAGGCGAATCTCAAGTTCACATTATTGATCATCACTTTATGTCTGTACTGCATGAAAAATGCAATTCCATATACTGTATTATTTGTGAGACAGCAATGATCCTCCATTTTGTTGCTCATAAACGCGTATTGTAATGGTAAAGCTCAGGCAAGCACCAAGCCGTTATTGATGATTTAGTTGTACAAGTAAAGCAACTGTGCATGATCAAGCATAGAGTGTATATAAGAAATAGAAATGACTAAAAGCAAAGAACAAGCAACTTTTTTCCTTTAAGACAGTCTTTGACTGTTTTGACAACAACCTTTTCCTAATTAGTCTGTATTACTAATCATTTTCCCTCTCAAAACCGCAACTTTAACAAGTCTTATTTCAAGCAGTTAAGTGCATATGAGTATGACCATTGATTTTCTCAGTTTCATAGAAGCATGTTCAAGTTTAACAACTCAACCATTATAGTTTTCAACAGGACCCAGCAATTTCTGGAAAATTCATTGCAGATTAAATTAAACAAAGTTAACAAACTATTACGGAATCCCCTAAACCAATTATTATTATCATCATCATCATTCATTAGAAAATTCCCTCTTTTTTTTTAATGTTTTATACAGCCCAAAAGGCGACTTTAAAAAAGGGTAAAGAAAAAGAAAAATATAAAAAAAGCAACTTTCTAATACTACTTTAGCTGGATATGTACAAAAAAGAGAAGGAAACGGCACATAATGCATGAATTTTTAATTGGCATGAGGATGAGTATGACGACCAGAAACCAATTCTACAACAACTCTACCTACTGTTTAACCTTGAATATTAGTATGATTCTCCTTTTTATTTTTCTATTTTTAATTTTTGGACACTTCTTGTAGCTTTGCATTTGCATACCAGTTCATATACAATTTATATTATAAAAGAATTTACAGCAAAATAAGCAAAGATAACATTTTTCGCAACAAACCAAGTAATCAGTATATATTAATAAAGATGATGTTAATGATAATCACATTAAAAATTATATTATTTTAATCGTAACAAACAATATTAGGTATTATCTTAAGACCCGAGGAATGGTCAATTACTCGAAAAGCTCTGTTAATTCTTAAAAAGATTGACACAGTGAACATTGAACCAACCAATACACAAACCAATTTTAAATACCCATAAATGAAATTGGACAAAATCCAAATACTCGTCTTTAAATCTTCTAATACTAATCACCCGCCGGCGCTTGACATAGCAAAAATCTTGAATTTCCCAAAGCAAAACACAACTTGATCTAGTAAACGGCCTGACCCATCCAAATACAAATACCCAAAAAACAACAACCAAAAAAAACCAGTCAAATACCAACAAACTTGGCTGACCCATCCCCACATTTAATTCATAGCTTTCCTTTGCTTTCCATAAAAAACAAACAAAACCTCCCAAACTTCCTAAACTTTTAGAACTCTCAAATTTCATTGATTTCTCTCACACACAAAAATTCCACTTCTCAATTCTCAATTCTCAGGTAATTCATTTTCCATGGCGATATCTCCGGAAATTTTCCCGCCAAGAAAGCGCCGACCATCGGCGGGATCATTCATATCTCCGAAACTTTCCGACAAGAACCTCGTCCAATCTCTCCACCTATTATCCCAAGAAACCTCAACCTTAAAACCACTCCAGTTCCTTCAAAAGCGGAACTCGCTGTCCCTCATTCGAAAATCGAAGCTCCTCCAAATCCTCTTCGAGGAGCTACTTCGATTTCCGGTCCTGGTTCTCTCTCCCTCGGCCACGCTCTGCTTCGAAGAACTACACGTCGTTTTGCAGCGAGTCAAAACGCTCATCGAAGACTGCTCCAACTGTAGCAAGATGTGGTTGCTGTCGCAAACCCAAACCGTTTCCAATAATTTCCACGAACTCACCGTGGAGTTATCAACGTTGTTGGATATTTTCCCGATGAAAGAGCTCGATTTGAACGACGACATAGAAGAGCTCGTCGTTTTGATCAGAAAACAGTGCTCCAACAATAAGCCTTACGTGGATCCCAGAGACGACGAGGTTAAACGCGCCGTTTTGAGTTTGCTCGACTCGATCAAGAGCGAGATTGTTCCAGAACAATCTAAGCTCGCTGAGATTTTCTCCAAGTTGGGTCTTCGTGACGCTTCGAGTTGCAGAGAAGAAATTGAAAATCTCGAAGAAGAGGTTCAGAGTCAGAACCAGAGCGATGAG
Organism: Notholithocarpus densiflorus; assembly: GCA_030021035.2. Classification (NCBI taxonomy): domain Eukaryota; kingdom Viridiplantae; phylum Streptophyta; class Magnoliopsida; order Fagales; family Fagaceae; genus Notholithocarpus; species Notholithocarpus densiflorus. The sequence continues at coordinate 1,832,669 of JARYZH020000046.1, forward strand.
AAATCGAAATCGGAGGCGATTTCATTGATTGGTCTCGTTCGCTACGCTAAATGTGTGCTGTTCGGAGCTTCGACGCCGGATCCGGATACTCCTCGCCGGAAACCGCCGTGTGAGGCGGTTATTCCGCCGGATTTTCGTTGTCCGATTAGTCTAGATCTGATGCGAGACCCTGTAGTCGTGGCAACAGGACAGACGTACGATCGGGACTCTATCAAGCTTTGGATTGACTCAGGACACGCCACGTGTCCAAAGACAGGTCAGACCCTGGCCCACACTGAACTTGTACCAAACTTGGGTTTGAAAAATCTGATTGCTATGTGGTGCCGACAGCAGAAGATTCCATTTGAAGCAACGGGGAGTAAAGTGAAAGTCAACGGCATTAGAACTAACAAAACGGCATTGGAAGCTGTAAGAATGACAGTGTCGTTTTTGGTTAACAAGTTGTCCGCTTCGGAGTCGATGGAGGCTGCAACTGGTGTCGTTTATGAGCTTCGTGTATTAGCCAAGACTGATCATGAGAGCCGAGCTTGTATTGCTGAAGCCGAGGCTATTCCTTTGTTGGTACGGTATCTAGGTTCGGATGTTGGATTGAAACATTCGAACCTACAAGTTAATGCTGTGACAACGTTGCTTAACCTATCAATTTTGGAGGAAAACAAGACAAGGATTATGGAAACTGATGGAGTTTTGAATGGCATTATTGAGGTTTTACGTTCGGGTGCCACGTGGGAGGCTAGGGGGAATGCAGCAGCTACGATATTTTCACTCACAGGTGTACACGCACATAGGAAGAAACTTGGGAGAAAGGCACGTGTCATTAAGGGATTGATGGAGTTGGCGAAAGAGGGGCCCACCAGTTCAAGGAGGGATGCATTGGCAGCAATTTTGAACTTGGCAGGAGAAAGGGAGATAATTGGGAAGTTAATTGAAGGCGGGGTTGTACAAATGAGTGTTGAGTTGATGGATAGGTTACCCGAAGAGGCAGTGACTATACTCGAGTCGGTGGTGAAAAGGGGTGGATTTATTGCAATTGCTGCCGCTTATAGTGCGGTGAAAAAATTGGGTATGGTATTGAGAGATGGATCAGAAAGAGTTCAAGAGAGTGCAGCAGCTACCCTTGTTACTCTTTGCCGAAAAGGGGGTTCGGAATTGGTGACAGAGCTTGCTTCTTTGCCGGGGATTGAGAGAACCATATGGGAATTAATGGCAACTGGAACAATGAGGTCCAGAAGGAAAGCCTCTACACTCTTGAGGATCCTCCGGAGATGGAGTGCTGGTTTGGATGTGGATGTAATGGATGGTCATACCACAACTGTGACTTCATCAAGAATAGCAATACCTAGTTAACATTTGTTTTGAGTTTTTTTTTTTTTTTTTTTTCGTTTGTTCTTTTGTTTTACCATAAATGTAAAATCTTGTTAAAAGTTGGTTTATTTTTATCTTTTAAAATTTGTTATATGACTTCACAGTACAAATTCTTTAGAGTGTGTAATTTTCTTTTAGCAATCATATATTGTATCCCAAAAAAAAAAAAAAAAAACCTTCGTCTTATTAATTATCAATTCTTGATTTCCTCCTAAGGCTTTAAGTCTTTGACAAACAATTGCGCGATGTTTTTTTCAAAATGAGTCACAAATTATGTAGATTGAGAGGTTCTGAAGCAAAACCGTAATCTAACTCTTTATTTTGGAATGAAGTTCAAATGGGTTGACAATGTAAAACTAACATCACACAAGTGACACAACAATGTCATTGCCTAAACATTTCTTTAAAAAAAAAAAATAAATAAATATTCTTTCAAAGTAATGACCAATTGCTATTCTGCTTTGCAAAGACCCTAATTAAAATTGTGAGTTTATAACCGTAAAATTGTTCTTTATGAAATATTTTAAACGAGCACCCCAAATTTGATTGTTGACATTTTGCTATGCTTATTATAATTGATTATATTTTTTAATAATTAATGGTAGGCATTAAATTCCAAATTTCCTACTCTCTTCTCTGTTTATACTTTATATGCACGAACACCCATTGGCAAATAGTTCTTTTTACGCGTCTATATATTATAATAATTAACCTCTTTTATTTTAATATATTTGGTCAATATTTGAGCAAGAGTGCCAAGTAAAAAATTCCACGGGATATGCTGCATGTAACTGCGTGATTCACATTATTCGTAATACATGTGTATGTCCAAAAAGTTAGAAAATCTGATATAATGTCAAGGTCAAAACTTGTATATAAAGTTCAAACGTGCCCTAGCTTCTACCCAGAAGCATCAAAAACCAGTCCCGACACGGCTACAGCACACCCTCAATTCTCTTCCAAATACAAAAAAGGTCGTAAAGTTGTGTGGAGGAAATGTCTTTGCATTTGCAACTTGCAAGTGATTTTTAGTTATTATATTATATATTTGTACTAAAGTGATGTGATTTTTAGTTACCTTCCTAGAACCAGACATGAACTTCGCTTTCATAAAAAAAAAGACATGAACTTCGCTTTCCAAAAAGCAAAACTTTGAATTTTCATCTGAATAGTAGACTTTTAAGGTACCATATGGTTCAGCTTAAGGGCGGCAATTTGTGTTCGTAAGTCGGGTTTGTGTAATGTCAAACCATGAGTATTTGGTTAAATGAGTTAACCTGAACCCGACCTGTTTATTAAACAAGTCAACCCGACCTGACCCGACACATTTAACTTGTTTAATTGATAAGTCATGTAAAAGTCAATAAAAATAACTCGTTTAATAATCTATTTGACTAATAGGTCATACTTAACCTATATAATTTTTATTAATCTTCATATATCTAAAATTAAAATAGCCTACGCCTATACCAAAATTAAAATACAATTACAACTATAAATATAGTAATAAACATATAAAAACAACCATAAATTAAGCAATAAAAAAAATATAAAAAAAACTAATAACTTAATAAGCTAAACAAGTCAGACGGGTTCGCATGTTGAACACGAACTCGACCCGTTTATTAAACGGGTTAGCCGTGTCAACCCGAATATGACCCAAACCCATTTAGCCTCAACTCATGACCTGTTTATAAACGGCATAGTCGTGTCAGGTTTGCGAGTCGTATCAGATTTTGCCACCTCTAGACTTCAACTTCTAAAAAGAACCTTAGACTTAACAATGTAGAAGAGGAAAGTGTTCTCATATTTTTCTTTTGCTATGAAAGCACAATCAATGAAAGCAAAATTAAGTCTTTCCCGGCCTTTTCAGTTTTCACTACTTCTAGGCTCCTATTTATGATCTACTAAAAGTAAACCTCGTTGAATTATCTCCAGCAATTTGGATTTGTATTTGTCAACATATTTATTGCACGTTTTTAGCATTGTTTTTAGTGAGCCCTTGATTTTGGATTTAATCATAGGTATACCAGTGGTCCTTGATTGGAGTCTAATCATGGGTGGACCATATAGATGGTCCATTGGTACCTCCCTAGCTACTAAGTACTTAGCGGTTGAAGGATAGGGGAGGGGTTTGGGTAGTGATAGGAAATTCTAACCATACAAAAATAAAAAATCTTAATCATCGGTCCTATAGGTTAACTATCTTGTATATACAATCTTTCGATAATACACTCTTCGATTTTCCTAAAATTTATGAAATGTGAGGTAGTAAACAAATTGAATGGTGCAGTGAAATTGTTGTAACTCTAGCTTTATTGGTGTATATATATAATTGTACCAAGTGGTCGTGCTGAATAAACTACAAAGTTTTTGATTTTTTTTTTTTTTTTCCTCAAAGATATGTTTTGAACATTTTTTTTTCTACCAATAATTCCCCCCCCCCCCAAAAATAAAAAATAAAAATCTCCTTCACCCTCTCTTTATGTGTGTTTGTTTCTTGAAATAAACAAAAAAAAAAAAAAAAAAAAAAGAAGGTAATTTGGCCAAAAAATACGTTTTAATAGGCTGACTTAAGAATGCAGTTTAATACACATGTTTGGGCCTCGTATTGCAGTTTATGAAGGGCTCATTTACTGAATGGGCTCTTTGTCTAATTTTGCCTTTCAGACTTTTTATTTTTATTTTTTGAGAGGAATTTAGACTTGTGGTGGGGATTGTGCATTAAACAAAGAAAGACTATGATATTGAAGAACCAACTAATAAATCTTTTTTTTTTTTTTTTTTTTGAGAGGAAACCAACTAATAAATCTAAACAATAGAAAGAAAGATACTTTGTAGATCAAACCCAACACAACACGCAAATAGAGAATAAAGGAACACCATTGAATTATCTCCAGCAATTTGGGTTTGTATTAATATATTTTGCACGTTTTTAGCATTGGTTATTCTCAGTCCTTGATTGTTGCTTTAATCAAGGTATATTAATTTTCCATAATTCAACACTAATCAAGGGTCTCTCTTCCTCTATATCTTCCATTCAAAAATAAAAAAGGGGTCTCTCTTCCTGAGCCTTCTATTAACAGTTTGCTGTGTTGTATATGGAGTTGGTAGTTAATTGTAGTTATCTTTTCAATCCCTTACTCTACCTTTTCAGTCAAAAAAAAAAAAAAAAAAAAAAAATCTCTTACTGTGTTTTAGTTTTTTGAGGTAGTGTAAGCTTTTTGGTTATTACTAGTAAGGAAAAAAATTAACGGGTGCTTTTAGAGTAATGATTAACAATTTATTTTGAGAAAGTTTTTATAGGAAAAAAAAGCAATTAATGTTTTAACAACTTTTTCTATTTCCAATAAAAGTGGTGTTAAAACATTCCTAAAATTGAACCTACTTCTAAAATTACTTTCGTACCCACTAGTAATAGCAAGTAATAATATGCTACATAGGATTTATTGTGAAAGTGTTGTAAAAATATTGTGGATATAACATTTCTCTCTCTTTGTGTATATATAATCTTTATAAGGTCATAACAAAAATTCACAATAATTTCATAACACCTCTCTAGTCTCTAACTTGCCTACCATCTCTCACATGAATCATTAAAAAGAATTTTAAATCGAAAATTGTGGTGGGCTGAGATGTGAAGCAATATAAAAATTGAAGGGTGTTGAGAGAGAAAGAGAGAGAGAGAGAGAGATTTTATTAAGAACGTTTATTCTTTCTCATCTCCTTTTTATTTTAGAGATTAACAAAAACGTGTTAATGGGCTTCCTCGGGAATACAGTGTAATAAATATTTTTGGGCCTATATATTGCCGTTCATAAATGGCTCATTTATAGAATGGGCTAATTATCTAATTTTGCAACTCACACTTGAGGTGGGTCATTGTGCCTTAAATAGGTTTGCTGCCAATTCAAACTACACATTAACCCTAGAAGACCCACTACATTGAAGAAGCAGCGAAATCTATACAATAGGTCTATATAGATTATAAACCCCTGTAGGTCTATATATATAGACGTTTTATTGGTCTATAATATATAGACCTACATGGTACGGAAAATAGTGATTTCATTTATATATAAAAAAAAAATATGTAGGTCTATATAGACGTTTTATTGGTCTATATAGACTTACATGGTAGGTAGATAGTGATTTCGTTTATATATATATATATAGATTTTATTAATTAAGAACCTTTATTTTATTTTATTTTTCCTTTCAAAAATTAAGAAAAACATATATAGTGGATTTTAGTTAACTCAATTGATAGAGTCTCTTATTGTAATAAGAGATTTTTGGTTCGAACCAAAAATTGTGTTAAGTTCTAAGACTTTAGCAACTAATGTATTAGAACTTCAATTTGTATATATTGGCAAACCATGATCAAAACATTTAGTCTAGGTTTAGGCTTGCTCAAAGTTTGGTTTGATGTAATGTTGGAATCGAGTAATTGCAGAAATTACTATTCAAAATCTGCAAGACTCGATTGATCGAAAGTTAGACTCGATCGATCGAAAGTCGTGCGTCAATAATTTTCTGCAGAATTCTCAAATTAGCCCAAGCCCATATAACGTGTAGGGTTAAATGTTTCACTCCAAGTATAAAATGAAAAACCCTAGCTACGTTTTAGAGGTTTTTGTTGAGTTGTGTGTTGAATCTTTTGTGAGATCTGAGAGGTGATTACCTTCAAACACACACATAGAGCTATCAAGATCAAGATTCACATCAAGAACTTGATGATTACTTCAGTTGCTGCATAAAGAATTTTCAAGAAGATCTGAAACCTTTGAGAGGTGTCTCAAAGTCACAAATAGGAGAACTTGTGGTTGCTGCAAATCAAGGAAAGAAGTAGTCCATGAACTCGGAACTATCACGTGGTCGTGGTAGTAAATTTTCTATACGAGATAGTAATAAGATGTTAGTGGTCTAAGTCTTATTGTACAAACTTCAATTCTTTTATAGTGGATTTGTTTTTACCTTAAGAATAGTTAGGTTAAATCATTCACAGGTTTTTTGCCGGTTAGGTTTTCCTAGATCATCAGATCTGTGTGTTCTTTAAAGTTATTTACATTTTGTCATTTTCTTCAAAGGTTTTTGTCCTCAAGTGTAGGTAAGACCTAAATACCCTTCCTTTTTCAAGTTATTTACATTTTTCATGCATTTTCTTCATGATTTTCAAACTAAAGAAAATTGGGGTTTTTGATTTTTGATTTGTTTTTGTTCAAATTTAATCAATGTGTTTCTATTCCTAGGTCATATACATATGATTCCCATGCATTAATTGGATTAATTTTGTGATTTGAGAAGGATTGAAAATTTTAGGGCTTGGAATTTTGAGAAATTAGGGATTTTGTTCAATTGGTTTAAAATTGATAAAATTGACTTGTGTAATTAATGAATTATGTCGTTAGATGATGTTTCCCAACTTGTGTAATGATTAATTGATCAATTTGATTTGGTTTTGAAAAATGAAATTTTAAAAAATTGGGGTTTTTGGTTAAAACTCTTGGTACAAGTCAATTATTGGTAAATGTTGAAAAATTGAACAAGTTTTTTGTGCATTAGAGCATGCATCATATGTGCATTCATTACATGCATCATATAGATTGTTATTTATTGATATATTTTGTGCTCTAACCCTTAATGTAGTCTGCCCTTGATTTTTGTGTTTTTCTTGCTTTTTCCTTTTCCTTTCTACTTTTAGAATTATGGTTAGGAAAACTAGATCCAAGAAAACCTCTACTTCATCCTCCTCTTTTGCTTTTCAGAGTGATAGGTTTCAGTTTAAGTCAAATCAAGAGATGTATGAGAAGTTAGTTGTCTTTAGGTCTATTTGGGCTAAGAGGAAAGTTATTCTAGATGAGGTTGACCCTGAGATTCGTAGGAACTTTGAGCGTCGAGGTTGGTTACCTCTTCTAGATGTAGAGCATCCCCCTCCGGCTACTTTGATTAGAGAGTTTTATTCAAACCTCTCTATCCACTCCGATTGTTCCAACATTCACTATGTGAAGACTTGGATACGAGGTGAAGAGTTTGTCATTACCCCTGAGGTAGTGGCTTTTGCTCTTAGTGTACATTTGGTATAGCAGCCTGTGTATCCTTACACAGAGATTCCTTCTCTCGATGACATTATGTCTCTTCTTACTGGTATTTCCATTAGATGGGGTACTGATCTTAGAGTTACCACACATGAGCTTACCGAGCTCAATTACTTGTTCTTTAGGATTTCTTGTCACAGTATTTGGCCTATTTCTCATATACATACCATTCCTATTGAGAGATGTGCGTTCTTGTACACTCTCATCACTGATGCTCCTATCAATTTTTCTACTCTTTTTATTCGTTCTCTTGTTGAGGTTCATAGGAGTAGCGCTAAGTCTCATGGTTTATTCTTTCCTGTTTTCATTCATAGGATTTTGTTATATTTAAGTTTAGAGGACTTCCCCGCGTCTGAGGCTGTTCATATCATCACTCCCATAGGTGCCACCTTTCTTAGGCAAAGGGCTGTTCAGTTAAAAGCAAATTCTAAACGCCCTCGTGTCGAGTCTTCTATAGGTGATGCATCTAGAGCCCCTCCTTCTAGTGATCCTACAGCTGATGCTTTTGTGGATCCCACTGCTGTTGTGGATCCTCCACCATCTACATCATCATCTTCATCTATGCGTACTATGTCGGAGACGTGTCTCACCGTTCAAGCGGCACATGGAAAACTTTTGTTAGATTTGCTTAATGAGGTTGAGGCCTTACAAGCAGATTTGGCGGATGCTAGAGGTGCTTCTCCACATGCTCCACCCTCTGATTAGTCTTGATTTCCCTTTGGCATTACGACACAAAAAGGGGGAGTGCATAGTGATAAGGGGAGATGAGCAAATTTGAGTTATTTTGGTGTAGATTGTATTTTAGGGGGAGATATGTTTTTGATGATGTGCTGTATATGTTAGGGAGAGACTTTGTTTTTATGTTTTTTTTTTTTATGTTTCTTGTTTTATTTATGTTTCTGTTCTTGTTTCACATTATGATACATTTGTTATGATTTATAGTATGAGGTTATTCATGGTATATGTCTTTTATTTTATATTTTTGTGAAATCAAGAATTTTATTTTGGTTTACTTGTATTTTCCACACATGCGTTTATGTTTTGTTTAGTATTTCAGGAATTTACAGGTTGATTCATTCAAAGCTACTGTCTACTTTTGCAACTGATAGATAGGAGTTAGGTTGAATTGTATTTTGGGCAATAATGTGTAATTGGGCTGTTTTTACTTTGAGCTTTTATTTCGTGTAATGTGTTTTGTCACAAATTGCCAAAGGGGGAGTTTGTTAGGTTCTAAGATTTTAGGAACTAATGTATTAGAACTTCAATTTGTATATGTTGGCAAACCATGATCAAAACATTTAGTCTAAGTTTAGGCTTGCTCAAAGTTTGGTTTGATGTAAAGTTGGAATCGAGTAATTGCAGGAATTACTATTCAAAATTTGCAAGGCTCGATCGATCGAAAGTCGTGCATCAGTAATTTTCTGCAGAATTCTTAAACCAACCCAAGCCCATATGACATGTAAGGTTAAGTGTTTCACTCCAAGTGTAAAAGGAAAAACCCTAGCTACGTTTTAGAAGTCTTTGTTGAGTTGTGTGTTGAATCTTTTGTGAGATCTGAGAGGTGCTTACCTTCAAACACACACATAGAGCTATCAAGATCAAGATTGACATCAAGAACTTGATGATTGCTTCAGTTGTTGCATAAAGAACTTTCAAGAAGATCTGAAACCTTTGAGAGGTGTCTCAAAGTTACAAGTAGGAGAACTTGTGGTTGCTGCAGATCAAGGAAAGAAGTAGTCCGTGGACTCGGAGCTGGCACATGGTTGTGGTAGTAAGTTTTCTACACGAGGTAGCAATAGGAATTTAGTGGTCTAAGTCTTATTGTACAAACTTCAATTCTTTCATAGTGGATCTGTTTTTACCTTGAAGATAGTTAGGTTAAATCCTCTCTAGGTTTTTTACCGGTTATGTTTTCCTGGGTCATCAGATCTGTGTGTTCTTTATTTTCCGCGTTATATTTTTTTTACACATATTTGTTTAACCTAGATTTAATTAACAAACTTGTTAATCAACTTGGCTTAACATTAGATTAAACATATTGTGTTAAGGGGTCTAAAAACTAACAAATTGATTAGTATCTTGACTTAATAATAAAGAGTAATCATCATGAAGCGGACGTCATATATTGAAGAATTATCCTATTTATGAAAAAGAGAAAAAGAAAAACACAGTGTATATGGACTTCTTCAGGAATCCAATGTACATATTTTTGGGCCTATATATTGCTTTTTATAAAGGGCTTCTTTTGAAAATGGGCTATTTGTGTAACTCACTTGAGGTGGGGCATTGTGCCATGTGCCTTAATAAATAAGTTGCTGCCTATTCAAACTACACACCCTTAACGTATTAAACAAAGAAGACCCATGATATTGAAGAACTAGCGAAATCTAAACAATAGAGAGCTAATTTGGAGATCGAAACAAAGCCTACAAAACACGCAAAAAGAGACTTCAAAGGTAAAGAAAGTTTGGTAATAACATCTCTCTTAACTTCTAGAATTGACATTAACTGGTCTCTGTCTCTTATGGGCTGCCCTGTCTCAATCGTGGCTTATAACATTCTTAAGCCCCAAATAGTATCATTCTCATTCCAGTCTCATTTTGTGCATTACAGCCATCATGTGAGGCTTGAAGATGACATACCAAAAACAAAAAACGAGGCTCTTGAAGATCTCTCCGAATCCTCATGTTTCCTTCCTTCCAAAGATGACAGATTGTCGCGGTGCAAAAGATAAATTTCGCTATCAACAAACATACGCAAACAAAATTCCTGTAATTATCAAGTATTCCCAGAATAAACCCCGTAATAAACCATCTCAATCAAAACAAACCACCTAACACAGAAATATAATATAAAACTTTTATTCGTGCAGAGTACTATGTTAGCTATACTCTGAAAGTAACTAATAATTTTCCGAATCGAACTTAGCAGAGAAAATGCAACTTACCCAAGTTTAGTTCTTTATCATATAACTGGCACCAAGATACAAACAAATGTCATAAACTACTAGACTAGTACATGTTTTTGGGCACAAAAAACAATTGATATCATATCGGTCCCGCTCTAGTTCATCACTAAAGATGAGCACGTTTGAATGTGGTAGACAGTTGGGGTTCTGATGAAGTTAAAGGGGCAGAGTAGAAGAGGGGACCTGTGTGGCTTGTAGTGCACAAACGTGGCTAACTAGTTTTTTCAACAACAGGAGAATGTCTCATCCATTCAGTTCTCGATCGTGTGCATTTGAATGGTTCTGAGTTCGTTTTCGTTTTTTCATCTTTCAAAGTCAATATACAAACAAACAGTCCCATGTCCTTCACATTTTCCATTCAAGTTGATGTGTTTGATGCTTTGTTTTGTTCTGAACCGAACCTTTCTAATATGGCTCTTTTTACAAAGCTGAATTCGTTATTATTGCTCATTTGGTTGAGCGGTAAGATCTAATTAAAGCTTTGCCTTTTTTTTTTGGTACAACTGTATTTTTTTAAGCTCAACAAGCTAATGAAAATGATCTCTCCCAAACGAACATCAGTCTTAGCCTTAACATGGCTCACCTACATACTAGATAGGGTGTATAATCCTCTTAAGAGACACTTGCTGCCATTGAAGATTACTCTGCTTGAGCACTAAGTATGCAATTAGGAAACTAATTTGAGCCCAAATTGTGTGCTTGTTTTAGGTCATCTTGGCTAGTTAGAACTCTACTTGAGAAAACTCTGTTAGTGTGGCAGCTTTTTTTCTCGATCAGGCCTGATCATTCAATAGTGATCACTTGGCATTTTCTTGCAGACCATATTGATGTAATTTCGGACTAGGTAATTTGTTGAAAGTGACTAAAAGTGCAGTAGTACCTAATGAAATTTTAAAAGCCTTGCACAATTATTTAAGCTAAATAAGCAAGTGTAAGGTAAGCCCACCTCTAATTTGTTCATCAAGTGAAGCCCCTAAAAGCTGTTATAGAGCACTCTCACCTTACAAATACGATTCAAATCTAGCCGAGGTAAGTAATACAGCCCTGAACAGAATAGAAAAAGAATAAAAAAGGTAAAAGAAAAATAATAGTATTTCTCAAAAAATATTGCATCTTGGACGTATATATAATATTGCTGAGTCATGTTGGCAACGAACTCGCACTTCAGAAGTATTTTTTTAGCTCTGTGTCTTTCGTTCTTTGTACTTTTATAAGTTTTATTTATCCTCATAAACTATCCCCTACCCTTCAAAACAAACAGTTTAACCCATAAAAATATACTATGTTAATAGAAGCTACAGAAAGAGACTACTTACTAACCATTTCTCAAATAGAATCATTGTGCATTAGGTAAACCTTTTTTTTTTTTTAGTCATATGTAGTAGTAGCTGGAAATAGAATTTCCTATAATGCGTTCTGTTTCGTAAACAAATTGCAATTGCATGTGTATGCGTGTGTATATACGGTATTAGAAGTTAGAACTCGTGCAATATGCCAGTATATGATATCCATCCCAACTCCCAAGAAATCACCATTGACATAACAAGAGAGGACTGGAAGTTTTGAAAGAAATGCAGTGGCCAAGAACCAAATAGGGCCCTTTATTTAGGATCCAGCAATGCATGTAAGCCACGTACAGAAAATCGGTTTAGTGCTTAGAGAACTCTTGTATTAGCCGTAGTACGAATGTGAACTAGCAGCTGCTCTGAAAAAAATCTGATTATCTGAATTGGTGAACCATTTCCAAGTAGCAGACTAGCACTCACTAGCAGTGTTCTAAGGAGTAAACAAAAGGTAATCATTATAACATACCAAATTTCTGCTCGGTTAGGTAATTAAAGCTGGAAAACAATTGGCTTAAGTCTTAAGTCTTAACCTCCTAACCAACCCAAAAAAACAAAAGAAAAAACAATAATAAAGAGAGGAAAGTTTTTTTCACAACTTTTTTTACATCCTTTTAATACAGCTTTATTGTAATTAATGCATGATGAAAATAATGTTTAAAAATATATGAAAGTAATATTGTTCAAAGGGTTCTATTAATGTGTATCTTTAATGTATATATTAATTAATTTTTTTAATTTATTTTTTATGAAAACATGAAAAATTTATTTACTGTTTTAACAATTTTTTCAATCCTTCAATAAAAATTTTCTCAAAATAAATGATTAACGTACAATATACTCTTTTTTTTTTTTTTTTTTTTGAAAAACTACGTACAATATACTTTAATGTACAATATACTTTAAAAGGGTATATTAACCAAACCCTTCTTGAAATTATAATAATTAATAGGCGATAGGCTATGACAATCATTATAAAAATATAAATTATGTTATTAATTTCTCTTTTGCACCTGTCCCCAAACGTGGCCCACCCTTCGCCTTTGTGTCCGCTTTTTCTTCCATTGTGGACCCCATTGGTACCTCAAATTCCAAAAGCCTCACTCTCTATTTATCTATGCACTCAAAGAAGATGATTGATAGCTTTAAGTTATCTTCTTTATTTTCATTTCTCACACAAGAGAGGGAGGCAGAAAGAATCATAAATTCATAAGGGATTGTCACTACCTTTGTATTTTCCTAGCACAGAGAAGAGTGTGTGTGTGTGGGTGTGGTAAGTGTTTTTGATGGGTAATTACAGGTTCAAGTTATCAGACATGATGCCTAATGCCTGGTTTTACAAACTCAAAGACATGGGCAAAGGTAGAAACCACAATACCCCTACTACAAAGAAGAAAAAACAACCAACATCATCTTCAGCAACACAATCCTCAAAACCAAAGCAACCCCACCAATACATCCCTAGAAAATCCTACTACTTCACAAGGGACCTTATCCCAACTGATCATAGACTCTATAACTCTCCTATAACTAACCCAAAACCAAAAGCCTCTGACAACCATTTCCATGACCCACCAAGGAAATCTTCCAAACAAAGAGTCAAGAAAAGAACTTTGAGGTCTTCTTCACCTAAGCTTGTCACTTCCTCTGTCTCTGCTGGTTGTAACTGTGGTTCCACGCTTGACTCAATGTGGACCAGATCAGATTCTCCACCTGAGTACTCTTCTTCTTCTTCGCCTTTTGATACCTCACCTGAGACTGAATTTCACGAGCCTGAATTCAGGTCTGACCGTATTCTTGCTACTGAGTCATTGGTGTCATGGTCAAGATCTTGTGCCTGCAATGTTAATTCTAATGCTAATGACATTGTTTTCAACGTGGATGATAAGGCTTTGCCTAGTAAATTCGGAAAGCTAGATGGGTTTGATTCCTTATCCGAGCTTGAACTTGCTCCTATCATAACCAAGCCAGCTAAATTCAATGATATAGAGAAGAAGGAAGAGCCAACAAAGTATAGGAGGGGCTCAGCTAAATTTGAAGAAAGAAATGCACACGGGTCTTTATCGGTAAAGGTTGTGAAGGAAGAGAGACTTACAACGAAAGAGCAGAGAAATAGTCCTGTAAAAAGATTGTCTTTGAATTCTCCAGGAGGAGTCAGGCTCAGAATGAATAATTCTCCAAGAATCGCAAGTAAGAAAATTCAAGCACTCAATCGTAAAAGTGTGTCATCAACCTCAAGGAAGAGTCTTTCAGATAGCTTTGCTGTAGTGAAGTCTTCCTTTGATCCTCAGAGAGATTTCAGGGATTCAATGGTGGAGATGATTGTGGAAAACAACATCAGGGCTTCAAAGGACCTTGAAGACCTTCTTGCTTGTTATCTTTCTTTGAATTCAGATCAATACCATGAGCTTATTATCAAGGTGTTCAAGCAAATCTGGTTTGATCTGACTGACATCCAATTGAAGTAATTTTCTTTGTCTTAAAAAGGACTTTCTGTTACATATATTATTCTAATAAAACTTTTAGTTCTTAGTTGAGTATTTGAGTAGATATTAATCTCAAAGTTCTAATCTTTAGTGGGCTAACACAATGAATTGCACATCGAACTTTAGTCTCATGGAAATTGGATTGAATATGGAATTTTCCTGTAGAATATACCAATTTTATTTTATTTTTTTCATTTTCTTAAATCAATAAAGCTATTTTCATAGATTTATTACAGTTACAAAATTACTGCAACCAAAGATTGTTAACCATGACAAGTTCAGGATTTCAATTGATGTGATTCTAAAAGTTCAGAATTCAACTGGAAACTAACATAACTATAAATTGATACATTTTTAAAAGTTCACAATTTGATTTAAAAGTAATGATAATGTAAGATTTAATTTATAACAGCATTAAACTTCTTGATTTAATTTAAAGATTTTGAACCTATAGGATTTAATTTGAAATTGTCCATATTATAAGTTTAGGCTTTAAAATGTAATTTACCCAAAAAAAATTTACCATGCCTATGCAAGTGGATTAAAAAGTAAGTTGCATGTTACTTTTGAAGATATGGGTTCTCCTTGTTTTTGTGCATGTATTTTTAAGTGGAGTTTTGTCCTTGTTCTGCAACTCTCAGTAACTAAAGTTCATTATTTATAGAAGTTGTTTTTATTTCCTTGGTGTTTAGTTCTCTGTCTTCTTCCTAGAAAATAACCAAAGAACTAATTTTATGGTCCCTGAATTTCAGCACTTTCTTGCACCAACACCAATTTGGGATCATTAGACAAAAATTATATATAAAAGTAAACAATTTAAGGGACCCTTACAAACAATATTCTGACAGAGTTTTCCATCAAATTCAGTATTTCTTGCCCAAAAGAAGATACTCTTTCAGGACAACATTCAGTTTTATCTATAAAAAAAAAAAAACTAGAGGTGTCTCTCTGGGTAGTATATTCAGCTTTAAGTACTTTCCCTTCCCCTCAGGAGATAAAGATAGAGAGAAGGGAAAAAAGCTGAGTTCAAAACCTTCAAAGATGAAAATTGTTAATTCAAATAACAAAAAGGTAAATTTGAATTTCTGCAAATAGTGTGAAACCCCAATAGCTTTGTACTGTTGCAAAGAGTTTTTCAGAATTGCTAGCTTTGTCTAAAGTTGAAATTTGATGTTAAAGTTACTTCGAACATATCAAAAGCAGTTCGAACTTTCAAACCTTAGATTGTGGACTAAAAGCATTAAGGACTTGGGAGGATCATGTGGCTTATTTTTTTACAGGGCCTTCAATTAAATTATAGCAATGTTTATATCAATGACATAACTTTTTTCACAACTTGTAAAGAAGATGATAAATTGTGGCGGAACAGTAGCATTACTTTTACATAACTCATCATTTACATTGTTTTTTTTAATGTACAAATCTCAATAAGTTAGATCAATAATAGTAAAAAAAGATCAAAATTTTCTCTCTAGACTTCATGATTAAAATTTACCTTAGGCAAACAAAGAAAGAAAAAGACCTGAATGCCTTATTTAATGTGACAACATCAGTTTCATATAGTCCTTGTCAAGAAAACACTGATTCTTGTGTCGTCTCTTTCCGGGACAAAGAGTTTTAAGCTTGGCACATCTACCAAATAAAATGAAATTTTTTTGCATTACTTAATGAAGTTTATTCTAAATACTCCCTAGCTTTACGGTATCAACTACTGTCTTGCTTCTGTTACTAGTTGACTTTGGAGCTACCATATTATAATTACATGTTAATCAAGTTCAGATTTAGCAACAAGCCTAGCTAGTTAATTAAAGACTTTAATCTCAAATTCTTACAAAGTCCAGCTTTTCAAACCTGCCCTCAATGCAAGCTGGTTTAAGTAATTAAGTTGCTTGTTGGCTTTAACTTGACAAACTACAAATTGCTGAATTATTAAAAGTTTAGGACTAAGTGTACTTCCAGTCTTTACAGAACTTTTTTTTTTTTTAGGGTAAACGACAGAATTTCATTCAAGAACAAAAACTATACGTACGAGAAAATACAGTACAAGCTAGAGTAGACACCTCCAACTGAAAATAATAACTTTGACAGCAAAAACAACAAAATCTGCTAGATTTAAACCAACTACCTTATCTATTTGATTTCCAAACACAACTATCACAGTAACCAAAAGAAAGAAATCCTATAGAGAAAAATGGCAAAATTATCTTCTAACTATGGCTAGCAAAATTAGCTTCTAATAAGTATTCTATAGTATGGGCAGTAGTAATTCTGGCTAGGGAAGCAGGATCAAGCCATGAAGTGCCTTGGCGGGCTTCGTTACGCTAGTATGCATTTACTTATTTTATTTTGACTACGTGCTTGTTCTAATTGTCAGTCGCAGGCCACCATTGTTGTTGTTGGAATATATTCATGTGTAACTAGTGTAGTTAGTTTTCTTTTTCGTTTTTAAGGAAAATAGTGTAGTTAGTTAAATATTAAAGTCTCACATGTAATATTAATGACAAGAATAAACGGTTAATATAAAATAGGTCATGTTAACAAATGCCCTTAAGGCAATTGTTTTTTGAGAAACCATAATAAAAAAGTTTTGACATTATTTTCATGAGAATTATAAAAAATTGTCAACAATATTTATTTTTTTTATCATTCTTCCAATAAAATGTTTCTAAAAATAGCTCATTGGTTAACATTTCCCATATAAAATAATTGGGTCAAAATGCATAGGTTTAAATTGTTGAGTTAAGCATTTTTTTTATAAGTGATGTTATTATTATTTTTTTTTCTGAGTAAATTGATGCTTTTTTTTTTAATTTTTTTTAAACAAAATAGAATTTCTACTCTATCTTAATTTAAGTGTATATGTGTGTGAAACTCACTCCTGGAAACTTGAACCCTGACCCTTGCCCCCCACACCCCACAAGCACTTATAATTTAAGTGTATAAGTGTTATAAATGTATGTTAACTACTTAACTCTTCTCAATGTGGATCATTTTTCATACATTTGAAAAAAACATTTTTCATTGTATGTGTCATTTCTTAAACTTATAAAGCTTCCAAGAAATATTGAAATTAAAATTTTTTTTTTTAATACTGGAGTCTATACGTTAACTTCCCAGAACAAGTATATAAATTAGAATATGTTTAAAAAAAAAAAACATATATCGACCTTAAATTTACTCCATCCCAATATATTCCAAGGAACAGAGCTAATTAATCCTACTATTTACCATTAGTATTAGATATAAGAAATAATATATTAATTATGAAATAAACTCTTTCCATTTCAAGTGATTCAAATGAAAAAGATCTTGATTCCAAGTCTCATGATGACCTGCCATGAGCCATGAGTTTTGTAGTTGAATTAACACTTCTTGATATTAACAATAAAAGTGCCTTGCCTTTAGACGGACTAAGGCTCTTTTTAGTTGGGTAGATAAAAAAGTGGGATGATGGAAAAAATTGCGATGATAAAAAGAAAAGGTAATAAAAAAATACTTCTATTTTCTACCGTGTGTTTGGTAGAGAGAATGAAAAAGTGGAATAATAGAGAATAAATTATTAAGCTAAAATGCAAAATTGACCCTCTAAGTTTCACATCTTGTCATTTCAGTTCTCTAACTTTAGTTTCAGTCCTTTAAGTTTCAAAAGTGTTTCAATTCAAGCTTTCCACTAACTTCTGTTAATACTCTATCGTTAAGCGCATTTTTTTTTCTTCTTCAATTTTTTATATTAAAAAATGCAGAAAACTAATTTAAATTTAAAAAGAAAAAGAAAAAGAAATTAAGAAATCCCATAACACACCACCAACCCAGCACACAAACAACAAAAAATTTCTTTACATTGATCATGAGATTCACAGCATACAAACAACAAAAAATTTATTTGCTTGTTTTATATGGAGACCATTGCTTTCCTTTATTACGCAATCTTCATATTTTTTTTGTTCATAAAATGTTTAACAGTGGAATAACCATTCAAGTCTGTAGGAGGCACTTGTTTCTTTTATATTCGGTTGCATCTGATAGAGCAGTATCTACTCAACCAAAAATGATATCCAAACGGACCCAAAATTTTAATATACAAATTCAAAACAAAGCACAGCAAACAATTATCTACCATCAATAACATATACAATTTACAAATTCCCTACCCACAAACAATGATTATTTATTCAACAATGAAACAATGTTTCTGGGTTTTTCTTTTTTTGTGGTTCGTTTGGTTTTTACAAACAAAATCAGAAATAAGAATAGATTTGACTAAAAACTAAACTTGAAAATCCAAATCAGATTAGAGAGAGAAAGAATCCAAGGACACCCATATTGGATTGGAGAGAAAGAATCCAACGACACAGACCAGATCGGAGAGGGAGCTTAACCGAGTTGTTCACCAAATCCAAAAGACTTTGAAACCAACCAATCACCATAGCCCAGCCGTGGGTTGGAACTCCAATGAAGGTTTGATGAGAAAACGTAGAGAGAGGAAGACTAGCCTATTCGAACCAAGTTAAGAGAAAGACAACCACCGCCAAGTAAGGATAGTTGGCAGAGACCGGTTGACCTTGGTGGTTGGCCATGAACGAAGCTTGGAGAGGAGCTCCTTGGGTCCAACCTAGAAAGAGTGGCTAGGGGAACAAAGTTGTTCATTGAGCCCAATTTCTTCTGGCCAAAATAGGAAATTAACACTGTTTGCCAAACAATATATATATTACTAAGCACTGTTTTCAAACTATATATATTACTAACATCTCAAGTTTTAAAGACTCAATTTAGGCCTATAAGTCGAGTCTCAAAGACTCGGTTTCCATGGTCTGATTACGTCTGATGTGGTGTTTTTTCCACGTGGTATCCACCTAAAAATCGAGTCTTAAAGACTCGATTTATAAGCTGACCCTTTAAAACAAATAAAACAAAACACTTTACATTTAATATTATTCAAACATTATCAATGCTGCTACTGCTGCTGCTGTTGTTGTTGTTGTAACCCATGGAAGAAGATGTCACTGAAGGAGTTCTACCCAGTTGTCCTTTCATCCACTGACCCAAACCCGACCCGCTTCTCTTCGACTCTCCGATTTCCACTCCGTCTTGGTCCAGACCCTCCATCAGCGACGTCAGTGTTTCCCCCAACGACCTCAGGCTACTAGATCTCGCTATCAACGCTGCCTCATGTTGGGTCGTGTGGTGGCTTTTCTTTCGCTGGAGTAAACCGGACATTATCGTGGGTGCCCCGGTTCGAGCCAGGCTGTTGGCACGTGACCTGGACGATGAGAGTCCTCAGACTATTTCTTCTTTTAGTGTCGAGAAGAAGCCTTGCTTTCTCTCCATTATTAATGGAACCAAAAAATAAAAGCTTAGAATGAAAACGTTGTTGTTTTTTGTGTTTATGTTTGTTTGGTGGTGGTGGGGTTGTTGTGGAGGCGGCGGCGGTTGATTTTGGCTGCTAGTTAGTCGATCGTGGGTTCACAACTGTGGGTCTATGAGTTGGGTGTTTTCGGTATATGTGGGTGTTTGGGCTGTGTGCGACGGTCACAGTGGGTTGGATTTGGGGTTCGTCTGTCACGGTGGTTGTTGGTGTTTTGGCGGTGAATGGGTTTTCGTGGGTTGCAATCAGTGAGTTTGTGGGTTGCTTATGGTAGCATTGAGATCGGTGGTTATTTTGTTTTGTGTGGATGCGGTGGTTGTTGGTGTTTTTGCGATGGTTGCGGTCACCATTGGTTGTTAATGTGAGAGAAGCAGAGGGACGAGAGAAGAGAGAGGCCGAGAGATGTTTTTAATCTTATCTTAATTTTTTTTTTTTTCCTAAACATAAATCGAGTCTTAGAGACTCGATTTCCAAGTGGACGCCATATCAGACGTGATCAGACCATGGAAACCGAGTCTTTGAGACTTGATTTATAGGCCCTAAATCGAGTCTTTTAAACTCAAGATGTTAGTAATATATATAGTTTGAAAACAGTGCCTACTAATTATATTGTTTGACAAACAGTGTTAATTTCCAATTTTGGCCAGTTTCTTCTTCTTCTTTCTCTTTTTTTTTTTAATTTAAATTAGTTTTCTGCAATTTTTTTAATATAAAAAACCGAAGAAGAAAAAAAAAAAAAAAACACTTAACGGTATAGCATTAATAGAAGTTAGTGGAAGACTTGAATTGAAACACTTTTGAAACTTAAAAGACTGAATTGACCGAAACTAAAGTTAGGAGACTAAAATGACAAAAGGTAAAACTTAGAGGGTTAGTTTTGCATTTTAGCCAAATTATTATTATGCTCTTATAACAAAAAATTATAAACTTTTGTTCTCAATGACATTTTTTATTTTTTATTTTCTTCTCAATTTGAAAGGAAAAAAAATTGGTAGGCCCAGATTGGAAAAGTCCATCCACCCTCTATTCTTTACTCTCCATTTTCACTCCTATCAAACAATTAATAGAAAATCACATTTTCCTCTCTCATTTCCATTATCTCCCTTTGACCCCGACCAAACATATATTGCATAAATGTACTATCTCTGACACCGAGGTCACTTGAGTGTTGAGTAGTCTTTCATGAACCAATAAGTTTGACAATAAATTGTTCATCAAAAAAGCTTGACAGTGAATTAATTGGCAACCATTTCATCCAAATAAAAAAAATAAAATAAAAAATTGGCAACCTTGCCTTTACTTAGTCAATTTCTATAAATAACCAAGCAAATACTAACATAAATTAGGCACTAAAAAAAACAGAAGATAGGACGTTTCTTGTTTGATCCTCAACCTAACAATATCCAAGGACAAAACACAATTAATACGGAAGATCTTATTGTAACATATTTTTTTTTTACATCACTTATTGTAACATATTGAACATTGACGTACGTGTGTTATTTATCAATAACGTACCTGGAGGGAAATGAATTTAAATATTGCAACCGTTAGCAGGTTTTCCTTTTCTTTTGTCTTTTTCTGTGTGTCCCATTATATAATAGGTACTTGGGTTAGGGTAGGCCGGTGGAAAATTCGGAACCCACAACTATATTATATGTGCACACCACACACTTACAAAAGGACAAAACTATACTATATATTTTTGTACATATTCAATCTTCATTCTTCAACCAAAGCAATACAACTTTTAACAAAGAACAATTTGCGACAACTTTGCACGTAAATAACTAAATATTTACATACCCATCTTTCTTAATATGCACATTTCTTTTTTAAGAAAAAAAATTGTAGAGATTTAGAGTGCATGAATGCATATGGAAGTATGCAATGAGTAAGTCTAGTGCCATAAATTTTTTCACAACTTTATCATAATTTTGTTACGTGACGATTTGTGAGTAGTGAAAATAAAATAGTGAATCCATGACTTCATGTGGGTCTATGATTTTATTATTTACGAGTCGCCACATAGTAAAATTGTAGCAAAATTGTGAAAAAATTTGTGTCACTAGATAAGTTACTCGTACGGAACACTGTCTACGATAATTTATAGCAGATGATGACAAAGCTCTCTAAACAAACTTCTCTTTGTATTTATTCACCACGCCAAACTGGTCCTAGTATTTCGGTGAGCAATTAAGTTGCTGCCGTGGCATTATCTTTTTTTTTTTTTTTTGAGAGGTGCGGTGGCATTATCTTATTTGGGCGTTTTCTCTTTTTTAATAATTTTGGTCTTATATAAATCTTCTTAAGGCTGGTGAGATGGTATATTGTAATTAGTACACCATAAAAAAAAATTAAAAAAAAAAAGAGTTAATGATGTCTATGTTACACCGGTCATGACTTATTACATCAACAAGTTGTAAAATAAGATGAGTTTGCTCAACTCTTTTGTTGTTTCTTCTAAAAAAAATGAAAAACCTATTTTGTCGTCCAATAAGAGATCTGAAGTTCAATTTCTGTTTACACTAAAAACTAATTGAGTGTTTTGATCTGATGATTAAGAGTAATAATCTCATCAAGAGGAGTAATGCTAGAGATACAAATTTTTTTACAAACTGCTAATGTGGTGAACGGTTATTAGTAAATGAAAAAGTGATGTTAATAATGGGTTTAGATGAAAATCAATGAGAAGTTGGCCACATCAATAGTTTGTAAAAATATTGTCAAATAGTTTGTAACTGTAGCATTACACTATCAAGAATAGACGTCATAAGTTAAAACTCTCTCAAAAAAATTTGTAAAATAAATTGAAAAAAAAAAGGGGTTATTTTTATAGCATTGCTTTTTGACCATTTAGTTTTGTGGATTAGGTTATTGAGAATTAGAACTTGGCTACAACAACTCCATAAAAAGAAACAATGTATGGACCTTTGGGGGATTTTTCCTTATAAAATGAATGTAAGGAATTAAGGCACGGTTGGGGTTTTATTTTGAAGGGGGTGTGTCGGCGAGCCGCAAGGAGAGACCAGTCAATGGACAAAAAAAAAACCAAGAGTTGAGGACAAGACAACATAAATGCGCAGATTCTGGATTTTTGCTTGATATTGCCATTGTCATGTTCTTTCATCTACCTCCCCAAACATTTTCAACGAATTCTTTTTTAGTTAGCAAATAGCAATGCATGCATGTGGTTGGGGCTATACTGCACCAAGAAGCTAGCTGATCCCATTCCCATATTCACAATAATTGCAAATCGTGCATTTTTACTAAATCTCTTGACATGTTGCAATCAATCTATGTTGGATTTCATTGCCCATCACCAAACCATGCACCGAAAAAAAAAACTTTGTCGTAGGATATGAAAAGGGTTGGATTTGCTTGTGAAATGTATTTGGTTGTTTATTTATTCTCATTATTATATAATATATATTTTATAGATAAGATATAATTTCAATCTATAGCATTCACTACATGATAAAACTAAAACACCTGATGCTGGACATTTCAAGTAACTATATGCCTATATCCTAATCCACTTATAACTGATTAGTTAGTTAAACGATTTCTTAAACATTAGCCTATAGGATTTAGACACTTCTCAACCACCTAGAGACTGCCAATGCCAAACAACTAGTATAAGTAAGAGAATGCAAGCTCTTTGTAAATCAGTTTGGGTAATTGAATGAATTGTTAGTCTTTATGTGCTATTTTATTCACTATTCACTACTTAGTCTTTCTAAGTAACTCTCAACCACCTATTAATGTGTTCTAAGTAACTCAGCCCTTTCATTGTTTTTAAACCATACACAAATTGCCCATCATATTCCTTGCATCAGTTGATTTTTAAGATAAGAAAGTCGAACTCCAAATAGCTTATTCTAGTTATTATATTTTGACGAAGGAAAGTCTAGAATTAGAATATTTGTTTTAGTAGTGAATAGTGAATAAAATTCAATCTTTACTTAAATGCTACTAAGTGAGGATAAACCTTAGAAATTAGGAATAATGAAAAAATATTATTGACGTGACAACTTTTTTTTTTTTTTCTCTCTCTCTCTCTCAATAGAGAGACAACTAGGGTTAAATCATAAAAAATCACGAGAAATTTCAGGGAGTATTATCTACTATTTATGTGATGGATTTCAGTTGATGTGAGAGAGCAGGGGGATAATTGCACGTGTGGGAGACAAAAATCTTGGGGAAATCTTAAATTTGGACAAAGTCAATAGTCATTGTTGTACCCGGGCGTAGTAATAAGCTGACCTCCATGACTCATGTGCGCATGTCTTTTCCATTTGTTGGTTTTTTTTTTTTTTGGTATAAAATTTTCCATTTGTTGTTACTTCTTACTTTCCAGCTCATGCACCCCAAAAATTAAAAAAAAACATTAAAATCATTTTAGGTCCATCATTTGTACACCTAATGTAAAGCTAAGTTCAACTAAAAAATAATAATTATCTTATACATTTGATGTACATGTCATTTTTCTCATAATAAGTTTGTTTGATTATGCACTTTGGGAGTTAATAGAGCATTTTTAAAATTCTTATTTTCAACTCAGTACATAGTTCTTCAACAACTTTATATGTACAAAGGAATCCGATATGTAAGTTTTATTAAAGGTTAATAATTATCTTTTATATATATATATATATATATATGATATATATACACATAATTTGTCTCATAATATGTGGACCTCGTGGTTATGTAGATTCACATATATGAAAATGGGCTTCAATTTCCTACTAACTTGGGAAAAAGATACATGTGAAAATGCTTCACGGACAATCTGGCGCCTAAACTATAACCAAATTTGGCCTTGCAGGGAATCATGGGCTCTTAAAAGAGTACTGCTACGTTCGTGCATATTTCATGTTTCTATCAAAAGATTTTTACCATATACAGGAGAATCAAAATCCACCTTTCTTTGAGAAAGCAAGCATGGATGGATGATATATTCCTTTGTTCAAAATTCAAACACATCAAAGAAGCCAATTATTTGTGTGTTATATGTATAATTTAATCATAAATTAACACGTCAAGCTCACTTTTGCTCGTGAATATGAGGCGGTCCTGGCCATCTTTCGGTAGGAATGGACACGCATTGTAATAGTTGTCCATATCAATCAAGGGGTGATGTCCAAGATGAACCAATCCCATCGTTATTTCTATCATTATATGAAGATAAAACATAAAAAGTAAAGAAACGAAACAAACAAACCAACCTAGTCTATCAATAATTTGCTACGATGAGGAATTATAGCTCTCTTTCTGCCAGTAACTTTTTCCTAATTTGTTTCCATTCCATATTTATGGGCAAAGTTTATAAAACAAAATGACTACAAGGAAGATTTAGACATCTAAATCAAAGAGCTCACAGGGTGGGTGTATATTATATAGTCCTTATTGATGAGCTGTGTCACATATTTTCACCTCCAAATGCTAGCGTTGCAGAGCATTTAGAGGGGGCCCCAATGGCCTAATCAATATAATTGGTAGTTAATAATGGTAGACTTTTTGTAAGATTATGATTTGTAGTCGTTTGATGGGATGTGTTAGTTAAAAAAATGTACCTTCCCAATCTTTACAGGGATTATGGTTGGATTCGATTCATTACCCCCGAAATAAAAGTCTTTAGGTGTTAACGTTTTAAAACTCCTCCAAGTGTGAGAAATCTTACTGTGACATCTCAACCGATTAAGATGAAACTGTCAAGTGATGAAGCTTCCAAGCTTCAATCACTACTCTACCTAATGAATTGCCAATAATGAATCTTTGAACGAAGAATGCAAATTACTGACATAAAAAAATCAGGTAATATCTTTAATTCTTATTAGGGTTTATGAAGATTATATAGTAAAATTATTAGTATTTTAAACATTTTTTTTTCTTATAAGAAAGTTATATACACGTTTTAGTCATGTTGAGCTGCATTTAACAGAGTCATGAAAACGACATAAGTACACGAAATCTGGAGTATAAGCTAGCAGTATCTGGGTCTAGTAATCTAGTTCCCTAGCTTGATTAGCCTTAATAAAATCCAATACTCAATTCAAGTTATATTGATAATTTAAAAGCATAGTGATTTTTTCAGGTCAGATTCAATAATTGGGTAACTGTACCTTTTATATTTTTTAATGAAAGATAATTTTTAAAATTCAAATCATCCACGTCTAAAATGGCCATTTTTAACCAAATAATAGTCTATAGGTTTGAAGTTTAGATTCGAATTTGATCTTGTTCAAAACCAGACCTGTTAGGGTTGCATTTGGATAGCTTATTTTTTGTCAATTTATTTTACTATTCAGCTTATTTTTGTTACTATTTATGAGCCTCACTGCACCTTTTGGTACTATTTATGGGTTCCACTGTACTATTTTAACTAAGTTTTACTTTTATTTACAGTATTTTTAACAAAAAGTTTTCAGTTTTAGCAAAATAAGCGGATCTCAAATAGACGCTAGATATGCTACTTGGGCTTAGTGAGTTAAAGTACAATCATCCAACCATATACTCCTCTTTTCTTTTCCTTCCATTTATGTTTAATGGGCCGAGTAAATTTTAGGACTACAAATTTTTTTACAATTTTTTTACTACAACTTTGACATAGCAGACTATGAGTGGTTAACTATTACTTACACATAGAACCACCATTTTTTTTTACCAATCACACTGTCATGTCACATTGTGACAAGAAGTTGTGAAAAATTTTGTAGCCCTAGAATTTTTCTTAACAGGTCTCCTTATGCTTGTACTTAATCCAACAATTTATAGCCCAAGCTCACTTCAGTTTCTACGCTCCCCTTTCTTTTTTTTTTTTTTTTTTGAGAGGACACTTTAGTTTCCACCTTAAATGAATGGTAGCAGGACCTGAATCCAGGGAAAATAAGCTAAAAGGCCTGACTTCATGGACCTTGGCTTCGGTAGAAAAGAGATTGACTGGGGTTTAAGTAGGTTTTGAGCTAATAATTACTATAATCTTTGTAACATATTGGGGAAGTAGATCATGATATTAAGGACCTTTTCTCTATTTTCCATCCGACCAAAAAGAGAAAGTTCATCATACATACATTTGATTCCACGACAACTTTAATCTTTCTTGTATCAGTTGCATGCATCCCCCCATTCAAATCAGATAAAAAAAGTACATTCACACTTCATTAATTTAGATATTGATACCTAATTGTCTAGAATCTTTGGACAAAATTAAAAATAAAATATTGCATGATTTGGAGGAATAGTTTTCATAAATAAATACCATCTGTCTATTGTTACACAAACATCACAAAAACATAACACAGTGAAGAAATTTTATTTATTTTTATCAATCACCAAGACAAGCTTTTTCATTTTACACACAAATTTTGTATGTAACCAATCTATAATTCAAATCCACAACCTTCCAAACCATGGAGTACAAACTGTGCATCAAGAGGACCCATGCATAAGGAGTAAGAGTACCCATGCATAAGGAGTAGGAGTACAAATTGTACATCAAGAGGACCCATGCATAAGGAGTAAGATAATTGTCTTAAAAGACAAAATGGGGGGAAAAATCATGAACACTAATCGTATGAACAGGAGCATTATGAAATGGTATACTGTATATGACGTTCCATATATGTACTTGTGTTGTGTGCAAATCATGACAATGTATGGACGAAAATTTTGTATAGAAATGTAATTATAAGTGCAAGGATGATCTGGTCAATTATGGAAATTGTCTTACAGTCTTTGTCGGAACTGTGATTTATACTTGAAGGTGAATACTTGAGCTCTACGGAATAAGAGGGTCGGGTCCCTTGGCAATCTGGTACAATGATCATTTCCCCAGAAACACATTCGAATTCTCCCAGGGTCCATTCCTATTGTCACAAGTGAAACTTTACTTAGTATTTGTTTGAATGATTGGTGGGGTAAAATTAAGTTGTTTATTCAACATATTTAATTTATGTACAACTTTACTTAGCATTCATTTGAATGATCATATTTTTTTTTTAGAGTTTCATCCTATGGTGCGCGTTGACTTCTGTGATTTTTGTTTTTTATCATTAGAATAAGATACCAATCAATTTTTGAATGATCATTTAGTTGTTGTCACATTGATGTTTGTAAATAGACTTGGCGAGAAAATTGAGCTTAATTTTTGGAGCTAAAATATGGTTTCTACTGGTTAACAAGGGTGTGAAGTCCAAAAGAACAGGCAATTTTGAATTTTGAGCGCTTCACATAATATTAGGATCATATTAATGCTCTGTTGTATTTATTGTACCATGATACTAAACTAACTAGGTTAAGGATTAATATAAAGGTGACTCCTACGTAAAGCTTCTCTCAGTTTTTTGGGGGCAACATTTACATTATATTGGCACTAGAGCAACAAAAGAATAGCCATGAATGTATAGCAAAACCAAGAATTGTAAAAGCAAGTTACCTCTAGCTGTTTTCCGACAGTCACAACAATTGTGTCTGGGCCTTCTTCAAAAGACAAAGAACCATGCTTCGATTGAACATGAAATTGAGAGTTCTCGATGGGAAGGTGGAGGCTTAGAGCATGACCACATGAACTCCCATTCTTCTCATTTGGCAAAGATGGAATTTTTTCCATGAGAAGGTCATTGTGATCGTATCTGTATAAGGTCAGGACAGTCTCTTTCTCATTAATTCCTTTCTGGAATCGCTTACCTGCATTTTCTATGAAAATTTCAATCAATTGTTTTGCTACATTGTCAAGTTTACTCGCAAGATTCTCCATATTTTGACTGCAAATAAGAAAATAAAGTTATTAGTACTTTTGTGGATGTTATTTATTTATGCAATGGAATATATAATGTATAATGTATTTTGCATTCAACAACAACACACACACACATATATATATATATATATGAAAACATAATTTAATAAAAAAAATTATATAGTTATAATATTGTTTTATATAAATTAATTGAGAACATGTTATTAAAATAACTTTTCTTAAATATACCATAATCAGTTGACTAATTTGAATATATCCAAGAATATTTTTTTTAAAAAGTACACCCTCATTCCATGGAACACATGTAACATGCTACATTAAATTTAAATTATTATATAAGTTTAGAATTATAGCATTTTTTTTCTTTCCAAATATAAGTATAATGCCTATATTATTGAGACTTGAATTTTAAGGTAATCTTGTGAATATTTATTATATTTATTGCATTTTTAAGGCCCATATCTCTAATTTCTAATTTCTATTTTGTTTATATTTTTTAGTTTATACAATAAAACTTCATACTTTCAACCCAAAAATTAAAGAAAAAAAAAAAGAATTTTTGAGCCTAAAACTAAAAAGGTAATCTACAAAAAGAATCAATTTAAGGTCTAGTTAGTCTAAAATGGACCGAACTGGACCAACGTGGACCGAGTTGGACCTAAGTGGATTGAGTAGACCGAAGTAGACGAAAATGGACTGAAATAGACTGAAGTGAACCAAATGAACCGAAATGAACCAAAATAAACCAAAATAGACCAAAATACTATGCCATATGGATAAGAGTAAGAACATAACATTCGTCCACTCTAAGAAGTCCTCTTTTTTGCTTCTTTTAACTTAAAATGTTTTCATACATGATACATCCACAATTATATCCATTGGGGTAGTCTCTTCTCTAGCAATATTAAACTTCATCAGGAGTAGGAAAGCTTCCAAACATTGGTACCTAACGAGTAATGCTACAGTCACAAATTATTTTATAATACTTTTACAAAATATTGATATGGTCAACCTCTTATTAGTTTTCATCTAGACTCATCATTAATATCACTTTTTCATTTACTAATAATGACTCACTACATCAGCAGTTTGTAAAAAAAATTGTAAAATAGTTTGTATCCCTAGCATTATTCGTACCCAACATGCTTGACCATTGAGCAATCAAAAAAACATCACAACCCATCAATTGAAGAAAAGTAATATTGCTTGAAACTCCTTGGACCATCGGTTAACCCATTGTTGGCCATCTTCAAAAATAAGTGATGCTAGTGATACCTAGACTTATTGTCTAGCGTTTAGGGAGGTATGACTATGAGATGCTTAAGTTGTCTTGAATCGTATCTCCATTTGCACTTGCTTGACCTCCGATATTGTTGGTTTAAGTATTGGAGCTCTCTACTTGCACAAAAACTTTGGTAAGCTGGTTAAAGCGTGCATTCAAGGTAATGAACATACCCTTCATTTCCTTGTATATTTTTCATTTGAACTTGCTGCATTTTCCTAGCATTCCAATCATTGCTCCTCCAAGCCTGGCTTATACCATTTGTTACCAAATTACGTAAGAAATTGAGTTATTGATTTGTTACTAGTGGTGGATTAATTTTATGAACTATTATCTTCCTACTTTTCTCTATTTTGTATAAGAGAAATAAGGAAAGTAAAGTTTGCTTCAAGGGAAACCAAGACTTTCAATTTACTTCTTCTCAAAAAAAAAAAAAGAAGACTTTATTCATTGACTAGCTAACAATTTGTAAATTCGGAAATCATTATTGATCTTTATTCATTATCTATGTGTGAATATATATAGGACTGACTTTCAACTAGATAAAAATAAACCCATAAACACAAACTTCCCATAATGTATTAGTAAAATTAATCATAACTCATCCTAATAAATCTAGTATAACCTATTTAAATCAATCCTAACAAATCACAAACATTTGTCATCCAATATTAATCAAATAAGATACTAGCTAGAATCAAAAAGAAAATATCCATGGGGATAATACAACAATAATTTTAATATTGAGATTATGGTTTGCATAGCAAAAAAAAAAATGCAAAATTGATTTACACATTACATAGCCCAATCATCTCAAACATTGTGAAAATTATGTATGCGTTTAATTAGCTTATTTGTTGCTTTTTATTTCTCATAAGGGTAGACAAAATTAACTTTAAGCAACTAAGCTTAGCGAAACGCCAAGACGAGGTTTTTCTATTTGGTATCTCGTAATTTTCAGTAATTTATTTTCTAAATATGAAACAAAAAGATAAAGTTAGCTTATTTCTAAATAAGCTAGTTTTGTTCACCTAGCAACAGTTTAAGACTATACGCATATTTGGGCCGCAGGTCCATCAATATTTGGTCATAAAATGTACTAAGCTTTCAGCCCAAAAAACTCCAAAAGTCTTAAACAAGCCCAAGCCTAAGCCCAAAGAAATAAATGAAACCGATACCTGAAATTTCGATATCTTTCGGTGCCGATAAATTTTCCCGCCGAATCCAACCTTTCAATATTAGAACGATCCCACACAATCCCCTCCCGATTCCCGAAATTCAAATTCCCCTCCGAAATTCGGAACACCGATTCGGCATCGGCTTCTCTCAGCAACGACCTTAACTCCTCCCCGGAAATCCCGTGTCCATTGATCCGAAACGCACCGTACTCCTTCGCGGAGCGGAGGATCCGATCGACCGAGTCGCGGCCCGTTAGAGATCCGAAATCGACGATCTCCGGGATCGGATGACGCGGAAGGTGGTGGGGCAAAGAGAGGTGCGGGAGTTGAAGCGAGTTGTCGAGGAATTCGGTGAAGATCTCGTTAGCGGCGGAGCGAGATCCGGCGGCGGTGGGGATCGGAGAAGGAAGTGGCGCCGCCTTGCGTAAGGTACTCATCGTGCGCATTTTAGCAGCGGCGGCGCACGTTTAGACTGAAAAACTAAGAAGAAGAAGAAGAAGAAGAAGAGAGAGAGAGCAGTGAGGATTGGTTATATTTATACAGATAAAGGAGGTGTTGAAATTGAAAGCTCAGGGACCCGCGGGGAGTGGTGGTGGTGCATGTATGGCGTAGTAGGCACGTCTACAGTGAAAGGTATGATTATGAATTTCCTTAAGGTTTAATTTATTGTATTTGTACCATTGTATCGAGTGTATGAGCAAATATAAGTATATACTAGTTCGCAATTTTACTACTCAAAACTCGTTATACGGTGAACTGTGACAAAAATGGGTGGTCCTAATATTGCTCTTAACCATATTACAATTATTTGGATTTATAAAAAGACTAGGCGCCCTTTTCGAAAGTATGAGGTTGGCACTATGTTCTTATCATCCGATTAGTTCTATATTTGGGAGTGTGTTTTGTTGTTTTTTTAAAGGAAGAGACACCCTTTTCCAAAAGTCTAGAGATTGGTACCATTTTTTTTTTTTTTTGATAGAGAGATTGGTACCATATTGTTGCTATCTGATTAACTCTTTATCTTTTTCAATAGCTTTTGTAATCCAAATCATTCGTACTATAACTATGCATCAAATCAATGCTAGTCCAAGTGTAAGTAGAGCAGTAGATGGCCTAAATATATGCTTGGAATAAGCTTCCCCCAACATGTTAAATTTGTTCATGGCATCTTCTAAATACTCCTAAATAATTCTTCATTTTTCATAGCCTGAGACGTTTTTTTTTTAATTAATGTGTTCGTTTGAATAAGTTTATTTTGTTTATTGTGTAAAAACATATTAGTTTTATTTTTCTTTTGAGAAAGAAGACATCTATTATATAAAACTAAAGGGCGGTCAAATAAAAGTATATTAGTTAGTAATAGAAACAAAATTTTAAAAAGTTGTATATAAGAAATAAACAAAATAAGTGAATGGAAATAAGTTTTTGGTTTGATTATTATAAGAAACATACTCTTGATTAGGTCATAGTTTAATTTTTATTCTTATCAAAAGCTTTACGGCTCACTTAGATTACTATGTTCTATAGCGGATAAGAACCTAAATTTGAATTCCCCTGCACTTGTTGTAAGCAAAAGAAAATTTTATTTATGTACAATACATATGAATGAGTAAATTTTATTCAACACCTTACAAAGATAGTTTAATCAGTTCAATAACTCATAAATACAAGCATTACAACAACATCAAAATAGCTACAAGAAGCTGCAGACTCGAAGGATCATGTTATGCACCCAAAGCATTGCTTTGAGTCCACACATAATTAATAGCATAAACAACCTATGCCAGCTTACAGCCTTACACAGGTCGTATTCAGTGATCAGAACTCTCACTTTCTAAGGAATCTGGGAGAGATGATTGGTAAGTAACTTTACTCCCTCTGTTTTTTTAAAGTGATCATTCCCAGATGTTGGCTTACAGTACAGAGGTGGTTCTAAAACTTTTCCCTCTCAGCTTGAATTCATAATGATTCGAGAATTTACTTAAGCACTCCATGAAAATAGCAGCAACTTAAGTATTAATGGGAGTCTCAAACTTCACCATACATATCTTTGGAGGGCCTAGCTTTATACCCATAAAAACCACTTATAAACACCTTGCCTTAAAGCTTGCCTGGTTCCTGAAACCCAATGTTCTCAACAGCTCCCACAGTTTTGAACAATCTCCTCTTGTTTATTTCCTCCATCACAGCCCTGCGCAACAACTCACTACGTGCATCCACAAGTGAACGATTCCTAGTTAGCTTCTGTTGGAGCTTTGAGCCATAGTTTCTCCCATAATCAAACTGCAACTCGCAGTACTGTTTGGAATGATTTGCACTCATCATATCTGTAGGACAGAATCTTGTACATGTGGGAGCCTTTGCATTCCAAATGGGTTCACCTACTCTACGTATACTCGAATCATAATCATCTTCATTGGCCGAGTAGTAACTCAAATTTGAGTATTTGAAGGAGTTCAAAGAGCTCTGAGAACTTGCATCGTCATTGATAAACAAATCTTCTGCATTTCGATGCCATGTTATCAAGTTTAGATAGCTATTAAGGCATCATTTGGTTAATAAACATTTCAAAAAGGAAAATGCTTCACTTATTGTAAAAACTTACAAAACTAATGTAGTAATAAATGGGATTGACACCAAGACAACAACAAACTAAAAAAATTATAAAGTAAGGCTCATGTACATTGCACACGACAAATACTACTGTCATCT
This sequence comes from Notholithocarpus densiflorus, assembly GCA_030021035.2. NCBI lineage: Eukaryota > Viridiplantae > Streptophyta > Magnoliopsida > Fagales > Fagaceae > Notholithocarpus > Notholithocarpus densiflorus. The sequence continues at coordinate 1,866,230 of JARYZH020000046.1, forward strand.
TCCTATTGATGGTTGGAGTACAAGGCTCCAAACATGTTTAGAGTCAAACATTTTCCCTAAAAAAAATGGAAAATACTAAAACAACTACCAACCTTTTTCCTAGCATCCCTCAAAAAAATTTTAAATTTCTTTCTTATTATGCTTTTAAAATTTTGAAAATTTAAGTAGAACTTGTAATCACAGTAGAATTAATCATAAACAAACTTGTAATCACAGTAGAATTAATCATAAACATTAAAAAAAAGACTGGAGTAAACAATACCAAAAGAACTAAAATGTATACCTTGAACTTGAAGCCAATCATGGCCAGAGGCTACATTGTTCCCATGATTATGGGTCTTGTAGGAAGAGGTAAAAGCTGGGAGACATGCTTGAGAGGAAGAGCAAGAAGAGGATGAATAGAAAGGATGGTGGGTACTATCATTGTCTTCTTCTTCTTCTTCATAGCTAAAGCTGTGCTGATTATGAGACTGGGATGTGCCCCCCCAATCCTTCCAAGTTGGAACCAAAGAAGATATCTCATCCTCTATCATCTCAGCTATCTCCAATGGTTCCCAGTCGCTAATTTCCAATTCTTTGACCATCTCAATTGCTACGTCAATTGCAGTGTCGTGTACAACATCGAATGAAAAGTATATGTTCCTGGCATGACCTGTAATACATTGAAATGTTACCAGTTTGGAAAATCACAATGGCAACTAATATTTTTTAAAATAAGAAAACCCAAAATTTGTCAAATGAGAATGCCTAAATTAGAAAATTCAATAACAATAATAATTGAAACGTGATATATCATATTAACACAAATGTCAAGGAATAATGGAATACGTCACATACTTACTCTTATAGTATCATGTCCATTATCAATTTGCATTTGGTTTGTTTATTTTGTTTAGTTTGTTTGCTTATGTACATTATTTTTAAAATCTCCTTCTTGTAGACACTTTTCCTCAAATAAGCAAATAAGCAGATAGATAAATCCAAAACAACACCATGGACTTTAAATTTAGAGAAATATTAGGAATACAAATTTCTTCATATAAATATATATATATATAGCAATTTATTAAAGTGATAAATTGTGGATGGAATAACATTACCTTTACATGGATTTATTGCTACAATTTCTTTTATTATGTATCAATCAATACTGTTAGGTTATGTCAAAGGTTATAAAAAAAAGTTGTGAAGAATTTTGTGTTATTAGATTTAGAGCCATGCACCCAAACAAATTCATAAAAAATTTCACACATATTCTCATAATTCACTTCACTTTGACCCACTATAATACAAAGATAAAGAGAGCTGAAATTCTTGTGCCTCTAGATTATCATTAAAATTTAAGCAAATATAAGAGAGGTTATAGCTTTTAGCATACCGTCCTCCGCAGAAATTTGCACTTTAAGGAAAATGGAATCATCTTCAGGGTCCAAGGTCCCAGTGATAGTCATATCAGTGCGCCTAATTGGATCAGAAACCAAAGGTGGCAAACCCACCACTGTTCTTGATTTGGGACTTTCGGTACGTGTGATGGGCAACAATCCACCTTCTTCAGAAGCTAGAAATGGGTCCAACAAAAGCTCTCGGGCTGGCAATCTTTTTGACACAGTCTCTAAGCATTTTCCCACAAATCTCTGAGCCTCCATGTCTTCAATTCGGTAAAATGCATCGGGCAGCTTTCCCTAGTAAGTCACCAAGCCAAAATGTGAAACTTAGCAAGATTATGCATTTGGGGCATTAAAGAATAAAGATATTAAATATTTATAACATTGAAAACTATTACATTTATGTTTTGAGCTCTCTTAATTTTTATGCAATAGTGCAGGAATTGAACAATTTCATGGTGCGAATTATATAAAATATATTTAAATATCACGTCATTTAAAATTTTAAATAGCATGATCAGTAGCTTAATTACCGAGGTAACTTTCTTGTATATTTGGGCTGGGTTGGAGCACTCGTTGTAGGGGTACTCAGAAGTAAGCATTTCTAACAAACACATGCCAAAGGAGTATATGTCAACAAGTTCATTGTATTCCTCTTCGTATAATTCTGGTGCCATGAACTCTGGTGTACCTGATAATTAAAATAAAAAACATAAATAGGACCAATAAACAAAGGAGATCAAATTCAATAAGTCACACGCTGTTATACACACTCAAACTATACATAAATCGTGACATAAAGTCACATTTTCTAAGTTTTTTTAAAAAAAAAAATGAAGTTCACATTTTCTAAGTAAGATGTGTGTAATAAACACCACTCTTAACCAAAAATCAAAATAATGAAAGAGAGTGTGTGTACCTATGACACTGTGGGCATGTTGGGAGCCACGAAGGATGGCTGCTAGGCCAAGATCACCAATTTTGACTTGTCCAAGATGGCCATTGATGAAGATATTATCGCATTTGAGGTCTCTATGAATCACAGGAGGATCATGGCCATGCAAATAAGCAAGCCCAAGTAGGATTTGGCGGCTCCAGTTCTTAACTGCTCGAATATCTACTCGCCGATACTTCAGCCTATACCTGTTTTTATTACATCCCAAAATAAAAAGAGCAATATTAAAAGAACTAAATTTTGTTTCAACTTTTTATTACAATTTTTTGGGTAGCAATAAGTGTAGGTACTAAGGGAGTCAATCTCATACCGGAGGTTATACCGGTTTGACCAGTGGAACGATAAATTTCGGTACCGGTCAATACCGGTATACCGTTTCGGGTCTACCGTTATTTTTTATATTTATAAAAAATATATATATGTGTGTATTATAATAAATATAAAAGTTTATCATAAAATATTACCTCAATTCAGAATAAATTATTCATGGTTTTAGACTTTAGCATCAGTTAAAAGAAAGAAAAAAAAAAACACAATATAAAAAATAGAAAACTTAATTGTTCATTGCATACTAAGAAAACAAATAATACTAATAAATTAATGCAAATAAGTTACCATTCTGCCCTTACAAAAATTCAAAAATTACAAAACTTAAAAATAAATAAATAAAAAATAAAACTTTTTTTTTTCTGTACCGGCCGGTATGGCCCGAAATTGGCTGGTATGTCCAGTAGGCCGGTATTTAAACCGGTATGAAACATTGACGTTTCAATGCCGGTATACGTACCAATACGATACATACCGGCCGGTACGGTCGGCACCGGTACGGTATCGACTACCTTGGTAGGTTTAACTCGTCACTTACAATGGTACAAATCCACCCATCGTTGACATTATTTTTATTATACACTAAGCAAAAAAATATTAAGATACTACTTTTGATAATTATATGTATGACTAGATTTATTGTAGTTTAAGGTGACATATGAGGTTAAAGTGATAACTAGTAATAATACTATTTTTTGTGATGCCCCATATCATTGGTTTGAATCTAACCTCCCCCTAATAAAGTAACATTGACGTATGAAAAGTTTATATATTTACGGTACGCTTAGTTTTTAATACATACCATACTTAACTAATTTTAACCGTTCATCTATTATTATAAAATATATGTTACATAAGACATATCTTTTTTTAAGTCTAAGATTAAGTACATCCGGTACATATTAAGAAAAAAAAATTCTTTATATTTGCTTATTTAATTTAAGTGGGTAGCTAGGGATAAACCTTAAATTCAAAATATAGCTAAAATAAAAATAGTGGAAAATAGAATGAGGTCATGTGATTACTTACTCTCTGAGTGTACCGGAAGTGAACATTTCGGTGATGAAGTTGAAAGTTCTACGATTGATATCAACCCAAGAGGTGTAGAATCGCATGATGGAGTCATGGTCAAGGTTCTTGAGAAGGTGAACCTCTGAGTAAAGTCGCTGCAATATTTCTGGTGAATGAAACACTTCCTTAAGCTCAACACGGTTCCAAGCAACCTCTATTCCAAGAACCTCATCAAATCCTCTATACACTGTTTTCACTGCTCCTTTCCCAAGAATTTCCCTGAACTGCAAAGCAAACATTAAAAGTCGATTCACTATTATTTGGAAATTTGTATATAAGACGAGTGTAAACGAACTTTTCCAAAATATAAACAAAAATGTTAAAACTACTACCAATTTTACAATAAAATGTTTATATAAAATCACAATGAATGCAAATGGTACTATATTTACAATATAATAAATAAATTTTTAATTATTTTTTTTATTTTATGTTTAAATCTTGATACATAGGTTTATAAAATTTATATAATAAAATTTATAGTACTCCTAATATTATTGTATTAAAAATAAAAATTGACTAACTTATGGTGGTTGTATAAACTAAAGTACCAAAGTTTGGGAAGAAGGGTTAGGTATCGATTTGCAGTATATGTTGATGCTTAATAAGGTTATGATTTATGAGTCCTATTGAATCTGGGGCATTGAATTGTGTAGTGAAATTTTTGCTCTACAATTCATAAAAGTGATGGAAATTAAAGTGAAACTAGAAAACTATTTCGGCATAGTATTTAACATGTATAGATAATTATCCTATCAATAAATCAAAATGAGTGAATAAGGTAATTAATTAACTGGATTAGAGATTAAAGAATTTTAATCTAGAATCAACAAATCAGTGCGTATATAAATGTTTAAAAAAAAACTTTTTTTTCTCATAATGATTGCATTGGGGAAGTCTTATATATTGTAACAAAGAAAGTCTTGACAGGTGTATTATCTCTTTTTAATTTCTTTTTGTTTGGAAAAGAAGGCAAGAAGCCCAAGGCACTCGCTATGAGCCTACGAGTGACTCTTCAGCCCATGGGCTGGTGTTGAAAAGGCCGGGTGTGTGTTGAGACCTTTTTTATTTTTTATTTTTTGGGCTAAATGTGTTTTGTGATTATTGTGTCAACCAAAATGGTCTAGCCATATAAAAAATACTAATTAAGTGAAATGCTCCACGGCATAAATTTTTAAATATAAATTAACAATCTTATCAAGCTTGACCCAACTAATTTGAGGTAAGCTTAACTCACACCAAGCATTTAGTAGGTATGAATTTTCTTTTATGACTTTTTTTTGGGGGGGGGCTATGCGACTTTCTTATTTTAGAACTCATCAAAGCTACAAACAGTTGACCCCCTTTATTTGGATTTTGGAACAAGAAGTGGTTTCTAAGTTCCAACCCCAATCATAATATGTAATCCTTGAACTCATTACTAAACTCATCTATCATAGTTAAAAGTAATTTCTCAAGCAAAAACCACATGCTCTAAATCACAAAGGTCAAGAAGAAGTGGCTTTTGAAAGTTATCTAGAACAAGCACTGCACCAATTACCACATGCTCGAAAATTTCTTGAAAAAAAGTATACCCAATAAGATAAATTCCTCCTGCATGCATATAATACTGTCCTTGCAATTTTTATCACTTATGGGTTATGGCCCAAGTTTATTGTAAACCTCAATACTCTATAAGCCAGTACTTGTAAGTCAAGTAACTATAACCTAATCCTACTAAGATTATAAAGTGAATATGAATTCTTTTGCTCTCTTTTATCACTAAAAATGATGAAAAGCCAGACTATATTCTATAATCAGCTCCTTTATACAAGATCATGCAGAAAATTTGAACTTTTTCCAAGTATGTACATAGAAAGAAACTCAGAATTAAATACTTACTCGTCCATATCGACCAGATGGATCAGTTTCAACGTATCCAAGCTGATCCTCAGCTCCATCAACACACCCTCCTACCCTTGCCTTGTACATGACTGAGAAATCAACGCTAGCTATATAGCTTACTGTTTATTTTCCTATATAATACTTGCTTGATAGTATTAAATATGTAATAATAATTTTAGACAACAAAGATGGAAGTGAATATATGCTAGAAGATCCGAGGCTTCCCCTCATGATTTTCATAAGAGAATACACCAAACAATAACCAGAAAAGCCTTGAGTAATCTACGCTAAGCATAATCCAAGCCATTTCCACAACCCCACGTGAGACCTCGTATTCCTTATTAGGAACCATTTGTCTAATAGAGAAAAGACTTAGAGAAGTGAGGGACAGATATATATCCTAGATTTTTCTTTTTTCAAAAAAAGACAAGAATATTAGAACTAGCTAGGAAACTGTTAAAGACTATTTGGGTGGTGCGGTTGAGAGCAAAAATTGAGAAGAAGTTTGTGGAGGAAATTAATAGGAAAAAAAAACGCTTTTTTTATTTATTTATAAACTGAAATGATCATATGTGGGACTTTGGCTTGAAAATGGGATTCTAAATTTGAAGAATCTGTGGCCATGCTTTGGTAGTGCCATTTGTGGATGTGGGGGGCAAATCACAAAAATTAGATTTCAAATAGAGAAAGAGATTGAGGAAATCTAAGAGGAAAAGTTTGGAAGAGATATTGAGAGAGAGAGACTGAGATGTTTTGAGAAGATTTTGGTGCGAAGACAAAGAAGGTAGAAACAAGAGGTGGTGCTAATGGTAATATTATATAAGGACCTTGATCATCACAAAAATAATAATAATGACCTTCTATATGGGTCCCCAGATAACGTGGCTAACGGAATTCACACAGTCCAAACTCCAAACAAAGAATAAATATACTACTATGCCTATAAATAAATAAAAAATAACAACAGTAAACTTGATTATAGCTTAAGTGTATAATTTTTACTAAAAAAATTAACATAAATACAAATTTTTAAAATCTAACCACTAAATTGTAAGTTATATATGCTCTTAATATATGTGTCAAATTTCATATCAATCAGATATAATTTATTATTCAGTCTATAAACATATTTTTTATGCATAATTTTAGACTATAAAAATTTAAATTTTAAAATTTTTATTGATAACATAGCTATTAATATTTGATTTTTTAAAATAAAAATAAAAAGAATAATATACTATGTGAAAAACAATTAACGGCGTTTGTTATTTAATATCAAAGTCATATAGTATTATTATTATTATTATTATTATTATTATTATATATATATATGTGTGTGTGTGTGTGTATAGGGAAAGGGGATGAGGTCTGACGTTGTAGTAGTTGATCAGCTCTGCTTGGTGATGAAATCAGCAATGCCTCAAAAGCCAGGTCTTAAATTCGAAGCATAGTTAATTCATCCATTGGGATCACAATTCGGATATACATTCACCCATTTATTTTTGGTGGATCTCATACCAAAAACAAAAACTTTTATCCTCTTTCTTTATATAATATTTTGATATTTTCATAAATACACTATCAGCAAAACGCATCCAAACGGCACACTAAATTATAGGTGTAGTATTATATGCATTTGCATATTTTAAAGACTATAACGTAAAAAAATAAAATTTAGCTACAAAATAGGTTGTAACTTAAAATAAACATTACTACATATTTTGAAAATCTAACTATTAAATTATATGTTCTTTACACTCTTAATACACATGTCAAATTTTATGTCAATCGGATATTATTGACTATATGATTTATAAGCATATATTTTATGCATAATTATAAACTACAAAACTTGTAATTTAAACAATTTATTGATGACACAACTATTAATCTTTAATTTTATAGAAATTTGGCAAGTATGAAAGATATAGAAAGAAAATATAATCTAATTGTGGATTTGTCAAAATTTACCTAAAAAAAAATTAAAATAATCGAGTAAAGGTTGTTTTGTAGCTAAACTTTATCTTTTTTTTTTTTTTTTTTTTCCCAAATGATGTTCTCACTTGACTCAAATTTAAAAAAGAAAAAAATTTTGCAACTCATTATTATAATTTGGGTTTTTCTTTGGCTTGTTCCTGCGACTTCTTGGACCATGTAACCGACTCGATTCTATGCTAGACAAAAATTTTGAAAGACTATAATTGATCAAATATGCTAAAGCAGTTTTGGATAAGTTACATACCCAAACACAATTGACGAAGTTGCAAAGGTTAGGTGCGGAGAAGAAATTTTGATTTGGGGAGCAGATTATAATATTGACATATCAGTAAAGAGATTTTCAAAATACATATGTACAGACATAAGTATAGTTACAAAATATTTTTTAAAGAAAACTTATTATCTTTATCATCTTTTCACAATTATTTTATTTTATTTTATTTCTCTAATCCTTTCAAGTACTATCATTCTTAAAATTAAATCTTTTAAAAAAGAGTTTCCCCAAGAGAAAATTATTTTTATTAAAAACCTATTACTTGATTTCAACTACTAAAACTAACCACATAAAAGTGGAAAAAACTAAAAAAAATAAACATGATTCTAGCAATACTCTTTTAAAAAATTTGACTTTTATTAAAAACTTTTTCTTTCTTTTTTTTCAAGGGTGTTATTTGGACAACAATTTATTTGATGAGATCATTGGATTTGCTGAACAATTCTTTTTTAGGGGGCTCCATCAACTCTTATTTTTGGGGGAATCAACTCTTAATTTTGTAGTTCAATATTTTAAAAAGTTATAATACATATACACACATGTACACATTAAGAAAAATTTTAAAAATTTTGCCTGGGCCAAGCCAAAGTATAGCTCCACCTCTAGGACCAGCTATCCTTATTGAGTCATTGTTTCAAATATAGGTAATATGGTGGATGAAATAAGAGATTTGGAGTTCAATTCCTGCCTACACCAAAAACCAATTGGTATCTTAGGCTGTGTTTGGTTCCTGTAAAATATTTTCCGGAAAATAAATATTTTCCGGAAATGCTATTTTCGGGAAAGGAAAATATTTTCAAGTGTTTTGTTGCATTATGAAAATTGTTATAGAAAATATTTTAATGTGTTTGGTAATATTCTGAAAATGCTATTGTCCACACCACCCACACAAAACCGACCACCACACAACAAAAAAACCACCAAAACACCACCACCCACACCACCACAACAATAACAAAAATCAAAATCACACAGAGAGAGATCGACGAAGTCGAAGGGTGTGAAGTCGGCGTGGTGCGATCGGCGCGGTGTGAATGGGTTCGTCGGCGCGGTGCGAAGTCGAAGGCTCATGGTTTCGTGCGAAGTCGAAGTCGAAGGCGTGGTGCGATCGGCGCGGTGCGAAGTCTAAGGCTCGTGGGTTCGTGATGGGTTCGTGCGAAGTCGAAGTCAAAGGCGCGGTGCGATCGGCGCGGTGCGAAGTCGGTGACGGGCTCGTGGGTTCGTGGCGCGAAGGCTCTGGGTCGCCGGCGAAGTCGAAGGCTCGTGGTCACCGGCGATGGGCTCTCTCTTCTTCCTCTCTCTCTCTCTCTCTCTGCACGCGAGCTCTCTCTCTCTCTCTCTCTCTGTTTTCCGGAAAATGATATTTGAAGGTAAAATAAAAACGGAAATTATTTTCACCCAAAACAAGTTAAAACTGAAAAGTATTTCCAGAAAATGTATTTTCCATGCGCAACCAAACACCCGCATTTACAGAAAAGCATTTCCGGAAACTATTTTCACCCAAAACAAACGCACCCTTAGTTTGATGATAAAGAACTATCATCAAGAGCGAATGTTATAGGTTGTGAAACTCTCTAATATATATATATATATATATATATATATATATATGAATTACATATTCAGTTCGATGACACAGTATAGTTAATCCAAAGTATTGAATACAATAAGTATTTCATCTGAAATTAACCAAAAGGCACAATTTCCATATTAAATTCCAATAAAGACAAAAAATAATAATAATATTTCAAGATTGATACATTTTAGAAATATATAGTTAAATGATTTAAATTTATTATATTTCAATAGTTTAAAATTTTTGATAATAACACTCCTTCTCATGTGTGGACTCAAACTCTCCTACTCTAATATCATATTAAATTACCAATTGTTCCAAAAGTTTTTAAATGATTTTAAGTCATTACAAACCATTTATCACAACAACAAGATTCTAGGAGAGTTCTTCATAATAATCCTCATATAATCAACCTTAAAATACAATCGACTCAAAAAAACAGGTATCCACAAATTACTCTAGGAAGTACAATTTCCTTGCCCTTAATAAAAACACCAAATATCTCATTTCAGTATCAAATATAGGTGGCCGGCACCACGTTGATCTCAAGTTTAGCTTTTTGTTTTTCATCTTTGCAATAATCCATTTTCGAGTCAAATGCACAATCTAATTGTTTCATCAACAGAAATAGTGGAGGCCCTTCTCCTTTTTTTTTTTCTTTTTTTTTAGCTCACTCCTCTTTTTTTAAGCACAGTAAATTAAGTTGAAAAGACCACAACCATTCATTTTCAAGATTTCTCTTTAATAAATACTATATGCATAAAGCTATACGAAAATGTCCCACCACTTATTGTATCTTTATCCTTTCCCTACATACGTGACACCCTAATTTGTTTTCAGCAATCACAAATATGCAAACATCATTATCTTTTCCTCAAAAAAAAAAAAAAAACACCATTATCTTTGTCAATTTGTAAGATTATAGATGAAGGGTTGACCATGCGTGTCAATGATCCAGAGTAATAGCTTCTCTAAAATAATGGCAAATAAAAAGGGTTATGTGAGGTCATAGGCCTTCTTATGATTAAATTATTCCTTAAGGAAAATATTTTTTTTTTCTTATTAAATGAGAATAATTTCAAGTTTCAACTTTATAGTTTTTTTTTTGAAAAGTAAACTAAAAAATGGAAAGAGTAGGTAAGAGTGTAGGACTTATAAAGCATGGTCTCAAATGCAGGTTGGAATATTTTTAATTTTAAAATAATTTATCGGCAATTACAATACATAATAACCAGAAGATTTATAAATATTATTTTTAGACCGTGAAGTCCTACCACAATGTAAAGGATTAAACAAGCCCAATTATAGACTTGCTATCAATAAGATAATCATGTTATTGGAGATTAATATAAAATTGGGAAAAAAATCCTATTTGCTATACATCACAATCAAAGGAAGTATCAAGTGTCTGGGTCCACCCAAGTGGGATCCAGCAAGTACTTGATGAATCATTGATGATAAATAATGCTTGCTTCTGTTCTGAGATGGCTTTTCGGAATCTCAAATTTCATCTAAATGGCTGGCTCTGTTTGCTCAAATCTGAAAATAGTATATATCCATTAATTATATCTTAAGTTCTCAATACTAGTCATGGTGTACTACACTCAATAAATAAAATAAAAACTATCCAAAAAGTAGTAATTATTCATCTTAATAGAAAGATATTGACAATAATATGACACAGAGAGAGAGAGAGAGGGGAACATTTTAAAAGTGAAAGGAGATTTGAAATTTTTAAATATTTTATCTGAAGTAAAAAAAAATTTAAATATGAAGGTTTCCTTTAGGATTAGGATAGTGGGTTTTATTGACCAATTTTGCTTAAAAATGAATTGAATAAAAATACAATTGTGTTTTGAAAAATACCATGGTTAAAAAAAAATAGAAAATAAAATTACATTATTTCCCCTAAACTATTATTCGTGTAACATTTGTTCTCCTAAATTATGAGGGTGTATACTTACTCCCTAAACTATTACTCATATAACACTTTGCAAATCATCCCAAGAACATAAGTAATAAAAAAAAATTACATTATTTTACTGAATAAGAGAATTTCAAAGGAATGTGTATTTTGAAACTTTTCATATATAAAGTATAATTCGACAAATTTCTTTATAAATAATTAGTATCCGAGATGTGGCTTGATATTGTGTGGCCAAAACTTTTTCTTTCTTTATTTATTTATTTTTAGAAGAGTGGCCAAAACTTGATTTTTCAACGCATAATTAGATGTATTAAAATCAGTTACAATAATTATTTATTTTTTGTTTGCTTTCCCTCATTCATCATTATAAAAAAATATTTAGAGATTAGTTTAATGTAAAACTCGCAACTGATGTCATTAAATTTTTTTTTTTTTAGAGAAATTAGTATCCGAAGTGTGGCTTGATATTGTGCGGCCAAAACTTTTTCTTTATTTTGTTAATTTTTGAGAAGAATGTGGCCAAAACTTGATTTTTGAACGCATAATTAGATGTATTAAAATCAGTTACAATAATTATTTATTTTTTGTTTGCTTTCCCTCATTCATCACTATAAGAAAATATTTAGAGGTTAGTTTAATGTAAAACTCGCAACTGATGTCATTGATTTTTTTTTTTTTTAGAGAACTGAAATAATTTATAAAGTCATTCAGCAAAAACAGAAATAATTTTAAACTAGTTTGGTGAACAATAATAGAAAGAGGAGGCTGCCAAGAAACTTCCCAGTTCATAGATTTGTAGTTCGTACATGTTTAAAAATAAACAAATAGTTTTGCCTTAAAAAGTGGACCCACGGCTTGTTTTGTTTACACACTATACGTCATCACATTTAACACAAAAAAATTTAACAATATTTTTGACATCTGCTGGATAGGGTTAGTATTTTCATTAGAATAAATTCGGTTTGAATGTGGCGTAAAAAGTGGACCCACAGCTTGTTTTGTTTACACACTACACGTCATCACATTTAACGCAAAAAAATTTAACAATATTTTTGACATCTGCTGGATAGGGTTAGTATTTTTATGAGAATAAATTCGGTTTGAATGTGGCGTAAAAAGCCACTTTTACGCCCTCCAATAATAATGTGCCATGTTATATTTTTGCAAGGCTCACCAACAAGGCAACAACTATCTGCTTCAGCTCTCTCTCTAATCAGACCAGCCCATAGTCAATCTTCTCAAGCTCCCTCATCTCCAATTGCCAACCAAGCTCCACGACTCCTGCCACCCGCAACCACTGTTAGCAGCTTAGAAACTCGCTTATCTCTCTCACTAGCTCCCGTTCTCTCTGATTCACATGAGCCCACTTCAACAACCAAATGGCACCATAACACCAACCCATATAAGCTCACTTCAACAACCACTCCCTGAGTTGCCAACCCATATTAAAACCCAACTCAAAAATCAAAGATTTTTTTAAAATCTTACTGCTAGAGTAGATTTTTTTAGATTTGGTTTTGTGGGTTTCGTTCTTTCCAACTTTTTTTCATGTAATTGGTGGTGAAATTCCACCACGGAAAGATTGATAGCTTCTGTTCTTACGGATTGAGAGATCGATATTGTCTTAGGCAGCGTCCACCTTGGGTTTGGAGGGTTGTCGACGGCACCCCCAAAGGCTTCTCTGTGGTCCACTTCCTCCACCGCTAATTGTCCTCCACCTCCGATGGCCGTAACTGGAGATTCTCGGCAACATCTCTATTTAGGGAAGAAGTGTGGATTTGGTTTTCTGTATTGAAGAGGATTTGATTTTAGTGTGGAAGTGCTTAGTCTTTTATTTGCAAAAATATGAAGTGTCACATCATTATTGGAGGGCGTAATAGTGGCCTTTTACGCCACATCCGAACCGAATTTATTCTCTATTTTTATTTGGCTCACCACTAACGCCACTATTTTACCTATCACTAACGAATCCAAAACATCAGCATATGTCATTTTTTGTCTAAAAACTATCTTTGCACAATGGTAGCTCACATAAAACCAATGACTCGACTGGGGGTCCAATTGCGCTGTATTCAAACCTTACCCTAAAACCAAATATTCTTAGTAGTGTACAACTGTGGGCCTCTAGCAAGGAATTTAGGGTCTCCATCACATTTTTCAGCCTGTGATCACACTCTTAGAGTATGTTTGGTTGGGGTGAAAACAAGGGAGATGGAAGATAGGGAAAGGAAAATAGAGTGAAAAATGGCATTTTTCACTGTTTGGTTGAGAGAGGGAAGGGGAGAGAAAAGTAGTGGGGCCCACAATTTTTCTCTCCTTCCCCTTCAAAATACAATCTCTCCAAATTGGAGAGAAAATTAGAGTGAAAAGTGAGAAAAATATTTAGACAAAATTGCCCCCACCTCTAATTAACGTGTCTGACTTTTTTTTTTCTTTTTTTTCCTTTGTAACATTGGCTTGCTCTTTTTTTTTCTTTTCTTTTCTTTTGACTTCTCCAATGTAACGTTGGCTTTTTGTTTTTGTTTTTGTTTTTGTTTTTTTTTTTTTTTCTTTCTTTGGTTTTGACAGGTGGTGGGTTCTTCTTCTTTTCCTTCTTTTATTTTTTTCTTAATTTTTATTTTTATTATTTTTGTAAGAAAACACTTTCGGATGATTTCTTATGCTATTTTTTAAAATGTCCACTTTCATCTATACACAATTTTTTTTAAAAGTATAATGTATTACTTTTTGTTTTATTTAAGGACATGATGATAAATTTATACAAACTTTATTTTCAACCAAACCAAAAAATTTTCCATCTCTCCACTTTTCCACCCTCTCAACCCAACACAAATGAAGAAAACTAAAAACCTTTTTATCTTCCCACTTTTCCATCCTCTCTCTATTTTCTATCATCTCACTTTTCCATCCTCTCAACCAAACGGACCCTTACTGTCACCATACCACCTAATAGTTTTAGATTTAAATCAACCCCTAACAGTCGACTCCATCATTTTGATGCACAAACTAAGCATAATCTTATCCCTCAATAAGTCGACCATACGATGATGCTATAAACATGTAACACTTACATAACATTGTATTGTTCAATGCAGCCATGTGTTTAAATTTAACCAGAAACCTGTACAATACCTAAGGAACTGTACTCAGGTTTTGTCCAGTGCCGTAGATATGAAACTAGGAGTTCAGTAGAATATCTCGATAGCACTTGATAAAGCAAGACATTGTACTGCCAAGAAAATGGAGCCACGAACAAGATAGGCTGTAACACCTTTCCAATAGTAACATAGCCAAAGAGTTACATCGTAAACATCTGCAGAAATTATTATCTTCCTGTAGAACTTACATCAGACATCAACAACATTCTATTCATGCTATTTTACCTACAAGGGGTCGCAAGAAAAACAAAACCTGGGGCAAAACCATATCTCAAACATCCTATATACGAACATCTCAGTAAACACAGCTATTAAGATTAAAGGGGAAATTTTAGTAGAATGTAGAAAATGCCTTTGAACCACAAACAGAAAAAAATGGTCTCATATCTCAAGCTTCCAAATGGTTACGAAGGTGCTGTATAGGAGGAAAGCTCAAACTTAGGCTGCTTTGTTAGCATTTACTGTTCTATTCATTCAAACTTTAACCATATAGATATATCATCCATTCCCACTGAAGTCAGACAGATAAAGGTGGGAATTCTTCTTCATCTTTCAAACGGAATGATTGTACAGCAATCCTACATATCCAAAACAAAGAAACTTAAAATAGACCCATGTATGTCAGCTAGTACCGGATTAAAATTTGACATGAATGGTGAATGGTGATATTCCCCTACCTATCTTGATTCATACCCAAAACTGGTTTTGGGCTTTGTATCCCGGGTGACAGAAGGCTTAAACTTAAGTTTTGAGCAGGTGCTGAGCCAGAGTTTTGTTGCCGGCTCCTTTCGGGCGAAGATCCCTCAACTGGCAGATGCCCAATTGACCCAAATTCAACCACTCTCTCAGACGGATGCATTGAACCATTGGCATTAGAGTACAACTTCCTTCCAGGAGAACCAGAGGTGTGATCTGATGACCCAGACTTTCCGCCACCATAAACAGGAAATTGTGCTTGTGCCAGCTCACGACTGCTTCTCTCAGACCAAGATGACTCAGGTATTGATGTGGCTCGGCCGTTGTTACGAGGAGACCTTACTGGTGCTTGATTTCTTCCCCTGGGTGTCAAGGGCCTGTCCCGGTAATGGTTCTGCAAAAATTTATGCATAAAAGCACTCTAAGATAATGAGACCGTCCACCTGAACAACTTAATGAAAAACAGAAGCTGGATAGAGACACCAAGATCAACAATGCCGTGGCCCCACAAAAATTTCAAGGATTCCACAATATTCAAATACCAAAAAGAAAAAAATCCAGAGACTTAAGAGTGAGTATACCATGTTGGGAAAATATGTCCCTGTTCCTCTTGGTTTTGACATCTCTTCCATACCAAATGCCACACCACCAGGTAATATTGTTTGGTTCATGGGGTAGAATGGTGCCCTGGGTACAACACCATTGGTGTTCATCTGGGAATACACATTCCTGTTCAGCTGCACAGACTGTCGTATTACATCCCATGACTTCTTGCCATGGAGCTGTGGAAACAACTGAGGCACAGGAGTAACAGCTGTACTCAAGGCACACTCATAGCACCACCTACCATAATTCAAACTCTTAATGTGACTATCATGGTCCCCACTGAGATCCGACAAAGGGTTCAAACCTTCAGGATTTCCAGAACTGCCATTTAACACCCAATAATTAGAATAATTAGGATAAAGATCTTCTGAGGACCAAGTAACCGGACTCAAACGTGGAGAGTGGTGCTTCAATCCAACAGGTGACAGACTGTCATTATCACTAACCAACTGGTTCTCATACTGGTCCAAGTGCACAATCAAGGCCTTCTCCTCAGAAGGTGCTCGCAGAAGCCTAGGCGAATCTTTCTTCTCAGTACAACCAGACTCTTCTGGCTGTTTTCGATCTGGATTTCCATCCCCATCCCCATTTCCCATTACTCTTTGAGAGAAATCGAGATGAGGTGCATGATGTGCTTTGCCCAAAGAGGATGTACTATCCTTACAACTTGAAGGAAGGGATTTAATTGCATCCTTTGAAATTGATAGACCTTGAATTCTGGAGGTAGCAAGGTCTTTCGCATCCCCAACAAGACGATATTCTGAAACAGTAATCCCATTTACAGAACCATCAGCTTCCGACAACATGGTTGAGCCTGATGCATCAACAGAGCTTCTTTTTGGTTCATTCACAGCATGAGCAAAGCTCGTACCAGTCCCTGATGTGTTAACATTATTGACTCCAGCATGTGTTAGTCCCTCATAACCCAACCGACCTTCGGCAGTCATGCTATTTAAATAGGCATATTCTGATTCATGAATTGTATGATCTTCTTGTGACTCTGTACCTGAAAATGACGATGCAGTGCCAAACACGTTGTGTCCAGGCATTGGGACAGGATCTTGAACATCAGGCCTCTGCCCACTCCCATGCCTGTCCAATGTGTTTGAGAAAAACCTACGGATTTCATCCTCTATGTTTTCTTCCGGCTGGGAGAGGATACGCCCAAGCTTTCGAGCACCATATGTGAAAGCACTCCTAATACGGTAAAAGTTTCCTACAGAAGTCAATCCAGATTTATCATTAATGAACAAAAGTAACTGCAACCTCATTCAGTGCAACATTATTTGGAGTCTTCTAAATGCAATTTTTTTCATGAATTTTGTAAAAAAAATTTAAGTCAAATTTTTTCATGAAAATTCCAAGAAAAACTTCCCACATTTTGAAAATTCAACAATTTTGAACTCACAAATGATTACATGAATAAATCAATACCACCTACAGCCCAAAATAAACACACACACTGAATCTATAATTTTATTAGTATGTAAAATGCTAATGTTTCCTTTGTCCCATGATATTGCCAAAATATATCTGTTTTGAACAAAAATTTCCCCAAGAATGAAGTAACTTTAACTTTGTTGGATAGCTTATCTACCTTACAGTTACAAGAAGCAAAATTTCCAGAAGGAATTGACCTAATCTTTTTCATTAGTAAAACAATAAAAAAGATCAGATATTTCAGTCCCATTGAATGACATAGAAGAAGAGGCCATAGGATCCTCACATTGTGCAGTTCCAATATCACATGTGACAGTTCTTTCCTCACATTTGGTGGTTCCCTTACTTTTTTTCTCACATTTGACGGTTTCATCCTCATATTGTGCAGTTCCAACATCACATGTGTCAGTTCTTTTGTCACATTTGGTAGTTCCCTTTTTTTTTTTTTTTCTCACATTTGATGGTTCCATTTTTACATTGTGTAGTTCCAACATCACATTTGACAGTTCTTTTCTCACATTTGACAGTTCCATTATCACATTATGTAGTTCCAATATCACATTTGACAGTTCTTTTGTCATATATAGTGGTTCCTTTATTTTTTTTCTTAAATTTGATGGTTCCATTGTTATATTAAGTAGTATTAACATCGCATCTGTTCTATTTTTGTCACATGTGACAGTTTTTTTTCTCACATTTGGTGGTTCCCTTACTTTTTTCTCACATTTGCCGGTTCTATCCTCACATTGTGTAGTTCCAATATTACATGTGACAGTTCTTTTCTCACATTTGGTGGTTTCCTTACTTTTTTTCTCACATTTGACGGTTTCATCCTCACATTGTGCAATTTCAACATCACATGTGACAGTTCTTTTCTCACATTTGGTGGTTCCCTTACTTTTTTTTCTCACATTTGACGGTTTTATCCTCACATTGTACAATTCTAACATCACATATGACTCTATTTTTGTCACATTCAGTGGTACCCTATTTTTTTATTCTCAAATTTGACCATTCCATTATTATATTAAGTAGTACCAACATTACTTTTGACCGCACTTTTGTCACATTCAGTGGTACCCTATTTTTTTCCTTACAATTGACAGTTCAATCGTCATAGTAAGTACTACCAATATCACATCTGACCATAATTTTACATTCGGGCTTATCACTGAGGTCACTTTTTTACTTACTAATAACCGCTCATCACAATAGTAATTTTTTTTAATGTTATTAAAAAATTTAGATCTAAAATCAAAAACCAAAAAAAAAAAAAAAAAAAAAAAAAAGCATCCCATGAAATTAGCCCAACCACAATTATTACTCTTGTTCACAAAAAAAATCAGCTGGAATTATCTTGGTTTCTTCCACAAATATTTGAATATACCAATTAACTTCCTGCGTATCTCCCTTGGTAGCTTCCATCACATTCAGGGGCATACCTCCCTATAAAATAACATAGTTGAGGTCATTTTCTTGATGTTTATATTTTTATTATTTATATATGATCGATGGTGAACCAAAAATTAGACTATCTCCAATTCGTCCATAGTGTCGTCCAAGACCAGAAAGGTCATCCAAGTGCAAGAAGGTCGTCCAGCATGGAGTCACCTAGACGACCGCCAAACACTTAGAAATTTTCAGAGTATAACTATATCCAAAAGCTTATGATTTGGACCACATTCTACTATTCTGAAGTAGGAGCAAAATTCTTATTCATCGCTCTAACTTTCCACTAAGTTCTTAACTTCTGATGGCAATTGTTGAAGTTAAGTCTGAACCTTCTAACTTCCATCCACGTTGAGGAAGTTACTAAACAAGTAACCACTCCAAAGCTCACTATAAAAGGACTCAGCCATATGAAATCAAAGTAAGTTTTTCACCACTTACAAAGTTAGAATTCCTGAGTTCAAGAGAGAAAACTAACTTAAGCATCAGAGGGTTCTTGGCCAGTTCACCCTGATCACCTTTGATCTTGTGCTTCTTTCTTTTCAGGCCTTCCAAGCAATCTCAAGTCCATTGAAGCCCGGAGCATTCAACCTACTGATTTTCTGTGCATCATCAATATATACTATAAAACCGAAGATGTATAACCTTGTGTGCTCTCTAATTGTTCTTATGCAACATCTGCAACTTAATCACAGTTGTGTGTTTATTGTGGTGTCTAAGGTTGGAAATAGGGTGACTATACAATTAGCAAGTTATGCAAAAAATCCAATACAAAGATTGTTGAGAATTTTAAAATTTTCAGTAAACACTTGAATTGAAACTACAGATCCAGTATGAAATAGTCATCAATCAAGGCTACTACACCAGGTTTTATATTTTTTAGGCATTTTCATTAGATCCATGTGTGCCGAAGTGTCAAATGACTGTGTCCGACATGAGTATAACCACCCAAACTAAAGTGTCTATGAAGTTTTGTTTCATAAAATTATTATTATGTTCAACCCTACCTCATAAACAAGTGGCCATATTGCAAATTTAATCAGGTCAATATTGTTTTGGATTCCCATCTCATCAATACATATGATCCGTTGTCATGCAAATTATATTGGCCTTGCAATGAAGCACTTGGTAAATAAATGAATATAGCTTTCTTCTGCAGCATTGCACAAGGGGCATTTATTCTCCTTCAAATTCCATTTTTGCTTTTAAAAGACCCAAACTATTTGGATTGACCCATTTGAGACGTGTACAATGTAATGTGTAATTTTTTAACAAAAAAAAGGTTGTCACATCACTTAAAAAAATGTTATGTCAATGTTCTGTTAAAAACATAGGCAATAAAATTAATGGAAGGACCAAATGTGCTCATTTTTTAAATTTCAGAGATTAAAAAGGCTTAGCAAACAAACTTTAAAAACCAATATTATATTTTTGCCAAAAAATAACTTACCTCAAAACCCACTTTTTAAGGATTATGGTAAATGTCAATTCCCTTTTCACTTCACTTTCTTTGAGAATATATTTTCTTCAAGTAACTTTTTTCAGCATACAGTGAAATTACAAACCAAACAAAGCCCAAAAGAGCTGTGGCAGACTTGTACAAGAATAGTAAGAGATAGAGAGGATGCAGGTTTTATTTGTTACAAAATTCAATTGGTTATTTTCTATGATTTAGTATATTATACGCACCTGTAATGGCAACACCATGTCAATTACACTACAAAGTCAAAAAGCAAGAGGCTAGGCTAGAGAGATGCTCATCTGAAATATGAAAAGATACAGAACCACTGCCATTGCCAAATGAATGGTTCTATATTAAATGTTAAAAAATGGATACAATGAAATGATGTTATCTATGGTTACAAATTGGATTGAGGACCGGAGCAAAGAAAACACTGGGCCTCCTAAAGCCACCCCCATGTTTTAGATATGGAGATCATCTATTGAAAGCTCATGTGCTGTCAGCATCTTTAATTTCTCCAATTAAAAATGAATTTTTAAGGTTTAGTTGGTCGGGAAAATAAGAGGTGGAGCTGCTAAATCAAAGTTGGAACTGAAATTAATCACCGTAATAAATTGTGGAGAATCATCAATACTCGATGAGCCCAGAACAACTTCCCTCTTCAATTTAGTTGTAAGCTTGTGACAAACTCTAAGCTGAGGATCAATAAATTTTATGAGTACAAATAATCCAGAAAGGCATTTGTCAAAACTGTACAAAATGCATAAAAAATTTCATACCTCAGATCTAGTAGCTCCACCAATGATGAATACAAAAATCCGTTGGCCCATCTTCTAAAAATCACTAGATGCATGTCTTAGAATTGAATCACTATAGACCAGGAAAAAAAAAAACATTATGATGATGAGAATCTACACAAAGATATTAGAAAAGGCTCCTATCAATCTATGTCAGTTCCACCAATGCCTACCAGTCCTCTAAGCAAGTATCTACATAGATCAAGATAACATAAAAATATAAGGCATCACTTTGTTAAGACAAACAACATATAGAAGACAACCATTGACATATTGGGGAAAGAGAAAGAAAGAAGGGGGTGGGGGGCTTGTATAGTGCAGGCTATTATTGAGTTTATTGGACTACTCAGACCCACGTGAGGGAAGCATGAAAATAGCACCTTGAATACCCATCATTAGAGTTCCGAGGCTGAGCCCATTTACGTGTCTGCTTTGATTGAGCTAGATTAGCAACTGAAGCATGATTTACTGCAGCAGTCTGAGACGTCCCATGAAAAGTTTGACTCGGGTCATTCAGACATGGATAATCATCTTTTGATAGTTCACCTTTGTGAAGTTTTTCAATAAGTTCCTGAAAGATGTCAAGAATTTGGGCCTAGTAAGCCATTGATTCCATATAGCTTTAATTCAAAGTTACAGGATAACTAAATTGATCACATTATGACAATGTAGAAAAGATATTGGTCACACATAAGTCCTCCATTGCCACGATACTCTCAAGGTAGCAAGATATATTTAAGACACGCAAACGTCAACTAATATGGTTTTTCTCTCAGGTCTTAAATCACTAACAAAAACAGACAATCTTAAGCAGATATAATAGTGGGAGCAAATTGTAAACATCACCATTAGCCAAAACAAGACCACAAAGGTACTCCCAAATACGGGATATCTAATGATAACAGGCATGTCCTATATACATAGAACCATCTAAAAGGAAATTAGTGTTTATTTTACCTCAATCATGGGGTAAAAATGTGATAGCTGCCATGTTTCTTCTTCACCAATACGGTCTTTCTAGCACCACGCTTTTTCTGACATTCAAAAAGTTCAGTTAGGCAAAAACACCAACCAAGCTGCATTCAAAACTAACATAAAGCAATTACCTTATGCATATCAAACTTCAAAGAGAAACTTCCACAAGAGGGACTAAGAAAGTAATAAAACAGAATCTATATTAATGTTTGCAATATATTATAGCGTTTGCTGGTTCATCTTGAATCAACAGAAGCCCAAATAGATGAATAGGGTCCCTAATAATGAGAGAAATGAAAAAAGTATGCCAGATTATCAATAATCAAAAAGGTTGAACAAGATACAATACAAGCAGCGCTGGAAATAGTGTAAAATGCCAATGACCCAATTGGTCTGAAGCTTAAGAGATTTCTAACCATTTCAAAAAATAATAATAGGGGAAAACTTTCATCTGCCTTCATTTTCATTTCCCCCTTCCCATTCTCTATCTTTCAAGTTTCAAATAGGAATTGTTTTTCTCCTAAATGGAAGTTTCAACATACTAATTTCTCAATAAATAGATATAGTTTATATAATCCACAGAATTACTCTAAAAATTATAGCGGATTTTATTCCGTAATCCTAAAGCTTGGGGCACATCATGAGCCAGAAATTATACCCCCTGAAATGGACAATGGTCTTCCTTGATTTCCTTTTCTAATGGTTTTAATTTTTGTGAATAGCTATTATAGAGGTTTTGGTTTTCGTTAAAATAATGGCAAGCAAATCATTGTCACTAAAAACCACTATTGTACTTTGTAAACTTGGAGTGCAGCAGCTAGGTATTTTGAGTTTTCTGACTAGTTTGTTTCATTTTCTTTAGTTACTGTTTAACTTTATAGTTTATTCTGGTCACTTTTTCCCTTACTCTCCTCTCTTTTATTCTCCCATCCTCCGAACATAGAGCTCGGGTGAATGGGAAGCCCAACAAACTTAAAAACACTAACAATGAACATTGAAAGTAACTTTTGGGTCTAATGCATAGGCAGTGCTCTCCTCTCTTTTACTCACCTTTGTTTATACCAGAAGATAAACCCCTTCACACTCTAATGACCAAGAATACATATATTCTTCTTTTCAATACGCCTACACACTTATGTTTATACCATAACATAAACCCCCTTCACACTCTAATGACCAGGGTCAAAGCGAGGCACTTCACTGCTTCAACTGATAATTTGGCCCAAAGGTTATCAATATATATATATATATACATATATATATACACACACACACATATATATATTTTTTTTCTTCTTTTCAGAAAGCAATTTAAAATCTGATTGTTAGGGGTTTACCCAGAGAAATTATCCAACTCCTGCCAAGCCAGAGAAAAAAACCCAAATTGTTCAACCCAGCCAGAAAAACCTATGATAAATAACCCAAATAGTATAAACGGCAATACTAACAAACCCAGCCAGACAAAATAAAGAAAAATAAACCAAATTGAAATCATTATTAAACATACAATTAGAAGTTTTACTAATTCAAGTATATACAATAACTTATTCTCTCACCTGCTATGAACCAAAAGGAATAATAGATTGGTTTTGTTCCTAGCAACCCAACCCTGCGAAACCAAAAGGTAAACTGCGACCAAGGTTGTTATTTTCTTTTAGTGGATCAACTATGTTAAAATGCTTTGGGGGAAATGTCCTTGAATTTGTCTCATACCCCCTTGCAGGAACTGAGAACATTTCCAAACATCTCTTAAGAAAATCATTACTGAGCAACAGTTCACTGCCATCATTTTCAGGTGTCTCAGCTGCAAAAAGGACCAAATAATGACTAAGAGCCATCTAAACCAATAAGTGTGCCACACATGCAAAACAATGTTGCTTACCCACGAGTTCTGGCAACGACGATAAGCGGACTGGACCAGTCAGGCTGATGCAGTAGTTGTCCCAGTCAAATTTACTGAAGTAGTCCAAAAATTTATATAAAACCTAAAGAGACAAGATGGTTAAGTTTATATAATACATTTGAGTAGCATACAAGTGCTAATTGCAGAAAGCACTCACCGCCAGAGGACCATTTAAGGATGCATGAAAAAGATGGAAGATATATAGAACCAAAGTCTCCAAAGCATACGTAGAAATCAAGCCGTGATGAGCTCCAAGAATACGGCTCTCATAGTAGCACCAAGCCTTAATCAGTATGATACTACGTTTAAATAGATGATCTTTGCCAATCAGACGATCAACCTGTACATAGCAGCATCAAGGACATCAAATTCCAAAAGCAGAGCCTACTACAACAAGCTCAAGATGACCAAAAGAAAACATAGAAGATGTTCAAATTTGATTAGTGTGGATATTATTTTTCTTACATGATTTGTAAACTATCTTGCAGATGTTATTAAGTCACATCTAAATAAATATGGAATCTGTGAACTATAGAAAAAAATATGAGGGTTTTGTCTACAGAACTACCAGTAAAAATGAAAACTGAAGAAAAAAACCCAGAGAAGAACATTAACAGCAGAAAACATAAAAATATCCAAACTCCACTTTGCTTTTGAAAATAAATGGATAAACATAGAAATATTAATATTCACTTTATTTCTTCACCTGAAAAGAGATTCATGATCTTAAAGTGCTAAATTCTTAAGCTTTTTCAGCAATATAACAGAAATTTCAATCCAACAAAGTCTATCTTCCAATAAATTTATTCATGTATACAAAACTAAATATTCCAAAGCATTCAATTAAATGCAAGAAATCAACCTTCATTTACTAGAGGAATTTTACAGGGAAGGCTACCTTCTCAAGAAAGCATAGAGTACAGAGCCCTCCTAACTGGTTGAAGGAAATATCAACAACAATGTTCTGTACAAGACATTTTACAAGCTTAACCTGCCACCAGAAAACCCAATGGTCAAATTGCAAAAAATTATAACCAGTAGAAGGGCAATCTAAGATGTAGCTTACTAGAAGGAAAACAATGAGTCATCTAAAAGTCATACTGCAACGCTTCATATCTTATAAAAAGAGCAGATTATAGATTCACAAGGATAAACAAGCATGCATACTACATAAACCAATCAGTGGAGCACTATGCAACATGCAGTGATAGGCTATATCAGTCCTATTCACTTGTGCTGACACATGGCAAGCTATCCGAGTAAAGAAGTCTGAAGTGAGTTGGCAGAGGCTGGTCTGGTTCAGCAGTCCTATACCTAGGCATCTTTCATTGGCTGGCTTGCAATTAGAAACAGACTTTCCACAAGGGATAGGATGATAAAAAGGGGTATGTGGGTGATTGATTATGCCTTTTCAGCAGTAATGAAGTTAAAAGTAGGGATCACTTATATTTTGAATGGCCTTTCTCCAATTGAGTATGGAAAATGATATTGTGCAAATGTTTATTTCATAGAAATGGAATGTGCTGGGATGATGAGCTGAAATGCACTATTACCTCTTTCAAAGAGAGGTTGCTTTGTGCAGACTAACTTGGAATGCAAGAATCTATGCTCTTTGGATTGATAGAAATGCTCAGGTTCATGGAGAAGTGAAAAAGGATTGGCCAAGGATTATTTTTTGATAAGTGGATTAGCCAAGGATATTATGAGTGATGTCAGATTTAGAGTAGCAACAATGAAGAATGTCCCCAACACTTTAAGAATGGAGTCCTTTCCTCTACTTGGAACATCCATTGTTCCATATTTAAGGGGCATGATTTGACCTGGGTTAGCTGCTGTCTTGTTGAATTTGTCTGCTGTACTTATTGTTTGGATTTGTTTGTTCAGGTGAATTGTTACTAGTGTATTCAAATTTGAGTTTTGTTTGTGTAAAGTGTGGTTTGGTAGCTGCAACAATGATGGCATGAATTTCTCATTTTTTAAAATAAGTTCTTTTTCAACCTATTCAACCCCCCAACCCCCCCAGTCCATTCTTTCAAAAAAAAAAAAGAAGAAGAAGATAGGCTTTATTAGCGGCATCCAAGTGACAATAATAGTATAGGTCAACAAGGACAAGTCTAAATCCTGCATGCAACATAGTTGGGGCTTTAAATGTGAAAAGGAATTCCCAAAGGAAATGGGTAATGAAATAAATGAACACAAATGCGTAACATTCAATAACTTCTACAGACTAGATAACCTAAAGGGTTGTAAGTTGCAACACAGTAGATTTTATCAAATTACTAATCAAATCATAAATTCACCTCCATGTCAAGTTTCCAACAACCAACCCACAGCTAATTGCCACTCCACTTAAGGAATAGCCGAGCCCTGCACACCACTAGGTGAGGACTAATATGTCTATAAACATGGTCTCCTTAGCTATACTATTCTCATGTAATCTTCCCCCCATTCATATCAATTCAGCCTAACTCTATTAAATATTTGACCCTTATATTTTCATGATGCTTTCTGTGAGCCTCAATTCAATATTTTAACAGTACTGCCATCATGTCAAGAATTTGCATGAGACCATGCATTCAGGCCAGTGCTATAGTGTATGAAGTGGTAAAACAAAAGAATATATACCAACCAGCAAATGCAGAGTAGACTAAAGATGTACTTCTAAGTGGCAAAACAAAAGAATGTATACCAACCAGCAAATGCAGAGTAGACTAAAGATGCACTTCTATATGTGTGGGAGCATAACCTATTGTGGTGGTAATCATAACATATAAGAAAACTCTACCTTACTGCCCAAGTCACCAATAGTATTTTTTTTTTCTTTTTATTTTTTGGAATGGGGAATGTGGGGGAGGGGGGGGGGAGGGGAGAGGGAATTGCAGTGGGAATGGACGTTACCTTTCCATACCCGAGAATAACAAAGGTTGAAGCTAATAAAATTCTAGTGTCTGACTCTCCAACCTTACCCGCATTATCAGACAAACCATAACAAGTAGACTTGAAATTTCCAATCCAACCTTGAAACACACAGACACTGACCCAAGAAAATGAATCACACAGATAACATCTACTGAGGACAGAAATTCCTATAAAGGGTAATGGTTATCAACCCTTGCCAAATATAGTTTATAGATCCTTTAGCGTAAAAATACTAGACACGGGCTTTCTAAAATTGATCACTCGTCAATACTATTTTCTGGATATGAGGGAGAGAAGGGAAGAAAAAAAGGGGGGGGGGGGGGGTGGAGGGACACCTTGGAAGAAACATTGTAGTCTTCTATTCAATTACCAAAAGCAAAATGGCTATACTAATTATGCAAATGATGACAGAGTCTATACACAAATGTAAAACAACAAGGTGATCAAAAAACCTTCAGAATCAAACCAGCAAGTCCTGTATTTGAAGCAAAAATAATTCTCAAAGTAGTTCAACTAAATCAAATATATTTTACTAAATATATGGACTAACAAAGATCTTTAGTAAATATAGGGATTATAGGCTAGAAACCTCTGCCCGAATCATTTGGACATCCTTTACTACAAACTCAGCAGCCCTGTTCTGATCTTCTCTTTCAAGGACGGAACAAACATTACTAGCCAAAGCCTCCTCACCATTTAGATGACCAAAGGCAGTCAAATCAATATCACCATCAGGCAGATAAGTCTTCAGCGGTACAGACCCAAATGGAAATACCTGAAAGTAAAATGAGTTAGAAGAAAGTAATCTACATCTTATCTATATTTACATGAAGTTTAGTATTTATAATATCAAAAGGAAAACTATGAAGAATCGTTAATTTTAAAAATTAATTCAAATTAAAAAAGAAGAGGACGAAGAAGAAGAAGAAGAAGAAGAAAGAAAATAGAGAAATCCATATGCAAAATTTTGCTTAATTAAATAAATGATCATGTAGAGCTTATATTCCACTCATTTAAGTGCAAAATTGGTTCCCTAGCCCAAAACCCACATCTAGTACAAAATAACCATTAACATAAGCAATCAAACTCATCCAAAAATTTCATCCAACTCCCAACAAAATGGAAAAATTATCTCATATGATAATAACAACTTGAAACACTCACGACCACACATTACACAAAACGTGCATTTGATTTAGCTCTTTTTTTTGGGATTTATGTAGTAATGGAGCTTATTTGCTTATAAGAAGCTTTTTAAAGCCTCACTTTTTTAGGTAAAATTGAACTTCTATTCACTTTTAGTAAATCAGCAAATAAGTCAATCCAAATGCACACCACATGATGGTTGATTTGAGGAAGCATCATACAATGTGACTTTAGTATGGAATAATTACTGCACTAACGTAAAGAACTTCTCATCAATCCGTCCCTATCTTCTTTAAATGAATTAATACACATAAAACAAACATGTTTTCTAATATTCGTACATCTCTTCTTGACATTTTGAACCGAATTAGACCTTTCTTCAAGAAATGGTATAACATAACTTTATAATTAAATAATATAGATAATTATTTCATCAAAAAGATAAGAGTACTTTTACTTCATTTGAAATATTTAAATCATTCTACCACTTTAAAAGTTCTGTTCCTTTTTTTTAATCTTGATATCCAAAAGTCATGCACCTAAGGATAGTTTATGCGTTTATTAAAAAAAAAAAAGATAGTTTATGCAAAACAGCATGAAAAGTTCCTTAGGTGTTGTCTAAGAAGCATGAACACTCCAAAACCCCCGGCGTAATCATGTCAGACACGCTAGGGACACTCCTGCATGTGTGCCCTCAATGCATTGTAAGGAAAAAAAAATATATATTTTTAAATATGTTTGAAACTTGAAATAAACATAAAATATGCCTATAAGTAAATTAAAAAAAAAAACTATTAAAAAAATAATGATTTATATTAATTAATGGTCGAATTCCTATCATGACCCATCATAATTTTTCAAGAATTGTTGTGTCGCCATGTCCCGTATTTGTATCATATAAGTGTCCGTGCTTCTTAGGGTGTTGTTCCTTAGTTCTCCCAACTAAACTCAACAATACACTTCCTTGTGTATAGTTACAGCTTCCATGGCGGTCACATGGTTGAATTTAATTGAAAAGACAACCTAGCACCTATAGCACATGGTTGAATTTAATTGAATTTAGGCACATTTTATTCCACAATTGTGTTCTTTCTTGGCTAAAATCAAAGCAATTTCTCAGTGACCTAATTCAAGTTTCAAGTTTGAACAATTACAAAATTAACTAACACTAATAATTTCAATTTTCACACCAAATAAGCTCAAATTCAACACAATTACACAAAACACATAGATACATAGACACGTACCTCGCAACCAAGACAAATTCCAAGGAGCCTTTGAACGTAATCAGTAACCGCTCTCCTCCTATTCTCAGAGACAACAGTGGGCTGAACCTGAGTTATGATCCCCTGCGTCGCCTCCTCAGCTCGCTGCAAATACTCCGCGGCAATTCCCGCCGTTTGGTTCGAAGACGAAGACGAAGACGAAGACGAAGACGAAGACGACGAAGACGACAGCCGCTCTTTCAATACGACAGCGTTCGGTGGCTCCGGCGACCAATCCCGAAGATCGCCCATGGAAATTAACCACAACAAAATTTTTTTTTTCACGGTAAAGAAAAAAAAAAATTACCTTCGGAATTCACCGACGGTAAGAATCGACGGTACCATGACACCGCGTTGAATTCACGGAGAATCTATGCCGTTGATCTGAAACGAGATTTGATCTTGCAGTGCGATCGGACGGTTAGGTTGAATTGAACTCTTAAGGGTTTGCGATATGAGAGAGAGAGAGAAAGAGAGTGAGAAATTTGTTGTGTGATAATAAATGTGCGTTTGTTTTAGCTTTTTTTTGCAGAGAGAGGAGAGAAGAGGAAGAGAGCTTAAAAATACGCAAAATCTGCTTGTTTTGTGTTGTGTGTGTTTGTGTCCTTTTCTACTCTTTCCTTTCTTTTCTATTCGTTACCACCTGTGCCTTCTTCTTCTGTTATCTTCTTCTGTTTTTTTTTTACCATTCTGTTTCGCAAATTTTACTCTTTACACCACTCTTTGCCTTTCTGAAACCTTTTTTTTTTAACAATGCCATTGCCTGTTCCTTTCAAGGGCACATGTCCCAACTGCCTTTCAAGTTTTTCACCTCTCTTTTTTTTTTTCTTTTTTTTCCTTTTCTTTTTTTGGGTAAGTTTCTTTTGTTTTTTCTAATGCAAGAAACCAAAACAAAACATTTGAAATGATACCAATGTACAAAAATATATGATGGTTTTCTTAATTTGACATGAACAACAAAAAGAATAAGTTGTTTCAAATGATCGAAAACAATAATACTAAAAAAAAATGTAAAAGTAGGGAAAGTTTCAAACAAAACAGAGTCTTTAGGTCGGGATATCTTCGAAGTCTCTAAAGTGCACGCACACAATTATTTGCTTACCTGAATCTTCCTTATTTATCGAGGAAAACATAATGATAATGGAGATGAAACTTTTTTATTTTTATTTTAATAAATTATGCGTATTTTGAGATTGTTTAGAGAAAATAAGGGAAGTCTCAAAACAAAACAGAGTCTTCAAAACAAATTCTGTCTAACACTACCAAGGCGCGCACATAGCTATTTGCTTGCCTAAATCTTCCTTATTAAGAAAAACATATTGATAATGGAGATGAAGCTTTCAATTTCGGAAAGTTGTATGTGTTTTGAGATAATTTGAAAAGAATCTGGGAAGTTTGAAAAAACAGAGTCTTCAAACCGTGTTCCCTCCAAAACCGACAAGACGCGCGCACACAACTATTTGTTTACCTAAATCATCATTATTTATTAAGAAAAACGTATTAATAATAGAGACGAAGATTTTAGTTTTAGAAATTATATGTATTTTAAGACAGTTTAAAAAATATATATTGAGATCGTGAGAATAATTTTATTCGTATTAATAACATTTATTATTAAATCCCATGTTAATTATCCATGTTTATGATTTCTTGATACACATATCTAAATTTGATACACAGTATCGTTATTTTAATGAACTCCATTTATATCTTTATTTAATTTAAATGATTAAAGGTTATTCATGTCTTTGTATTTATAACTAGGCTACACGACAAAATTAATCATCTAATAATTTTAATATTGTAAACACGTGTCATCGGTAAATATGCAATCTCAAAATATTTTAAAAAGGTTAAACCATTTTTCATTTTGAATTAATTGACGTCCAATGTCCTACTCTCTTTTTTAACTACTAGTTAGGGTGCCTCTTGAGTGAAAAAATTAAAATAAAATTTATATTTAAAGAAGTATGAAATTATATACATAAAAAAAAATGTATGTCACACACAAAGTTAGGATAATTATTTAACATATGAATATCTATTTTATTTTAATAGTTTCTTAGTACTTATTTGTTAATGATAATATTCACTCACTAAAAACTTTTAAGAATGATAATGAATATCATCATCTTTCTACAATAGGCAACTGAGTTTTGCTAGGACATTGTCACAATATTTAAATTTTCATAATAAAAGATGTCATATGCTACAATTGAACGCTTTCATCAAATACCTTCAACCATACACAATGAAATTTTTTTCATTCATACTTTTACACACACTATGGTACACCCTTCCTTAGGCCAAGTGCTTATAAGGCAAGGGTGGGAGGCGTCTCTCCTTAAAGTGGGATTGAGCAAAACCTTGAGGATTAGGCCTGCGCCCCATGCCGCTAATTCCGAATAGAACAATATCTGATTGGGGTTCGAGACTAAGTTTCCTCCCACATTTATTATGAAAATGTTGTGAAAAATTGTGTAGATGTAACACTTCTTTTTCTACACAATACCTTTATTTTTAGTTGTAGTTGGTCCAAGTATGATATCTTTATTATTTTATTTTGACCTAAAGGACTTAACACCTCTAACAATTGTAAAAATATTGTGATAATTTGTTGTTTCAATAGAGTTGAACAGGCTATATTAACAACAAAAAATAAAAAATAAAAGAAAGGCCAGCGGAACAGTGCCACTTGAATAAACCAAATACACTGTTCCTTTACTCATTCACACTTTTTATACATAGAAATTTACTATGTAAGATTTGTTATGGAAATGTTGTGAAAATATTGCTAATGTAATACTTTTTTTTTTTTCTCATAATACCTTTATTTTTAGTTGTGGTTGGTTCCAAATGATATTTTATTATTTTATTTTGACATATAAGAAATTTACACCTCAATAATTGTGAAAATATTGTAACAATTTGTTGTGTTAATATTGTATTATTATCATATAAGCAAGTAAAAAAAAAGGAGGAGGAGGCAAGTATAATTTTATAACAGTGGGATTGAATAAACGAAAGTACTGTAGATTGGTAAGTTTATATTAGAATAACAATTTATCACGTAAGATCTGTTATGAAAATATTGTGAAAATATTATAGATGTAGTATTTTTTTTTACAATACCTTTATTTTTATTTGTGGTTGCTTTCAATATGATATTTTATTATTTTATTTTAACATATAAGAAATTTACACCTCAACAATTATGAAAATATTGTGACAATTTATTGTTTCAATATTTTATTATTATCATATAAGCAAGTTAAAAAAAAAAAAAAAAAAAAAAAAAAAAGAGCCAAGTATAGCTGTATAATAAAGCGTAAACAGTGGGATTGAATAAATGCATGTACTGTAGCAGAGGTTCTCATTGGCTCTTTTGATAGTGGGATTGAATAAACGAAAGCACTGTAGCACAAATACTGTAGCGTGTAGATAGAGGCATGAGATGAAACGGTGAGTTTTGGGCAGTTATTTTTATTTATTTATTTTTTTAACACACACAAGGGGAGAGGGGAGAAGGTTTTAAAGAAACTAACAGTGGTGTATGATGGTGTTATAAAAAGCATCAACCACTAGTCTTCCACATGACTCGTCCATCCAATAGCCAGGTAAGACGAACCAAAAACAAGATGATCATTCCGAGCGTCTTGAGTGAACTCGTCCTCGTATGGACGAGGTACCATGAGGATCTCGTCCGTCTTCACAATCGTTTGGACGAGATCTACATAAGAACTGAAGACGATAACGCAAGTCGTCCATAATGAGCTCGTCCGTCCTTGATAAAGGATGGACGAGTTCATTAAGTTAGACTACTATGTGTGGATTTCTCCATTAAGTATTATACGACCCAAGTCCAACTGAGATAACTCTCATGGCGGTTATGGAAGTTATTCCATATCTTCCGGACCCCTTAAAAATGGGAGCGGTTATCAAACAAATAACCGTTTCACACATGCTATATAAACAGTCTTCGATGAAAAGGTAAAGGGATTCAGACACTTTTTAGGGAGAAATAATCTTCTTTTCACAGAAAATTACAAATTCACTAACTTCATCATCGGAGGACTTTTGGCCGGTCACCACCGGTCCCCTCTGACTTAGTTTTTGTTTTCAGGATCAAGCCTTAAGATTATCAACGTTCGAGACATTCAGCCTTACTGATTTCTTTGTGCTTATCAGTGTATATTCAAAAGGGCCTAACTTTTGGATACACAGCACATGTTTTAAACCTCTATAACTCACACTCATTTTTTAATGTGGGATTAACCCATTGTTTTTTCTTTTGAGAAGATTAAGTATTTTAACACACACAATGGGAGAGGGGAGAAAGTTTTAAAGAAACTAACAGTGGTGTATATCTAAAATGGCCTAATTCTTGGATATACAACACAAGCTTTAAACCTCTATAACTCACACTCATTTTCCAATTATTGACTAAACCAAAAATTCACTGTAAAAGCATTCACTCTTTTTATATAGTTAGTAAAATTTAGAAATATTACTAAATAAACACCTCACTCCACCTCCTGTGTTTGATCTAAAGCCCCCCCCCCCCCCCCTTTTTCTACAAATTGATAGATAAAACTTACGTAATTAACGGCAAACAATATTGTGCCCTTCTTAGTCCTTTGCTAGTCGTACTCCCAAATTTGGTTGGATACAAAATTAAGAACATCATTATTTGCTAATATCCCAAAGCCATAATGTACTCATTTCCATACAAACTTTAACAACTAAACAAGAAAGAATGTGTCTACAACCAGTAATAACTTAGGCTTAGTAGACGATCTGATTAAAGATAGTCATTTCTTATCTTATAATCATAAACGCATGCCATTAGGCATCAGTTTGAGTAATGTTGTTTGTAGTTTTTTAAAATACGTGTGGGTGAAAAAGTGTGTAGAAATGTGTAAAATGTTGTTTAAAAACTGAAAATGTGTGTTTAAGATTGTTTACCAAACGGGCCCTAAAGTTTCAAACAACGTTAAAATGTTGAACTAATTGGCCTCATACTCAACTTATTAGCTTTACATGCCCTTTTTTTTTTTTGCAAATTAATAAACAAATCTTACATAATGTCAAACAATATTGTGCTCCTAGTTCTTTGCTAGTCATATGTCACTTCCTAAAATGGGTTGGATGCAAAATTAAGAACATCATTATTTGCTAATATCATAAAGCCATAGTCTACTAATATCATACAAACTTTGATAGCTAATCAAGAAATATAGTGTTTACAACCTAGTATCCTTAAAAATTTTAAAACAAGCACCTTTTTATTTTTCTATCACATATATATATATATATATTTAAAAAAAATTAAGTTTTGCTATTAGTCTATTACTAATAGCATATATGTTATATATTATAGCACCAATGGTCCCCCAATAAGGTATCCAATAAGTGATGAGCATTACCATCAGCTCTTCTATCAAAAATGCTATTTTAACACACCAAAAGTCTACTTTATTATTTTACCACATAATTTTATAATAACCCATTCATCACATGTTTTGTTTTTCAATTCTATACATTAAAATAATATTTACAACACATTAAAATAATATATTAAGTCCTCCCCATCATCATCAACAACAATAACAACAACGGCACAACCACCACTACTGCAACAACGGCCACCAACAACCACTGCCGCAACAACACCGACAGCCACCACCGACACAAACCCATATCCACCAACACCACCTTATATAAAAAAAAAAAATTAAAAAAAAAAAAAAACCACAACTATAGAGAGGCAGAGTGAAAAGCGAACAAAGAGGAGAGGGAAGAGAGATCGACGGCGGCCTTGGGGTGAGATCGGCTGTGATTGGAGAGGGTGAGACCGTGAGTGAGATCGGCGAGATCGAGCTTGGTTGAATAAGATAGATGACGACTTCAACCACCACAATCCACCACCACTGTCATCCATAACCAAAACCCAAAATCAACCAACCAACCCATTACCACCGCCCACCATAACCAAAACCCAAAATCAACCCAACCACCAAAATCAACCCACAATCGCCGCCACCCACCAACATCAGCCATCATAACCCATGAAAATCAACCCACAACCACTCGCTGTCAAATCCACCATCAAATCACAACAAAACCAAAAAAAAAAGAAAAAGAAACCACTGCCATAGAGATCAGCCTGGCTTGATGCTCCGGCCTGGGTTTCGTCAGAGAAGGAGGCAGTGACATGGAGTAAAGGGAGAGAGAGTAGAGAAATGGTTGAACAAGAAAATGAAAGAGAGAGAGAGCAGAAATTGGTCGGACAAGGAAATGATGAGACATAGGGAAGAATGAAAAGGTAATAAGAAAAGAAAGTTGGCCCATCATGAATAAAAAAATAAAATAAATTATAAGATTTGTGAACAGCGCGCTCTCAAATTTGAGATTGCACTGTAGTATGTTGCAAAAAAATTTAAGATATGAAACACCTCATGAGACCTATATTTTGGAGTTTGGTGTGTCAAATACCAAAAATTTGGTATATGGCATACCTGCTACGAATGCTCTTAGGATCAGCCAACCCAATTGGATCTTTTAACAAAGACATTTATACCGCTTGCTTGCTTCACCGTGAAAAAGAAAGATAGGATAGCAGTGTGTTGAGCTTGAGTCTGTTGACTAAAAAAAAAGTCAACCCTGCTATTTTGACCCAAAAAAGAGAGGAGAAATTTGTAAATAGGCCTTTCTGGGATGGGCAAGGCTTTGGGCCTTCCGCCGACACAGGATAGGACCTGGCCTAGTCCAGTCCAGCTCACAACATAAAAAGCAAAGAGAGGGAGAGACTGACCCACGTAGAGAGAGAGAGAGAGAGAATGTATGCGGTAAAACATTTATTTTATTTTATTTTGAACTTAATAAATTATATTATCTTCTTTTTTAAAATTTTATTTTCATCCGTTATCAATATTTTCTTTTTCCCAATCTCTTAAGCTTAAATTTTGCTATTTTCAAACTCTAAATATTCATTTGTTATACTATAAAAATTACAATAATCGATCATAGAGTAATCCAATGATCATGCATTACAAACAATTTTTAGAATTTTAAGACACTTTTAGTTTAATGGTATATTTACTATTCTTTTTTATGAGAAGAATTAGGATTTGAATTCCCCTCTACATTGAGAATATGAATTCGTAAAATTATTAATTAAAATGAAAAATGATGTGGGTCAAATTTAAAAAAAAAATTACTAAGATAATTTTTAAAATATTGATTATAAAAGGTTAATAATACTTGAATGACCTTCCTTATTATGAAGTTACACCTAAGGCATTTGGTTCGCTATGATGTGTTATTGATGTGATGCACATTATGATGATGTGACATTAAAATTTTTTGTTTATTTTATTTTTTTCTAACATTACCATAATCTAAAATTACAAAATATATCACATCATCTTAATCTCATCACATTCCTAAACAATGTAATATTGTATTCTTGTATTGAGATTACATTAATGTAAGATTGCAATAATGTAAGATTATGGTGTAATGTAACATCACGGCGAACCAAACGTCTCCTAAATGGTTTATTACTATTAAAAGGTTATTTTTACTGTACAAAACTACAAATACGATGCCTATTTAGCAAGAAAGAAAGAATTTTTCAAAGAATCCCCAGGTTCAAACCAAGGAGTTGTTAGTCTACAAAACTTGATTAAAGAGGTGAAAGAACTTTAAAATTGAAAAACAGCTTTGAAAATAATTTTTTTTCCCTTTCAATTTTAATAAAAATAAAGAACTAATCAAATAGTTCAAATTTAACGGGCATTTTACCAAAACATGAGGCAAGCACATAGGCGAAAGGAACAAACTCCCTGAAAATGAGATGAGATTGGAAATGCAACATTAAATTGCATGTAACTGTCATAAATGGATGAAAACTGAAAAGTTAAACCTCATAAATCAATGGGGTGGTTGGAGTTTGAGATCAATTAGAGGAACACGTGGGTGTAGTCTATGAAGGAGTATTAGGGTAGGTTGGAATAGTTTTCTTCAATTTTCGTGTTTTGAGGCGAGAGATGTCGCCCGGATTTGGCATGATATTTGGCGTGGAAATCACTCTCTAAAAAAGTTGACAAAAATCTCTCAGTTCATTAAGTAATGGATAAAAATGTTACTAAAATTAAAATGTAGAAAGTTTAAGAAAAGTAATAATTGGGAAAATTATTTTATTGATCTCAAATCCAAATCCAAATTTAGGTATCTAAACAACGGAATTTCAAATCCTTCCTCTCAGTTCATTAAGTAATGGATAGTTGATTAGATTAGGTAGGATGGAGATAGAAAATGGAATTTTGTTAAGGTTTTCATGTTTAGGAAATGGAGTTAGTGATTTTTCTTTTAGATCTTCTCTACTCAATTATTCTCATAAAGTTGGTAGCTGATAGAATGAGATTGAGAGCGAAAGGGAGTGGTAGCTTTGATCACTACAAAAAAAGTGTTTTTGAGCCGCGTTTTTTAGCTGCGTTTTACAAAAACGCAGCTACAGGGGGTAATTTGAACCGCGTTTATGAAAAACACAGCTCCACCTCCACACAGGGGGTAATTGATGTTCATTCTTATTACTTATATAAAAAAAAAATATTCATTTTTATTATGAAGTTATTCAGGGTCTCATAACTTATTCTTAGTTTGAATAGTAGTTGGAAAAATACTATAACTTGTGATAATCTTATCAAGCAAGGTTTCTCTTTAGTTGAGTATTGTTCCAAAAACATAATATTTGTTTTATTTTATTTTTTTCAGTTAAAAAAAAAATACAAGTTAGGTCGGGTAATACCCATACTCGATCCGGAAAGTTTAGGGGCTGTTTGGATTTGTTGTTTCCCATCACCCATTACTCTGTTTTCATCACCCATAACTCAAAACTGGTGGGTCCCATGGCTGAAGGGTTTGTTTGGATTTGTTTTCAGTTTTTGTTTTCATCACTCAATTCTCTGATTTTTGAGTGATGAGTTATAGAAACTGAAAACATATTTTAAGTGTTTTCAAGTTATGGAAAATTGAGTTATGTGGCATTTTTGTAATTTTACTCAATCGGATGGGACCCACTTATGCCTTGTCTCATCAATCTGACTTCATGAGCATGTGCTCTCCCCCTCTCTCTCTCATCTTTTTTTTCCTCTTCAAACACACAGCTCTCATCTCCTCTCTTCACCAGACCTCCACAAACCCATAACTCACCGCCACATGAGCATCACATGCCACCTCCACAGACCCATAACTCTCTGCCACCACGAGCATCACCGAACCTCAAAACCCAAATGCCAAAAACATAAATCAGATCCATTCACAGGGCTGGGTCACGCCGCTGGGTCACGTCGCTGCTGGGTCGTGCCGCTAGGTCATGCCACCTCCATAGACCCATAACTCACCGCCACCACGAGCATCACAACATTACTGGACTTGAAAACAGCATCCGAGCTGTTTGGATTTTAGCTGGGTTTGGGTTTGTGTTTTGGAAGAGTAACAGGGCTGAAGGGGTGAAGGGGGAAATGAGCAGTGAGGAAAATTGAGGGGAATGAGGGTGAGGCGGGTAGACTAACTATACTCACTAACATGGTACTCAGGCAGTGGGTCCCACAAAAAGTAGAAATATTTGAATGATGAGAAGCTGAAAACAGTGTGCCAAACGTGTGGGGTTTAGGAAATTGGAGTATTTTAAGTGATGAGTGAGGAGTGATGAGTGATGAGTGACAAAAATTGAGTGAGGAGTGATGGTTTTTTAAAAACCAAACAGCCCCTTAGGCATGTAAGGAAACTCGCACCTGATATCCGAATTCCCTACCGCGTTGGGTAAACCTGCATAATATGGGTACCCGAAACCTAAATCATTAAAAAAAAGAAGAAGAAGGAAATTCTGTGCTTGGGCCCGAGTTGGGCTGGATGGTCCGGCCCATGCTGATGCAGAGCCAAGTTAAACTACCACTACCTTCTTCGCAGAATCGGAAACTGGAAACAGCTCTCTCTCTCTCTGGGTTCAGAATGGGACGAAATGAAACGGTGCCGTTTTTGGTGTTGCTACTGTCACTATCTCTGCCATGGATCTCTCTTGCTTACAGACCTGGAGACCTCGTTCCCATGAGCAAAATGGGTCAATACCACTCTGTTCGTACTCTTAAACCCTCTCTCTCTATCTATCTATGCATATAATATTGAATTTCAGAATTAATTTCTCGATTTTTTAATTTTCAACAATTTCAGTCCAGAACCGTGTGGCACGATATGATTGGTCGTCATTGTCCCATCTACGCTGTGAATCGTGAGGTAACCCTTCGAATTCAAGCACTTTAATTTTGTTCTGACCATAAATTCGTGTTTTCAAATCTCGATTTTCTTGTTTTCACAGGTTTTGATTCCTATACCGAAACCCGTGGGTTACACTGGAGCTGATCCGTACAAAATGTGAGTGATTTTTTCACTGTGAATTTTGAAAATTTTATATGAATTAGGTTAGCGATTAAATTTTTTTTTGGTTATTGTATGTAGTTCATTTCAAGTTGGAAGAGAAAAGTTTCTGATTCCGTGGCTTCTTGTTGTAAATCGTAAGAGTTCTGAGGTTCCGATGATCGATGTGCATTTGGTGAGGATTTGTTTTGAATTATAAGGATTAGTGATTGTAACTGTCTTAACTGATTTTTAGAATTTGTTGATTTGTAAAGAGGTACTCGGGGAGCGATTTGCACGGTGTCACTGCTAAAGTTGTGGATATGCCTCACCATTGTATGTGTTTTCGTGTAAAAGTAGTTATCGATAATGCTTGTTATTAATTGATGTTAGTACTATATATCGGTTTGGTAAACGAAAAAAGATTGAATCTCATGTTGCACACAGAAGTATACTTTTTGTATTTATTGTTTATTCACTCCAATTCATTTCCGATAGAATGATAAGTGATTTCTATCGGGGATCCAAATATGTGTGTTTAATTTAGTTTTTGCTCTAAATTTTGCGATGTGTATCTGACTTTCTTAGCTTTGATAAAAAATTTTGTCTTTCGAAAATAAAGGAAGTGTTGTTGCTGTTATCTTAATGTGTATGTCAATTATTTTTAGTCGACCTTGAAATGTGTTGAAAATCACATGATGTTTCTGTTGGTTTCATTATGAGTTTAGTGGCTGATTCAAGCTTTGTAAGTATATGTTGGCATCATGTATGTGAATATTGCTTTGCCATTCTGCTATGCTTTCATGGTGCCTAAATTAAGTCAAAGTCTTTTTTCTTCTTTTTTGGCTAGACCGTGAAAGGGAGCAGTCTTTGGCTTCTCTTTGCCATTATTTTATATATTTTTCTTCTTTAAATTTCAAAGTTCTTTTTTTTTTATGAGTAACAACATTTTTATCGAAAACAAGAACAGACCCAAGTACACAGGGAATGTACTATGGGTGAAATAAAATTTTAAAAGTACTTTTACATCGCTTATTTCTTACCGGTACTTGTCTTTAACCTTCTGATTTCCCTTTGGATTGTGTCCTATATTATCCTAGCTATTTCATCAAGTCTTCAAGATGTTTGTGTTGTACTTTTTTTTTTGGTTGGTGATGAACATATTTTGAATATATTCATTCAGGAAATTTCTCCATGAAACTTTGGCTGGTGCTATATCTTTTTTCTCTTGTGCATTGAATAATTTTATTGCTTTTTTTTTTCCCTCTTGTTTTATGCTATAATATATAAGAGAGCATAGCTTAAACTTATGAAAGTTATGTTGTGTTTAGAATCAGTGGGAGATATGCTTGGTAGGGGGTAGAAGAAACATTACTGACAAGATTGATTTTAGATATTAATTGTATAGTGTGGTGTCATTGCTAATGATCTCCACTCCCCCCCCCCGGGGTCAATTAAAGTGTACTTAGTCAATTTTAAGAGTTCATTTTGCTCATTAACTTAATGCCATAATCTTTGTCTTTAACAGATGTTGAAATCCATCCAGACATTAAAAAACAGTTCTGGGATCCTCAACAATGGCCAAAGCATGTGCTTGTCAGATACACATGGTTAGTATACTGGGATTTACATGTTTTGACTGTTATATTTTTGGTTACTGGGTTTGTGGTGTTGTTTTTTTTTTTTTTTTGGATGGTTAGCATTATCTATGTTTTCCCCAAAGTTCCTGATTTTGCTGTAACAATATGAGAATTCTATGTTGATGTGCTCTGAAGAAATGCATTTTGCCTGTACCTTTGTATTTATGAGTTTTTGGCTTTGCTCGCCTTCTCTGGATTTTAAGTTGAAAGTTTGGATAAAATGTCCCATATATTGCACATTGGTTCTTGTGTTTACAGGACATTTCCAATGTGTTGGTAAAGGTCATGAATCCCACCAATTGTGAGACAACCTGGCTGAGCTATTCAGGGCAGATTCCTTTGGTTAATCAGAATTTTTTTTGGGGGGTGGGGGTGGGGAGTTGGTTCTAGTGAGTTACACATATTAGCATGAATATTTTTTTTAATATACTCTTGGAAATGTGGGAAGGCTGCTGTAATCTTCGATGGATCTGCATTTTATTTAATTTTTTAAATTTATTATTCGATAGTTTCAACTATGGGGGAGGGGGGATTTGAATCCTAGTTCTCTTCATAAAGAAGAGCAAGCAATGCCACTGAGCTATGATGCTCCTGAGACAATTACAATATCTCATGAGGCTTGATGGAATTTTAGTTTCTTCTTTTTAAAACAAATGGCATATACAGTGCTTACTCATGCTGTTTTGTCAAGTATATGATGAACATATTGGATGATCAGCTTTTTGTTTCCTGCAAATTATATCAAACCTCTCTTTAGTCTCTATTGTGATGGATGACAGGGAGGAGAATTCAGAGATAGACGTAACTTCTGGATTTTATGTTCTTTTTGGATCAGGTAAAATTTTAGTTATGAATCTTATGATTGTTGAAATTGATCTTTTTTATTCATCATAGATCCCCCTCAGTTAAGGGATCAACAAGAGGCTGTGGGATGAGCTATATATATATATATTATGTAAATATTTCCTATGAAGCAATGGTATTTGGTGCTTCATTTCCCCCTTTCTTCTTTCCTTTTTTTATTTGGTGAACTGCTGCTTTTTCACCATTACAAATATGATGCTTGATAGCATTAGTCACATTTTCCCTTACCGACACTCTTTCAAGACTAAGAGCAGTCGGATGGAATATTAGCCACCCAAATAGAACGTCTCCTGAGATATCTAAAATGAACCCATTGAGTCCAAATGGACCCATTATTATTAATTACTCTCCAGAAAAGCTTTAACATGGCAGTCCTATTCCAGCCCTCAATAGTTCTTAAACCCAATCCACCTGCATCCTTCAGTTTAGTCTACATTGGACTAGCTGATTGTAAAGCATGGTCTCTCCATAATCCTTGTTGTGAATCAATAATTGAGGGAATGACTCCTAAAATGAAATGCCAGAATATAGGATTCATTACTTGAGGGAGTGAACTCAATTAAAAGTTCCCTTGACTCTCAACTAGTGCAATCTTCATGAGTTTGGGAAGCAGTTAGTAATGTTTTATGCTTTATTATCACAAATGCTACTAAATATCTTCATGCAATTTTCAGGGCTTTTGATGTCATTTATCCTCTCAATCTACATCTTGCAATCATCACGGGACAAATTAGCAAGGTACTCTTCTTGTGTCTATCATATGAAGCTTAAGCCACTCTACTATCAACTATGAACTTAAGGACTCAAAATTAGCTGCTAGCCTACAAAGATGTCGTGGTAGAATAGTAGGATCATTATTATTTATTGGCTAAAATATTGTTTTCGTTCCTAAACTATGACCAAACATATGGTGCCTCGTGATGTTAAAATAGATCTTTAAAGTTTAAACAATATTTTAGCCTTATTGTTTTTTTCCTTTCCTTAATTACACCTAAGAAAGGGAATTTCTATTCTTTCCAGGTTTGTAAGGGAGGCTGTTGCTGAAAGCAGCATTCCTGAAGGAGGAGTGGCAAAAGTTGAGTAGTAATGTGAACCCTAAAACGTCTCAATCCATTTGTGCAAATTTATCATCTCAAAGAAGCATATGATCTCTTGGGGAAGGCATCTACCAGCAAACACAAGTCTCATGCAACTATTTCTTGTAGCTAGAGGATCATTATTACTTGATGTCTAAATATTTATATGAACGGTAGTATGTGAAATTCAAATACCCAAGGGTCTCTTGGCAATAGTTACAATTTAGTCATTGGGAGTTAGTTTTTCTGAAACTAAAATTAGACTTGGCCTAAATGAGTGTATACAAATGTGTTAATCTTTCACATAAGAAGTGCCTCAGCAACATCTACCCACACAACAGGGGTTAATAGTTGGCAGCCATTCCCATTTTCCTTTGACTAGGGGATAAGATTTAATAATAATCACATTTTTGTTTTGGTTTTTTTCCCTCAGGTTGCATGATTTAACAATAATTTAAAACAAATTTAATAATGTAACTAGCTGATGAAGATAGCATTCTTGTATGTAATAATGTAATATAGTGCCATTTTACATGTACCATAATCTAAGCACAAATTTACACACGTGAGCTATTGTTGTGTATGGGCGGTTGTATTCAATTTTTTTTTGTAAAATGTTGATGTAGCGTTCTCACATTAGAGGGCATATACATGGTTTTAAAACGTGGATCGGTCTAAGAACTTTTAACATGGTTGACTGGTTTTTATTTTATTTTTATATACCAATTATTCGTTTTTTACCAGACTATAGATTAGGGTCCGATCAGGTTCAGATTTTAAAACCATAGCTTTACACCGAGACTAAATTGAATTTAAAATCATTTATACAAAGTCCTAAAATAGTTTCTAAAAAAACAAAAACAAAGTATTAAAATCTTAAATAAATGAGTTTAAATTTTATAAAGATTTGGTGTAAAATCTTATGTTTACACCTTCTATAACATAATCCTCATATCGTTTCAAACAAAACAATAGGGTATGTCACACACAATTAAAATCTATACAATAAGGTCTCTCTCTCTTATATTTTTACAAATTAAAGAAGATTGGAAATGTTTGGGTTGATATTTTGTTACACCATAAAGTAAAAAAGAAACAATAAACTAATGCCTCCAAAATCCTCCCAGACTTGATTTGAGTAAAGGTAAAAACCATGGATGAAAGATGACATTTTAGCATCTCTTTGGTAATTTAGGCCCTAGAATCACACCATAATGGAAATGAAGAAACAAGAAACCAGTGGAAAAAAGTAAAAAAGAACAACCTTTTTACAAACCAGCCATTTTTTTTGAACCAATAGAGAAAATTAAAAAAACAAAAATTCATCCAGAGATTTTCTCACTTTCATTGAGTTCTTCACTCGATCTTGTTCGAGGAGATAGTTGACGGTGGTCGGAGGACATGGTGGTCGTGATCGTCGATGGAGGGTTTTTAAACTATTTCACCCCAAATTTACACACGTGAGCTGTTATTGTGTGTGGTAGACCATATTGTTTTGTTTGAAATAATCTGACGATTATGTTATTGGGGTGTAAACATAACATCCGAGCATTCATATCAGTTCGTGGATGATAAAAAAAAAAGATATAGAATTTACACAGTGTTATC
This sequence comes from Notholithocarpus densiflorus, assembly GCA_030021035.2. Lineage (NCBI taxonomy): Eukaryota > Viridiplantae > Streptophyta > Magnoliopsida > Fagales > Fagaceae > Notholithocarpus > Notholithocarpus densiflorus. The sequence goes on from JARYZH020000046.1 coordinate 1,911,050, forward strand.
TAAAAATGATCCACATAAGTCTGTATATAATTGTGTAAATATATAAGTTTGCTACAGTAACCATCTAAATTTACACCGATACCATTCATTTTGCATTTAGTTGTTTATCTTTTCTTTAAGTATCTTGAGAATGGATATCAGTTCATACATTTATTATGTAATGCAATATTCTGCAAAGCCAGTGAGGATGAGGGAGAAGAGAGGGAAATGTAATCTACAAAGCAAGTAAGGATGAGGGAGAAGATAAAATTTTCTCCAAACTTGAACTTGTGTGGGAACACAAAATTTGGTTTTTATTTATTTTTATTTAATCTGATGTGGCATAATTTTTTTAATTATTATTTTGTTTGACACATAAGATTTTTCTATCCAATTGATAACGGCAAAAACCAAATTAACACAGTATTGAAAGGTTAGAGACTAATTAACACAATTGAAAGGTTAAGGATTAAATTGAAATATGGTGTAAAAAATAGGGACCAACTATGTAATTTACCCTAAAAAATTATGTTTGTTACATAATTATTCTGGTGAACAACAAGTCTCCAAACTAAAATTCAAGAAATAGATTAAAATTACGTTGAAACCCTCAAACATCTTTATAAAAACAAATTTATTTGCTGCCGCATTAAACAAATGAAATAGAGATAACCGTATATATTGGAAGGATCTTGTAACAAATTAAAAAAAAGAAAAAATCATCAAGTGTTTGGAAAAAAAAAATCAGTAATTTTGATTTTATCTCTTTGTACAAATTCAAAGGCACTACAAATAAATTAGCTAAACACAATAATATTAACCAAGAGAAATAGAAAAATAAACAACAACATACAATCAAGATACCAAATTTTAACGTGGAAAAACCATTCAATTAGAAGGGAAAAACCAGAGTCCAGTAAAATCTTCTACTATCAAATATTAGGTTCACAACAATTTTCTCTAGAACAAAAGCTAGATATTAGCAAAATATCAAGAAACACAATTCTTGAATCATAGTCTCTCTCGAGCTTAACTCATCAACTCAATGCTTGTACTTAACTTCGATAATATATGGTCGAAGTACTTTGTTTTGCAAGTCAGCACGATTGGCCCATCAATCTTGGTGTTGTGACTGCATGAGCAATTCTTAGAGAGTTGGATGTGAGAAATACTTCACTGGAACTTCGTATCTCTTCTTCTGTACTTTGTACACCACATATAATGGTATGTAGCCTTTTCTTGAAACTTGATTATTTTTTGCTACTTTATTAGCCTTCATATTCTTGGAATGGCTTGGCTTTGGGTGTAACTTGTTGATGATTGAGTTGAAGTTACTTACTAATGAATTCATGATTCTTTGAACCTTGAGACGGTGAGAAACTTGAAAAAAAAGCTTGATCTTAACAAGAGTATTGGGTTGGAGAGGATAATAGAAAGATAGTATGACTTTGTGATTGTGGGGAAAAATTTGCCAAACAGTATGATTTTGAAAAAAATTTAGGCGGATGGCATACGTTCAAAGTTTATTAGTTAGTTGGACTGTTCTTTGAAAATCAAGTATAGCAAAATCGACTTCCAGCCAAAATCACCAAAATTGAGTTTAATATACTCGACTTCCTACCGAAAATTAGCTTTGAGATGGATAAAAAAGAAAGTCGAGTATAGTAAACTCGATTTTGGTTGGAAGTCGATTTTGCTGTACTCGATTTCCAAAAAACATTCCAACTAACATATAAACTTTGAATGCATGCCATCCGTCTAAATTTTTTTCAGAATCATACTGTTTGGCAAATTTTGCCGGGGGGGGGGGGGGGGGGGAAAGCTTGATCTTGACAAGAGTGTTGGGTTGGAGAGGATAATAGAAAGATATTATGAGTTTGTGATTGTGAACATAGTAATGACTGGTTTAAATAGTTGAGCTCAATGTGTGAATTGTACGTGTGATTGCTAGTTTACTACTAGGAAAAGGAATACCATTTCATACTTGAAATATAAATCTAATCTAGATTATATATCAAATATAAATAAATAAAACTAATCTTACTTGTACTATGACTTTGAAACCTAATTCTATTGTAAACCTTATTATCCTTGGCTCATGAGGATTAGGTTTATCGTTTACTCTAATAATAATAATAATAATAAAGGAAATTAATTAACTTGTAAAAGTTGTCCACTTATCCTTTGCCTCTTCCTTTTATAATCAAACTCGGAAATCACCACGCTTAAGGTTTGAGAAATTTATGGGAGAGAACGTAATTTATCAGTCCAATAAACTTGCAAATAAAAATTAACTCAACTCTAAAACTTTAGGTGAAGGCCCATGATTTATGAAAAGATGAGCCCATTTATGTTAAATGAACAAAATCACGATTGGGCTAGGCAGAGGCAGAGTGGCCCGCCTAACATAATTTTAAACATCTTCATATCAACGTGTATGTTTTGCTTATAAATTGATGCATCTCCCCAATAGCGTACATAAATAAAAACAAGCAAGACGCTTCCTGTTTGAATTGGAGAACTTTTGCTATCAGAAATCTTCTAGACTATTACCCAATTAGAGGGAGCTAGGCAACCCTTGGGGGTGACTCCCCCCGCCGGGGGGGGGGGGGGGGGGGGAAGTAGTATCCATTTGTAACCAAAAAAAAAAAAGGGTTTAGAAAAATAGCAAATTAATATAAATAAATATTACAGCCGATCATACTTATCTTCCTATTATCTTTGTACATACTTAATAGACACTTCAAATAAAGTAGGCAAACACAATAATAATCAAAAAAAAAAAAAAAAAATCAAATCACACAAAGCAAAATAAGATACCCAATTTTTAGAAGAGAAAAAACTATGAGACGTAGTCTAGTAAAATCTTTCACCGTCAAATAATGAATTTACAACAATATTCTTTGCTCGGAAAACTAGGAGAGACTACGGAAATATATCTACACAATTTTTAATAAGAATCTCTAACTCGGGCTTTAACTTCGATGATACTCTCCTTGAACAATAAAAGCAACCCGTCGAAAAATTGGGTTCTGCATGCAAGAACGATTGGCCCTTCAATCTTGGGTTCAAGGTCGCCATGTTGTGATCGAACCATCAAATCTTGGATAGTCGGATGCGAGAGATACTTCACAGGAAGTTCATACCTCTTCTTCTCTTTGCCCACATAGACTGCAACGTGACCTTTTCTTGAAAGGCGATTGGCTCTTGCTTTCTCATCTTTCATGTTTATGGTGTTGACGATGGAGTGAACAAGCTTTGAATAATGCATGGTTTTGTTTGAACTTTGAGAATGAGTGATGAATTGGAACTTAGGGTAGGGTAGGGTAGGGTTTGTTTAAATAGGGGATTCAACTGCGTACCAATTACGTCAATTAATAATTAATTTACTACAAGGAATAGGAATGAATGTACGTAGCAGTGTTTCACTCGGAGTCTTGGATTAAGAAACTTAATCTAAGTCGTAACACTATCCTTGTTATTAAGGAAACTGTACCCTCTCTGTAAATAATATTGAAATTTATTTAGAATTAATTTGTTGATTTTCGTTATAAATAATTTTAGTCCAGAATTGTTTGGCACGATATGATTGGCCAATATTCACCCATCTTGGATATAAATCGTGAAGTAATACCGTAATAACCCTTCGAATTCAATTATTTAATTTTTTTTAGGTCCTTAAATTCACATTATCAAAAGTCGGTCTTTGTGTTTTCAAAGGTGTTGATTCCAAAACCGAAACCCATGGGTCACGCTAGGCTAGACGGCTAGAGCTGATTTGTACAAAATGAGAGCAATTTTTACTCCTTTTCAAATTTACCTTAGATCAGTAAAAATAAGGGATCAATGAATTTTTTTTTTTTTTTTTTCTAATTACGTTACTGAGGATGTTAATTTTTTTTTTAAATTGGAATGGGAAAAATTTTCTGATTCTGTGGCTTCTTCTTGTAAATTGTAAGAAATCAATTATTTTTTATTTTTTCTCTTTGTACAAATTCAATAGGCACTTCAAATAAATGAGTTATATGAACACAATAATATTAACCAATAGAAATAGAAAAATAAACAACAACATACAATTAAGACACCATATTTTAACGTGGAAAAACTCTTCAATTAGAAGGGAAAAAACCACAGGTTCAATAAAATCTTCCACTATCAAAGATTAGGCTTACAACAATTTTCTCTAGAACAGAGGCTAGAAATTAGCAAAATATCAAAAAACACAATTCTTGAATCATAGGGCTTAACTCATCAACTCTATGCATGTGCTTAACTTCCATAATATATGGTCGAAGAACTCAGTTTTGCAAGTCAACTCGATTGGCCCATCAATCTTGGTTTCTAGATCGCCATGTTGTGACTAGGGGCGGAGCTAAGTTGAAGGTTGGCCCCCCCAAAATTTTGAAATCTTTTTAATTATATATAATTATTTTTCAAAGTTTAGTCTATAAAAATAAGAGTTGGCCCTCCCAAATATTTGAATTAGTCCAATGATGCTCTTAAAAAAAAAATTGGTCTAATAGTTATAAAGATATAACTTTATTTTTCTCAATTTTATTTTTTATTGTAAAATGTGCTCTTACATCCGTTAAATATTTGATAAAGTTTGGCATCAAACATGTTTGAATTTATCTTTTTTAACTCATTATGTGGCGATTAACAAGTCATCGACTCATTAAAAAAATCTTGTCACTAAAACTACATATGAAATGTGTCTTTAGTTGATACATAATATGTTAGAACAAGATAGCTTCAAATATGTTTGAAGCCTAACTTATTTTAATGTCTTTAGTTGCATGTTTTTGAAATTTTCATTAGTTCAATTGAAAGATTTTTTACTTACTTTAGTATAAAATTTGATAATTTGTATTTAAAATGAAATATTTTAAGACTTTCACTATGAAAATAGAAAAAATGAATTTTATTTTATAAAGACCGTCATCAAACATAATTTTGATTGAAAATACTAAGTTCTTTTTTCTTTTCTTTTTTTGTTGGGTGAGTGTATATATATAACTTATCAAATAAAAAATTATGTATATATGTGTGTATATATAATAAAAAAACGTGTGTGTGTGTGTATATATATATATATGTATATGAGGGTTGTTTTGATAAATATATTAGTGTTGCAACTTGGCCCCCCCAAACAAAAATTCCTGGCTCCGCCCCTGGTTGTAACCGCATGAGCAACTGTTGGATAGTTGGATGCGATAGATACTTCACCATAACATCGTATCTTTTCTTCTTCTTCTTTTGTGCTTTGCCCACATATAATGGTACGTAGCCTTCTCTTGAAACTTGATTATTTTTTGCTGCTTTTTCAGCCTTCTGTTTGTAAGGATTCTTGGAATGGCTTTGGCTTGGGCTTGGGTGTAACTTGTTGATGATTGAATTGAAGTTCCTTCAAACTAAATTCATGATTTTTTGAACCTTGAGATGGTGAGAAAATTGGAGGAAAAAAAAAAGCTTGATCTTGACAAGAATGTTGGGTTGGAGAGGATAATAGAAAGATATTATGAGTTTATGATTGTGAACATAGTAGTGGCTTGTTTAAATAGTTGAGCTCAATGCGTGAATTGTACTTGTGATTGCTAGTTTACTACTAGGAAAAGGAATACCTTTTCATACTTGGAATATAAATCTAATCTAGATTATCAAATATAAATAAATAAAACTAATCTTACCTGTACTATGACTATGAAACCTAATTCTTTTGTAACCCTTATTATCCTTGGCTCATAAGGATTGGGTTTATCGTTTACTAATAATAATAATAATAATAATAATAAAGAAAATAATTAACTTGTAAAAGTTATCTTATCAGTCCAATAAACTTGCAAATAAAAAATTAACTCAAATCTACAACTTTAGGTGAAGGCCCATGATTTATGAAAGGATGAGCCCATTTATGTTAAATGAAAAAAAAAAATCACAATTGGGCTAGGCAGAGTGGCCCGCCTAACATAATTCTAAACATTCTCACTACTCTCAATGTCACCCCGGGAGGAAAGAAAATCAGTGTTAATTTGTGTGGGCCGAAAAGTAAAATATTTTATGAGCTAAGATTAAGTAAATATATAACCATGATATTTAAATGGAGTTGTGGTGTGTCTTTATATTATAATTTATTTCTCTTTTCCTTGTGTGTGTTTGTTTCTAAAAAAAAAAAAAAAAAAAAAAAAGTAAATCTAAAAACAAGGTCTACTAAGGTTTAAATAGAAAGTTAGAGCTTCAATTAATAATTTAATAATACTCAACGTCATTCATATTTAATAAGTTTGATGGGCTAGGGTAATGTTTGATAAGTTTCTTTAAGGTAAGTAGGATTTTCAAATCTCATTTTGAGATCATTGTTAATATTTGTAAGGGATGAATTTCTAACAGAGGAACCAGATGATTAGTCAAAAAATTTTGGGTGAAAGCCGATAAAGATGAAGCAACCTTCAAGATTTCAGACTAACTAGTGGGATTGGTAAGAGGCAGTCTAAAAGTAAAACTGGTGAAGAAATTCCTAGAGTAAGCATAAAGGAAAAAAAAAAAAAAAGTAGAGTAACGATATATTGTGAGAGGGATGCACGTATATACCACACAACTGCAACCACATATTATGAGAGGGATAGTGGGTATATCTTTTTCATAAGATAATCTGAGGCCTGTTGGGATTAGGCCTTAATGTTTTTTCCATTAATATTGCTTGATTTGTGCACAATTATTTTTCTTTTTTTGGAAGAAATTTTGACTTATGACGTTTATTTCTAATAATTTTTCTTAATCATTAAATCAAGATACTAATTGATTTTTGGTGTAGGCAAAGATTAAATCTCAAATCTCTTGCTCGGCAACAAGATATTTTACCAATTGAGCTAATTGAAACACACGATACTATAAATTCTCAAATTTTGATTCTCGAAAATGGCATGTTAGGAAAGTTGGGAATAGGTGTAACAATAGTAATTAAAATTTTAAAATTGAAAGAACAATAGAAAGGTTATAATGAGAATGGTAGTTACACACTTACCCATCACTACAATTCAATAACATATTGGTTAAAGTTGGTATGAGTATTTTGTACGTTTAAATTTAGAAGTATCTAGTAATTTTTTATGAGTAAAAATCTCTCATGCGCCAAGCGCATGTGACCTGGCTGTCATAGGCAAGTGGACTCCACATGTGTAGGGCCCACCTATTTGTGAGAGATTAGTCTCGTGCGCCTGGTGCATGAGATACTAGCTCTTCTAATGAGCGCATGTGAGGTCCAAACTCCAAACTCCAAAAGATGTATTTTGTCTCAAGATTTTACTTATAGGATCTCTCATCTCTGTTTGCTTTTCATTCTAATTCTTATTAGGCATGCGTTTCAAAAAAGTAGGCAAAAGATTTGTAACAGTGAAATATAGCTGGTGAGTGCTTTTGTAGCTTTTTTTTTTTTTTTTCCTTCATACTTTGCCATAAAGATTTGTGGAAACAATTTATTTGAGTATTTGTCGGTCCCCACTACTGAGATTCATGGTACTCTACGAATACGATACGAAACTCAGCTGCTAAAATATATGTATTATATGCTAAAGATGTAAAAAGACTAAAGGATATAGTATATTATAATAAAAGAAGTTACTTGTAATTTAATTCTATTGGGGTAATCAAAAGCCCATATGAATCATTAGAATGTGTTATTTTATTTTATTTTTTTAGAAGATAGAATGTGTTACTTTACACAAACGCATACAATGGGGAAGCTTTTCAATCCTGATTAAAAAAGGTTATAGAGTTTGCAATTAAATATACATTTAAAAAAAATTGATATATATATATATATATATATATATAGAAAGAGAGAGAGAGAGGAAGAAAAATATGACATTGAAGACCTAAGGGAGGTCTATTTCTTGCTTGATTGGCTGTCATGCCAGTTATGCTTTCAAAGACCACTAAAGACAAAGAATCTAGTCATCTATGGACTACCTAAGACAACGAAGTTTAAAATCCACATGCTTTCCTCGGTCTTGAGAATCTTTTTTGCAGGCCCACGAGGGTGGGCTTTCAGCGGCACAGATGATTACTTCGATCTCTGGCTTTTTTATCTGACCAAGGGGGATCATGATGCTGATGACCCATTTTGAGAGAGAGAGAGAGAGAGGGGGTGATAAATATATATATATATATAAATATATATATATATATACACATATATACTAGTTAGGGCAGCACGTGTTTGCCGTGAAAAAAAAGTACTGTAGTAATTAAGGTTAATTTTAGATTTTATTTATATTATAAAACAAAAATATGAATCATTTTATTTTTAAAATATATAGAAATTTACATTAATCAAAAGTGACATTAATTTTAAGAATTTTGATAATTATGTCGAAAAAAGTTAATCTCATTTGTTTAAAAATTTTGATCAACCACAAAATTAGGGTAGTTATTTAACATATAAATATTTATTTAACTATAATAGTTTTTTAGTACCTACTTGCTAAAGATAATATATCCATTCTCTAAAAACTTCTAAGAATGATAACAAATATCATCATCTTCCAACAATAAATAACTGAGTTTTGCTAAGAAATTTATAAAAAAAAATAAAAATAAAAAAAGATAACAAAAGGCTTGTGTTATTGAATATCATCATTCTATCTTTTTAAGAATTTTTATCATTTAAAACTCAAAATACGTAAAGAAAATTTTTAGGATGTTAAAATTTAGCAGGAATAATTTAGACATTACACAATAAAATATTTTAAGAATTTTAAGCTTTCATTAGAGTTTAATTGAGAGAATAACAATATGACATATTTGCTCTTTTCCAAAATATTAAGGGAAAAATTGCATAATTTTAAAGTTTAAGGAAGAATTGTAAACTACCCCAAACATAAAGGATGAAAAATGTTTTTTTCCTAAGTTTTTGTTTTTGTTTTTGCGTGCAAAACTATGTGTTTTTACTTAAAATAGTGTGTAAAGAAAAAATTACACAAAAAGTCAACTCAAAAAAATTGTATGTGGAATAGTGAATTTTGGTTCAACAAAGTTGATTAAACCAACGAAAAATTTCTAAAAACACAACAGAATGACGCAAAATTTTCATAATACCTTTATAATTTTGTTCTATTTTATTTTAACTTGTAAAGAATTGACAGTTCAGCAGTTTTGAAAATATTGCGACAATATCAAGATGTCTTAACATTTTTCACACAAAAAAATGTTATGTCCATAACATTTTCATAACAAATCATAAGTAGTAGGTTACTACAAGTTGTTATTGGTGGGCAAAAAAGTAGTTTCATTGGTAAGTTTAAATTAGAACCAATAACAATTTACCATATTTGATTTGTTATGAAAGTATTGTGAAAATTATTGTGGACAAACCAAAAATAATATAGCAAATATACTACAACTTTATGCATTCACAAAAAAAAAAAAAAAAAAAAAAAAAAAGCCCAGAAAGTTAAACAAACCATAACTATTGTAGCGAAATTACTGTAACTTTTCTCATTCACTCTTTTTATATAATATATATATATATTTATATATAGAAATATACATTGCACTTACAATGTAAATTTATATTGTAAATACATAAAAATTGGTAAATGTTGTACACATTTGCAAAATTTGTACAATTTTTTTTTTTTGCAAATGTATATAATATTTGCTACTTTTTGTGTATATATAATGTAAGTTTACATTACAAGTAGAAAGTAAACATATAAAGATCCTTTAAAAAAAAAAAAAATCTCAAACCAAGTTGGTGAACTTGAAGGAAAAAAAAGGAGGAAAAAGGCAAATCACTAAACCAAAAATACTGTTCATAACACTATTCATGAGCTTATTCGCTCTTTTTATATATAGGGAAAAAGAGCACAAATCGATGACTGGGAAAAAATAAATAAATAAAAAATGATGAATAGTACATTTTGAACAAACCAAAAGTACTGTAGCTTGTACACATTCACCCAACAAGTGTCACAATATTTTCACAAAACATTTATTTTCAGTTGTAGTTGGTCACAGTTTCATATTTTATTATTTTATTTTGATTTATAAGAAATTGACACCTCAATAATTGTGAAAATATTGTGAAATTTGTTATGTCAGTATAATAATATATATGCGGGTTCTTATAAATATTTAAAAGGAAAAAAAGTACAAACGGAAGATTGAAGAAAAAAAAAAAACGTTGTAGCTACTGTAGCTATAGTACCACTTGAACAAACCAAAGTGGCACTGTAGCAACTGTTCAAAATTTGGGGAAAAAAATGGCTCATTACACCAAAAGGGGCACTGTAAAGGCATTGCCTCTTCTTATATAGTTAGTAGAAAAAATAGCACAAATCGATGATTGGGGAAAAAAAAAAGTACATATTGAACAAATCAAAAGTACTGTAGTTTTTATACATTCACCTAACAAGTGTCACAACATTTTTACAAAATATTTATTTTCAGTTGTAGTTGGTCACAGTTTCATATTTTATTATTTTATTTTGACTTATAAGAAATTGACATCTCAATAATTGTGAAAATATTGTGAAATTTGTTGTATTAGTATAACGATATATATAAAAGAAAAAAAAAAGTACAAACGGAAGACTAAAAAAAAATGTAGCTACTGTAGCTACAGTGCCGCTTGGTACTGTAGCTATTGTTCAAAACTTAAAAAAAAAAAAAAAAAAAAAAAAAAAAAAAAAAAAAAAAGAGACAAAGTGGCTAACCAAAATGGAACTGTAGATGAACAGTGAAAAAATACTGTAGAAAAAAGAGCACAAATCGATGACTGGGGAAAAAAATAAAAAAAGCGATGAACAGTACATATTGGACAAACCAAAATACTGTTGCTTTTACACATTCACCCAACAAGTGTCACAACATTTTCACAAAACATTTATTTTCAGTTGTAGTTGGTCACAGTTTCATATTTTATTATTTTATTTTGACTTATAAGAAATTAACACCTCAATAATTGCAAAAATATTATGAAATTTGTTATGTCAGTATAACAATATATATGCGGGTTCTTATAAATATTTAAAAGAAAAAAAAGTACAAATGGAAGACAGAAGAAAAAAAAAATGTTGTAACTACTGTAGCTACAGTGCCACTTAAACAAACCAAAAGTACTGTACCTTTTACACATTCACCTAACAAGTGTCACAACATTTTCACAAAACATTTATTTTCAGTTGTGTTTGGTCACAGTTTTATATTTTATTATTTTATTTTGACTTATAAGAAATTGACACCTCAATAATTGCAAAATTTATTGTGTCAGTATAACAATATATATAAAAGAAAAAAAAGTACAAACGAAAGGAAAAAAAAAAACTGTAACTACTGTAGCTACAGTGCTGTCTGGTACTATAGCTACTGTTCGAAACTAAAAAAAAAAAAAAAAAGGGCAAAGTGCCTCACCAAATTTCCACTGTAGATGAACAGTGGGATATGTTGAATGAACCGTGCGTAAACACTATAGCGGCATAACCGCTTTTTATATAGATATATATATATATATTTATATATATTGGATGTAAACCTTGAAACTAATTATCAAAAAATGTGAAGAATAATGCTAAAGATATAAACATTTTTACAAAAAAATTTACAAACTGATGTAGTGAGTAGTTATTGGTAAATAAAAATGTGATGCTATTGATAGGCCTAGATGAAAACCAATAAAAAACTAGCTACATCAACAGTTTGTGAAAATGTTGTAAAATAGTTTGTGACTGTAGCATTACTCAAATATAAAACATGAAACTTTTATTAGGATAAAAACAATACATCTTAAGTTACTAAGTACTCAATAATCTAATGTGTCAATTGAGTTATAAGACTCTCGATGTGATTAAAAATACATTGAAATCGTTAGTAATTGGGTAGGTTTGACCCGAACCATGACCTCAAGAGTTTGAGTTTGAATTTAAATTTAAATTAAAGATGATCTTGATAAGGTTCTCTTTCTAACTCTTTATTAAGTAAAACTTCTCCTATATTTAGTCATATATCTATAGTTAGAGAAAATAATTAATACTCAAAAAATGTGATGCTAATGGTAGGCCTAGATGAAAATCAATAAAAAACTAACTACATCAACAGTTTGTAAAAATGTTGTAAAATAATTTGTGACTATAGCATTACTCAAATGTAAAACATGAAACTTTTATTAGGATAAAAACAATACCATAGCATTACTCAAAAATTAGTGAGCTCTCTTAGTGTCATCTACTCATCTCTAAGTATCACCACCGATAAGCACCATAGGATTTGGAGTGTGGAAACTCTCAATGGCAAAGATTGAGAGTGTAAAAAATACCTAGAAATCTGCGATAAAAAAGCATTCCAAAGCTTGTGAGGTTGTGTAGAGGGAAATCGTACAGCAAGCAAAGAGATCAGAAGATCTCGAACTATGGGTTTTTGATTTCCTACGAGGTAAATAAATCTAAACCCATAGTTGATAGAGGCGAAGGTGAGAAAATTTTATCCAAAAAAAAAAAAAGCATAACCTCGTAATTTACGAAAAACTTAATCATGTCAAATGCACGACATTTTTCATAACCGAGAGGCGACAAGCAAATTAAGAATGAAAATTTGAGTATTTTATCGGATGGGATAATATAGTTTAATTATTAAATTTCCCTTGTTCCCCGTAGTGAACATCGCAGGCAGCCCATTCTTATAGTAGATTATGCTATTCTTTTTCTTTTATTAATAAAAATTTTTTTTTTTAAAAAAAAAAGCTATTTGAGAATGCGCTTTCAACTTATTTTTTTAAGCAAAACATTGGTGAACTTGTTCTAATCCAATCAAAACTCAGGCACTTCAATTGAATCCTACTTACGCTCAACAATTGGTGTTTAAACGTGATGATAAAAAAAATGGTAAATTTCACTAACTACCCCTGAGGTTTGGGCACCAAAGAAGTCCAGAAGTTTTTAAAACTAACCCTTTCAGTCCTTTAAGTCCAAACGGACCTAACGCTGTTAACCTCTCCTCTCATCCCTTTCTCTATCTATCTCTCTTCTCTTTCTTGACTAATAAAAATAGAAACTCCCCTATAACTTTCTCAGTAAACAAACAGGAAAAGAAAATGCTTGAATGAATCCAACAATCAAAACGGAAAACACACAACAAAAATCACAAATCCATCAAGAACTGTGACAAAAAAAAAATCAGCCTCTCAACTCAAAATCCTAATCCCAAAACCAAACCCAATAAATCAAAACCTCTCTTAACCAAAAACGCAAAACATCTTCTCAAATTCACAAACACTGCTCACTCCATCACCAAAACCCCTTACCAATGGCTCTCAAGCTCAACATCTTCATCAGCAAAGAGAAAATCTTTGCTCAAACCACAGCAAACCCACAAAACCTTTGCTCAAACCAAAGCAAACCCACCTCGCCAATCCAAACCAAAATACACAAACCTCCGCCGCCGACCCACCACCGATCCAAACCAAAATCACAAACCTTCGCCGCCGACCCACAACCAATCCAAAACAAAATCTACACCTCAGCCGCCGACCCACCGCCGACCCAAACTAAAATCACAAACCTCCATCACCGACCCACACCTCCACTGCTGACCCACAAATAACCCAAACCAAAGTCCACAAACAACCTCCATCGCCGACCCACAAATAACCCAAACCAAAATCCAAAAACAACCTTCACCGCTTCTGCACCAAAACCCAATAACCACTGCTAACCCACAGCACGACGCCGCCGAAAGACCACGAGAACCATCACCGATCCACACCAAAACCCATGAACGCTGCTTACCCACACCACAGCGCCGTCACAACCACGAGAGAGAAGAAAGGGACAAGAGAGTTAAGGCAGTCACAAAGATTGAGAAGAAAAAGGGATGCAAGGATTCAGAGAGAGTGAGAAGAAAGAGGGATGAGAGAAGAAAGGTTTGAGTGAGTGTGAAAGAGAGAAAGTAAAAGTTAAATAACGGTGTTAGGTCCATTTGGACTTAAAGGACTGAAAGGATTAGTTTTGAAAACTTCTGGACTTCTTTAGTATTTGCCCAAGCCTCAGGAGTAGTTAGTGAAATTTAACCTAAAAAAAATCATCATGAGCTCCATTATAACGGTCATCTTCGAGCAGACAACAATAGCAATAAAAATTTAATTAAAAAAAAAAGAAAAAAAAGAAAAGAAAAGGGTGCAACAAAATAAATGATATAGCTCCATTATAATTTATAAAGTGTATGAAAAAGGAGAGCATAGATCTAATACAAAAGTTTATGATGCATTATATTATAAAAACTAAATCAACATGTTGGGTTATAAAGTTTCAAATTGCCAGAATGCATATGACTAAGCTTTGGTTAGTTTGGCATCTTCGTACTGTCCGATCATGTGGAAACAGTCTTAAGGCTGCACGCCTATTGTACGGCCATCTCTAATCTCATTGCTTTGTTAACCCCATCACAAACTGCACTCTCAAAGTGATATACAAGGACAAAGATATCTAGATCCGTATATCATGTCAAAAAATTATATATATTACATTTATTTAAGACATGTTGGTACCTTTGATTGACTAAAATTGATTAACATAATTATTCTTGATTTTAGTCTAATCCAAAAATTCTTCTAAGTCAACTTTAGTTCCTATATATACCATATTTAGTGTTTATTTATAAAACAATAATTCTAAATGGTGAAGATTGATAGGCCAAAAACGAATTGACCCCTTGTGATGAATTAATTGATTAATTAGCCAAGTTTATTAATTAATCAAATTAACATGCAAACGCGTGGTAGCACAAACAAATCACCAATTAAACTAAGTATGCAGCGGAAAATAAATTGACACGGTGATTTGTTTACGAATGGGGAAAACCTACACGGCAAAAACTCCACCGGATAATTTTAAGATCACCACTCCTGAGAATTTACTATTATCACAACAAGCGGTTACAAGTAAAGGAATCTCAGTACCTTATACCAACCTACAGTTGAACCCTTACCCCAATACCCAATTGGACTTATTCTATAGTGACAATCTCTCCTTTTGATGCACGGCTCCCTGTACGTGACTAACCAATTGCGCGGATCCTAGTACGCGACTTCAATCACCAACTAGAGAATGTTGTTGGCTGCAAAGTTCTTCAGTTCATTCAAACAATGAAGATCAAGAAGATGCTTGGTCACAAAACCCAACGGTGTACAAACACAGCAACTTCTTCACAAAAGAGATGAACTAGGGTAAATTCTGTCTCCAGTCACAATTTTCTTGAACAAACTTTGCTCAACACTTGTGCAACTTGTGTCACCTTTGACGGCCCTTAAAATAATCCTTTTATATGTCTAGGGTTGTGAGAAAAAAAAGAAGCTCAAACATACAATCACGAATTAGAGTCAAAACAGAACTGAAATTCTTTTTTTCATAAACCTCAACAGATACCCTATCTGTCGAGCTGCTGTCGAGCCACAAGGCTGAACAGCTCTTTAAGCTCGATAGATGGCTAGCTATCGAGCTTTAATGACAGACACTTTTCAGTTTGAATCTTGGACAGACTTGCAGGGCTTCAACACTTGATCTTAAAACAAAGTTTTTTGAAGTATTAAACATATCCTAAATCTACCCAAATACAAGTAAAGTGTATTTTGTCAAAGGATAAGCGAATTACACAAAATAGTGACATATGTTCCTAACAAGTAAATCACATATGTCCTAACAAAGATGTAGCCGCTAAGAACTTTATATTATGGATATAGTCCGTTAGGCCAAACCATATAATTCTCCTTACTTCTACTCTCTCCAAATCACTCTACATCTTTTGTTTTCTTATTTTGTATTTCAACAAATATTATAGTATAAACAAGTGCAATCGAGTATTGTTAAGGGCACAATATTTTTCATAATTTTTTACAACCAACTGACATGGCTTATTATGATTAGAGCAACAACTTCACTTTCATTCAATTGATCACTATATAACTTTAATCACAACAGACCATTTCAACGGTTGCCAAGAAGATTCTAAAAAAAATTGTAAAAATTATTATATTCCTGGACTTATTGCGAGATTTAGGTATGAAGGACTAGGTAGGGTTCAACTGTGAACGATTTTGGTGCAATTTAATACTATAGCCAATAATTGGAGGAACCATATTTTTGTTGTTGCAGAGAGCTACCTCCTCTACTTTGCTTAGTTAATTTTAGGTTTGGCTTAGAAGCTACTTCACTTGAAAGGGCTAGAGTGAGGTCCAGAATTTCTTGATTACAGACTACAGTGCTTATTAGTTATTTTATTTGTTGAGGGAGGCAATGATAACTATCCCTACTACGAAATTATACTGTTAACAAGAATTAACTTTAAAGGGTTTTTCACTCTCAAAAAAAAAAAAAAAAAAAAAAGAAAAAAAAAACTTTAAAGGGTTTTTTGTCATTAGTATCCTTTTTGAACCATAACTTTCTAAATAAAATAATGAACATTCTAAGGTTATTATAGTAATTGAATATTTGTATTAACTTTGATGATTATCTATACTCACTCCCTCTTCCCACTATCATTTTTTCATGCATACTAAACTACAAAGAATTTCATCAATGAACGCTTATATATGCCTTAATTCTTTGAAATAAAACAAAAATACGTCACCGAAAGAAACAAGTAAAACAAGTGTACACATGTCACATTTAAGTAATAGAATAATAATAATAATAATAATAATAATAATAAATATCCATTTAAAACTTGGAAAGAAGAATAAAAAGGAAGAGGGGACATTATAGACTTGAAAATCCAAGTTTTAACTTTAAAAGAGTATTCTAATAGCTAATGCAACTTCCGACTTCTCCATTTATTAATGGGTTTATATTCTCTTAGATCCAACTTGTTTTACGTTTACTTTTTCGCATCCACTCTCTTGTTTTATTAAATGTGGGCATTAACTTTTCGAATTAGCTGAGTAATGTTGATAAAAAAAAAATTTAAAAAAAATTGCATACCTTGGTCAGTGGAACACGAGTCTTTTATAAGGTAGGATGGGGTTGAATTTTGGTGGGAATGATCCCCCAAACTGAGGCTTTTATGGGGTTGTTTCTTTTGTTAAGCTAATGAGACCTGTGCCAGGAAGACATTCCTAAAGCTGCAAAGGGGGGATAGGTTTAAAAAGTTGGTGAAACACAAAAAATGTTGACAATAAAAAGGGTAACATTCTCTTTACTATAAGAATTAGTAAAAGAAAAGATGCCTTCAAGCACTAAATTGATTATTATGAATCAAATGTTCTATCAAGAGAGAATAGTATGGTTAGTCAACTGAGTAAGGTTTGGAGATCGTATACCATAAAGGTGACCTGAGAGCGAGGTCCCTATGATGCTCAAGCAAAATCTTCTTTAGGTGACGTGTTTTGTCGAGTCCAACTTATGGGAGACTGCGAGTTTGGACTAGCCCTCAACTTAAAGGCTACTCGAGGTTGAATCATGGGCTCCTTAGGCCCAATCCCGACTCTGGGCCCATTGGGCCCAATTCCCTCCAGTTTTATTATAATAATTGCTTATTTTTGGACTTTTGGGTCATTAAAATTTTTCTTCCTTGTTATTATTGAGCATGTACATGAGATTAGAGGGAACGTTGAGGAATCCCATAATAATTGTGTGCTTGATTATAAGTATATACTATACACACTAGCTGAGCTTCTCTACTTACTAACTCAAGCTTCTAGGTCAAAGTTTTTAACTCATTCCTATTAAATTTCATAAAATATGCTCCCACAGAAAATTTCATAGATTATACTACTTAGATTATGGGGCAATGAAGTATCGAAAGCCATGTGATTCAATAATGAATCTGCCTAAAAAAAGGTCTAGATGCTACGGTTGACAATATGATTAAGCTACAGCATCAACTTCTTCTTATTGGAGGATAAGTGAAGGTATATCCGTGTTGTTGCTTATAATAAATAGCTAGCTAAAGCTAGAGCTAGCAAAGGCCTAGTGACAAATTTATTGAATCCTGTCTCTTTGAAGACATTCACTACACTTAGACTCCTGAACCTAACTATTCAGGTGCCTGTGTGGGAACTAGGGGACATGAGAATGACCAACTATCAATTTGTTTCTCAACCACAAATAATTGAAGTTTTGAAAACCATTAAAAAGAGTACAAGTTAGTTTATAAACATGCAAACGAAACGAATGCTTTAAGAACATTAGTTTATGAAAAAAATTTTAAAAAAAATTATAAAAAAAAAATAACTGATTTTTTTGTAAATTTTTTTATATTCGTCATAAAAATGGTATCAAAATTTTTCTAAAATTATAAACTAACAAATATCCTAAAAGACAGCAGTTAACTGAACTTGAACTTAATACTTGTTTGCTCCCACAACTTTGATTTGATTATTAGGTTCCTAACACGCGCACACAACGCAGCTCTAAGAATCACTTTTGTCAATGAAAAGCCATGTCAACATAATGTCTCCTATGTTTAGATCCCTAAAGTTAATGCCGTCAAGGTGTAAAGAGCTAAAGTAGGTATTTATCTACTTGTTTCAATTATTCTTAAATTACTAATTTAGAGACCAACCACATGATTTGAACTTAAAAAATTGTGATTAAGACTGAGCTAAGAATGTCAAAAAATCATTAAAGAGTGCTCCACTCACCATTTTTTATTTGCTCGTATTCAAAGATGTGTATATTTTAAGTTAGAATTTTAGAAAAATTAGGTTAAGAAGACAAAGATTGGTGAAAGTAAGAAATATTCTTTTTTCCAGTTATTGTCTGCTGAGTTAATCGGGTCCAGGCCTATCCCCTCTAGTCCTATCATCGATCGTATTTATCGCATAGCTGGATTTAATAGAATGATGAATTCTAAGCCTACGATGTAGTGCAATTGGCTCCTTCGAAAGTGTTTGACTACAATAAACAACCTAAAAACCTAAAAAGTATAAAGAAAAAATTAGGCCAAAATGCAAAAACACTCGTTAGTGTTTGGATCAATTGCAAAACCATTCTTTATGGTTACAATTCTTTTTTATAATTTACTGAGGTTTTTATATCTACCAAATTAACTACTAGGATTAACTTCCATTAACTCATATAAATAAAAACATTACATGATCATCATGTAAGTTGTAACTACATTAAAAAGACACGTCAACTAATTAGTCCCACTAGTCACATGATGGTCACATAATTTTTTGTCCATAAGAGCTAACAAAAATTAGTCCTAAGAGTTGATTTGGCGAATATGGAAATCTCTAGGAGTTGTGAGGAACAATTAAAACCCTAAGGAGTGTTTTTGCAACCGAGCCAAACTCCAAGGGGTGTTTTTGCATTTAGGCCAAAAAAATTAACCCCTAAAAGGGAGGAAAAGAATGACCACCGTTAGAAATTCTAAATGAATATTATTATATTTCTCAAGTAATAAAATATACATGAGTGTCTTTATATAGAAGGCAGAATGTATAGTCAAGTATGTGTGCTATACAAGTAAATAAAGTGGACCTAAAACCCATAGCCTATTTCACGTTAACAACCACAAATGCTCGAGCTGGAGCAATCTAGCAACATGCTCAAGGCACATTTATTTCAACTAAGATGTTTTAGACATTTTTAGGTATTTTGTGTTGTTAAAATATTTGGTCAAACCGAATGCAGTTTCGAATCGATTTACTACGTAAAAAAACTTCTTCGAGTGTAAAATCTTTTATGCACAGATATTCTAGAAAACAATTTTTAGAGGGAGGAAGCATCATTTGGGTTTGTTAGAATGCTACAAATTTATTGGGTGCTTTTTTTGTTAAACTTTATATTTGGTGGGTAATATATTCTCTATCCTTATAGTCTGTTTGGAATTCGTTTATTTTGTTGAAACTGAAAATTTTTTGCTGAAAGTACTGTAAATAAAGGTAAAAGTTAGTTAAAATAATACAATGGGACTCATGAATAGTACTAAAAAATGCAGTAAGATTCATGAATAGTAACAAAATAAGCTGAATAGTAAAATAAGTTAGCAACTTTCATCAATGCCAAACGCATACTTAGTAGGTCCAAATATATCGTGTGCTTTTTTTTTTCTTTTTTTCTTTTTTTTGTAGGAGCTAAACACTTGAAAAATATTTTTTGGGGAGCATTTTTAGGGTTACAAAAACATAAGAAAATAAGCACTTTTCCTTGAAAATGTTTTCAACTAAATAACACCTTTTTGACCAACATTTATACCTAAAATTAAAAGCCACGTCAACACGGCTTACACACACGTCATGGAAATGATGAAGGAGCAAGGAGGCATAGACAGACAGAGGTGTAAACATAGGGCACTTTACCCATTGTAGAAACAGATAAAAAAATAAAATAAAATAAATAAGAAGCAAACAATTTTATGCCATTCAAATAATGGGAAAAGATACATGGAAGGTTTTTACTATAATAGTGTTTACTACATAGGGCACTATAATAGTGTTTAGTTTAAGGGTTCGGTTAATGTGTGCTCTAAGGGCACACATTAACAAATCAATTTTTGAAAAAGTTTTATTGAAAATTGAAAAAGTTGTCAAAACTTTTTCAATTTTCGATAAACTTTTTTTAAAATTAGTTTACTTTTGTGTGTTCATAGGGCACACATTAATAAAATCCTTAGTTTAATTATGTATCAACAGATTGAGCGAGATCTCTAGCCGAGTTCATACTAACTAGTTTAATGTGAGTAAGTTTTCATTCATATAGTAAATTCCAATACTTGTACTTTGTAATTGACTCATTGTGTGTTAAGGTCCTCTTAATTAAGGCAATTACAAACACGAATTAACAAAATTCCAAAATTTTATAATCAGACAAAACGTTTAGTGTTGAAACAAATGAAGCCTAAGAGTTTTTATGTTTTTTGCCAATTTATTTCTCCTAGTGGGCTCAAGTTCTTGACAAGAATAGAGATTTAGAAGTGCTTTCGAAAAATTCTGATTTTAGACCCCAAAAGTTTTAAGTAGTGGATTAATGAGCTAATTGTGATTCAATCTAGATTAACTTCAGAGTTAACAAAAAATTTGATTACACAAACATAGTAAATATTACCAATATAAAAGAAATGAAAAGAACAAACAAATTAGGTGATGAAGTGGAAAACTGTAATACTCTACTTTCACTCGACCGAGTTTTGAGTTCTGTAACATGTTCAGGCAATTCCTTACATTGACTTTTACCTAACTTTTTAAAGTTTTTTTTTTTTTTTTATAAACCCTAACTTTTTAAAGTTAAGTATAAGCCTTTCCACACATGATTTGTTTTGCTAACTCCTAACAGCTTTAATATTTTTTTTTGAAGGTATAATTTGCTGGTGGAATACTGGATTCTGGAATGCAATATTGAGAAATATAGGAGGGAAATGGAGTTTCGACATTGTAGTTTTGACCTAACATTTCCACTCATGTAGTAGTGGTGACTCAATGAACAGGTTTGATCCCTAGTACTAGAAAATTAAAAACGTGAATTATGGTTTAGCATAGCTAGCTATGCATAGGAAACTTATGTAGGAAAAACATAGTTTGTATCTCATACAAAACATACACAGCAAAAAATTAACAGATCTACTTCATTCGCAATTGATAACATATATTATGTAAATTTTAGAATTTAAGAACAAGAAAGCATACCTTGATACGGTAAAATTCAAAACCAAAGATTAGAAGTACTTGGGAACACTTTTAATCTTCACTCTAATTCCACTTATGCTCAAGAAGTGTGGTCTCTTAATTAGTTTATACGTATGTGTTCAAGGGAGAATAAGAGAGTGACTTACACTCACATACACACTATTTTCATTCATTACAAAATTTTGTATGTTTCTCTCCTTATATATATAACTGATTATCTAATTGGGCTAGCCTTTTGGGCAATTCCAATTGGGCTTTAGTATGTAGCTTGGAGTTAGACCAAAATGGACAAATAAGACACTAATTCCAATGAGTTTTGGGCCTTTTTATCAACTCTTGACAAGCCTAAAATTACCATTAATTATATTTAATACTACTACATAAATATAATTGCACTCTAGTAAATATATATTTAAGTTATTCATCATATATTTATAAAATCCAATTTCATAAATATATACTTTAGTAACTTATTACTAAAGTGGTTAGACCTAATATTCTGAATAACCAAACTCATTAAACTTATTTCAAGTGAATATTTTATATCACTGTTAAGAGATTATGAATTCCATCTTGAGAATATATGTTCCCTCAACATTAAATTTGGCTGCCCAACATACTGAGGTTTTGGTCGTAACTTTATATCTCACTCCTGATATATCAAAGTAACCTACACTTCATGATCAGGTTTATTATTCTCTTAGGATTGAGAGTTGATGTAAACAGAAGTCGTGAGATTTATTATTCATTTGACAGTCGTTAGTAGAATAATAAATCTCACAGCAGTCCAGTTCAATATCGGTCCAGTTCAATATGTTTTAACACTTAAAACATATCAACATATCAACTAGAAGTCTCCACTTCCATTATTAAGACAAATCATCTTAGTTAATATGTTATAGTCTTCGCAGATGAAATGCCCAATTTCATTACTGACTACGAACTAAAATTCTGAGTTTACAAAGAACTTGTGATTTATATCTTCTGTGACTAAATCACATACTATGCATCTCATGGACTATATGATAATGTCCAAATATTCATGTTACCATTATTTTAGATACTAATAAAACAATTTTATTAATCACAACATAATATCATACATAATGTCATATGTAGGGGTAAAAGCCCACAATTGTATAATTGAGCCTTGGGCTCAGTCCGATGACATTGAATGGTCCGAGTAGGGACAAATAGTTATGTGTAGGATATGGTAAATACAGCTCAAATATGTATTCCAACAATCAAGGTGACCTTCCAGGAAACCCCAACAATAAGGACGTGCGCCATAAATGCCTAAGGACGATGAAAACTCAAAAATATCTAACTGCTACCACCGCATTAAATGCACTGCAGCTTTTCTGACCGCATTTATGTGGAGAAGACCCCTGAACAGTGTTGCCTTGGCTACCGCGACTCACAGAAAGCCAGAGGGGGTGTTTGATGGGACAAGCACTCAAGTATTAGCTTGGATGATCAACAAGTGTAGGATAAAGATGGTCTAGAGGGAACTATATAATGTGAAATACCCTCCATAAGAGAGGGGATCAGAAAAAAAAAAAAAAAAAAAAAAAAAAAAAAAAAAAAAAAAAGGGAAACACTGTAGTTCTCAAAAACAAAGTTTGCAACCTAACTGAGACAGAAATAGAAGAGAATCAGCCTTCTCGGATCTGGCTGAGGACAATTTTCTAAAGTCTAAATTAGTTTATTTCTTTTCTCTTGTCATCAAGATCTTCCTCATTGGTTGATAAGTTCACTAAAACCCAGTTTTTCGACACACTCTCTACAAATTTATTGTTTTGGGCTTCTTGGGTCTAAGTCCATCCATCTTTTGGACCTAGAACTCAAAGCGGGTCCATACAATTGGTGCCGTCTGTAGGGAGAATTTCGGTGCTGCAGTAAGCAACATTCGACCATGGTAGGATCAAGTCCACACCGGGCAGAGTCTATAGGGTCCCAACGTGAAAATCATTTTGTGAACCTCGAGCGCAGAAGGGACCAGGAGGGGAGTGTGAATACCGTCTGCACCGGTAGGAGTCATTCTTAGGGGAACAACTACCTCTCTCATGGAAAGGACACTAGAGCCCTGTTACTGGAGGTTGACCGACTGAAGAGAAAACTACGTCATGCACAGCGAAAGCGAGCCCCCCCCCCCCCCCCCAACTCTAACATATCTTCTTCTGATGGTGAGGAGGATGGTAGTTATCGACGTAGATCAAGGACTCTTCTCAGTGAGTCTTTCTCATATGAAGAAGAGCACCATCACAGACGTAGATATAAGAGCCCGCCTCGCAAAGGCCTGGGAAATGACGCCATGAGCAAGGCGTTGAACCAGATCTCCAAGTCACCCTTCATGCGCAGGATTGAAGGGACAACCCTTCCTCGGCGTTTTCATTAGCCGACGTTCACCATCTACAATGGACGAACGGACCCGATGGAGCATGTAAGCCATTTTAGTCAGAGAATGGCCATCCATTCTAAGGATGAAGCCTTGATGTGCAAGGTGTTCCCATCTAACCTGGGACTCGTGGCGATGAGGTGGTTCGACAGCCTAAAGGCAGATTCCATAGGCTCCTTCAAGGAGCTCACCAAGGCTTTTGGCTCTCGTTTTATTACATGTACTAGGGTCCCTCAGCCAATTGATTTTCTACTATCCTTATCCATGCGAGAAGGGGAGACTCTGAAGGCGTACTCGGACAGATACTAGGAAATGTACAACGAGATTGATGGTGACTTTGATGACGTGGCTATTAGCACCTTCAAGGCCGGCCTTCCAGCCGAGCACGGTTTAAGGAAGTCTTTGACTGGCAAACTTGTCACCAGTGTGCGTCGACTTATGGAATGGATCGATAAGTACAAAAGGGTTGAGGAAGACCAACAGCAGAGCAAAGGGAAGGGTAAGGTTATCCCTCAAGAAAGGAGAGATTTCAGGTCGGACCACTATAACAATAACAGGCGCAGTCTGTGTCTACAACCCCTCAAGCGGTTAACACTGTGTTCCGAGAACCAGTGCATCAAGTTCTAGAGAATATCAAGAACGAACCATACTTCAAATGGCCAAACAAAATGTTGGGAAACCCCATGAGGTGCAATTAGGTCCTTAACTGCCAGTACCACCAGGACTAGGGACACACCACAGAGGACTGTAGAAATCTGTGGGATCATCTAGACCAGCTGGTCTGAGAGGGAAAATTAAGGCAATTTCTGCACCATTCCAATGGCCAGAGGAGCCAAACTAGCTCGGAGCCCCGGAGAGATGCCCCTTCGAGACCCCCTTTGGGCAAAATAAATGTCATCTTTGCCGCTCTAGGGAGAACCAGTTCTTGTCCCTCCAGGGTGATATCTGTGGCTCGGCTGTCCGCTAAGGACACCAACCCAGAGCCGAAGAGGGCTAAAGTGAACATCCGACCGGCATTAATCTTTTCGAATGGGGACAAGGTCAGAACCATATAGGCCCACGATGATGCTTTGGTGGTCACGCTCAGGATCGGAGGGTATGACGTGAAGAGGGTTATGGTAGACCAAGGTAATGGCATTGAGATCATGTACCCCGACCTATACAAGGAGCTGAACTTGAGACTCGAGGACTTAACAGCCTACGATTCACAATTGGTGAGTTTTAACTGGAAGGTCATCATTCCGAAGGGCCAGATTAGGCTACTCATGTAGACTAGTTCGAAAGTGGTAGAGGTGGACTTCATCGTGGTGGACGCTGTCTCCCTCTACACAGCCATTGTGGGTAGGCCCTGGCTTCATGCCCTAAGAGCCGTCTCGTCCATTATGCATCAGAAGGTGAAATACTCGACGGGGATCCAGATCGAAGAGATCGTTGAGAATCAATCCGTAACTAGACAATGCCTAGTGGCTGCCATCAGGCATGGGCCAATAGCCGGGTGCTTGGCCTCCGCTGAAAGGGGCTTATAGCAATTAAAAGCTCCGGACCCGCTCGTCAATGGACCAGCCGAGGGGGCGAAGTGTGAAGATCTAGAAACGATCATTGTTGGTGATGACCCGGAGAAATTCTTTCAGATCGGGGCTTAGCTGCCTCCATCAGAGAAGGGAGAGCTGATAGAGTTTCTTAGGAAAATGTTGATGTATTCGCATGGGACGCTTACAAAGCCCCGGGGGTGGATCCGAGCTTCATCTGCCACCATTTAAATGTCAATCCATCTGCCACCCCCAAGAGGCAACCACCTCAGCGCTCGTTGAAAGATCATTCCGACGCTGTCAGAGAAGAGGTGA
This sequence comes from Notholithocarpus densiflorus, assembly GCA_030021035.2. Lineage (NCBI taxonomy): Eukaryota > Viridiplantae > Streptophyta > Magnoliopsida > Fagales > Fagaceae > Notholithocarpus > Notholithocarpus densiflorus. The sequence continues at coordinate 1,936,887 of JARYZH020000046.1, forward strand.
GGAAGCTTAAACAGGCAGGGGCTATCAAGGAGGTATTCTACCCTGAATGGTTGGCCAATATCATGGTGGTAAAGAAGAAGAGTGGGAAATGGCGAGTGTGTGTGGACTTCACAGATCTGAATAGGGCCTGCTCGAAGGATCCTTTCCCTATGCCAAAGATAGACCAGTTGGTAGATGCAACCGTAGATCATCCTCGGATGAGCTTCCTAGATGCCTTTCAGGGATACCACCAAATACCACTAGCCTTAGATGATCAAGAAAAGACAGCTTTCGTCACTCCCACTGGAAACTACCATTACAAAGTGATGCCCTTTGGTTCGAAAAATGTAGGGTCTACCTACCAAAGGATGATGATTAAGATGTTCAAACCCCAGTTGGGCAAGAGTATTGAGGTCTATATAGACGACATGGTGGTAAAAAGTAAGGTAGTTTCCGAGCATGTGAGGGATATCGGGAACATTTTTGAAATTCTGAGGAAGCACAAACTGCGCCTTAACGCCTCTAAATGCTCCTTTGGTGTGGGGTTAGGTAAATTCCTGGCCTACATGGTTACCCATCACGGAATCGAAATTAACCCTGATTAGATTAAGGCAATCAACAGTTTGCAATCACCTCGGAATTCTAAGGAAGTCCAGAAACTGACCGGGATGACCGCTGCCTTGAACCGGTTCATCTCTCGATCTGTAAATAGATGCAGACCCTTCTTCCTGTTGATGAATAAGTGGAAAAGATTTGAGTGGACCGAGGAGTGCGCCTTGGCCTTCTAGCAGCTTAAAGATTATCTCTCTCGGCCACCTATCATGTCCAGTCTTGAGGTTGACGAGGTCCTGTTTGCTTATATTGTTGTGGCCCCTCATGCTATAAGCTTGGTCTTGATACGAGTTGATAGTGGCATACAGAGGCCAGTTTATTACGTGACTAAGTCGTTACACGCAAACTCCCTCATTACTTTCAGGCACACACTGTTATTGTCCTGACTTAGCTTCCACTCAAAGCTCTCCTCCGTAGCGCTGACTACACGGGGAAGATTGCCAAGTGGGCCACGATCCTAGAGGCTTTTGACATCAAATATATGCCTCGTACCTTTGTTAAGGGTCAAATCCTCACAAATCTCGTAACCGAGTTTGCTGAATCCCCATCAGAAGTAGAAGCAGTAAAAGGTGACATGAATGGAAAATCGGTTGGCATAATCTCCCAACAAGGTCCCTTGTCCTGGAAAGTATACGTTGATGGTGCAGCAAATCAGAGGGGATCCAGAGTGGGGCCAGTTCTAGTATCCCCCGAAAAGATTACAATTGAGAAATCATTAAGGTTGGACTTCTCAGCCACTAATAACGAAGCCGAGTATGAGGCTTTGTTGATGGGAATAACCATGGTTCGAAGAATGGGTGGCAAGGCAGTGGAAATGTTCTCGGACTCAAAATTGGTCGTCGGCTAAATGAAAAGAGAGTTCGAAGCGAGGGATGAAAGAATGCAAGGGTACTTAGGTCAGGTTAGACATTTGCAGTCAGGGTTCGAATCTTTTGACCTATTACATATTCCTAGAAGTGGAAACACACATGCTGATTCCCTTGCCACGCTCGCAACCTCCTCCACGCAGAGCTTACATCGGGTCATACTTGTCGAGGACCTATACAGGCCTGCTGTGATAAGAGGAGACACGATCCAGATCCATCAAGTCAAGGTAGGGCCGAGCTGGATGGACCCTATAGTTCTGTTCCTTAAGGAGGATATCCTGCCCAAAGAGAAGTCAAAGGTCGACAAGATACGGAGAAAGGCTCCTCGGTTCTGGCTATCCGAGAACTAGAAATTGTACAAACGCTCTTTCTCTGGACCGTATCTACTCTGTGTACATCCCGAGGCGACAGAACTACTCCTAGAGGAGTTACACGAGGGAATATGTGGAAGCCACACTGGAGGCAAATCTTTATCTCATCGAGTCATCACCCAGGGCTACTGATGGCCAAACATGTAGAAAGAAGCTCAAGAATATGTGAAGAAGTGCGACCAATACCAAAGATATGCGCCAAACATCCATTAACCGAGAGGGGTTCTTAATCCTTTATCCAGCCCTTGGCCCTTTGCCCAATGGGGCTTGGACATTGTCAGCCCATTCCCCAAAGCAGCAGGGAACAAGAGGTACTTGCTGGTCGGCACGGTCTACTTTACTAAGTGGATGGAAGCTGAGCCCTTGGCGAGCATCAGGGACGTGGACACCAAGAAATTTGTCTGGAAAAACATTGTCACTCTGTTCGGGGTCCCTCGTACCCTCATCTCGGACAACGGCCTTCAATTCGATAGCAAATCCTTCAGGAGATACTGTTGTGACCTAGGAATCACGAATAGATATTCTACCCCAGCCTATCCCTAAGGGAATGGATAAGCCGAGGCTGTTAATAAGGTCATAGTAAGCGGACTCAAGAAAAGGTTGGATGATGTAAAAGGAAAATGGGTGGAAGAGTTGCCACACGTCCTTTGGACATATCGAACTACGCCTCGCAGGTCAACAGGAGAGACACCATTTTCAATGACATACGGGGCCGAGGCTATCATTCCTCTGGAGACTAGATTCCCAATGCTGAGAACGAGCTATTTCACTCCGAGCAACAATGACGAGCTATTGGGGAAGAGCCTAGACTTAATTGAGGAGTGAAGAGAAAACGCAATGGTCCAACAAGCATATTACCAACATAAGCTCAAGCAAAGCTATGACACCAATGTGAAGCTGAGACCGTTAGCTCTTGGAGACTTGGTGCTGAGAAAGGTTCTAAGTGCTGCAAAGAACCCAGCATGGGGAAAACTAGGGCCCAACTGGGAGGGGCTATACCGCATCACTTCAGTGGCTGGCATAGGAGCTTATTTTCTAGAAGACTTAGATGAGCATGTAATACCGCGCCCTTGGAATGTAAATAACCTGAAAATGTATTATTATTAATGAAAGTTTCCTTTGTCAATATTTTCATTTGTTGTGTAAAGGCATGGTACTTCCCTTTATTCATCCTTTTTATAAGTGTTTAAACGGAACCCAAGTCATGCCTGAAGTCCTCAGACCAGATGCTTGGGGGAAATTAACACTATGACAACTTTATAAGTGTTTAAACGGAACTCAAGTCATGCCTGAAGTCCTCGGACCAGATGCTTGGGGGAAATTAATACTATGACAACTATATAAGTGTTTAAACGGAACCCAAATCATGCCTGAAGTGCTCAGACTAGAATACTTGGGGGAAATTAACACTATAACAACTTTATAAGTGTTTAAATTTTAAAACAGAACCTTAGTCATACCTAAGTCCTCGGACCAGATGCATTGACAAATTAACACTATGGTATTCACTTGATTTTCACTAAGTTTCAAAACAGACCCAAGGTTATGATCGACTCCTCGGACTCTCAGCTTTAAGTAAATTAAGGTCCTTAATTATTTTTTCAGCCTTCATTACGAGAGGTTCAACTCTCATTGCAAATATGTGATATATCTCTTTATTGCTGATACTTGCTCAAATTGCCTAGATTAATTGCAAGGTATTGTTGTTAGTTTTAATTACGGATTCAATGCCATTTGCCATAATAATAAGCTAAAAGAAGTATAAAGTAAGGGCACACATGGTGAAAAGAAAGGTAATTTCATTAAACAAGATTCGGAACACATTATGATTGGTGGCAAAATGCCATTACAAAAATACACATGGAGAACTGCAAAAGAAAATCCTATATCTAGGCCTTGGCTTGAGGAAGGTCTTTCTTGGGATCAACAGCCTTGGAGTGGACGTCACTAGCCTTGGACTTAACCTCCTCATCTTTGGCCTTAGAAACTACATCCTTGATTGTAAGGTCGTCCTCGGACTGAATGGCCTTTTCCGTTGACAAAACCTCCTTACCTTTTCCGACCCTCGCTAAGACCTCGGCATCAAGAGTAGGAGCCTGAATAGGAAGGAGAGGATCAGCAATGGGAATAGGTGGCAATGCTGGGACTTCTCGAATGTCCTCGGGGAAGAAAACATTCTCGAGCCTCTTTAACTCGGAGTCCATAGGGACTCCCGCCAGGTCAAGCGCTGTCGCCCATGACTCGGTGCAGTAGTCTCTGCATACTCCGGCCACCTCTTCGGCCAGCCGAATCTCTGTCTCCTGCACCCCACGCTCGTAGGATGCCTTCTCCGCGACCTCAGAAGCTTCCCTGGCCACCTGAGCTGCATCCTTGGCTTTCTGCAACTCTGCCTTGAGATCCGAAACAGTTTGTTTTTCGATAGCTAGATTTATCTCAGTTACGTGTAGTTTTTGGCGTTGGTCCTCAGCCTACCTCTCTACGGTATTTAGACCGGCCTCGGCACTCATACAAGCCTTGACTGCCTCCTTGAGCTTCTCGGACAACTTCGCCTTTTCTTGCTTAGCGGCTCCGAGAGCCTTCTCGACCTCGAGACGGGAATGGGCCTCAGCTCTAACTTCATTGTGAGCATTCTGAACCCATTCCTCGACCACGAAAACTTGCTGAGTGACCTGCATGAAAATAGCAAAAGGATTATATACATATACGTATAAAAAGTAAATGATAACGAGTTAGGGCACTTCTCAGCTTATCATAGCAAGGTCTCTCTTCAGAGACATGAAAAGGTCAGGCAGCCTCATATGCCTGAGGGCCTCCATATCTCTAGGGAGGAGAAGAGGCTGCTCCAAAGCCTCAACAAGGTAGGCAACCTACCCTTTTTGGGAATCCCAGATAGAGGCATCCCAAGGAATGGCAGCTCCCTCCAACTCTATCCGAGGAGCCCAGGTGCACTGCTGTCGGCGCACTTCAGCTTCATCTTCATCTCAGCTATCCACCAATTTGGCCCTCTTGTCCTTGGGGTCCTTGGTGATCCTCTACTGTTTGATGCCCTTTTGAGGGGCCACCTCACCTTCCTCTAGGTCCTGCACCGGCCTCTTCTTCTTCGAATTTGGATTGGCCTGCAGTCCGAGGTCAGTAGGGAGCGGAGGAGGAGGAGGAAGATTGGAAGGAACTTGTGTCTTGGGGACTTCATGCAAAGTTAACCCCTTGTTTCTATTAGCTAGCAAGCCCTTTAAGCCGATCCTTTGCTTTAAGTCCATGCCTTCTTCTTCCTCGGAGCTAGTATCTGGCCGAGTGACTATTAACCTTGAATGATAGACTGCAGAAAATCTATCAGTCTCAGGCTCGGAGTCCGAGAGATCTACAGGCCTTTCTAGTACCCCTTCCTCTTCTTCAAAGTGGAACTGGTCGATCTCAGCGTCTAGAGAATGGCGGGATGAGACTGACTCCTCCCTCGGGGTAGCTACCTATTGAAGAACACGTTAGGGCGGCAGCACAGCAGGTGGAAGGTCTTTCTGAGCCAGAAATCCTGGCTTAAAAATGTCTATACATGCCAATCTGGAGCTACTAGCCCTTATCGCCTGGCCTGTGTCTTGTAATATGCGAGACAGAGGCTCGTAATCCAAGATTAAGTGGGCGGCCCGTAGCTGTTTGTTTTCGCTTACAAATATCTTCGACCTCAATAGGTAGTTAAGAGCCGGAACATTGGTCAGACTGAGTTTCGGAACGACGTGGATTTTATCTGCAAGAAGTACCCAATGAGGAAATCATGGTTAGATCAGTTGAGACTGTTATCCGAGAAGATGAAATATTAAGGCAGACGTAAAAAAAAAATTGATAATTAAGAATGCTAAAATCCCCTGCCAAAGGGACTGATCCTAGGGTATCCCACTTGGATCTCCCGCCCGAGTTGGGCAGTCAAGACCGTCGCTCCACTCCCCGGAGACAATCAAGTAATCATCCTTCATGCCCTTGTTAGATTTGGGGAGGCACGATATTTGTCTGACGATGTCGCACTGGGACTTGAGATAGTATCCCGCGTCGGCAAGCTTGTGACACTCGTACATGTGAACTACATCACGCCACGTGAGCCCAAGCCCATCTGCTCGTTGAGAACGTCTACGCAACCCAGGACCCTAAATAGGTTAAGGGCACACTGATAGGGGGTCAATCTATGGTTAATCGGGTAATCCCTGGTTATCCTACCCATGGGAAGCGTCATCCCTCCCTCTATGAAAGCAATCATAGGAATGATGACTTCACCCACCTCTCTATGGGTAAGAACTTGATCTGGGGCACAATATTTCAGGGCTACTCCTTGCGGAATGTGGTATTTGGCCCTAAAACCCTCCATACCAGCCGAAGAGTCCATTAAATGCCTAAACCTACCCATCCAAACAGACGTAGATGGCACAAAGGAAGTTTCCTAAAGAATGAAGAGGGCCGAGGAGGTTGGTCGAAGAGAAAAAAAAAATTTTAATCGAGAGATACTTACAAAAGTAAGTGTGCTAATCCTGATCCTTTAGAAAAGATCTTCAGAAAACTTCTTGAGGAAAGAGTTACAGAGGCTTGGGAATTTAGAGTGTTTTGCGAGTTGGAGCACTGGGTCTCTCTGGAGCAGTTGAGGATTTATGAAGTAAAGAAGAAAATGAGTTCCCTGAAGGCTTTATATATAGAGGGAGAATGTGAGTGGAAATAGTCTCGCTCAAAATTTTAGGAGAATTATCAACCGTAGGATTTGCGTGTCACCATTGGATGCGGGGGACAGGACATCGCCTAGAGCAATTAATGACGCTTCGCGAGCTTCGAAACGTCAGTAACAATTATAAGGCATGTAAAACGACACTCCCGCACATGTGAATCAAGGAATCAGTTGGTCTCATCTCTTAAGAATCAAAACCCCACTTTTCCTTCTCGGATGAAAAGGCAAAACCGAAGTTTTGAGGGGCTATTGTAGGGGTAAAAGCCCACAATTGTATAATTGGGCCTTGGGCTCAGTCCGAGGACGTTAAATGGTCCGAGGAGGGACAAATAGTTATCAGGAGTCCAATATAAATTCTCATAAGCAAGATATAGATGGGAAGGTGGTCCAAGGAGGAACATCTCCTCGGATATGGTAAATACAGCTCAAATATGTATTCCAACAATTAAGGTGACCTTTCAGGAAACCCCAGCAATAAGGACGTGTGCCACAAACGCCTAAGGACGATGAAAACTCAAAAATATCTAACTGCTACCATCGCATTAAATGTACTGCAGCTGCTTTTCTGGCCGCATTTATGTGGAGAAGACCCCTGAACAGTGTTGCCTTGGCTACTGCGACTCACAAAAAGCCAGAAGGAGTGTCTAATGGGACAAACACTCAAGTATTAGCCTGGATGATTAACAAATGTAGAATGAAGATGGTCCAGAGGGAGCTATATAATGTGAAAAACCCTCCATAAGAGAGGAGATCGAAAAAAAGAAGGGGAAACATTGTAGTTCTCAAAAACAAAGTTTGCAACCTAACTAGGACAGAAAGAGAAGAGAATCAGCCTCCTCGGATCTGGCCGAGGACAATTTTCTAGAGTCTAAATTAGTTTATTTCTTTTCTCTTGTCATCAAGATCTTCCTCATTGGTTGATAAGTTCACTAAAGCCCAGTTCTTCGACCCACTCTTTACAAATTTATTGTTTTGGACTTCTTGGGTCTAAGTCCATCCATCCTTTCAGCCTAGGACTCAAAGCAAGTCCATACATCATACATAGTATCATAGAATAGGATTTAAAGGGCATATATCCTAACAACTTATACATCCACTCATATCTTGTATTTAATATTTCAAATAATTGTGTGAAGAAATCATCTTGATATCATGATTTATCACTTTGTTTAAACCCGAATGGTTTGAGAGTTAGAACTTTTGGTCAGACTCAAATTCAAACTTTCGGTAAAAAGAAATCCTTCAACAATTGAGTTGTTTTCAAGAAACTTCTTTTTTAATAGCAGATGCATTATTTTTAAAAAGTTTCATGAGCTAGTAGAGATGTGCTTTGATCTTACTTTTGGAAAAAAATTAAAATCAAAAGCTAGGAAGGCATATGCTTCATGAAGTATCTTCCACCTCAGCCACTAAATATGGAAAATTTATTATTAATGGACGGGGCACTTGAATACCTACTTAAGAGTTAGGAAATGAATATATATCATATATGTTCTATCTTCCTCTTTATACTCCATCAATCGCAACATGTTATAAATTTATTTGAGTTTTTTCATAATATAGCTAAAGTTTAAAATGAAAAAAAAAATACATATAACAAATTGTGATTGGTGAAATATAAAATAAAACTCAAAAAGTGGAACATACACATTAACAATGATTTAAGCTTCGCTACGGGTGGAAAGTCTCATCATTCATAATTACCTTTCTTTATATATATATAGACTTACCTTTCTAAATGGCAAAAACTATACAAAAGTTTGGCCCCAAACAAATTTGGAGCTATTTTTCTAACCTATTGTGTAAGAAATTAGAAAACGGTCTATTTATATTATTTGAACAAGTCATTTGTTTCATTAGAAAAGTTATATGACTAAAACTACATATGATGGTGTTTTCAATTTGTCACATATAGTAGATTAGACCAAGCCAAACTTTTTCCTTGCCTGTATACTATGATATTTTAATAGCCGACCAAAAAAGATAATGATTGAAACAACAAAAAATTATATAACTTATATATGCGAAAGTTTAGAGCATGGCAATTGGCAATATTGGTTTAATGTAATGAGACAAGTACAAAGGTGTAAACTACTTTAATGTTCACATGGTCTCGTGGAAAAGGTCGAAGTAACTCCATTTCTAATGCGTGTGTGGGAGAATCATTCTCTTCAGTTTAGATTGTACCTTTGATTCCAACCACCTTATATCAAATGATTATGTTCTCTCTTTCTTAAGAAAAATAAATTTTAAAAAGTATGATTAATTGTTTAATTACTTTATGGATTTTTTTTTCTATAGCAGATGGTGCAACGAATAAGAACCAGCCTAGCATAAGAACCCTGAAATGGAGCAGAGATATCCTCCTTTGTGGGGAAACCACATGGTTTTTCTTCCTTTTCTCTTTTAACTTGGATTCGTACTATATATGTAAGGAGTTAATTTGATATTGTTCGAAATGGTACGTGTCGATTCTTTAAATATATAAATATATATACACTATTCTGTGATCAGAAAAAAATTATAATTATCATCCTTTGAATTTTTATAAGTTTTTTTTTTTTTTTTTTTGGGTGCAAAGGAAACTTAAATAAACTAAAATTAAATTGGTTCATTTAAGAAGTCTTGATGTAGCCAAACCCTTTATCCAAATTAGGGTTCTTCTATTTTTATTTATTTATTTTTCCCAATCCTTATCTTTTACGTTTTGGTGGTTACTCAAAAATCCAACATGACTACTAGGAGATTAGTTTTAGGAGCAGTTTCAAAGAGTTTTTTTGTGAAGCAACAAGTGGCGACTCCAGGATTTTTTTATAGAGGGTTCAACAATAATAGAGGAAGAAATTTGTCATGGGATTAAATAAAAAATAAAATGATATTTTGTTTTTCTTTACATACAACTTCCATATTATATACAATAATCTAAAATAGTATTCTAAATACAATTCAGTATATAATACAACTATATTGTACAATAATATAAAAAAGTTATTTATAGTTTAAAGATCAGTAAGACAACAAATATAATTAAATAATTAATCATAACTTATTATATTTATATGTATTATCAATTAAATAAAAATATATGATAAAGAAGAATACTAACACACCTAAGAGTAAAACTAAGAGTAATGTGAAACAAAGAAAAAAAATAGTAACTAATATAAGTTTTTGCTTTTGAAGTGTATGATTTTTTTTTTTTTTTGGAATCATGTATGGCTTTTTAATCATACATGACTCTCTTGGCATTTAAGTAAGCACTAAAAAACTTCTTGGACTTGAAAATCTATAGAGTATTTATCAAACAATTTGATCAAATAAAGAGAAAAACTAAGAAAATACAAAAGAGAGAAAGAGAGATAAAGAGAATGGGAAAGAATCACAAATGTAGATAGAGATATATTGGTTGTAACAGTAATGTAATTTTTTGCTTATGGAAAAAAAAAGTGCATGAAAAAAAAAACTTTATTTTGCTGTCAACAATAAAGTAAGCCAGAGTCCTGCAGAAAATATACAAATATATTTTTAACAAATGAGCAAAAATGAAACTTTTTTTAAATAATATTCAATACACAATACTTTTACAAAAAATTTATAACAAAATCTTAGTGGCTAGTTGTTAATGATAGATAAAAAGTGATGTTAATTATGAGTCTAAATAAAAAACCAGTTACAACTTGCCAAATAACACTTATTGTGAAAATATTGTGAAAGTAGCATTAAGATGTTCATATTCAAATTTATTTTAGTTGAGTTTAAATAAAATTTAGAATCAGGTGTTCAATTTTTTATTTTAGGGATTAAAATAAAAGTTAAAAAAAATTTATATATATATATATATTTATATTTATTTGACAAGTCAGGGGGTTCATTAACCCCCTGGCTTGAAGATAACGCCTCCCCTGGAATCAACCACTAAAATTCTTCTCAAAAGTTACTTGAAAAACACCTTTATTAGAAAGTATGTAGTTAACTTTTTATCGAATTCTTTATTATTGTTAGGTTAGGTAATATAATGACCACTTTTGCCATAATTAAAAGGTATATAAAAAATTCTTTTTAGGTTTTTACATTGTCAGCAATTGAGATAAGTGAAACAGCAAGACCATTTTTTAAGTGATAGTATTGTAAATCTTGTCTTCACATTTCTTCTTTTCCTATCTCATGTGTTTTTTGTTTATATTATCCAAAAAAAAAAAAAAAAAAAAAAAGAGAAAGAAAGATAAGTGAAACAGCTAGAAATTTGTTCCAAAATAAAACAAGATGGTGCAATAATAGGTTTTCCCTTAGAGCATCAGCATTGAAGAATACTACTCTATTCTATTTTACCATTTCAAAAAGTTACTTTATCAATTATACCATACCATTTTACAATACACCCTACATCCCAAAACTCTATTATTTTACTTTTTCATTAAAATATTATTTTTTAATCTTTCTTTATTATTTCTTTCTAATCATCACTTTTGCAAAATGGTATGGTTTTCTTCAATGAAATAAAAAATATATTTTTTTTTTTAGAATACTGCTACAGTACAATTCTAACTTTAGAATTGTACTGTAGCACTATTGCAAAAAAATTTGCAATAATGAGGTTTACAATTTTTTGATGTAAACATTTTTGAGCCATGAAATGCCAAAAAGTCCTTAGATATGGCATTAGCATTCTCCAATGCTAATGCTCTTAGAGAGCAAAATAAAAGTCAGAATTCTCATTTAAGAGACCATATAATGTGATAGGTATGGTATTTATTGCTAGGTAAAAGACAGAATTCCATTGCCTTAACCAAACTCCATGTACCATAAAAGCAGCAATAGAATTATAAAAACACACAAAATTAAAATATCATATCTCCCTCACTCGACTAGCGGACTATAGCCTGTAGACTATACACAGACATCAATAAAAACAAGTCAATATTGAGATGTGTAGTGGTAAATTGAAGGAGAAAAACAAAAACAAAAGAGAGAGAAGATAAAGAAAAAAAAACCTAATCCAAAACGCACATTTAAGAATTTTGGATTTGACAAATCGAATGTAAGTTTTGTCGTGTATCAACCAACACAATAGATGTATCATACACATGAAAAATAAAAATCAAATGTCCATTGAATTGATTCCTAGGCCAGCCACTCATGCTTCGTACTTTCTTTTGCTTTCTTCTAGTCTGTCTAGTATTATTAAATTTTTACAATTGTACAAAAAATATTTTTTTGGAGTACCCATAAATCATAAATATAGAATATGTTTAGATACCGCTTATTACTAAAAATTAAAAATATTGTAACAAAATAATTTTTAAATATGTGAATAGTGCAGTGAGACCCAGTTTTAAAAAAAAATTTGCTAAAATCCGTACTTGTGGGTCCCGTAAACAATGCACGGAACCCACAGAAAAAACGTAGTCACGCATCTGCTTTCCTTTTCAGTGCAATCCAAACTCAACCATAGTTAATCTTTAATCTCACATCTTGCAGTGCGACATTATTCTGGATTTTTTTGCTTTCATAGAAGAATTCTTGACTTTATTGGAATGTTATAAATTAAAAATTAAAACGATAGCCCAGAGTAAGATAAAAGAGCAGCAGTTGAGCCATATACTCAACCTTAACCTCGACAAGGTGATCTTCATGTTACATATATTGAATTAAATTAGAGAAATACATGTTCTTTAAAGGTAACCTGGTTTCTTTAATAAAAATGTGGTCAAACTTGCTCAAATATAAAGCACAACATACAGTCTTACTTGAGTCAGAGTAAAAAGCTCACAACATTTCACAAGCTATATATGCCAAATGCAGCCTAAATTAGATAAGGCATCCCCGATTTTTTGTGATCAAAATTGTTAAAATTGGAATTGTACTTAAGATTAGTGAGAGCGTCTTCATAATCTTATCATAAGAATGAGTCATAGATTGTGACATTCTACAACTATATATATATTTTTTTTGATAAACAACTATATATATATAATTCTAAATATACCTAATTAAAAGTCTATATATTGTCATTAAATCTACACATAAAGAAAGATTTTTACCCTAAATATCTCCATTAAAAATATCAAAAAATGACAACCAATTGAAATATAAAACTCTTGACATAACGTTATATTTTAGTTATTGGAAATGCAATTTAAAGAATGGGGGTTTGGTTATTTCTATTGATATTAGTGAATATAATTACTTTAACTATTCCCACTTATTCCAAGCGCTCATTCTAAATTCAAATATTTTATATGTGTGTCATCCAAATGAAAAACAGTTCAAAATATAGTATTTTAAGATTAATATAATCATAAGAAAAATATTAGAATCCTTCTGAATTTCATAATCTAAATTGAGATCCAAATTAATGGGATCTTCATAATTCAAGATATTAGTCATCTCAATGACTTTGGTCTTTTATATATATAAGATTAATGGCTTTGGGTCTTTAAGATCATAAAATAGTAATTACTAGGAGTCTAAGATTTTTAGAATTGATATAGGAGTTTTAAATAGGACTATATATATTGATTCTAAAAAAAAGCCATATATATTTATGTCCCTTTTATTAGGGTAGTGACCATATGATAAAGTTCTTATTTGAGTGAATATTTTTTCATAATTTATTGGATCCACCCTCAAAATGCTGCAATCCCTCCTAAAGGAAAAATAAAAAATAAAATAAAATAAAATAAAGTGTCTAAAACTTAATAGCACCATGAACTAATATGCTATACTATACTAATTTATCATTTCCTCTTAGGTGATACCGTGATAGACAATTTGACATTACATAAGACAATTAAAATTGTTGGGTTGAACACATGGAACTAAAAATTAATTGGAGGTATAGTAAGCCGTACACATTAAGCACAGTATATAATTCAAGGCCTGGGGAAGTGAAAGTTCAAGCTTTTCTGTTCCATATTTGTTTACATGTCCCAATGCACCATTTTCCTTCTCTGCCATAATACCTCCAATGCCATGGCCGAGGAGGATCAAAATCAAAGACCAACAAAGACATGGATTATGGTTTATCTTATTTTAAATGAAAATTCTGTTACTACTACATATATATACTATAAAAATATATAGCACAACTGGGATTTCTACTATACTATATATTTTGTTTTTCTCTTTGCCATCTCAGACTGTTCAATCTTGTTGGCCTCATTGCACAAACAAACCCATCTCTGGAATTGGTCCGGGGATTTTTTTTTTTTTTGAGTGTTTTTTAGGTTTGTGTTCTCTCTATCAGTCTGAGAACTCATTACTTCACTCAGATAAACATGTGCACTGCTACTGAATCTCAAGAAATCGTAAATGATGAACCTTTGGTTTCCAAGGAGTCCAAGGAGAGAGGAAGAGGGTGTAATGAAGATGCAATGAGAGCTCATAGAAGTGATGGCAGATTTCTCACTAGCCTTCTCAGACGGCTCCTACCGCTAAGTGCTGCTTTCCGAACCCTGCCACTCTCAGAGGTAAATACCTAATAACTCTCTCTTTGGAACACACACTCACACTTATCTTCTATTAGAAATCCAAATATCTTCTCTTTTTTTTCCGATCACCAAAATATCGTGGTTAAGTTTAAAGTTGAGGGTATATTGCATGGTTTTTTTTTAAATTTTTTTTTATCACCAAATATTATGCATTAATTAAGTTTAGAGTCAAGAGTAGTCAATAGTCTTATAACTCAATAATGTTACCCAATTCTTCTAGTAGAAAAAACTTAGTTTGATTATCACCGTAAGGTAAAAATGATTTGAGGTTGGAGCCGTGGAAGTATATTCTCTACAAGTGAAATGTTTTTTACTTTTTCTTTCAGAATTAATGTAAACAAAAACAAACAAACAAAATTACAAACCTGGCATGCATAGCTCTGTTCTTGAGTGTGTAGTACTATTTTTTGGTGAAGGGCATTTAGAATTGTTGTGAATCCGTTTCGAGCAAATAAAAATGAGAGCTATTTTTGTCGTATTGCCCTTTTCTTTTTTTTGGATACCAAAGTTTTCCGATGGGCCTTCATTGCTTTTCGAATTTATTTTTGAACATTTTTGTACCAAAAGAAAAGAAAAAGTGGAGAGGGGAACAGGAAAGAGATGCTATTATTTTCTTATAAAAAAACACTTTTATAAGTACCACTTCTCCTCATTGACTAAAAAATTTAACTAGGAGGGAGAAGAGGGTAATCTTCAAATATTTCTCATATCAAGCTTATCAATAAAATAATCTTACATATACATGTTTTATGTATATCTTCTTTTTATCATCAAAATCACATTTAATTGAAACATATATTAATTTTAATTCATAACCTACTTTTTTTTTATTGAGAAATTCAAAACCAACTCTATGAAGTAATGAACCAAAGATGTGCACAACAAATGTGCAAGTGTGAAACAAGACACTTTCCATACCATTGTGGTGACACAGGTTAGGTAAAATACTTTTGGCTACCCAAAGTTAAATTTGGAATTGACCCTCCCATTCAATATTATAAAGGTCCAATAGGCATAGTTTTCTTTGGAGTATACCTACTTTTATGTGCCCACGCTATTTAAAGCAAGAGATAAGTTTGTTTGTTTCTTTTATTTCTTTTAGATGGAGCACATGCACTTAGACCTTTTAGAGTATGCTATAGCAAAACCTTAATCCCAATGTTTATTGATGAGTTCTCTTCAATTCTAGT
The DNA here is from genome assembly GCA_030021035.2 of Notholithocarpus densiflorus. Lineage (NCBI taxonomy): Eukaryota > Viridiplantae > Streptophyta > Magnoliopsida > Fagales > Fagaceae > Notholithocarpus > Notholithocarpus densiflorus. The sequence goes on from JARYZH020000046.1 coordinate 1,952,094, forward strand.
TTAATTTTGTATGCAATAAGTTCAATGAAACGAGTCTTGTCACAAAAAATTGAAACAAGAGTAGATGGATTCATCAAATTTCAACAACTGTTTGATTGGAACATATAATTTCAGTTGAGTTTACAACTCTCTTATCCCTTTTTTCTCTTTTGTCAATCAATAAATTACACTGCATATTGTTGTTCTATATGACAACATGGTTCATACAATACCTTGTATGTTGTAAATTCAAAAAACTTCCAATTTGAGATAAAAATAAGGAAAAAAGAACACTCCCGTGATAACCTTTTTAAATCATTGCTTCTGGTTTGACTTTCGAGTAAACACAACGAATAGTTTGAAATTCTTACTATCACAACGAATAGTTGAATGGCTATTAAAGCAACTACCATGAAGTATGAACTAACTTCCAAAATATTCAAGAATCTTTTATGTGAAATTCACGGGTAAATAGACAATTAGACATGAGAGGAAGTTGCAACTTGGTGACATATATATAATTATATAGTATGTACCAGCTGTATTTAATAAATGCAAGTCATCCAAAGAAGTTGGTGTGTTAGTGTTCTTTGTTTTTTCATTTATCTCTAAACACTAGATTTAAGAACTGAATATTTTAAGTAGAAACTTAGCTTACAATTGGTTCGGTAAAAAAAAACAAAATTGATTGGTCTCAAGTTGATTTGAAAACTAAGAACAGTTTGTTTTTAATTAAAAGAAAGCTTTATCTAATCTGATCTTTGTAAATATCATACAGTAATTTACATCTTTTTTTTATTATTATTGTAAAAAATAGTATTAATTAATTTCAACTTTTAAAATTGTTGCTTTCACACCCATCTCATGTGATAAGATCCATCAAGTAACAAATAAAACGGAGCAATGTCATGTACACAAAAAATCTTACAACTTTTGTCACAACTTGTCACATGGTGAGTTGTGAGTGGTGGAGATATGGACCTACCATTTGACCTCCACCATTTACAACTCACTACACTGCGAGTTGTGGCAATAATTGTAGGATTTTTTTTGTGTCATAGCATTTTCCAATAAAAATACAATTACATAGGCAATAATTTTTGGACTTAAGGGTCAAGCTTGGGTCTACTGTCCAGTGACACTGGACCCTTTAAAATAGTAATACGTGTCCACTTTTAAACAATATCACAATTTGACCGAGTCCAGTGCACTAGATGCATTGAACCTAAACTAAGTCCAAAACTTAAAAACTAACATTTACCTTTTTTTTTTTTTTTTAATAAACTAATTTTTGTACTTAATAAATCTAACCTCCTGAGCTGCTTTAAAATTCCTTTTTTTTATTGGGAATAGCAAAAGAGTTTGACCTGAAAATCACATGCCCGAAAATCATGGTTGATTCCAATAGCAAAGGCATCTTGGCAAAGTGAATTTCTTTACAGGCTTGACTTCTAGAAAGGCCAATATGCTAGAGTACAAATTTGTAGGGTACTTTCAAGTTCACAAAGTTATTCGCACTTCACTATTTTTTAAGCAACTTGCTTGCTTGATTCATTTCTTTTCAGATGGATGCAACTTGCCTCATGTTTATAGCGAAAAGTACAAATTTCATCTTTTACACTTGTGTAATGACTTGTGACCTGCATAAAGCCAAGGTGATTCACTTGTAACTATAACATGATCATTTTTTTTTCCAAACCTTAAAAGGTTGAAAGAGCTGGCAGTGCTAGTGCTCGTGATAACTGGAAAGGAACATAGAAATCAATAAGCCACATAACATGTTGTGATTAATGTGTGATAAAAAGGTAAGGACGTCAGTTGTGGATCTATATAAAACTGATGTAACTCTAATCACAATTTATAACCTTAACAAGTTGTGAAAAGGGTTGTTAAAAAAGTAATGTCTTCTTAGCATATTACAAAAAACTTAAAGCACCCATAAGTTGCATTAGTACACGTTTTTAATGTAGCCATGCGTTCTGCATTTCTGCTGAATTTTGTGCACACTTTTGCTGCCTGGTGAACTTGTGCACTTAACATGTCTCTGCTGCACACTATGTATTTTCTCTGGTCCAGTTGTTTCGAACGGAACATAATTTCTTTCTTAGAAAAATTGTCACAATAGCGAAAGTTTTGATACCAATTTTCTATGTGAAAGGGTCTTCAAATTTGCTAATTCATGTATCCTATTGAAATATTGCACTTTTGAGTCTAAATTAACAATGTCAATTCACGCAGATGGGAGAAGAGGTACAAGCATTGTGCAAGATTGCAGGGCCCATAGTGATGACAGGCTTGCTGTTATATTCAAGGTCCGTTATTTCCATGCTCTTCTTGGGTCGTCTTGGAAAATCAGAACTAGCTGGGGGCTCACTAGCAATTGGGTTTGGAAATATCACAGGACTCTCAATCCTCAGAGGCCTATCCACAGGAATGGAACCAATCTGTTGCCAAGCCTTTGGAGCCAAGAGATGGTCAGTTCTCAGCCAAACCTTTCAGAAAACATTGTGTCTACTCCTACTTGTTTCCATATTAATCTCATTCTTATGGCTAAACGTGGAGCCCTTATTTGGATGGTTGGGCCAGGACCCAGAGATCACAAGAGTTGCTAAAGTTTACTTGGCTTTCTCAATTCCTGAACTGATAGCCCAAGCCCATCTATACCCACTAAGGATTTTCTTAAGAACCCAAGGCATAACCACCCCACTAACAATAGCTGCAACTTTTGCAGCCATTCTACACGTACCCATTATCTATTTTCTTCAAGCTTACTTGAAATTAGGGGTGGAAGGTATTGCATTGGCTACTGCTTTTAATACTGCAAACTTAAATGTGGGCTTGATAATATATATGCTTGTATCAAACAAACCAATAAAGCCTTGGCAAGGTGCTACAATTCTCTCAGCCTTTCAAGGCTGGGGACCATTGCTAAGTTTAGCACTTCCTAGTACTGTTTCAGTGTGCTTGGAGTGGTGGTGGTATGAAATAATGTTATTTCTTTGTGGATTATTGACTAATCCACAAGCTAGTTTGGCTGCTATGGGAATACTTATTCAAACAACAGGCTTTCTCTATGTGTTTCCAATTTCTATAAGTTGTGGCATAACAACCAGAGTTGGACATGCTTTGGGGGCTGGTCAACCTTCACGTGCACAATGGACATCTATTATTGGACTTACTGTGGCATTTGCTTTTGGATTCTCAGCCTTAATTTTCTTGTCAGTTGTGAAGACAGTGTGGGGAAAGTTGTTCACTGATGAGTCACAGATTCTTGATTTGGTTTCAGCTGCACTTCCTTTAGTGGGGTTATGTGAACTTGCAAACTCTCCACAAACAGCTTCTTGTGGGGTCTTAACTGGGACAGCAAGGCCTAAACTTGGTGCAAGGATTAATTTGTGTGCATTTTATATCATCGGATTGCCTGTGGCTATTCTCACTACTTTTGTGTTCAAGGTTGGCTTGCAAGGCCTATGGTTTGGGATGCTTGCAGCACAGTTTTCATGTCTGTGTATGATGGGGTATGCATTGATTCACACAGATTGGAAGCACCAAACTAAAAGGGCTGAGGAGCTAACTCTTTCTGTGGGAGAGAAGTCAGAGAGAGATGATTTGGAATGTGGCCTGCTTACAACTGATCTTTAGGTGCTAAACATATGAACTCATTTTTTGGCAAGAGTTTCAAGGATATATCTTTTTGCAGATTTTCTCAGGAGTTTGGACCTGCAATCAACTGAAATCATCAATATATAACGATACATAACCGAGTACAAATTAAATAAACCTTGGTGGAGAAACTCAGGGCTACATACATTCTCAACATTGAAAAGAAACCAAAACTGTATCCGTTAGTTGTGGATCATCAGATGCATGGTTGATTCTTTTCTTTGTCTGGGAACCACATTCTTTCATTTCATGAGTTCTCTTTGCGCATCTTTGTATGCAGGGTTGAAGCCAGCAAAAGATATATTAACACTCACACACATGCACATTCTTTGATTTTTTGTTCTTTTTGGTCAGTTAATTTATTTCACTAAATAGTTTGCTGCACATTTTGCTTCATAGAAAAATATTAATCTAAAATAAAATTCAACAATGTTGCTGTATTAGCCAATGAGACACATTTAATCATCTATAGGAGAAAATAATATGTTTTGTGTTGCATTAATCAATACAGTCGTATGGTTGAATTTAATTGAACAATCTTAAATACAATACAACACATAAGAAAATAAGAAATTTAATCCAGTGGATTTTTCATACTGTCTAACCAATTTTACAGCAGTAGTCTCCATCTCTCATCCCCACGATCAACTTTTGATACATTCTAAACATTAATACATTACCTCGAGGATGAAATCTTGATCACTTAGCAGTTGTATCTAGATTAGACCTCAAGTAGATAGGGAAAACAAATGTGCCAAGTGCACCAAACATAAAAATATAAGCAATTTTTCAATATAAATACTATCAAATAATATCATGATTTACGACAAAACTCACCAATTGGGTTTTGGTATAAACGGGGATTGAACCCATATCTCTTATTTGAGAGACAAAAAATTTTACTAATTAAATTAACTGGACCCACGACAAAGCATTTCAACATAATGGATTCAAAGAAATATGTAAAATTTTGGTCCCAGCCAAAAGCAGTCAATCGTATCCAAAACATCCCATCCTATACATTTAGTGACTGAAAATGGATAAAGAAAACAGATCGTTGTGCCTCATTGAATAGAAGGAATCACAACAGGGATTAACCGAGCAAGAATGGTAGAAGAATAGTATGTGGTAATGTACAAACCTACAAAAAAATAAAAGCCTACTTTCTAAGCCTAGGACCAACCTGTGGGGTTGGTCATAACTCATAAGCCTTCTAAAGGTTAATCTTTATAAGCTCTATTTAGGTGTTTTATTTTTTTATTTTATTTTTTTGCTTCTAAAATTGGACTATTGAAGTGGTTGACCTACCTTTAAACGAATTCTTTGGACCCAAACTTGTGTGAATTTACAATATTTTCTTTCTATTATAATTCAATAGTTAAGGGAGAAGAGATTTGAATTTCTTTTTATTATACTCTAGCACACTTTTTAACAAAAAAATTTCAGCAAAAAACTAAGTAAGTTGTTCTCAATTTCCAAACAAACTTAGATATTTACATATTGAGCTTGATGCAGGGGCTATGGTACAAATGCATACTAGTCAACCAAGTTAGAAACAATTTCTTCCTGCCTTTTATTAATGACTGTGGGTACCTGATGTCATGATACAATTAAACTGATTCGATTTAACAGATTTCCTATTGGGAAACAAATAAAGCAGCTGATGCTTTTGGCGATCGAACTTGAGAAGACAATAGGAAGTGGACTTTGCTATCCATGAAATGCCTCCAAAGATCAGTCTCTCTCACATTTTGCTTTTTTGATAAGTATGCCATGTATGATACTACTAAGTTTTTAGCTGCATTTTGTTTCTTTCTTTACCACATCAAAAAAAAAAAAAAAAAAAAATGTGGAGATTCATAATATTTATTTTAAAATAAAATTAACACTACTCCTTGATAATCATTATGATGCTTTTAGCTAGTTTTCAATATTGATTTTTGTAATGATATAATAATCACAATTAATATCCATTCTTGTTTCTAGATAAAACCAACAACAACAAAAAAAAAAAAAAGATGTTAATGGGATCGGGATGAACCCATTAGCCCGTGATCTCACATCACCACTAACAGATAAAAATTGATTAATATTCTCTGGTGGCGTTTGTGGCTTTGATTGAAGATATTATAGAACAATAACTTTAGCTACATGCTAAATTTTATAACTTATTCATAAAGGACTTGTTTTTAAGTAAAATTTATAATAATTTTAAATTTTTAGCAAAAATGATGTTGCTAATTATTTTATGTGGAAATGATATTGCATTAATTACAATTTACCATCTCAAATAATGTTAAAAATTATAAAATTTTTGTGTCTGTGGGTTGTGATGGTCATAGCCTCGTAGAGTTGTAAACGAGTCAAGCCAAGTTGAGTAGTAAAAGTTCATATTTGTTTATTTAATTTTATTTAGAATACGAGCCGAGTTCGAGCTCATCACCAAACAAGATTATATTTTCAAGTTTGGTTTATTTTATTGTCAAACAAATCAAGTTTTTTTATGAGTTACTTTATTAATTTATTATTTTCTCATATATAATAAAATTATGGCTAAAAGTTTTTACTTATTCACAAATCAATGAATTTTTACTATGAATAGACTAATTATGTTATTAGTAAACTATCAATAATAATTTTATATTATTTAAAACTATTTACTACTTTGCACAATTTAATCTCAAGTCTATATAAGTATATTTATGACAAATTTATATATATATATAATATAATATAATATCATATCATTTAGTATTAAATCAAACTTTATTCTCATGAGCTTGATCATGAATAAATTATTATGTTTGAGTTTAGCTTGTTTAATAATCAAGCCTAAACTTGAGATTGATCTTGGCTTGTTTACTAAATAAGCCAGCATAAAAATAAAACAACAATAATAATGTAAACTAAGTTCAAGTTTTTCACATACAACTTGATTCATTTACTATCCTAGTAATCATAAGTTACTATGTTTTTTCTATAAGTGAAGTTTGTGATGTGTCTTTGTGTTAAAATTTCATTCACTCTCCCTTTATGTGTGTGTTTGTGTTCCTCATAAAATAAATTAAAAATTAAAAAAAAATAATTAAAAAAAATGTATTGTTAGGGTTGTCCAACCCAACTGATGGCCCGACCCACCCAATAAATCCAACTGGACCCAGTCGACCCGCCGGCCGACCTGACTAGTCCGACAGTTGGCGGCAGGTCTTCTTCTCCAAAATCTGAAATCGTCAGCTAGGTCTTGGATATTCTCCCCGAAACCCAAAGAAACTAGACCCGACCAAAATACATAGCATTTACAGGCAAGATTTTTTAGATCTGGCAAGATCTCAACTAGATCCAGGAAATCTCCACTGGATTTGGCAAGATCTCGCAAGATCTGGTGAGATTTTGCCAAATCTATCGAAAATATCACCAATATTCGTCGATTTTTGCCATTAACTTGCCAAAATTTGGTTGATTTTCATATTTCCAACTCCAACCAAACTGACTGTCGTCCGTTGAAGGTCGAATCCGCCTGATCAGATCAACCACTCCAGTTGGCGGCGGATTGAAATCCTTACCACCCGATATGGTCAGGTCGGATGCGAGTTTGGGACAAACCCAACCCGACCAGTGGACACCCCTAGGTATTGTCTCATATTATTTAAAAGATTATATCATTGTGTAGTATAATTTGACCCACTATCCTTTAAAAATTACCATAATTTTTTAGTAAAATTTGTGGTGAACCTTTGTTTGTATTAGAACATAGAACCTTGTTTCTTTTACCTTTTGCGTCTTTAATTTCTATTATAAAAAAATCAGCTGTTGCGCAGGCAAAATAAGGTCGGGAATTCGGGGATCAAATGGCATCATTGGGACCCCACATCCACATAGGTCCACAAGACTGGCCGTTAGTTTAATTTTGGGACCCACATAAATTGAATTTTTTATATATAAATTTTATAATAAACTAGAGCTCGACCATATTAAATAAAAAGGAAAAATGGGCACGTTTTTCTCAACGGAGATGGTCACATCAGAGGTAGGTAGGTACAGAAGTCATAAGATAGTTTGCCGACATGTCTTCCACTAGATAGCAGCCTCCATAGTCTCCACTGCTTCATAGCCGGTCGTTTAAGGCGTTTCATTTCCAAGCAACCATTAAAAGATTCACCTTATCCAATCACACATGACCCATGCACTATCATGCATTATTGCTGCACACGTGGCCTCAATAATTTATACTATATGTACTATAAAGCTTCATTTTTAGAATTGTCAATTTGTCATGCTTCATGAAACACTTCTTTGCATGCATTTATGGTATGTGTGGAGTGTGGACAAATTTTTTTTTTTTTTTCATATCTATTGCAGTTACTTTGGAGAGGAAAGGGGAAAAAATTGAAAGTTATGTGTGTGTGTGTTTGGATCTAAGAAGGCAAAGAGATTGAATAGAAATGAAAAACATATTCTTCCCCTTTTTTTTTATAGGTAAAAAGGATGAAGAGAAAAATATACATATTTTTACATTTACTTCCCCTTATTAGTATGTGTGATGAGAATTTGAGGGTACAGGGTATATTAATTGTTAAATATAAAAATCAAATTAATTTAATGTCCCATTTTCTTTCCTGTTCGTTCAATTTGAGTGGACAAAAAATGTGGACCCTATAGAGAAGTGATCATTCACAATGACACTTTTTTTTTTTTTTAATCTGGTGTTAATTAAAAATAGGAAAGTGAGTCATATTTCTCTTTTCTTTCTCAGGCCAAACAAGTTGAGAGTGCATAATTTATGATAGCATTGAATGTTGAATAATAAACGAAAATACATATCAAGGGATATTTTCAAAAGTCAAGGAACAAAAAAAGGCATATGAGTTTGATGCCTAAAACATACAAAACCAAGCTATTTTATCCATTTGACTAAAATCTCCTAGATGACAACTATTGCTCTTAACTTATAAGTATACCTATTAACCTTGGGGTTAAAGAAACAACAACAACAACTCCTTTTAGCATATTAAGAATTCTATTGAGTGTGTGGACTACAGGAAAGTAATAGCATTAGTATAAGAATAGGCAAATGGACTTTTCAACCAAAATATGTCTAACCCAAAAATCTAAAAGCTATAGTATTTTGTCAAACTACTATACTCTAAAACTTCCTCTTCTTCTTCTTCTTTTTTATATATATTATCTCTCTCTTTCTCTCTCTAGAGCCAGATAGTGGATCATCGGTCATCATCAAAATCATCATTGTTGGGTGGTTGTGATTGGGTGTTGGGTAGCTAAGCTTAACCATTGGATTATCGATCTTGGATGTAGGGTGGCTAACTTGGTCGTGAGGTGACATACTTGTTCGCTGGGTAGTGATCGATATTAACCTTGTGATGGCTGATATTAGTCATGATTCAGCCAATCTTACGAGTGGATGGGTGTGGCTGATTTTAATTCTTCATTTTTGTTTATGAATTATGGATGAAATAGAATTATTAAATAGTATTTGTTAAAAAAAAAAAATAGAGTCTGAGTTAGGTGAATATGTAAACAAATATACTTTGCTAATATATAGGAAGTCAAGGTTTTTTTTACGCTAAATTTTAGTTAATTATTACAAATAAGTTGATGTGAATGTTCTAACCCTTTCCCTTCTTTTAAATATTCTCTCTTGAAATAAACAAAAAAATGGAAGATTTCTTATTCAATCACATAACATTTTATCATAATTTATCTACAATTTAATATTATTGGCTATTTTTCTCATTTATTTTTCTCCTAACGCCATGTGGAAAGCAACTTGTCTATTTTTTGCCTAACTTCATGGAGCACTTTTTCCATCTTTTTGTTGGAATAATGACTTTTCTTCGTAGTGCTCACTGAACTTTCTTACCTTCTTTTTCTTTTTTTTTCTTTTTTTTTTCCTTTGATAATTTTGATACCGTCGAAGTAAGCCCAGTGAATTTGAATTCGTTTTTGAATTCATTCACTTGAGGAAATCTTTTAAACACAAGAGAATACATGTGTATAAATATATATATATATATATATTATAAAAGTCAACGTATAAATTTTACGTGTGAAAGATGAAAAACTCAATTTCATCATGGGATTTTTTTTTTTCTTTTTCTTTTTCTGTTCCTTGTTAAAAAGAAGAGTCGAGTGAAAGTGACATCTCATTGATCATTTTTCCTAATAAAAATGTACGAATGGGAATGGGAATGGGAATGAGAATGATACAGATAGTTTCCCATATAATTTGGGGTCAACTATGAAGTGAGCTCGACTCCACACGAGCCCATATTAGTTATTAGAATAAATAAATTATAAAGAGACAGAGTCCACATAGATACAATTGTATAATTAATTGTAGCTTGGCTCCAAAGAAGTTGTTCCAAACTTATCTTAGCCACTTGCAGAGCCCAGTATATACATATAAAGCAAGCTCTTTCTTTTTATTTTTTTTGATGAAATATAAAGCAAGGTCTTGGGCTTAGAGCACTTTGGCACTTATATATGAGACTCCCAAGCCATGAGGAAGCCAAGCTTGAAATATAGGCACGCCAACCAAAGTGATAACCATTTAAACTGGTTCAGACTTTAAGCGCCCATTTGGTAGAGAAATTTGGGTGGTATTGTTTGTAATTTTTTGAAATATGTGTGGATAAAAATTTATGTAAAAATATGTGTAATGTTGTTTAAAAATTGAAAATAAGTGTTTAAAATGCCTTACCAAACAGACCCTTACCTTTTTAGATCAGAGACTCAAAAGCCCTTAGTACTTTCAGGATTCAAAGCCAAGTAGAAATGCATGGAATGCAGTGCCTAAATTTTTTTTTGAACTTTTATGTACAACGTTTCTGTTTAGAGCAATGCTAGGACTATATAATTTCACATAATTTTAATTACAACTCACCACATGGCGAGTTATGAGTGGTAGATGTATGGTGGTGAGTCCATGTGTGACCATATCTCTATCACTCATAATTTGCTACGCGAATTATGGCTAAAATTGTGTAAATTAGTGTAATCCTAGCATTTTTTTTTCTGTTTATTTGCTTAGACCAGCCAATCCCAGTAACTAGTAAAAAAGCATAGCAATAACAGTAAATATTCAGTACTTTTTTTAAGAGATACTGTATTTTTTTTTTTTTTTTGCTCTGGTCATGGTTGATTTATTGATTAAAGGGTTTGGTTAAAGGGTACTTGAGCATTTATTGAAGAGACAATTTTAAGAATGATTTGAAATAATTTTTATGAAAAATATAACTTTTTTTTATAAGACAAAAACAGACACAAGAGAGAATGATAAAGGTTCTAATATAAAGGCATATTACATCTATCTCTTACCTCAAAAAAATAAATAAATAAATAAAAAGGCATATTACAATTTCATTCAAAAATTGTGGTAATTTTTAAGGAAGAATGAGACATGTTACACACAACACACTCTTAAGTAATGTGGGACAATTACCCATTCTTTTTTTGAAAAACAAACGCATACACATACAAATGAAAGAGAAATAGATTCTAATACAAACATATGATTATTTTTTTATTTTCCCATTAAAAGTCATAGGACATCAGTTAACTTTGATTAAATTGATGTTTAAGTCGCTTATGTGAGAAGAAAAGCATTATTTGGGGGGGGGGGGGGGGTTGTATCGAATAATTTTGTTAGCTCTTATGTGATTTAATTGATGCCTTTAATTTTATGCTATTTAGGTCCATTGGGCATTACCATAGCTTTTGAGTGGATTTGTGGTATGCGTTTGTGTTAGATACCCTTTCCCTCTTCCTTTTGTGTATGTGTGTTTGTTTCTCAAAAAAAAAAAAAAAAAAAAAGGGGTCCATCGAGCATTGAATGTTCAACTAGAGTAGAGAGTAAAGACTACGTCTGAATCATTGGATCATCACCAAAGTATAGTCTTATTGTATTCACAAACTAAACAATATATACGGATCCCATCGATCTTTGCCATTTATTGGTCATCCTCTTTACCCATTCGTACATTTAAATTAAAAGAAAAAAAAAATTACACCAAACTCTCTTAAATTTTATTAGAATTTGACCTCTTCTCAAAAGTTTATATAGTGAAATGTTAACCGATATCGTAAAGTGCCCGTTAAGGATGAGTTATTATAAGGTCTAATTAATAAAAAATTAGTATAAATTGATAAAATGGGTTGAAAATACGGCTGAAGTGATAAGTATAATTCAAAATAATAATTAATTCACTAGCTCTAAATCCTATAAAACTAATCAAAATTTTGACATAAAATAAAAAAAATTGACATAAAGCAATTTCTTCGTGTGTACCTTACGGTGTCCATTAACATGACCTATATATAAATGATAATACTCCATTAAAGTTTTTATAAATGCAAGAGACAACGCTTATGGAATATTCCATTAAAAAAAAAAAAAAACTCTAATCAAATTATGGACAAAATAGCATCCCCTCTCATAAAGTTTGTACAAATAATAAAATGAGTATGAATCTTTTTTAATTTTTTGAATATTTTCTTAGGGTGGTAATGACCTTATTAGTAATCCTACTTTAATTAGACTCTTGCGACACATGGTTCTCATCCAATTCATTTGAGAAGGCTGTGCATTAATTATAGTGGTGAATTATAAAATTAATGGACATTACTCTTTACATATGAAAAAGAAAAGTCCTTACTTTTTTTGTCTTATCACGGGATGATGAGCTCTCCTTCTTAGACAATATCTCTACAAATTGGATTAAAGGACGTGACGATTCAGTAGGTCATAAAAATATATTAAAATACATAATTGGTAAATAAGTCATGTAATTATTAAATAAATTATGTGACTAAAAGTATACATATTACATAGATGATCTTTCAAGTTATCATATAGTGGATTAAATGCTCTATCCCTTTCTCTTTATTGCTCTTTTCTCTCTAGACCAATACAAAAGCAAACACCAAAACCGCCACCACCTCTTTCCTTCATCTATTGCTTTTAATGTTCATTGTAGTAAACAAATTTGAATTTTGATACATTGATCGAGATCTTCAAGAGTACTAGTTGATCAATCGAACAATTTTTTTTATTTATAGGAACCTATGAAATTAAGGATTAGTTCAAAAGTCACCATTGACACCAGCTTCTTGTCATGTAAATCTTCGATCTTTCTGAACATACTATTACTAAATTATTGAAAGAAATTTTGTATGCAATGGATATGCATTGCCTTGATTTGATTTAGATTTTGGACTAACTAAACTTTCTAGAATGAATGAATACGCTTACTAGTAACTAATTAACTATCACTGTCCAATGAAAAGACGGTACTTGATGAAATAACATCATGAAAATCTTTTTTTTATTATCAATAAAAAAAAAGTAAAGGCGAAAACTAATAAAAGAATAATAAATCTATTTCTATTAACTATATAAAGCGGCTATGCCGCTATAGTGTTTACGCACTGTTCATACCACTTTTTTTACTGTTCATTTACAATGAAAATTTGGTGAGACACTTTTTCTTTTTTTTTTCTTTTTTTTTTTAAGTTTCAAACAGTAGCTACAGTACCAAGAGCGGTAGGCTGTAGCTACAGTAGTTACTTTTTTTTTTTTTTGTCTTCCGTTTTTACTTTTTTTTTTCTTTTATATATATTGTTATACTAACACAACAAATTTCACAGTTATTGAGGTGTTAATTTCTTATAAGTCAAAATAAAATAATAAAATATGAAACTGTAACCAACCACAATTGAAAATAAATATTTTGTGAAAATGTTGTGACACTTGTTAAGTGAATGTGTAAAAATTATAGTCCTTTTAGTTTGTTCAATATATACTTTTTTTTTCAATCTTTTTTCTTATATATCTATTAACTATATAAAAAGCGGCTATGCCGCTACAGTGTTTTGCCACTGTTCAGACAACGTTTTCCGCTGTTCATCTATAGTGCAATTTTGGTGAGCCACTTTGTCTTTTTTTTTTTTTAACAGTAGCTACAATACCAAGCGGCACTGTAGCTACAGTAGTTACAGTTTTTTTTTTTTTTTTTGGGTCTTCTGTTTGTACTTTTTTTTTCTTTTATATATATTATTATACTGACACAACAAATTTCACAATATTTTTCCAATTATTGAGGTGTCAATTTCTTATAAGTTAAAATAAAATAATAAAATATGAAATTGTGACCAACCACAACTAAAAATAAATGTTTTGTGAAAATGTTGTGACACTTGTTAGGTGAATATATAAAAGCTACCGTACTTTTGGTTTGTTCAATATGTACTTTTTTTTTTCAATCATAGATTTGTGCTCTTTTTTCTTATATATAAAAGCGCAAATGCACGTACAGTGTTTTTGCACTGTACATCTAGTGTTTTTGCACTATACATCTACAGTGCCATTTTGTTGAGCTACTTTGTCTTTTTTTTTCTTTTTTTTTTAAGTTTTGAACATTAGCTACAGTACCAAGTTGGTTTAATCAACTTTGTTGAGCCAAAATTCACTATTCCACATACAAATTTTTGGGTTGACTTTTTGTATATATTTTTCTTTACACACTATTTTAAGTAAAAACACATAGTTTTGCACACAAAAATAAAAACAAAAACTTAGGAAAAAAACATTTTTCATCCTTTATGTTTGGGGTAGTTTACAATTCTTCTTTAAACTTTAAAATCATGCAATTTTTCCCCTATTATTTTGGAAAAGAGCAAATATATATTGTTATTCTCTTAGTTAAACCATAATGAAAGTTTATGATTCTTAAAATATTTTATTGTGTAATGTCTAAATTACTCTTGCTAAATTTTAACATCCTAAAAATTTTTCTTTACGTATTTTGAGATTTAAATGATAAAAATTCTTAGAAAGTTAGAATGATGATATTTAATGACACAAGCCTTTTCTTATCTTTTTTTTTTTTATTATTTTAAATTTCTTAGCAAAACTCAATTGTTTATTGTTGAAAGATGATGAAATTCGTTATCATTCTTAAAAGTTTTTAGAGAATAGATATATTGTTTTTAGCAAGTAGGTACTAAAAAACTATTATAGTTAAATAAATATTTATATGTTAAATAGCTACCCTAACTTTATGGTTGATCAAAATTCTTAAATGAATGAAATTAACTTTTTACGACATAATTATCAAAATTCTTAAAATTAATGTCTCTTTTGATTAATGTAAATCTCTATATATTTTAAAAATCAAATAATTCATATCTTTATTTTGTAATACAAATAAAATCTAGAATTAACCTTAATTAATACAATACTTTTTTTCTACGGCAGGCACGTGCTTTACACGTGCTGCCTAACTAGTAAATAAATAAATTCGTGAATAATGTCAAGTTTGTCCATTCATTCAAAAAATAGGAATAACAAAGTCAAGTAGGTCCCATAATTTGAAAAGAGGGAAAAGACGGCCGTTGGCTGATAGCGGAGGAACGTATGATGATATGAAAGCTATAGAAGCATGATGCAACGTGGATCAATTAAAATTTGGAAGCTAGAAGTTTGAGGAGAATTGGGAATCTCAGCCCAAAAAAAAAAAAAAAAAAGGAGAACTGGGAAAAGAAAAAAAAATATATATATAATATAAAATTATTAAAAAAAATTAATAAAATAGCTAAATAGGTACTGATATTACCTTGACAATTCAATCAATAACATATTAGGGTCTGGTTAGGCATACATTAACAAATTCGTTTTTAGAAAAAATTTATCGGAAATTGAAAAAACTGTCAAAACTTTTTCAATTCCAGATAAAATTTTTTTCAAAAATGGTATACTATTGTGTGCTCTAAAGGTACACGTTAGTAAAATCCAACATATTATATATCTATTTTTACAATTTTTTTTTTCATAATTTAGTAAGGCGATGAGTTATAATTGGTAGATAAAAAGTCTATTAGTCTAACACTAATTTCATATTGACTAACCACAACAACTTTAATTGTTTGTTAATCACAATTTGTCAAATAATTGTTCAAAAAAGTCATTTGTCTTTGTTTTTTTAAGAGTGATGTAATAGAAAAAAAAAATACAAATATTTTTCATAACCTTTGAGTGATAAGTTGTGACCGAAACAATATTATTATTACTTTTTACATAGATTATTGTTAGGGTAAAATACAATAATCTACCCTGAGGTTTGGGGTAATACTAAATACATCCAAAAGTTTTTGAAAATGACCAATTTGGTCCTTTAAACATTAACAGCATGTAAGGCTGTTTATGCACTCTCTTCCAAAGTGCAAAGCTACTTGGGATTTCTGAAAGAGTACTACAAAGTTAGCAAGATATTTTTTTTTTTTTTTTTTTAGAATACTAAGTATTTTTAACACACACACATAAGGAGAGAGGAGAATGTCTTAAAGAAATTGACAGTGGTGTATATCACAAAGTCAGCAAGCTAGTGGGACATTAACACCACACCAACGATTTTCTTAGATTTTTCTTAAAATAAATTTATTAATAATTTTGTGTTTGGTAGCCAAGAAACTCCAAAGAAAAAGTCACATAAATCTTCCTCAATCTATGTTTGGCAACCAAGAAAATCAAAAGTAAAACCCATGAATCTTCTTTTTTCCTGATTTAGTAGCCAAAAAATCAAAAGGACAAGCCATATAAAGTCTCATCTACTCTTTAGACTCATATACTCAGTGTTTTGTTGCCAAAAAAACCAAAAGGAAAAACTTCATCTCCTTCACAAAGAAACTCATGAAACCCATCAAAAACTGCTAACCCACCAATGAAGGATTCCCATCGACAAAATAGAGAGATGAGAGAAGAAAAGATGGGATCCATGAGGGTAAGATTGGGCCAAGCAAAGGAAAAGAAAATAGAAAGAGAGAGAGAGAGAGAATCAAGTGAGAAATAGAGAAAAAATAAAATAAACAAGAGATAAAGAGAGAGAGCTAGGGATGGAGGTGTGGTGTTGATTGTTGATGATAAGAAGAAAGAACAGAGAAAAGATTATTAAAAAAAAAAAAAAAAACATTGAATTAAGTCTTTGGATCTGAAGAGTGCACAAACGGCATGTAACACCCGTTTCTCTTAAGGACCAAATTGGTTATTTTTAAGAAGTTTTGCATATACTTGGTATTACTCCAAATCTCATGGTAGTTTAGTGTATTTTACTCTTATCATTAATATTACTTTTATTTATATTAATAAAAATATATTATTTTAACACATGTGAAATTGATCAAAAAATATTTTGTGTCAACCAACAATAAAGAGTATAATTATCATTAGGGTTCTATTAACGTGTGCCCTTAGCCCCTTAGGACATACATTCCTAAACTATTTTAGGAAAATTTTTATGAAAAAATAAAAAAGTAAAAAGTGATTAACTGTTTTGACAGTTTTTTCAATTCTCCATAAAGACTTTACCAAAATGGATGATTCATATTTAACCAAACCCTTATTATTATTGTGGGGAAGAGGATCCCAAATCTAATTTAAATAGGCAGTCAAGGTTATTTCCGATGATTCATATATCCCACGGCTTAAACTCATAATAGCCGAGGTCTTTTGATTTTCTCAGATGATAAAAATGAAGGAATTTGTCCTTTCTGATGATGTCATCATCATTGGCAGACATCCACATTACCATATAGGAGATGACGATCCGCCAAAAGTTGGGCACTAACTGTGCCAGAGCAAGGTGCAAATAAGAAAAAAGTTTCCTAACAAAAGGGTGAATAGGAAAACAAGACCACTAGTGAAGTCGGCCTCGTAAAAACAAAGTTCGTGAGCATAGGAGTGACAGACCCTCTCCTCGTCACTCGGGATCCTAATCTTTACCGAATCAAGGAACTGAAACCTATACCTAATTCGCTTCTCTTCCTTTCCTATGACGGACCACGAAATTGTCCAAGCTTTATAAGGGGTGGAAGGAGAAGTAGCCTCATAAATCACACGATCATCAGACGAGGATAACCCCGTCTCTAAGTCACTAGACCTAATCTCGGACATCTTTAACAACCTAGCTATCTTAGCAGAGTGGGAAACCAGAGGGAATAACGAAAAAAGGACAAACTTATATGGACAGTCCTCCCCCACGAAAAGACTGACTCACTTGAGACACTTTCCCTCTATAGACTCAAGAAAACAACCTAGACAGGCGAAAAGAAAAGCTATTGAAGGACAATCAACCCTAACAGAAGAGTAATCTACCATGGAAAAGCAGGAAAAGAAACAGGAGCATGAAGAACTTACCAGGGAACGCAAGACAAAGAAAGGAAGCTTGAAGAAGAGACAAACCCTAGAATAAAAACTGAACAAGGAAAGATTGTAGAAGAAAGGAAACATGAGGGAAAAATGCGAAATAAATGGCCATAGCAGGCGGGGCAAAACCGAGAAACGTCTGCACGTCGAACGCATCCTAACCGTACACGTGACACCCAACTGCTTAAAAATCAAATCTTTATAAATGCGCAGTACATTGAATACAAAGCACCAGACGAATATGTTCTAATCTTGTCCAATAGACGAAGATTCGAACAAAGGGGCAGTTGATGAGTCAGAAATTTACGATCGTCATTAAGATGACACCGTCATTAACCAAGAGACGATGTCAGGTATTTATTACGCTCATTGATGACAACACGTAACGGACGGAGCAACGGTCACAGAATGAGCTATGAACTTCAAACAAAGATTTTGTAACGCACTAGCTGTTGAACATAAATACAGCAATTCATTGCCCATTGATTAGGCACTCAACTATAAAAGAGAATGTAACAGAAGTTAAAGGTACACACAAATACTCTACCAAAATCACTCTCCAGTCTATTTCACTTAAAAATCTTTCTCACTTACTGACTTAAGCATTGGAGGCGGTTTGGCTAACGCCACACCGACGTGTTACTCTTCTACCCAGTTCATTTTGTAGGTTTTTCCTCCAGCAAAGGCAACCCCAACCGCAGCATCGTCCACCCGCTACGATGAGGAGCTCAATTACTGATATTTTGCATCATCAATAACCATCCTTGATAAAAACTTCATCCATAAAGTGACGAGTTTATCATAAGCATCCATGATAAAAACTCCGTCCATAAAGCAACGAGTTTAAATCATAAACATCCTTGATAAAAACTCCATCCATAAAGCGACAAGTTTAAATCATAAGCATCCATGATAAAAACTCCATCCACAAAGCGACGAGTTTAAATCATGAACATTCGCGAAAAATACTTCGTCCATATAATGACGAGTTCAGGTCGTGAAACACCCGTGATAAAAACTATGTTCATAAAGTAGCGAGTTTAAATCATAACATATGAGTCTAAAACACGATAAGGGCTTTATTCAGACAAGCAAGATATACATGCGTGTAAAGTTTCATGCGTTTATGAATGCAACAACTACTTCTAAGGATAAAGACCCCGTAGACGGGTCTAGAATCATGAAGAATAAAACCGTGAGTCAAAGTGCAGAATCTTCTGCAGGCAGATCTAATCCTATTCAACAAAGTTTAGCATAAAGAAACTTGATTGGAATGCACATACAATGGGAATTGTTAAATTTCTAACGAGATAAGCAGTTAAACAAAAACCTCAAAACGAAGAGGCAATAGGTGTTCAAAAATAAAGATAAAAGCTCCAAAACAAGGGGCAGCCAATGTTTTCCAAAAAAAAAAAAGAAGAGGAGATCATTCAGCAACAGGAGTAACAGCCCCATCTTTCTTGCCTTGGTCTGAACTCCCAACTTCAGCGACGTCTGTTCCTCCAACGTCAGTAGTAGTGGCGTCTGTTTCCTCCAGTTCCTTAGCTTCATCAGCTAAAATCTCGATATCAATTTTTTCGAAGTCAAGATTGGAACAATCTACTGCCAGGCTATGATGCTTCACCGTCCATTTATGCAAGAGTTTAAAGCCCTTAAAATATTGAATAAACTGAAGATTGAAAAACTGTTAGGACTTCATGAATTGCTCAATGACCTTCTCTCGCTCGGCACTAGTCCTTAATAGAGTGGCTTGAACCTCCTCGTCTTTCAAAACGACGAGCATCTTTTCCACCTTCAAAGCTTCATTTAATTCTTTAACCTTCTCCTTCGCCCTGTTGACTTCGTCCATGGCCTCAATAAGATCCTTTCTGAAAGCTTGAAAATGTGTTAAAACACAAGACCTTTTTAGACCCCCAAATTAAAGTTATGGCTCGATTGATTTTACTCTAACTTAAACTAAGTGCGGAATAGAGTAAATGCGAGCAGATAAACAAATAAACTACTCTAACTCATAATCATTATAACACAGCAGTAAAATGAAAGGCAAAAGAGTAGAGAAGAAGAATGCAAACACAAGATAACACGCCGATGTGTTATCGAAAAGGAAACCGAAGAACTCGACGAAAAACCTCTTCGCCGCCCTCTAAGCGGTAATCAATCCACTAGACAATCAATTGAGATACACGAATAGCAAAAGACCCTCCAAACCTAGTCTACCCAATGCACCTAAGCTCTCCAAGCTCCTACTCCAACAAGGCTTCTCGGAATCGTGTCTTGTCTAACTCTTCGGATCCCGTAATACGCCCGATTGCATCCGCCAAAAGCCTGGCTTCTTCCAATACTTCCCAGCAGCACCAAAACCTCATTTGACACTCTGAAAGGGTGTGGTAAGTGTTTAAGCTATTAACCTCTCAAGAGTATGGAAATGGAGAGGTAGGAGTTGAGGAAAATCCACAATGAATTGTGTGGAGAATTGTGGGTATAAAAATCTCTAACTCTCAAGATTTGTGGTTAGGGTTTTCTCTCAGAAGCACTCCTCAACATATGTGGGTAATTAGGGTATATATAGTGTAGGTACAGAAAGTGTGTATCAAATATGATAGTTCAGCAAAACAGAATGTTTTGCGGGTATTTCACAAGAAGGCCTTACCCGCGAGACACTCGCGAAAACCAACTGTCTCCATCATGTCCTGACTTTTCGCATTCCAGTCATGTACAGGGCACATGCTTCACTTCACGGGAAGCTTACTTGCGAGCTACCCGCAAAAACAGCTTTAGTCTTCAATTGCCTTGAGTCTTCACACCCTCTCTCTCTCACACACAACCCTTAAAAATAAATCTCAAATGAAATACAGGGTACAGAAGATTGAACATAATTACAATCAAATTTGGCATGGAATAAAAGCCAACAAAAACATAGTTGTCGGACCCTGTGCCTTACCGATCCATCCAACGACTAATTGGTGAAGGATGAGAGGGCACAAATCTTTTATAGCATTTGATCGCAGACCAAGCCCATTGGTATTGGAGCGAATTGTGAAATCCCTCACAATCCCTCCCTCATAATGCGACTCCAACGACTTGAACCTATGACCAGGCTCTGATACCACTTGTCGGACCGTGTGCCTTACTGATTCATCCAACGACCAATTGGTGAAGGATGAGGGGGCACAAATCTTTTATAGCATTCGATCGCAGACCAAGCCCATTGGTATTGATGCGAATTGTGAAATCCCTCACACTTTCTCAGCTTCTAGCTCTCTACTTTGACGGATTCAAGTTTGGAATTTACTACCACCACTTTTTCTTCGATCCCAAGGTAATCAGTAGTTAAGCATAAGGATTCACCAAGAACTTGGACGAGACATTCCAAAATCAGAATACAGGTCATACCAAAACAAATGAAGGAAAAATGGGGGAAATATTCATACTTGCACCAGCTTATGAATATGGTGGCTAACTAATTCATGAGACGAGACAGACAACAAGCCTTTAAGCTCTTCATCTGTGATCACGTTATGGGCTCATCTAAGGGCGGTCACGGGGTCGTCCCAAACGCTTTTCCCAATCTTTCTTTTTCCCTTACTGCGAGTAATGGGTGGAGTCAAAGCCGTCACTTCAATAGATGGAGTTGGGGAAGATGGAATAATCTGAACGGGCGAAGAAATCGCTGCCTCGCCCTTCTCGTCGTGCAATTTTCGCCTCTTCAGGTCTGAAGCGAGTTGAGAAAGGGGTTCATTCTTCATCCCCTTAATACGTGCATACTTTTCCTTACTATATCGTGTGGCCATCTCTGCAAAAAAAAAAAAAAAAAGAAAAAAAAAAAAGGTAAGTTAAAGAGAAAAAGAAAGACGGGAAGTCACAGGAATAAGATGATTCACTTTTTTCTTCTTGACAGATCTTTTCTAAGACGTATTCAGAAGGCTCAGGTCTAAGACAACAGACGAACAAATGACGAGGATCGACCAGGTCGTCAAAGTCCTTGATCTCTCGAGCGAAGGCAAGGGCAGCCTGAATCTGTCCGTAATTTGGACCCTCCAAGTCTAGACGATAAAAAATTGCTAAGCAAGAAGGTAAAGCAAGTTATACAAGTATAGATTAGAAGAGGAAATCAGGAAAGCAACAAAAAATACGCACCAAGGGGTGGAACTTCCCATTCTCGCAATAACCTCAGGACTTCACCCCAAAGGTTGTCGGACATGGTTTCCCAGCCAGTTCCAGAGATAAAAAAAAAAAATATATATATATATATATAAATATCGTGATTTTCTAGTCACGAAAAGAAGAAGGATACCCAGAAATAACCCTAGACTTCCTATCCCAGGGTAGAAGTTCAAAATACCTATAGTGGGTAGAAGGCTTCAGATGATACAAATGTAAAAACTCGTTCAAGGTTATCATGTCCCCTTCACAAGTAGACATCCAAATCGACATATAACTCACAATCGTCCTCCAGGCGTTAAGGACGAGTTGATCAGGGGCAATTTGCAAATGAAAGAAAAGTTTCATAATAAAAGGATGAAGGGGAAAACAAAGATCGCACAGAAAGGCGGCCTCATAAAAACACACCTCGCCATGGGCAAAAGTGCAGGCCGTTTCGCTAAGACGAGGCAAACGGAGGACAGTACCTTTGGGGAACTGAAACCTCTTTCTCAAACCCTTCAAATGCTTTTCTTTCAGAGAGCAAGACTCGAAAAGAGCATGCAAAGGATGAGGGTAGGAAGACAAAGGTAGCTTTGACACGGCCGTGTCAACTTCTTTACCAAGGGATTCTGCATTTGATGACAACCCTGTTTCCAATTCACTTGACCTGACATCATCCTCCCTATATTCTACGGTAATCATCATCAAATGATGCTCTATCAAAGAACGGCAGATCAACGAGTAAAGGGTGAGCAAAACGGATTTGAAGGAAGTAAAACGAGACACAAACAGACCAGCCTAGGGACGCCGACCAGAAGAATACTTAAGGTAAACCCCTAACCTAGCAAAGAAAAAGGAAATCGAGGGACACTCTCGCCTGAAAAAATCAAAACCAACCATCAAAACATAGAGAAAGGAGACCTTACCAGGAAAATTTGAAGTTTGGAAACTCCACAGTACTTCGAGTGCAGACCAAATAAGGCGGAGGAAGAGGAACAGTTTTTCTAAGAAAGGAAAAACCGAAATTAAAGCGCGCCAAAATCTAGGCGATTTTGCACACACCACGAATAGAGAAGAGACACGTGTCTTTTACCTGGAGAAGTAGTCGCTTCACATTTATGATGGAAGGGAAATATCAAAAAAAGAAAAGATACGAACCGTCACAATTGATCACATTCCTATGCTCGTCCAAAATCTTGACGGCAAAGGAATAAGGGGGCAACTGACGAATAGCGGTAAAACGGTCGTCCATTTACAAGGACGACCGTAAAGCGCATTTAAGTTAGGATAACTCCCACGAGCAAGCATTGAAAGGTCGTCCGCACGAAAAGACGAGCCTATGCACATCAAAGCCAAAAATTAACTCCATCAGGCCAGCTAGCAATAAGTAAATGCGCCGGAAGGGTTACAAAAGCTTTGATGAGCCAACGTTCATACGTTACACATTAAAGAGAATCTTCATTGCCATTAAATGCTGTAATTCATTCAGGTGAAAACGCCCAGAAGAGCATTAATGGGCAGAAATGATTAACCAGAAAGCAAGCTATATAAAGCCAGCCAACCTAGGTGAGTTGGCTTCATGAAAAACATATTATACTACAATTATCCTATCAACAAAAAGCGATAATCTGACTTAGGTATCAGAGTGTCCATAGCTGGCACCACACCGATGATCTCTTCTTTTCATCTCTTGTCTTTTTAACAGGTATCACAGTTCGTCCATTGGTAACGACGAGGAACATACTGATGAGGTTACATTTTGAGCTTCATCACCATGAATCTTCTTTATTCTTGATTTAGTAGCCAAAAAATCAAAAGGACAAGCCATATAAAGTCTCATCTACTCTTTAGACTCCTATACTCAGTGTTTGGTTGCTGAAAAAATCGAAAGGAAAAACTTCACCTCCTTCACAAAGAAACCCATGAAACCCCAAATGACCTTAACCCAATCACACTAGCCAAGGTCCAAAATTCTACCACAATATTGCCATCAAACCCAAATCCAGTCATCCTATTGAAAACTGCTGACCCACCAATGAAGGATTTCCATTGACGAATTATAGAGATGAGAGAAGAATAGATGGGATCCATGAGGGTAAGATTCGGCCAAGCAAAGGAAAAGAAAAAAAAGAAAGAGAGAGAGAATCAAGTGAGAAGAAAGAACATTGAAAAGATTTTTAAAAAAGAAAAAAAAAAAAGACATTGAATTAAGTCTTCAGATCTGAAGAGTGCACAAACAGCATGTAAAACCGGTTTCTCTTTAAGGATCAAATTTTTTATTTTTAAGAAGTTTTGGATATACTTGGTATTACTCCAAACCTCATGGTAAGTTAGTGTATTATACTCTTATCATTAATATTACTTTTATTTATATTAATAGAAATATATCATTTTAACACTTGTGAAATTGATTGAAAAATATTTTGTGTCAACCAACAATAAAAACATTCTCAAAAAAAAAAAAAAAACCAACAATAAAAAGTATAATTATTATTAGAGTTTTATTAACGTGTACCTTTAGCCACTTAGAGCATACATCAATAAATCATTTTATGAAACTTTTTATGAAAAAATGATTAACTATTTTGACAATTTTTTTCAATTTCTCATAAAAACTTTACCAAAATGCATAATTCATACATTAACCTGCCGCTTATTATTATTATTATTATTATTATTTGTACTTTTGTAGTAATCAATATAATTGTATGCACTATGGCTGCTGACCCAACCTTCCTATGTTTGGTTATTGATTATTACATATATTATGAATAATTTTGGTGGCTATAATAAGTCCATAAGTCTAGAGTAATAGATGTTAATACTGAAAGCTGAAAACGCCTGTATTTTGTCTTTGTTCTAAGCAGCTCCCTCACTCACGCGGATCGTCTGAATGTTAACTTAAAAAAGATTCACGCCCAAGTCCGAGTCTCATCAGATCAATTCAATGGCATGATAATGATGGAAGTTGTTGTAGGTCCCACAATTAACACTGTATCTATCTACGATTCTACAGATACGTTAAGAGGAGAGGAGAAAAATCAAAGGACATCTTATAAAAATTGGAAAACGACAATCAAGCCAAGGTGGTCCCCAAGTGTATATCTATTCTAGCCACAGCCAACTCTCATCTTTTTCACCCACACATTTTGGTCACGTGGCAACGGGCGTACTTCTTCCCAAAAAGTTGTGATATTTATTGGTTTTGAAAAAACAAAAAGCATCACTGCTTTTTTTTGGGGGGCAAAATTTGCTACGAGCTAGGTTATATTTTCACCCAAAAAAAAAAAATATAACTAAATATTTTGAAAATTTTAGATAATATATTTTTTAGGTTTTTAACATGCATGTCAAATTTCATGTCAATTAGATATTATTTACCATTCAATCCATAAACTTAACTCAATTTGGGGTATTGTTAAACTTAACTCAATTTAAATTTCTAGTGATTGAGAAATTTCAAACCAACCTAACCAATGGCAACTCTAAAAACCAACTAAACAAATTCCTTAGTGATCGAGTTTTTGTAAATGTTGTTTTGTAGGATTTTAGTTATGCTTCTTTTGTACCCAGTTCTTAAGTCCCATTTGGTTGGGGGTGATTATTGGAGAGAGAAAAGTGGGGAAGATATGGTAGGAGAGGGTATTTGGTTGGGGTAGAAAATGGTGAGGCCAAATATTTTTCTCACTCAAGCTCACCATTTGGAGTTGTAAGGACACAATTTGGTTCCCAAGCTCAAAAAGTAAAAGGACTTAGGCCCAAAGAGCCCAATACAATGAATTTGTAGAGAATGAACTAAGAATTGGACTTTAATGAGTTAGATAACAATCACAGTAGATTAAAGGCTACTAGAAAATGAAAACAAACAAGTTTATGTAAAGAAAATCTTCCTCGGCAATGTTCGAGGAGAGCAATTCTTATATATTCTTTTGGACTTAAACCCAATTACAGTTCTTGAGTATATAGTGTTTTTTCTCTCCCTAGATTTTCAGGTTCCCTTCTTGTAATGAGGTATTTTTTCTTTATATTCCCCTACTTTACTCCATCTTAGCCTTCCTCGTGTAGGTCAAGCTACTGGCTTTGATTCTTGTCCCATCAGCACATTCCTGAAGTTTTTGGGGGTAGCTATAAGGCTGAGTATTACTGTTTATGTATCACCTCCACATTAATGCGGCCAGGGAGTTAGTTGCAGAGTATTTAATACGGTGGTAGCAGCTTTCTCCTAGATATTTCTCAGCTTCCTTTTGTCCTATTCCCTCTTGATGCTTATCCTTACCAGTAAAATTGTCCCACGTGTTGTTCTTGATGGCAGGTCAAACCTTTGACCTTTACTCTGTTTAGTCAAGGAGGCATTTCTCCTCGGACTACTTTTCCAAACCTCTATGACTAGAATCATTCCATAACTTACTGATTTGTACTTCTTCGTTAATGTATAATTGTCCTCGGATAGCTAAATGTCTTCGGACAAGGCCCACGGCCTAATATACATTCTTGGGCCCTTCATCCCTACAGGAGTGATTTTGGAATATCTCCCAATTTAAGGAGAAAATGTGGGGAAAGAGGGGGGCTTAATGGGAAATTACCTATCTATCCTCATCTCCTTCTACTTGTGTTTTTCATGCTGGTTTTTTTTTTTTTTTTTTTTTTTTTCAACTTTAATGTTTGGGTTATTTATTTATATTGAAATCATTTTTTAAAAATAAATAATTCTTTTAATGTAATAGGAGCATGGAAGTAAATTATACAAACTTACATTTTCTATTCTCTTATTTTTTTTTTTCAACCAAATAAAAAAGTTTTCTATCTTTAAAATTTTCCACCTCTCTAAATCTCTCACTTTTTCATCCATACCAAAGCTGCTTCTTCTTAGGGGTGGCAAAATTGGACACGACCTGCGAACCCGACACAACACGACATGAAATTAGCAAGTTATGGGTTGAGGCTTAACGAATTTGTGTCACATATGGGTTGACACGGCTGACCCGTTTAATAAACGGGTTGGGTTAGTATTGAACATATAGAACCCGTTTGACCTGTCTGACCCGTTTAATTAAATGACATTTTACCAATATACCCTTCAAACTCTAGGTATATAAACTTATTAGTTGTTGGCGTTTATCTTCTTTAACATATTGTGACTGATTATTTGTGATATTGGGATATGCTTTAGTTTTGAATAATTATTTGTGATGCGGTTACTCGTTAGTTTTGAATTTTATATAAAAAAAATTAATTTGTTTGTTTTTTCATTATTTTTTTTTTCATTTTGATAAAATCTTATAAACAGGTCGACATGACTAACCAGTTTAATAAATAGGCCGTGTTAGGATTGAGAAATCTTGACCCATTTAATAAACATGTCAGGTTAGTGTTGATTTATATAGTCGAATACTCATGAATTAACACGACACGAACTCAACACGCGAACACAAATTGCCACCCATACTTCTTCTTCTTCAATAAATATTTTCTTTTTATATATATATATATATATAAAGTAAACACAAAAAAAAAAAAAAATCGGATTAATGTTGAGACATGAATAATGTCGCCCTTGATTAAAAAAAGAGAAAAAAGAAAAGAAATAGTGGTTTTATCATCATAGAAGATATGTGGTGGGTGACTGTACGTATGGTATGGGCAATCTAGTCAACGAACAAAAAAACAAAATTTTTTTTTTTAAACATAAATGAAATAATTTAATCATTTAAATAATAAAATTATGAATTTACAACCTGTTAAAATTCAAAGAGTAAAATTCAACTCATTAAATTAAAGTCTATTTTCATAATAAATAGAAACCATCATGAAACAAACATTATAGATTTTAAATAATACCATATCTATACTATTTATAAGAAGATTTTTCTTTTTGAACTATAATTTTATGTGGTTCAAAAATACTCCTAAACTTTAGATTTAACAAAAATTTTTTTTTTTTGAGGATAATCCGATAAAAATATATCTTTAACTCTACTTAAAATGCATATAAATAGGACGCTTTCTTACTCATCTATATTTTCAAAACAAACTTATCCAAAATTTAAAAATAAAAAATACAAATGATGACACTAGACCCGGAAAAAAGAAAAAAAAGCTCTATCGAAGTGTAACGAGACTAATATGTATATAAATTCTTTATTAAAAATTAGAAAATAAAAAAAAAGAAAAGAAAAGAAAAGAGATATTTTTGTCCATTAATTATGGCACGAGGAAAACAAAAAAAAAAGTAGAACTAACTAATAGTAGTAACCATTAAAAAAGAGGGTCACGGAGCTAGCTGCTAAGCTAGCCAAGCAATGGTGAGCCGACAAGGATGGGTGAGAGTGAGAGCTTTGTATTGTATGTTGTTGTTGTTGTTGTTGTTGTTGTCTCTCTACAGTGGGTATAGCCTATAGACTATAGAGGAGAGAAATCAAAAAAAGAAAAAGAAAGAGAAGAAGTGCTCCATTGAGTCACCACTCCCATTCTTTCATCCTCCACCACCAAACAACGTCCAAATCCTCCTCCCTCCGATAACTCTCAAATTTTCCATTCATTCTCGTGCGTTTCTCTCCACGTGTCATCCTCTCATTCGCCACCCCTTTTTCTTCCCCCCACCTTTCCTTTCCTTTCTTTTCAACCCTCCTTGTCTGAACAGACTCTCTCTCTCTCTCTCTCTCTCTCCTAAAACCTCGTATTTCATGTTCTGTTCTGTTAAGAGAGAGATTGGGTTTTCTTAAACATAGAAACAACTTGTTGTTTGGTTTTTTTTTTTTTTGGGGAGGGGGGGTTGGCTCAAAAGAAAATTTCATAGCTTCTACTGTAAGTTGCTTTTTTTGGCTTATCCTTATTTTTTCTTTGTTGGGTTTCTTTTATTTTCTTAGACTTCGTTGAAGACGAGGCTTACAACTCAAGCAAAGTTCTCTCAACTTCAAAAAAAAGAACCTATTTTTGAATAGAGTTAATAGTAAAGGTTGTATTTTTATTGTTACTTTTGTGTGTGTGAGAAGTGGAAGTTATAGCAGTTGTGGTAGTTAACTAGCTATAGTGATAATAGTGGTGGCTCTGAATGTTTCATTTGGAAGAGGAAGTGTCAAAATTAAGAGGAATTGGGTTTTCGTTTGGTGGGTTTGAATATGGTGCTGCTGTGCAAATTGAAAGGATTGGAGAGTTGAAGTTGAAGTCTTTTGGATTTGAATAATGTTAATTTGTTGTGAATAAGGTGTTTGTGAAAAGGGGTTTGATTGGAAAATGAGGAATTCGGGTATAATTTGAGGTTGCAACTATGAGTTGCAGCGAGAATAACAGGGGAGTTCGTGAAGAGGGGGAATTTGAGCGATCGGTTTTGCGGTCTGAGACAACGCAGAATGGATCAATAACAGTGGAACAGCAGTTAACTATTGATGAGAATTTGCTGGTTGACCCGAATTTGCTTTTTATTGGGTCGAAAATCGGCGAGGGAGCACATGGCAAAGTGTATGAAGGAAGGTCAGTGTGAAATTATTGCCTAATTTGATGTTTAAATTATTGTTTTTTGCTTTTTCGGGTTGTTAATTTGTGAGACTAGATTGTTGTGAAGATAGGTATTGTAATTTTACTTGATTGCCATGTATGTGTATTTATGTTCTCAACTTAATTGTAGTTTAATCTGATTTTGGGTACTTGGAATGTGCTTTACCTTGCTGGACTGTTCATGTTGATGGCTAGTTTTGGAAGTAAACTCTTTCTATTGTAGGGTGTCATGACACCAACCATAGCTCGTATCATATGTAACTAGGCCACTACGCTATCCCGGGATTAAGGCTTTGTGTTGTTAAGTTGATTACTTCAATCTTGAGTGTGGGGGTCTGGTTTTGGTGACCTACCCTGACTAGTCTTTTGAGGTTCCTTAGCCGACCACAAAATTTTCAGACTAAGGCTTGGTTGTTGTATTTGAATCTATTGAACTATGATTCCAATGAAAAGGAGTGTAAGGCTTATGACATGTATTTTTATAACTTTCAATTGTTATAGGCTTATGACATGTTACGTTGTTCCAATGTCATCAAATGAAGTTGTTTTAGGAATGGATTGTCTGGCGGTTGGTGTCCTAGTTTCATAGGTCTAGATTGATATTTTCAGGTATGGTGATCGAATTGTGGCTATTAAAGTCCTCCATCGTGGGAGCACTGTGGAAGAAAGAACTGCACTTGAGAGTCGATTCGCACGGGAAGTTAATATGATGTCACGTGTTAAACATGATAATCTAGTCAAGGTAAGTGTTCTATTTTTTATGTGTCTTTATATTAGTTCATTTCTTGAAAGCATTTTCCTTTTATACATGCCTGACTAATAGTTTTTCACATAATCATTTCTGTCGCATTCAATTCACTGAGCACAATGCATTTCTGGCCTTTGCAGTTTATTGGAGCTTGTAAGGACCCTTTAATGGTGATAGTAACAGAGCTGTTACCTGGAATGTCACTCCGGAAGTATTTACTCAGTATCCGTCCAAATCTATTAGACCTTCACGTGGCTATAAATTTTGCTCTTGATATTTCTCATGCCATGGAATGTCTTCATGCCAATGGGATTATACATAGAGATCTAAAACCTGGTACTTCCCAAGAACATAGTGCATTACACATAATGGACTAAATTGTTTCTTAACATTTGTTATATTCATATGGGCTTCATTGCATTAAAATCCTAATTCCATTGCTTGTAGGGGTATATTTTGTGATTTGTGTGTTTATTAGTAATTGTTAAAAGTAGATACGAAATGTGGTTTAATCATGTTCCTCTTCCTATTTTTTCCCTTTCCCTTCTATAAAAAAGCTCATTTTTGGGCTGGTGTCCTGGAGTTTGTCTTGTAACTAGCGTGCAGCTTGTTGCTTGCTGGTTCTAGTTTGTTGAATAAAACTTTCCTTATTCATCAATAATTAAAATGTTGTGACATTTTCAAAAATCTCTATACGGAAATCATTTTTATTGTAAAAAGCCATTACAGCTTGCCTTTTCTGCTATTTTGTCAAATCTCTGTGCTGTGCATTTTCCAATTAGGCCATGGACGTGGCTCATATTTCAATGAGTTTGGTTTTTAATTATATTGGGTTGTTCTCCTCCTTTAGTTATTTGACTACGTTTCCTTGATTTGAGCAATCCTATTCCAAAATGTATATTGAAAAATCATTTTGGAAATAAATAGTACACGTACTTTTAATTAATTGCTTTTGTGGTAAGAGTTGCTTGATGCTTGTCATGTTGATGTTCAGTTGAACTAGAAATAGATGTGTTGGATTATACTTCCCGGATTACAGATTTCATTCTATGTAGTTCAATACATTGGCGTTATTCGTTTTTACATATTTATGGATGTGTCGATATTGATTAATGCAGACAATTTGCTGCTTACGGCGAATCAGAAGTCTGTGAAGCTTGCAGATTTTGGTCTTGCAAGAGAAGAATCTGTGACAGAGATGATGACCGCAGAAACTGGGACTTATCGTTGGATGGCTCCCGAGGTTTGTGTCATCTACCAAACATAATTTGTTGTTATAATTGATTTGTGTCCCACTATTAAAAGAGCTAAATGGGGAAAACAAATTTGCCGTTGATGGTGGTTATGTGATTAAATGATCATCAAGATGGAAAGAGATTTAGGATCGTCAAGGCTAAATCAGTAAAACAAAAACATGTATGAATGTAGAAAAACATTCACACACGCCTGACACACACGCGATCTACAGAAGTTTTGCAACTAAACTAGGATTTATGATTTTTATTTAAGAAGTTCTACTTAATTTCATCAGAGGATTTATGGCATTAGTTTGGTGGAGGTCATTTGGCTGTGAATGGATTGTCATCAGACTTTGTTTGACTACCCATTCTTTGGTAAAGACTTAAGTTCTTGGACATTAGTCTCAGTCCATGGCCCACTTGGTTCCTTAGGTGTGGGTTAACATTTTCTAAATCTTCTGTTTAACGAGAATTTAAGCTAATTATTGTATATTTAGTTACAGAAACATACAAATAATTATAAGAATGCATATCAATCTGGAAGTGAATTCGATGTAACTCACTTCTATCCCCTTATGGGAAGCTGTCGTCAGTTCATGAGCAGCTTCTTAAGAAAGAACTAAATAAGCTTCTCTCTCTCTCTCTTCATATTTCAAATCTCCAAATTTGTTATGCTCAATGGAAGTGGTCAACATTATTCTTAATGTAAGGGCTGACATGCATAGGAAGAGGGGTCATTTCATGGCTTAAATCATTTCCATCATTAGTTAAAAACTTAAAATTATTTTATGCTTTTTTCTCGACTTCCTTTTTCCTGTAGTTTAGTAACAGTCAGTTTAACTGCACCTGAAGATGCAACTTTGAATTAACGCTTCAAGTATGTGTATTTTTTCTTTCTTTAAAATTTTATTACTATTTATCTCTGGTTTATTATTTGCATAAGCCTGATTGAGCCATAAGCTTTGTTGTCGCACAATGTTACCAAGCATAAACTTCCTGATAATCTTCCGTAAGGCTTTGATAATTTTCTGTTGAATGACTGGGGTGGGCTTCTTGGTTTCTAGTACTGTTCATCTTCAATATTTCAAGAGTTTTAGGACTTGGGTACAATGCATTGAACCTCCTTACCAATTAGCTTTTCCCTACGTTCTGACTCTGTTTGTGTCTTTGCAGTTGTATAGCACCGTGACATTGCGGCAAGGAGAGAAGAAACATTACAACAACAAGGTTGACGTCTACAGTTTTGGAATTGTCCTATGGGAACTATTGACCAACCGTATGCCATTTGAAGGCATGTCCAACTTGCAGGCTGCTTATGCTGCTGCTTTCAAGGTGCAATGAATATTCATTTGATTTTTAATTTGATGCATTTCGTCATTATGTTAAATTTGCTGTCTATTTGATATTGGATGCTTTACTTCAGATGCCGATGTTACTTTATCAAATGCAGACTGATAATAAACTATGCCTCGGTTCCCTATCGTAACTTCTGTGCTTTGAGGAATTTGCTTAAAGCAGTTCTTGTTCATAGTGAATACTAAATTCTTAACATATTTTTTAATTGGAAAGAAACTAACTATGGTTTTCAATCTGATAATGCAGCAAGAGAGGCCTACTCTTCCTGAAGATATTTCCCCTGAGCTTGCCTTCATCATACAGTCATGTTGGGTAGAGGACCCAAACCTGAGGCCAAGCTTTAGCCAGATCATCCGCCTGCTTAATGCATTTCTCTTCACACTCTCACCACCCTCACCATCATTACCGGAATCTGATACCAATGAGGCTGAGGCAGCAGCAAGTAGTAATGGTACCATGACTGAATTCTCTGCACGTGCGAGGGGGAAGTTTTCTTTCATACGCCAGCTCTTCACTGCTAAGAGAACAAAGAACTCACAATGAGCGGGTAAAATTTTGAAATTTTCTTTTTGTTCCGACTTCCAATCCGAGGAAAGTTGGCATGCAACGGTAGATATATATTCTTAGTGAATTGTGGTTGATTACCTAATATGATGATTAGTAAACAACTAATATATTGAAACAGATTGATGTTGATGGGGAAACTCATTGGGAAAATAAAAAAGAGATAGCGGACTTTACATTGTCTAGTTGATGCTGATCTTGATGTAAAGGAGATACATGGTTTAGACATAAATTCTGTTGATATCAATGCTAGTTTCATCGAAAATGCTTACTATGAGGCAGTCTTAAATTTTTTTTAAAAAAATATATCTCTTTAGAACTTGTACTTGTAGGTGAAGAAATTGCTTCATGGTCACTACTGGGCTGGATTGAGCTGAGTTGAATGATCATGTCTTGTCTGTATGTAAATATCGAATATGGACAGATGTACTTGTGCTTGAAAAGGCATTGATGGCCAATTTTGACTAGTCTGTTGGGTATTCACAACTGAACTCAAGATTTTAAGATCAATGCTTTGTTGTTGTTTGGAAGAATAGGCAGTCCAAAACAACCTGGGCCAAGATACCTTATTAATAACAGTTGGGTTTTAATCGAGACACAATAAAAGGTTATATGCAAGCTCAAACGCTATTAGCAATTACAGTGTGGCAACAATTCTGGGCTTGTTCTTCTAACTAGCTGGCTATGAATTATGATACGTTCTTAATAATAGTGGGATTTTCATTGAAACATAATAAAAGGTTCCATGCAAAGCTTAAACGTGTAAAATTATTGGGGAACAGTTTCAATTCTTAAGCAAATGTGCATTCCTAGATATGTATCCCAAAAAAAAAAAAAAAGTGTACTGCCTTTCCCCATGATCCTAATTGCTGTGATTCCGCATCAAAAAGAGCATTTGTGGAAAAATTTAAAACGCACAGAACAATTTCAATATTTAGTTCATACTCATGTCATGTTCCTCTTACGTAGTTGCTCTTATCTATATAGTTTTTTTTTTAAAAATATTTTTTTCAAGCTATTTTATATTTGATGCAGTGATCAATCTCCAGAATGTCGTGTGAAGAATTTGATATTAAATATGCTGTTTAAAATATTGATTAAACTTTTGTTAAGTGGGTCTGACGTACGTCATTCCTACAATTTCACACACATATATGGTTTATATGATCTTGCACAATTATATATCTTAAAAAAAGATCATTGGTAGTCCACTAGTCTCTGGTCGAAGAGCTTCCTCCCATGATAGGGGAAAATGTCATTGGGAAGAATATGTTCAAAACTTTTGTACGTCTAACATTACTGACATTTCTATACTAGTATACTACAAATCTCCTTTTGACATGGTTTGGCACATGCATTGATTTTCTTACAAAACAATCGTGCAACTCTGAGATGGTTGACACTGTTGTTAAATTTTGTTTTTCTAAAGCCTAAAATATAAGTTGAAACCTTTAAGTTTGCAACTTTAAGTTCACATTTGCTGTTATTAGCGGGTGCCATAGATCTTTAACAGCAACAGAGATGAGGAACATGAAGAGGGCGTAGAGTTCGGGATTGGGCCACGTGGGATGGCCCAACCCCAACGAAGGATAAGGCCGGAATAGCACTTCCACCAATTCTGTGAATTAGGAGAGAGAGAGAGAGAGAGAGAGAGAGAGAGAGATTATGGTGGTGAATTTTCTCATACCTTAGACCAAATGATTAATGGTTTCTTTAATAAGCTTCCTAGCTAGGTATGCAAATTCCCTCTTGATCGTAGACATTACCAACATTATGAGCGTTATAGCCTTAATAGGGGTTATGGACATCATTAGAGAGGAGACCACGTTCCTTTAGGTTATATTCTAGGTGTTTACCCCATATATATTGCCAACTTCACCTATTAATGACGCTCATCCAGCAATTCTCACGCAAACTCCACATTGGCCATTCGGTTGTAAATGTTAATTGGCCTGTAATTTTGAGATCTGTCATACATTACATCGTTTTATCGAGTTGTCTCCAAACAATATTGCCTATTGACTATACGTATCCTATCATTTTTCTATGCATAATATATTTCAGATCATTTCCTTGTGATCATTATTTTTATATCTTTCTGCTATTAGATACCAAAAATATTGATCCAAATATATTAATGAAGGGCATAACCAAGAACTTTTGTTTTGGGTTCTTATTTTTATATCATATCAAAATACTAAAATTGTGTAATTCACTCAAAAACTAAAATATTAATATCAGCTAAGGGGGAAAAAAATAAGAATATAGGGAAAGATAATATTAATACCACAAATTATTAAATTAAACAATTAAAAATAATAATATTACCTTTTGTCATCTATATATTTTAATAAATTTGAATTTAGAATAGGTATTCTTAATCCAAACATGTCTTTTCCTTTTTTTAAGTAAGTGTACCAAATGAACTGAGTGGATCAAATGGACCGAAGTAGATAGCAATGGACCAAGCTGGACCGAATGGGGATCAAATGGACTTAAGTGGATCGAAGTAGACCAAATAGGCTCAAATGGACTGAATTGGACCAAATTATACGAAAATGAACTGAATTAGACAGATATGGACCGAAATGGACTGAATAGATCAAAGTGAATTAAATGAACCAAATAAATCAAATTGGACTGAATTGGACCAAAATGGACCGAATTATACTGAAATGGACAGAAGTGGACATAATCATCGACCACGTCACCCCTTTTTTCTAATTATAATTTTTTTTTATTGATTTCTTCCTCTAATTTTTTGATAATATTAAATATATTAATCAATTGACTTTACACATTCATCTTGAATGATTTTTTTTCTTTAATAATATCTTGGATGATTTTAACTTTACATATACTTTGCCTTTACATATTTATTTACTTATTTTTTTGTTCGACAACAAAAGAACTCCTTTCATATTTTTTTCTTCATTACTCTTAATTTTTTTTAATATTATCAAAAAATTAGAGGAACAAATCAATAAAAAAAAGTAATACATTTCTACTTTTATATATTATTATATAGATATAGATTATAAAAAGGATTTTAAAAGAATTCGGGCCCATAATGAGTACATGTTTTTTGAGGTTATTATTTATTTTTTTATTTTTTATTTTAAATTTTTTAATAACATAGAGTGTCACGTAGGTTCTAGTTAATATAGTTAGTATAATTGGTAGTCTTTTGTTATTGAACAAAAAAAATTGGGATTAAATTTGACCTAAACACAAGATAAATTTTATCATTGCTTTGATTTGATAATAATGAAGCCATAAATTCAAATTCTATAGTATATATTAAACAAAATCATGCCTCATATTTTATTGAGTTGTATCTTTACTATTGTAAATTGGTTTCAACCTATCATTGTTCTTTATCATCAGACTAAGACACCAATTGATTTTTTTTGTAAGTTGGGATACCAATTGAGCTACCTGAAACCCACATAGGTCATAGTTTCTTGAAGTAAAACTAATTTTGTTTGGTATCACTTAAGTGTTTGATAAAATGGTTGAGAGAAGTGTTTCATCGTGGAATATCATGATAATGGCCTATGATCAAACTAATGAACTTGAATTAGCTGATTACCTTCCTAAGTTGATACACCAGAAGAATGCGGTTTCATGGAATACCTTAAGCCCTTATTTGGGAGGAGAGAATGGAATGGAATAGAAAGGAATGAAAAGAATAATTTTTAAATATTCTTCCATTCCCTTGTTTGGGAATTTTAATGGAGGGAATGGAAAGTCTATTCTCTTATTTGGAAGTTTAAGTGGGAGGGAATAGAATGGGTAGGAGGGAACACTCATTCCTCTATATTCCCTTAAAACCTCAAATTTTCATTCTCCCAAAAATTGGAAGGAATTGGAGGGAATGAAATTAGATTTAATGAATTTTTAACTAAAACTTCCAAAATACCCCTATATATTTAGCCTTTTATTTTAAAATATGGGTCTAATAAGTAATATTATCATAAAATGATTCCATTCCTTTTTCACTATGTTACTCTCAAACCAAGTTACTTATATTCCATTCATTTCCTTTCCTTTCCATTCCTTTATTTCAAAACATCCAAACAAGATTACTTAATTCCATTCCATTCATTTCTTTTCCATTCCTTTCCCTTACTTATATACATTCCATTCTATTCCATTCATTTCCATTCCATTCCCTTATGAACTCTCAAACGAAGCCTAAGAGTGTGGCATGTTAGGTTGCATGATATTGAAGTAGTTAGGAAGGTGTTTCAAAAGATGCCAGAAACGGATGCAATCTCTTGGAATACAATGATTGATGGCTATGTACATGTTTTGGCAGGTTAAGACAATATATATACACTGCTTAATCAACAAAACAGTCACACATAAAAAATAATATAAAGCTTAATGTTATTCTGAAAGCTCACTAGTATAATTATTAGTACTAATTAAGACCCCCAAATTTAAAGTATGGCTTAATTAGTTTTAATCAACTCTAAACAATGCGGAATAAGAGAGATTACCAAGCTAATCAACTTGGACTACTAACAAGTGCATGGATAAACATAATTTACAATAAAGTAAAAGCACAAGTAGGAAGGGAAGAAGAGAGTAAACACAAGATAACGCACGATGTGTTATCGAAAAGGAAAACTGGAGAACCTGGCAGAAAAACCTCTCCACGGCTTGACAAGCCGAAATGATTCACTAGCAAATCAGTTGGAGTACATGAATACAAAGAAATCCTGCGAGCCTAATCTACCCACTGTACTTGAGCCCTCCAAGCTCCAACTACCAATGGACTTCTTCGAGTCTTGTCTTTGCTAGCCTCTTGGATCCCGCAATTATCACCAATTGCTCCTACCAAAGATTGGCATGACCCAATACTTTCTAAATGCACCAAATCAGCTCTTTACACTTAGAATGGGTGTGGAATGTGTTTGGGCTAAGTTCCTCTCATAGGATACAGAAATTGAGAGGGAAGAGAGTGAAGAAAAACTAAGAGAAATATATAGATGATTGATAGATGACAATCTCTAACTCTCCAATGGATTATAGGGTTTTATCTCTGAAACCCTCCTTATAATTTTGTGGCTAATATGAGTTTTTATAGCGTGGGTCAAGAAAGAAAGTGTCACACATGATTTTCAGCTGTTAGTGTATTTTGAAGTCAGTCACGAGTTGGCCAAGTCGCAAGCTAGTCGAGAAATACTTTTGACATAACAAATATTTGAACTTCCATCATGTGCTCCTCATGTGGCCTTTTGCGGGTTGAAGCAGTCACGAGCTAGTTGTGATCAAGTTGTGAAATATCTCGTCTTGCACAGTTCTTTACATTTAATCCCACATAAATATAAATAAATGATTGAATAAAATACAATCAAATTTGATACAGAATTAATGCTAACAAAACAAAATTGAAAACCAAAACTTTACATATTCAAATGTAAGCAAGCTATAAAACACATCGTATACATAGTTATTTTTTATTTTAAAAAAAAATTGCTTTTCTAATATACACAATCAGTTACTCACTTTACTTCTGAACTCAAAGCACATCATCAGCATTAACCAGAGCACCAGAGAGAAAGAGAGCCAGGCAGCTTGTAAGAGAAAAATACAAAGCTAGTAAAAAAAAAATCAGGGGGTTCTTGGCTCCGTTGGGCACCCTCAACATTGTCCCTAATTGTGTCTACCACTCTGGCTAATATATTGCACTAGCTAGTTTCCCTAAGTTCTTACCACCTTAATTCCACCACATGCTATCACTCAATACAATAAGTTAAGGTCGTTTTTACCAGTAATTGGGTTAAAAGCATTTGAACCCCAAAATATTCTACCGAAGCCATCATCGCCCCAGCCACGATCCCACAAATTCTTAATCCACCAAAACTTTTTTCCTATATTTTGTGTTATTCTGCATCCAGTGATGATGATTGTGTGTCTAGAGCAACTATTGTTCACCCTATCAGTAGAAGTACCTTCGTATACAGAATCTTGTCCATGTTTGTACTCTTCAAACTCTTTAAACAAGTAAAATGAAGTGCAAAGGCATATTCCTTCCTGTAACTTCACTATCATCATCTCCTCATTATTTGGATCTATAATTTTGTAGTTGGTGATACATGCTAATAGAGTCCCTTGATTAAACAGCAATATACATTATAACATATAAGGAAATTTAATCAATGCACTATCATCCAATATTATTTTTTACTTTTGTTAATTTTGAATATTGCAAATAAAGATACGAAAAAAAAACCTTACTGGTTGACGTCCGACATAATTTTGTCTCTCTCCCATAAATTTATAAAAGTCGTCTGTAGCTATACCATTGTGCATCATCCACACAAACACAAAAGATACATCCATAGTATAACCTCCACATTTGTCTTATTCTTCAAGAGTTGAATTAGTAATGATAGGCCAAGAATGTATTGACCCCTTGTGATGAATTAACAAATTAATTAGCCAAGTTAATTAATTAATTCAATTAGCATGCAATACGCGTGGTAGCACAAACAAATCACTAATTAACTAAATGCAGTGGAAATTAAATTAACACAGTAATTTGTTTACGAATGGGAAAACCTACATGGCAAAAACCCCATCGGGTGATTTGAAGGTCACCACTCCCGAGAATTCACTATTATCACAACAAGCAGTTACGAGTAAAGGAATCCCAGTACCTTATACCAACCTACAATTGAACCCTTACCACAATACCCAATTGGACTTGTTCTGTAGTGACAATCTCTCATTTTCAATACACGGCTCCTAGTACGTGACTAACCAATAGATGCGTGGATCTCAGTACGTGACTTAATCACCAACTTGAGAAAGATGTTAGCTGCAAAGTTCTTCAAATCATCACACAATGAAGATTACGAAACTC
Organism: Notholithocarpus densiflorus; assembly: GCA_030021035.2. Taxonomy (NCBI): domain Eukaryota; kingdom Viridiplantae; phylum Streptophyta; class Magnoliopsida; order Fagales; family Fagaceae; genus Notholithocarpus; species Notholithocarpus densiflorus. The sequence continues at coordinate 1,992,371 of JARYZH020000046.1, forward strand.
CTTGGTCACAAAACCCTACGGTGTACAAACATAGCAGCTTCTTCAAGAAAAAGATGAATTAGGGCAAATTCTGTCTCCAGTCACAATTTGCATGAACAAAACTTTGTTTCACACTTGCGCAACCTTTGACGACCCTTAAAATAATCCTTATATATGTTTAGGGTTGTGAGAAAAGAAAGCCCAAATATATACACACGGATTGGATGAAAATCAGTTCTAAAAAACTGAATTTCATAAACCTCGACAGATAGAGTATCTATCGAGCTAGCTGTCGAGAATCGGGCTTTAGCAGCTTTTTAAACTTCGATAGATACTAGCTATCGAGCTTTAAAATCCAGCACTTTTTCATTTGTTTCTTGGACAGATTTGCATGACTTTAACACTAGAACTTGAAACCTTGTTCTTTGAAGCATTAAACACATCCTAGATCTACCCAATTATAAGTGAAGTGCGTTTTGTCAAAGGATTAGCCAATTCTAAATTGACATATGTTCCTAACATCAAATCACATATGTCCTAACAATCTTTCTCTTTGGCAATCCGTGACAAAACCACAACAAACAAATGAACATATGAGAGAAGTCAAAAATCACTCAACTCATACTCACTTGTTGAATACAATAAAACATATCCTAACACAAACTCTTGAAAAACTTTGTAAGAAGAGAGTTTATGGCAAGAAGACTTTGACAACCTGTATTTCTAAAACATTTTAAACAAAACTCATCAAGGCATCTTAGTGTGAAACAGAAATATAAGATTGCATACATTAAATAAGAAACGTGTGCATAAAGAGAGAAAAGAAACAACACATGTAAATATAGGTGAAAGAAAGTAATAACAACCTCAATATATATATATATATATATATATTTATATATATCAACATAAGTACAAGGTTTGCTATCACTAAGTGGTCACAAGACCAATGTACAAAAATAATGTATCTAAAATGAAAAGAAAAGAAAAGATACAAAAAGTCCTCACTACATCCCTCATAAACACTCCCCCTATCACAAAAATCTCCTATGCTAACCCTCCCCCTATGTATGACTACTCTCATATCAAAACTACTTCCCCTTTTTGTCACGAGTGACAAAGGGTAAGTACATCAAGTAGACATCTCATCATTACTGGCCGAGCTAGCACCATCATTCTTATCAGCATCATCACTGCCGGAGCCATCGTCACTCTCATCCTCAGAAGCCGGTGGAGATGGAGAAGAAGCAATAGTGAAACCACCCATGACAGCCTGTCGTTGTGCGATACAACCAACACGGGTGTTCACCTGACACAACTCATCACTAAGTGTGTTAAGGCGAGCATCTATGCGCACAAGCTGTGCCATGATGGCCTCAAGTGTCACTCCACCCGCAGAAGATGAAGGAGCAGAGGTGGATGGAGTGGTAGACGCTGGAGGAGTCGCCGTCTCTGTCCGGGGCCGCCTTGGTCTAAGCTGTGCCTTGCTCCGTTGAACGGTAGATACATTTATGGCACACATAACCGTGAAGTGAGGAGACTCGGGAAAGGAGACAGAAAAATGGCGAAGGATTCCCGTGATAGCCAAAGGAAAAATGAGCTTATCACGAGTTACCGTATCCCTATAAACATCTATAAGGGATAGAATGAAGTGAGAAGGGAAGTTGATAGAGATATCCTCTAAGAGGGATAACAAAAATCGAGCACGAGGCTCTGTAATGGAGTTATAGTGAGACAAAGTATGAAGAATAAATGTCATCATCATGTTCAGGAATCTCGGACCTTTTGCAAAGCCCGAGCAAAGGGTGTTTTGACGGTCACCCCAAGATGAAGGTGTCTCACAAAAGAGAGACGAGAGTTTGTCTTTGGACACAGTCCGCAGACGAGCACAACTAGGGTAGTCAGGATGCGCTACCCTAGGAATGTGTAGTACCTCGGATACAATATCCGGAGTAACTACTATGCGCGTACCTCGAACGCGAGAGAAGAAATGAGGTACAGAAGTATCAATTCCGTGCATATTGGAGTAAAACTCATGTATGATCATGGAGGGACAAGTGACCGGGATGTCACATAGTGACCCCTAACCCCTACTGTGAATGACAGTGGGTAGGTCAGTATCGGAAAAATCCGATAAGATGACTTAGTGTTTCGAATGAATGCCTCGTCGAGAAAAGTTCTCCGAAAAGTCTTTTCGGACTTTATCATCATGGAATCGTACATGAGAAGGTGTAGGGTCAGAAGAAGAAGTGGATGCCCTAGAACGAAGAGGGTTCTGGGACGGAGTGGATTTGCGTTTGGGTGCCATAGAGCAGACTAACGCAAGAAAGAGAGAGAGGGAGAGAGAGAGACAATCAGAAAAGCACCAATAAGACAAAATATAAGAATATAGAAACTTGAAGGTATGTATGCATGAAAAATGTATGAACATGTGACATGTAAACTTAAATACATCATGGGCTCAGCCCAGCCCAAACCTACCAGCACACAATCATTGCAACAAAGTAAACACACATCTAAAATGCATGAAACATTGTTATAATGCAAGTGAGATGCAATGCATGATGATTTAACACATTTTCACAAAAATCAAGCCAAAAATTTTGTGAAAAACCCAATAGTTTTGAAAAACCCCAAATTTTCAACAAAAACCCCAAAAGTTAGGTCAAAAGCATGAAATGCATGATGAAAGAATGAAAAGAAACATACCAAAAGCAGAAAATGCACACAAAGGCCGAAGAACACTTGGGTTGAAGGTTTGGAGTGTGAGAGAGAGGTTTTGGGAGGTGAAGAGACGAAAACTATCGAGAGAGATCGAGGAGAAATGAAGAAACGTCGCACAGATCCTTTATATAGAAACTTCATAAATCTCGACAAATTGAGAGGTGTCGAGAGGTATCAAGGATTAAAACGGGTGAAGAAGTTGTCGAAGAGCTGTCCAGAATCTGTTGAGAGGTGTCCACAGCTAAAGGATCTCGATGGATCGAGGTAGTTATCGAGAAGCTATCGAGCATCCAGAAAGTTTTTCGATGGATTGAAGTAGCTATCGAGAAGCTGTCGAAGATGCGATAAAAAGAAGCTGAAGGGTCTCGATAAATAGCCTAGCTGTCGAGAGGTGTCCAACAGCTGTCGAGATTGCTTAAAAATAGTTTTTCAAGAAGAGAAAAACACAGACATGAATGCAATCAAGCATGCTACACAACCAAAGATCCAAACAACATTTTAAGCTCTCAAAATCATCTCCCAATAAGAAAAATGTCAAGCACACGGACCCAAAACACACACACACATACTAAACAAGTTTAACCAATTTTATATTTCAAAAACAAATTAAGACAGTTTAGTGAGCATACATTAACACAAATATTCCTTGTGATGGCCAAATCACATTGTACCTGCACATGTATCAAAGGTAGCAAAGAATATTGCGTGTTGTGTATGAAAAACATCGCAAGATTGCATAAGTGTCTACATGTTATGACGATTTGAGATATGAGAAAATCACTTTAACTCACACATAATCATAACTGTTTGATGGGGACTATCACCTTCGAGGTACATCCTATAACTCCCACATCTCCTAGAATACACGCTTGCAATCATATATAAAGAATTTTGATTCTTTTTGCTTTTTGTTGTTCTTTGCATATTTTTCTTTTAATCAAGCCATGCATGGGCATATAAGAGATAGAAAAGAAATACCCAATAATGTTAAGCATTTGACATTCCACTTTTTCTATGCCAAAGCGAACAAATGTCATTTCATGATTGGCGGGCAACAGTGGTGAGATGGTTATTTATGCCTTTCTCTTAGGATTTTCTAGTCATTCTCGTCAAAAAGAGTGAGACGAGTATTAAGTACAAGAGATTACTTAATCTTACTCATCACTCACACGAGCCACAAAGCTCACTTGCTTAATTGTGCATAGAGATGCTCATCTAAGCTACGAATGATACAAAGTTTAGAAAACTTTGTTTCAATGGCCATCCAAGGTACACAAGTACCAATGTACACAAACACACATTGTTTTTGTATTTTTTTGATTTTTCAATTTTTTTTTAAATTTTATATGAAAAACAAAATAAAGCAAAACTGAAAAGTAAACAAACAAAAACATGTTAAACAAAGCAATGCATAAAATTAGATGCAAATACATGAGGAAGGAGGAGGAGGAGAAGAGGAGGAGATCAATCCATGGAGATAACACCAATGTTTTGGCGAAGGAATTCAAACCGTTTGCTATCAAGAGATTTGGTGAACAAGTCAGCCTTCTGATCATCAATGTGAATGAACTCAAGAGTGAGCGTACCATCTTCGACAAGCTCTTGAATGAAGTGATGTCGAATCTCTATGTGTTTGGTTCGAGAATGTTGAACCGGGTTCTTAGAGATGTTGATGGCACTGGTATTGTCACAATAGATAGTGAGATGCTCTTGACAAATACCGTAATCATGGAGGAGTTTTTGCATCCATAGAAGTTAGGTGCAACAGCTACCAGCAACGATGTACTCAGCCTCTGCAGTGGATAATGAGATGAAATTATGCTTTTTGCTCATCCAGGAGACAAGATTATTACCCATATAGAAACAACCCCCTGAAGTACTCTTTCTATCATCAGCATTCCCTGCCTAGTCTACGTCAGAGTACCCAGCTAAGACATCATTTGTGTACTTGTTATACCACACACCAAAATCGGCAGTGGTTTTGACATACTTTATGATTCTTTTCAAAGCAACCATATGAGACTCTTTGGGATTAGCCTGATATCTAACACACACTCCTACATTGTAACTAATGTCAGGTCTACTAGTAGTAAGGTAAAAAAGACTACCTATCATGCTTCTATAAAGAGATGAATTTACACTTTTACCTAACAAGTCAACAGTGAGTTTAACCTTTGGGCTCATAGGGGTTCTAACAGAACTAGCAGATTCCGAACCAAACTTTTTCACAAGATTTCTTGCATATTTAGATTAAGATAGGAATATACCTGAATCTTGTTGACGAATCTGCAAGCCGAGGAAGTGAGTCAGCTCCCCAATCATGCTCATCTTAAACTCACCCTGCATGAGTTTTGAGAAACTATAAGCAAGTTCATCCTTAGTCGATCCAAAGATGATATCATTAACATAGACTTGAGCAACTATTAACTCGCCGTCTTCCCTTTTGATGAAGAGAGTTTGATCAGCTTTTCCTCTTGTGAACCTATGTGATACCAAGTATTGTGTGAGCCGATCATACCAAGCTCTAAGGGCTTGCTTTAAACCATAAAGTGCCTTTTTGAGGTACAACACATGATCCGAAAAGTGTGGATCAATGAATCATTTTGGTTGAGCCACATATACATCTTCTTTAAGGAATCCATTCAAGAAAGCAGTCTTTACGTCCATTTGGTAAAGCTTGAACTTTAAGTGACATGCTAGGGCTAGGAGAATTCTGATGGACTCCATACGGGCTACTAGAGCAAATGTCTCATCATAGTCTACTCCTTCCATTTGAGAATATCCTTGAGCTACAAGACATGCCTTGTTGCGGATCACATTACCCTCCTCATCAGTCTTATTGCGGAATATCCACTTTGTGATGATGATGTGCTCACCCTCCGGTCTAGGTACTAGAGTCCAGACATCATTCCTTTGAAACTGAAGTAGTTCATCATGCATAGTTTCAACCCAGCTTTCATCCTGAAGAGCTTCTTCAACTTTAGTGGGTTCAACTTGTGACAAGTAACAAGAATAAGACACAAAGTTAGCAACGCATTTATCAACTGTACGCTTCCTTAGTGTAAGTTCATTCATGTTTCCCACAATAACTTCAGGAGAATGATTTGATCCTAAAGAAAGGTCCTTTCTCTTTATGGGATTCAGAATCAGGTGAAGTAGATATATCTGCTGAATCTTCTACAACACTTGGAGTACCGGGAGTACTTGGAGATGCGGGCTCTTGTTTAACAATTACTTGAACTTCCCTGGGCTCGGGAGGAAGAATCTTTTTGGGGATTTCCTCACTAAACTTCTTAGAACCGGAGTCTGAAGATTCATCAATAACAACATTCACCGTTTCCATTACCTTCATGGTTCGTTTGTTGTATACTTGATAAGCCTTGCTTGTAGAGGAGTATCCTAGAAATATTCCTTCATCGCTTCGGGAGTCAAAATTTTCCACATTCTCTTTATCCTTGAGAATGAAACAAGTACTTCCAAAAATTATGAAATATTTCACATTTGGCTTCCTTCCCTTCCATAACTCATATGGAGTCTTCTTAGTATCGGGTCTAAAATACACCCTATTAACCGTATGACATGCAGTGTTAACGGCTTCTCCCCACAAGTTTCTAGCCACATCCTTGTTGTGCAACATGGCTCTAACCATCTCTTGAATAACCCTGTTATTTCATTCTACTACACCATTCTGTTAAGGAGTAATAGGAGCAGAGAATTTTTGAGATATACCTGATCTCGTGCAAAAGGACTCCATATATGAGTTCTCGAATTTCTTACCATGATCACTTCGAATTCGATTAATCTTCAGGCTCTTCTCATTCTGCAATCTTGTGCACAAGGCTTAAATGTGCTCAGGAGCATTAGACTTGGATTGTAGGAGTATAACCCAAGTGTACCTAGTGAAGTCGTCTACCACAACCATGATGTATCTCTTTCCACCAAGAGACTCGGTTCTGGTTGAACTCATGAGATCCAGATGTAGCAGCTCCAATGGTCTAGATGTAGCGGATGTTTGAGTGCCCAACTGTTTGGCTTTCGTTTGTTTTCCAAATTGACATGGTCCACACACCACATTGCTCACTCTACATAGCTTTGGTATCCCCAAAACTGACTCATGTTTAGATACAATTGAAAGATGTTTGTAACTAGCATGTCCCATCCTTTGGTGCCATAGATCTTCATTTGGTAAACGAATGCTATTGCACACAATATCAGCATCCGGAACTAAGCCATAACAGTTGTCTAGAGTGCGGAAACCACTTATGAGTTTCTTTCCAGACTTATCCATGACAAGGCATTTTCCCTTTGAGAATAGTACCATGAAGTCCTGATCACATATCTGACTTATGCTCAACAGGTTCACTCTCAGACCTTCTACATATAGAGCATTTGCAATGTCTGGCAGTCCAAGTAGAGAGATGACTCCCTTTCCTTTAATCTGTGATTTGCTCCCATCACCAAAAGTAAAATTACCACCTTTCTTAGACTCGAAAACCTTGAAAAGAGATTGGTCTCCAGTTATGTGTTTTGAGCAGCCACTGTCAAGGTACCACAAACACGTGTCCATAACCTTAAATGCAGACTTCATCATAAAGCACACTTCATGCTTAGATGGCAGATCAGTGGGAATGGTGTTTTCTCTCATCTGCCTATTATGAACAAAACCTTTAACTTTCACTCTTCTCAGACGAACTCCTTTGCACATTTTCATTCTGAGATAGTCTAGTTTCTTCTTTGTCAAGTTGAGATCTTTTCCAATAGTCATCATAATAGAATTCAAATAACTTTTAAACTTGCATTTTCTGATACACTCAAACAAGTAGAGATTAGAAAAACAAGATGTATTTGAAAACAAAGGTCTCTTCAAGCCGGTTGCAGCCATGACAATAAGGGTCAATGGATCACACAACAAAGATTAAACCCTAATTAGAGTGTGCCTGCTCTGATACCACTTGATAGGCCAAGAATGTATTGACCCCTTGTGATGAATTAACAAATTAATTAGCCAAGTTAATTAATTAATTCAATTAGCATGCAATACGCGTGATAGCACAAACAAATCACCAATTAACTAAATGCAGCGGAAATTAAATTGACACGGTGATTTGTTTACGAATGAGGAAAACCTACACAGCAAAAACCCCATCGGGTGATTTTAAAGTCACCCCTCCCGAGAATTCACTATTATCAAAACAAGCGGTTACAAATAAAAGAATCCCAGTACCTTATACCAACCTACAGTTGAACCCTTACCCCAATACCCAATTGGACTTGTTCTGTAGTGACAATTTTTCCTTTTCAATGCACGGCTCCTAGAACGTGACTAACCAATAGATGCGCAGATCCCAGTACGCGACTTAATCACCAACTTGAGAAAGATGTTGGCTGCAAAGTTCTTCAATTCATCACACGATGAAGATCACGAAACTCCTTGGTCACAAAACCCTACGGTGTACAAACACAACAACTTCTTCAAGAAAAAGATGAACTAGGACAAATTCTGTCTCCGGTCACAATTTGCATGAACAAAACTTTGCTTCACACTTGCGCAACCTTTGACGGCCCTTAAAATAATCCTTATATATGTTTAGAATTGTGAGAAAAGAAAGCCCAAACATATACACATGGATTGGATGAAAATCAGCTCTGAAAAACTGAATTTCATAAACCTCGACAGATAGGGTATCTATCGATCTAGCTGTTGAGCATCGAGCTTCAGTAGCTTTTTAAACCTCGATAGATACTAGCTGTCGAGTTTTAAAATCCAGCACTTCTTCACTTGTTTCTTGGACAGATTTGCATGGCTTTAACACTAGAACTTGAAACATTGTTCCTTGAAGCGTTAGACACATCTTAGATCTACCCAATTACAAGTAAAGTGCGTTTTGTCAAAGGATTAGCCAATTCTAAATTGACATATGTTCCTAACATCAAATCACATATGTCCTAACAAGTAAGTCCAAGTTGTTTTTAATGGCAGCTCTAGGGATTTTTCCCAGAGTGATCATTATAAACTTAAATTATACCAAATCTAATAAAATAGTATTTCATATATTGACAAAAAGAAAAATTTGCAAATAAAATTTTACGATTCTCTTCTATGAGTATTTTTATTTTGAAATTGTTGCATGATAGTTTCATTATCAATGTTACAAGATACATTTATTTCAAAATTTTAGTTCAATAAATTTTTTCTTGGGCTTTTCCTTTTTGTTTGTAAAGGCCTAATATATTATTAAGAGAACCAAAGTTTGGCTATAAATTTGTTGTAGCTTAACGCTACAACTCTCACTAAACAAATAAATGTAGCTACATATTTTGAAAATATAATAGTTGAATTGCATTTTCTTTATGTTTTTAAAACACATGTCAAATTTCATGCCAATTTGATGTTATTTACTATTCGATCTATAAACTTATTTTTTATGTATAATTTTAGACTACAAAAACTCACATACAATTTATGTAAGCCATTCAGTTGTAATTGTCAATTGGCCTGTAATTTTGAGATCTGTCATACATTACATCATTTTATCAAGTTGTCCAAACAATATTGCCTATTAGCAATACGTATGCTATTATTTTTCTATGCATAATATATTTCACATCATTTCCTTGTGATCATTATTTTTACATCTTTTTGGTATTAGATACCAAAAAAATTGATCCAATTAGTATTGATGCAGGGCGTAACCAATAATTTTTGTTTTGGAGGTACCTATTTTTATATCATATCAAAATATTGAAATTGTGTAATTCACTTAAAAACTAAATATTAATATAAGCTTAAGGGGGAAAAAAAAAAGAACATAAAGATAGATAATACCACAAATTATTATATTAAACAATTAAAAATAATAATATTACCTTTTCTCATCTATATTTTTTTAATAAATTTGGATTTAAAATAGGTATTCTTAAGCCAAATATGTCTTTTTCCATTTTTAAGTAAGTGCACTAAAATGGACCGAATGGACTAAGTGGATCAAATGGATTGAAGTAGACCAAATGGACCGAAGTAGACAGAAATAAACCGAATTGGACCAAATGGACTGAATTGGATTGAATGGACTAAAGTGGACCAAATAGATTGAAATGGACTGAATATATCTATCTGGACCAAATTGGACCATTGACCGAATTGGAACAAAGTAGATTGGACCAAATTGGATAGAAATGGACCGAATAGACTGAAATGAACTAAATAGACCAAATGGATCAAATTGGACCAAAATAGACCGAATTATACTGAAATGGAGAGAAGTGGTCCTTATCATTGGCAAATCACTTTTTCTTTTTTAATAATTTTTTTTATTGATTTGTTCCTTTAATTTTTTTGGTAATGTTAAATATATTAATCGATTGACTTTACACATTTATCTTGAATGATGTTTTCTTCCTAATAGTATCTTGGATGATTTTTTTTCCTAATAATATTTTGGACGGTTTTAACACATATACTTTGCCTTTAGAGATTTATCTACTTTTATTTAAAAAGAACCCCTTTCACATTTTTTTTTTCTTCATTACTCTTACTTAAGTTTATTACTCTTAATTTTTTTATAAATATTTTCAAAAAATTAGATAAACAAATCAATAAAAAAAATGGGGATGTGACTAATGATGTGGCTCAATAGTAACAAAATTAAATAATACACTTTAACTTTTAGATATTACTAGTCGCTAGCCCGTGCTATGCACGAGAATTTACCTATTTGTGAGGTAGACTAAAATAATTTTATAAAATCTTAAATTGATTAAGAAACTACACCATCATCATTCCATGATACTGCAAAAAAATAACTCAAAAATTCAGATATTAAAACATCTAAAAGACCAAAAAATATTAAAGAATCATATGATTTGCTACTTAGAAATTATTGAAACAAAACAAAATATATATTATTAAACAATAGAGAAATATAGAGAAAGATGAGTTACATTCAAAATAATAATCCATAGCTATAATTATTGAAAGGAATCAAAAGATTCAGAGCCTACAAATTATAGATAAAATACACACATATATATATATATATATATGTGTGTGTGTGTGTGTGTGTGTGTGTGTGTGTGTGTGTGACTACTATAGACACTCAATTTTGCACCCATAATTTAATCTTGGAAGATAGCTAGAGTGACTATTCATATACCCAAAATTTAGAGTTGCATTATATGCATTAATTCATTCATTGCATATCATAAAAATGATCTTCAGATTCTAACGGTCGCGACGGTATGTTCGATTCCTAAATCGGACCGTTGGATTGAAAAATATCATGAGATCAAGTTTTCACTGTCTGCATGCATTATATGGGGTGAAGCCGATCACGTGTGATTAATTGAAAATAATTTTGATTGGTTAATGATTAAAAATTAATTAAATGAATTTATGTGATTGGTGGAGTATTTTTCTTTAAGTGAGATTTGTTGCATGGGATTAAAACAAATAAGCTGATAATATTTAAAGACTGTAGATAATTAGGCTTTTAGAATAATTATATTCAAAATAATTATTCTAAAAATCCTAATTATCACTTTGGAATGAGGTTTATCATGAAAATAACTCTTAAATTCGTCCGAATACAGTTTTAGAGTTGGAAAACACTTCAAAAACGTGCTAATCAAGTAGCAGATTTCAGATTCACCTTCCAAGGAAATTTTGGCAGAGTAGAACTCAAAATTAGGACTAGGCTATTTCTGGTAAAGTTGTAGAGAATTGAATCTCCCTTCAGCTGTCAATATTTCATATTAATACGAATTTTGAGTAAAATGATATGATCAAAATACTGAAGCTTGTTCTGATCTGAAAAATCAGCTTACTCTTATCCAAATCTCCTTTTTTTAGGATTTTCCCCCATACGTTTTTTGCTTATTTTTTTAAGCATTCCAACCTCTATAAATAGGGGAGGCCTCCCAACATTTAGCACACTTTCTGACCCCCTCTTTCTGGCTCTTCTCTTCTGACTTTTCAATTCCCCTTACGTTAAAGACGTTTTGGAGGCTTGCTTTAGGAACTTCTTTTTTGTAAGTAAAGTATTTTAGGCTTCAAAGGGGTGAACAAATTTATTTGAATCCTAAAATATTCTTTCATTAGAAGAGCACGCTCATGCAAGAGGTATTTTGTTTTTCTTCTTTCTTTTCTTCTTTCATTAATTTTGGTTATTGTTCGATGCATGAATATGTTTAGCATATTTTTATTATGTTCTGTTCTTGATATGGTTACCATGCTTAAATACATTGCTAGAATTTTCTTTAACATGTGCTTAGGTGATTGTTTATTGTAACTCTTTTTCTTAAGTTTCAAAATCTGCAATGGCTAACAAAATTCTTTTATGAAAACTAAAAAATTGATTTGTATTTTTATATCTGATTCCCTCTAAATTTAAAAAAACTGATCTGTATTTTCAGATCTAATTTTCTTTAAACACAAAAACTGATCTATACTTTTCAAATTTGATTTTTTTTAAAAGACTCAAAAAATTGCTCTGTATTTTCATTAAATACAGATCTGGCTTTTTTTAACACAAAAACTTATATGTATTTATACAGATCTGATTTTTTGAGAAAAAAGTTTTCTTGGTTACAAAATTGCAGATTTTGAATAAAAGAAGGGATTGAAATTTAGGTTGTAGTTTTTTAATATGTGATGCATGCATAATAAATTCACCTTATGAATGTGAATCCTCTTTCAAAAAATCTTATTATCTCTTTTACATAAAAACAAGTTTGATTTTTTCTTGATAAAACCACCTTTTTTTTAACTCTACACAAAACAGATCTGATACTTTTTAACAAAAATCTCATTTTTTTTCTTTTACATAAAAATAGATCTGACTCTTTTTGTTATAAACCAAATTGATTTTTTTATTCACAAAACAGATATGAATTTTCTTGAAAAAGAGGACATCATTCATAAGGCAAATCTATTTAAATTATTTTCTGTCATTTGTGTTCAACATACCATTCAATATCATGCAAAAAAGGGTATATTGGTCATTAGAGTCTAGAAGACCAGAATCTGTCTGGGCGGAATGGGTGCCTAACACCTTCCCATTCCGTAACCTAGCCCCCGAGCTTAGGATTTTTGGATAGGCAGATTAGTATTTTGTCTATTTAATTTTGGTAGATTGTAACTAGGACCAAAGTTTTGTATTCTTTTGCATAGATTGTAACTAGGACCCAAAGCCTTGTAAGGTTTAATTTACCAAAATTGTACTTGTCTTTATTCAATAAATGACATTCAAAATATTTTGATAATGTAATTTGTATTTATTTTTTCTTATTTTTTTGTATAAAAAATAAGTGGCGACTCCACACCACTTACCCAAATAGAGAGGTGCCCTTAAAAGCACCCAAACCTGTTTTTTAAGAGCACCCGATTTTCCCGGTCTCTCACAACTACACAACAGAGAAATATAAGAGAAAAATTTGTTACCATCAAAAGAATAATTCAGATGTTAAAACTTTTGAAAGGCCAAAAAATATTAAAGAATCATAAGATTTACTTCCTATAAATTTTTGAAACAAAACAAAATGTATATGATTACACAATAGAGAAATATAAAAGAAAAATTGATTACCTTCAAAAGAATAATACATGGTATAGTCATTGAAATTTGCTAAACATATTCAAATATTGCAAAAACTAACACAAATTCAGATGTTAAAAATTCCAAAATGCCAAAAAAGGTATATAATTAAAGAATAAGTTATTGAAACAATTCAAAAAATATATGACTATTCAAAAGAGAAATATAAGAGAAATAAAAAAGTACACGAACCCATAAAGCAATAAGTTTTAAATTTTAATGGGTCTAAACTTTAAACGATGAAAAAAAATCATATACAGTCACAGGCGTATAGTTTGGTGGTTTATGTACGAAAATTACTTTTTAAAAAATACATGAAAAACCATAAAATAATATATTTTTTAAACAAAGTAGATGAGAAGAAAATAACAAAAGAAGAGCTCATACCTCTACTTGGCTTTAAAAATAAAAAATTTGGGGTTTGCACTGCTTTTATAGTGTTCGTGATTAACCTTGCAAATTTGGAGATAAATTATCAACGTTTGAGTTTGAGTTTAAGTTGGACTTGTTAGAGAGATAGAGTTTCACTCCTTGTTAAGTTTGGACTTTGGCTGTTGATATTGTTTTAATAAAATAATTTTGTTTTAAAAAAATGATAATGATGTGGCAAGCTCTGGAGAAGTCAATAAAAAGTCAAAAGTTTCGGTTATATATATATATATATATATATATATATATAGAGAGAGAGAGAGAGAGAGAGAGAGAGAAGGGTTTCTTTCAAAACACCATTGACTCAGTCTAGAACTATAGCCCATATAATGGCAGTATATAATATGGGCTATAGTTCCAGATTGAGTCAATAGTGTTTTGAACTATAGTCCTATTATATATTGCCATTATTTTACCTTGATCTAGTAGAATTAGGATTCTTGTTTTTCTTGGTTAGATTAGGTAAAGACGCAGGAGTACATGTATTCACAGTTTAGTTCCTTTTCACGTGTGTAAATCACTTGTTAGATAAATTTTTTTCATTAAATGTCAAATAAATTTTTTTAATATTATTTTATTGGCCATGTCAATAAAATTGTTAGAGAGATAGAGTTTCACTTCTTGTTAAGTTTGGACTTTGGTTGTTGATATTGTTTTAAAAAAATAATTTTGTTCTAAAAAAATGATAATGATGTAGCAAGTTTTGGAGAGGTCAATAAAAAGTCAAAGGCTTCAGTTTTATATATATACTAGTATTACTCCCGTGCATTGCACGGTTTTGATTATAAACTTTTAGAATAATTTTGTTGAAAAATAATAAATTAATAATCACTTGAGTCTAGATCATATAAATTGTATATAAAGTATTGTTCATTGGATTCAAACAATCACACAACATATTTATATGAAAAAGTTCATGAATTTAATAATTAAAAACCTAAGGAAACTTAACTAGAGGTTTTTCATTTGCTAGAATATTTGTAGTACATCTAAAATGTGTTATACACTTGAAGAGTATAGACTGCATGGTATTTTGTTTTTCAAACCTTTAAAGAGTTACGTTTTGATACACTAATGACCTCTTTTATCTAAACGGGATCTGCTTAAAAATGAGTGAATTGTTATGAAAATTCAATATTAAAGGAGTCATAAGGGATAAAAAGGATATAGACAATTGCTAGAAAAAATTATTAGTTCAAGCAAATAGTTGCATGATCATATCAAGATGTGAATTCCTTTTCATGATTTAGATTTAATATTACTTGCTAATAGCAATCTTGTGAAGGAATATGTTGTTGATATTTATAACATGCTATGTTAAAAAAAATATATTTTTAGGAATACTATTCAAATGAGTTGTGGGTGATAAATATAGGTATGGATATTGATATTTGTAAAAACCAAAATAAAAATTAATTACAGTGAAGTTTAATATAATAAAAAAAGTTACATGCTCATAATATTAGACAATTTCTTTCGCACATATATAATATCATTAACAACAAAAATAAAATTGAGAAATAGTGACATAAAAATTTTATTACTCAAGAAAATTAATTTAATCTAATAACGCACATATAAATGTAACACAAATACAAATGGAACCCTTTTTTAATGAGAGAATATAAAATTTGATAATTCTTAAATAATATTTATAGAGGTTTATATAATAGATTTCATGAATTTAAAATTGCATTTATGACTCATAAGCAAAACCTTTATTAAAAAAAAAAAAAAAACTAAAACAAAGAAGAGAAATACATACTTATAACATGAATAATTTTATTGAGGAACAATAATTAATGCTTGAAGAGAAATGCTATACTCGGTCGGACTAAGACATAACTTTTACTTGTTCAAATAACAATTAAGGTGAAGTAGGGTAAGGAACAACAAATAATAATTATAACATACCAGCATAATAACATTTATATTTAATTATAATGTGTCAAATTAATAACAACACTAAACATGCTAAGATATTTATGTTAATTAATGTAAATAAGCATAAAATTAATACCAACATCTAACACCCTACTATTGCACGAATTATGATTAAAATTGACCTAATATTTTTACTTTAACCCCAAGAAATCATCTCGAATTTACAAATTAAAAACTACCCAAATTTATATTAAAAAAAATTTGAAAGCAAAATTCACTACAACACACATAAATATATGCACACAAAAAAACTATCAATTCAATAATTACAAACAATATAAATTTCTAAACATTAAAAAAAAATAAAATCTGGAATTAGAGTTAATGTATAGACACTCACATGAAAATTGAATTAACTTTGATTGTAAGGGGGAGGCGGGCGAAGCTATGTAGATTTCACATCACCTTAAATATCCATTGTTTTTACATCACACTTTTTATATCTAATCAATTTTCTGTCTCCATTCTTTGTGAAGTGATGTTCATTATCATGGTTTTGGATGCTCAAATCTTGGTCTCATGGCTACCTGTGAGATCTACACATATTGGAAAAATTAGGGATAGTACCATACTTTCTCTTGTCAGTATTTCATATAATAATAATAATAATAATAACAATAACAATTCTTTCAAAAATCGAATAAGATTTTTGTTAAAATTAATTTGTTAGTTCTCATGGAAGATATACCATTGATTCTGAAGACCATAATAAGCATATAAATTAGATCAAAGTTAACAAAAATAACTTAAACAAAAGGCAACTTGCATGCAAAACATATTCAATTTGATGAAGAAAAAAGTAAAGAAGGGAATTTTATGAAAAAACAAAAACAAGAAGGCAAATACATACATGTAAGTTTAATAGGTAAGGTAAGTATAAGAAGGAAAGAATACATCATGAAATTGTATAGTGGGAAAAGGGATAAATACACCAAAATCGTATATATACACCCACTTTTATACTGTATTAGATAATTTTAAGTTGTGAAGAAGCTGATAACTTGAAATGAACTAAAAGAAAAAGGAGTTTACATAATCAAGGAGTTTATGTAATCAAAAAGTTTAGGTTAATTACATATTAGTTTTTTTTCTTTATCCCAAAAAAAAGGTTAACCTTATTAGATTGTTATTAGATTTTTTTTTTTTAGTTTCTGTTAAAGTTAATACATATTAATTTTTTTTGCTACTTTATCCAACAACAAAAAATTAGAAGAAAAAATAATACTTTTAAATTTGTTACTTTATTATTAGGAAATAAATAGTGTAGGATAATTGTTTATCCCCAAAAAAATTAAAAATACTAACGTAAGCTAAGAGATTGTTACTTTATAAAATAAAATTAAAAAAAAAAAAAAAAAACCTCATATGAACACTTATTGTTATTTTATCCAAAGAAGTTGATAAGATCAAAAGCTTTTTGTTTTTATCTAAAAACTTACTGCAATTTGGTGGAGCCACTTGGTGCAACCAATTATATAAATATATATAAATATATATATATTTTTAAATATAAAAAATTTCTACAATTTGGTGAAGCCACTTGGCGCAACTAAAGCTCATACGAACACTTATTGTTATTTTATCCAAAGAAGTTGATAAGATCAAAAACTTTTTGTTTTTATCTAAAAACTTACTGCAACTTGGTGAAGCCACTTCGCGCAACCAATTATATATATTTTTAAAAATCTAAAAAAAATTCTGAAATTTGGTGAAGCCACTTGGCGCAACAACGGCTTCTAAGCTCAACTTTTATTATATAGTATACGAACGTAAGCTAAGAGATTGTTACTTTATAAAATTACAAAAAAAAGTTCATATGAACACTTATTGTTATTTTATCCAAAGAAGTTGATAAGATCAAAAGTTTTTTGTTTTTATCTAAAAACTTACTGAAATTTGGTGGAGCCACTTAGCGCAACCAATTATATTTATATATATATATTTTTCTTTTTAAATCTAAAAAAATTTCTACAATTTGGTAAAGCCACTTGGCACAACTACGGCTTCTAAGCCCAACTTTATTTATATATATATATTTTTTGGGGGGGGGGGGGGCGCATAATGAGTCCATGTTTGAGGTTTCTTTAAAAGATAAAGTGTCGCGTAGGTTTCTTTTATACAACATATTTGCTTGTAATAGCAAGTACTGTACAGTTGGAATCTACTTCTACTAAGTTACTAACTATATAAAAAGTGTTAGGAACCTAGTGGTTCATAATGGGAATGGATAGAAATTATAGGGGGATTGATGAGAATTGTAGAGAAATTGACTTAATTTGAGGTAGTCACCCTCCATAGAGAAAGAAAGAGATTAACACACAGAGAGAGATGCACTAGCTCTAATGTCATTGGCCCACATGGCCCAACTCATCCTAATCTCAACCAACTAGCTAACTACCTAACTAAAGGGATTACATCAATTATTTCATATTCCTAACATTTCCCTCCCTTTGAAAACACCTTGCCCACAAGGTGTTGTTGTGAAATGACACCTTTATTAGGGGAAACCAGCCACTAACCCAATACGCCAAAGCATCTTGATCGTTGATTACACGAATAGTTTCAAAGCAATTAATCACAGCCCATGACATAGGAGCATAACGCAAAGTAGTCGTATTGAACTTAACCTTCGGCAATATAGAACTCAGTTTCTTATCAAAATTGTGATCATCTTGACTATGGAATCCATCATTTATCCTACAACTGTCACCAAGAAAAGAAGCATCTAGTTTCTTGGCTTTGTGACAGCCGGCTAATGAGCAAGATGTGGCCCCCATAGCAAAGTCCAAATTCAATGGAATTGCCACCAACATGCATGACTGTTAAGTCCACGCCTACATTCTTGATTACATGAGCAGCCCCATTTGTTGAGGCATGAGTTTGGCCGATGTTAAACACCATTGGATCACTTGCATTCACACCAACAGTGTATTCTTGCTCCACACCAACAACAACAGGTTCATGTTGTGAGAGAACGGGCTACTTGAGGGGTGCTTTCAAAAAGAGATTTGGGTGCTTAGGGCACCTCTCTTTTGGGTAATTGTGTGGAGTTGCCACTTGTTTTTTTTATAAAAAAATAAGAAAAAATAAAATACAATTCACATGTCCAAAAATACCTTAAATCCATTAATTGATTATACAAATACAACTTGGTAGAATAACTTTACAAGGCTTTGGTCCTAGATTCACTATGTAAAAATTACAAACTTTTGATCCTAGTTACAATCTACCAAAACAAAAGATAAAACACTAGTCTACTATCCAAAAACCTAAGTTCGGGGGCTAGGTTACGGAATGGAAAGGTGTTAGACACCAATTCCGCCCAGTCAGAGTCTGGTCTTCTAGACTCTAAATGACCATTAAATACCCATATTCAAAGTATGAAATGTTATGCAACAGATGCTATGTCAAATCCTAGATCTAGGGTTAAACTTTTATTCAAGAACCTTAGATCTGCCATATAATTTTGTGTGAAAAATTTTGATGAGAATAGTTAATGAAAAATTTAATTTTGAGTTTCCATAAAAGAAAAAAAGAATGGACTTTAAATAAAAATTCAGATTTGATTGAGATTTTTAAATGTGGGAAAAAACAGATTTTTATTTTGAAAACACAAATTTTTTATTGAAAGATGCAGATCTGATTTTGATTAAAAACAGTCAGATTTTTTATTAAAAACATGGCAAATTTTTATTTGAAAAAAATGTGGATAGGATTTTTTATTAATAATAGACCAGATTTTTATTTGGAAAAAAATGTAGATCTGATTTTTTATTAAAAACAGAGCAGATTTTTATTTGAAAAAATGCAGATAAGATTTTACATTGAAAAAGAAACAAAGAGGAAAAAAAATACAGATCTGACTCTTAAAAAAAAATGAAGAAAACTTGCAAATTTGATTTTAGTTTTTCTAAAAAACGGAAAGAAAAATTGCAGATCTAAAATTCTAAGGCAAGATTCAACCCTAGATCTAGACATGTTCATCAATTAATCATGTGAAAACTTTTGAAAGCAAAAGAGAACATGTGATAACATATGAGAAACATGATTACTTAAACACAAAAGAAAACATCATGTCCATGGAAACTAAAACATATATGAAAGCATGTTATGGAAACAAAGGTAGAGTTATACCTGCATCTGCATGAACTTAGTCCTCAAGGAAAGAGTTCCTCAATGAGAAACAATTTTTAACAATTTTTTTTTAAGGATTTAAGTGAAGCCTCTTAACAAAAAAGAAGTTCCTAAAGCAGGGCTTCCAGAACTTCTTTAACTTAAGGGGGGAGAAAAGTCAAAAAAAGAAAGGTCAAGAAAGGGGGTTTGAATGTTGGGAGGCCTCCCCTATTTATAGAGGTGTTAGTTGCTTAGAAAATAAGCTAGGTTTGCTTAAAAATTAAGTTCAATCAGCTTAAAAAATAAACAAAAAACGTATGGGGAAAATCCTAAAAAAAAAGGAGATTTGGATAAGAGTAAGCTGATTTTTCAGATCAGAACAAGCTTCAGTATTTTGATCATATCTTTTTACCAAAAACTTGGATTAAGTTGAAATTTTGATATATGAAGGGAAATTCGATTCTCTACAACTTTTCCAGAAATATCCTAGTCCGAATTTTGAGTTCTACTATGCCAAAAGTGCCTTAGAATGTGAATCTGAAATTTGCTACTTGATTAGCAAGTTTTTGAAGTGTTTTCCAACTCTAAAATTGTATTTGGACGAATTTAAGAGTTATTTTCATGATAAACCTCATTCCAAAGTAATAATTAGGATTTTTAAAATAATTATTTTGAATATAATTATCCCAAAAGCCTAGTTATCTATGGCCTTTAAATATTATCAGCTTATTTGTTTTAATCCCATGCAACAAATCTCACTTTAAGAAAAATACTTAACCAATTACAAAAATTCATTTAATTAATTTTAATCATTAACCAATTAAAATTAATTTCAATTAATCACACGTGATTGGTTTCACCCCATACAATGCATGCAAACCGTGAAAACTTGATTTCGTGATATCTTTCAATCCAACAGTCCGATTTGGGAATCGGACATACCGTCGCGACCATTAGAATCTCAAGATCATTTTTATGATATGAAATGAATGAATTAATGCATGTAGTGCAACTATGATTTTTCGGGTATATGAAAGGTCATTCTAGCAATCTTCCAAGATTAAATTATGAGTGCAAAATCGAGTGTCTACACATGTATTTTGGATTCTTGGTCAATAGTGTGTTCTTGCCCCACACCAACAGCAACAAGTTCATGTATTGTGGATTCTTGGTCAGTCGAATCAAGAGATTGTAGCTCCTCTTCCGTTATATTCTCAAGAACCTCTTGCAATCTTGAGAGCTCTTCATTCATGGCCCTCTTAGATTCAGCCAAGGCCTTGACTTTCTTTGAAACAATCTTGTGAGATTCTGTCAAGGCCTTAACCTTCTCTAAAACTTCATTCACCATTTTCAAGATTTCTTGTCGGTCATATTCACCCATCTCAAGATCGACGGCTCTGATACCAAGTGTTAGGAACCCGGTGGTTCCTAATGAAGATGGATATGAATTGTAGGAAAATTGACTTAAATCAAGGTAGTCACACTCCATAGAGAAATATTGAGAGAGAGATTAAGAAAGAGAGAGATTAAGAGAGAGAGAGAGAGAGAGATTAAGAAAGAGAGAGATTAAGAGAGAGAGAGAGAGAGAGATGCACTAATGCACTAAGAAATTGGTTTATTCTTCAATTGATATCTAATGTTGAATTATAATCATGTATTTATAGGAAACTAGCTCTAATGTCATTGGCCCACATGTCTCAAGATAATTGGCTAGTTAATTCAACATGTGCTTTATGAATTAAGCTATGTGTTTAATGAGCTACATGTGCTCAAATCCTAACTAACTCACCATAATCTCAACCAACTAGCTAACTACCTAACTAAAGGGATTACATCAATTATTTCATATTCCTAACAAGAAGGAGTCGATGGCTCTAGCTACA
Source organism: Notholithocarpus densiflorus (assembly GCA_030021035.2). Taxonomy (NCBI): domain Eukaryota; kingdom Viridiplantae; phylum Streptophyta; class Magnoliopsida; order Fagales; family Fagaceae; genus Notholithocarpus; species Notholithocarpus densiflorus. The sequence continues at coordinate 2,014,035 of JARYZH020000046.1, forward strand.
GTAGTGTTGGTTTATTCAACTTTTGTCATTTTTAGTAAACCAAAACGGTGAGTTTGGGTGAGAAATTTTTTTTAATATTAAAAAAAATGTTATGTTTACAATATTTTTACAATAAATTTTAAGTAGCAAGTTATTATTGACTATTATTGATGGAGAAAAAATAATTTTAGTGGTGGGTTTAAATTAGAATCATTAATAACTTACCCTTGAAGATTTGTTGTAAAAGTATTGTAAAAATATTATAAGCGTAACACTTAGTATTTAATACTATTACCACCATTGCACACTCTTGGTGTGATGGTCACTCCACATGTATAAGTGCTTGTGAAGTGTGGGGGGCAAGAGCCGGGGTTCAAGTCTCCAGGAGGGAGCTTCATACACATATACACTTAGATTAGGCTAGAGTAGAATTTTTATCTTGTATAAAAAAAAAAAAAAAAATACTATAACCTAAAACCTTAAAATAAGGAGAATTGGTGAGCTGCTCCATTTTTTTTTCCTTCAAATACGTCAGTTTGGTTTGAGCCTATTTTTGTTTTTTTGTTTTATTTTTTAAATAATTTTTATATGTTTACTTTGTACTTTTGCAATGTAAGCTTACAACGTAGAATGTAAACACACAAAAAGTGGCAAATATTATATTTGCAAAAAAATGGTAAATATTGTGTCTATAATATAAATTTACATTATAATTACAATGTAAATATAGAGATATTGTGAAAATATTGTGTCACATTTGTCAATTCCTTATGGGTCAAACTAAAATAAAATAAAATAATAAAATATTAGATCGAGATATAGCACAACTAAAAAATAAAGGTATTGTATTGTGAAAATGTCGTGATATTTTGTTGTTATCACAATATTTTCACGACTATTAAGGTGTAAGTTCCTTATAGGTCAAAATAAGATAATAGAATATTAGATTGAGATCCACTACAGTTGAGAATAGAGGTATTGTGAAGGTAATCCTGCTATCAGCCACGGAGCAGGAAATCCATGCAACGGTTAAGGTGTGTTATTCTAATTTATCTTGGCTTATATCAGCTATTTATGCTAGCCCGAGAATAGCAGAAAGAAAAATTCTCTGGAATAATTTAAAAATTGTTAGCCAGCTGCACAATCTCCCTTGGCTCATGTTGGGTGATTTCAATGAGGTGCTAAGTGGGGATGACAAATTTGGCGGGAACAATGTTAATCTAAATAGGGCCTTAGAATTTAAAGAGTGCTTGGATGTATGTAATATGCTGGATTTGGGCTTTGCCGGCCCAAAGTACACTTGGACGAATAGTAGGCCTATCACGGACCTTATCTTAGAAAGGATTGATAGATGTTTCGCTAACCCAACTTGGAGAACTATGTATTCAGATGCCATTGTTACTCATCTGCCTAGAATCTGGTTGGATCATTGCCCAGTCCTTTTGGAGCTATGTAGACCATATGTGTGCCATCTCAATAAACCATTTCGATTTCAGACGATGTGGTTACTGCACCCGGAATTCCCTTCAGTGGTGCAGCAGGCATGGTCAGAAAATAGAGGGCTACACACAGCTATTTCAGATTTTGCTTTTAGAGCTAAAAAATGGAATTCTGAAGTGTTTGGAAATTTATTTACTAGAAAGAGAAGAGTTCTGGCCAGATTGAATGGTGCTCAGAAAGCTCTGGCTGAAAATCCCAATGGTTTCTTAATTGACCTGGAAAGGAAATTAATTGAAGAGTACTCGCTTATCATGCTCCAGGAAGAGGAATATTGGGCACTCAAATCAAGATTGAATGCAGCCAATTTTGGGGATCGCAACACTTCTTTCTTTCATGTGACTACTGTGGTAAGACGTCATAGAAATAAAATAAGATGCATTAGAGATTCTGTTGGGAATTGGATCCTTGATGATTTGGAGATTAAGGATCATATTAAAGCTGGGTTTCAGAAACTGTATGCCACTGAATCCCTCTCCTCCCCAATTGCTTCAGATGTTTCAGATTTTGCCTGCAGCTATCTTTCTGAGGAAGACAGCACTAGAGTTGATACTGAAGTTTCTGTTGAAGAAATAAGGGATGGTTTGTGGTCCCTTAAAGCTTTTAAAGCCCCTGGCCCGGATGGTCTTCATGCGGGTTTCTTTCAACATTTTTGGGCAGATGTGAAGAACTCGATTTGCAAGGAAATTAAGGAGGTTTTTAGTAATGGAATCATACCGAGCTATCTTAATGAAACCCTTGTGACCTTAATCCCAAAATGCCAAAGCCCTGAGACCCTTAATAATTACTTCAATTGTCCGCAAAACTATGTTTGCTCTTGCCAATCCTTTAATTCATTTATTTTACATTAGTTGTGTGTATGAAATGGAGAGGACTGTATTCACTATCAATCTACAATCATAAAATTTACAATATTGGTTGCAGGTCATTCAAAGTTCAAACCAGCCAAAAAACTATTACATGTACGGATAAAACCACCAAATTATTATAGCCACAACAGTCGATTAAGATCCAACAATCTAATCCCACACCACCCAACCATTATGCAAACTAAACTTCCCTAACAATTCTTGGTTGTATTTTCCCAACAAACTAATCCCACACCACCCAACCATTACGCAAACTAAACTTCCCTAAAAATTCTTGGTTGTATTTGCCCACACGACGACACACATACCGTTGAGAATTGGGGCCTAATAGTTTACAAGACATGGGCCACAATCTATGAGAATGGACATAATCCTTGAACATGGAACCTTCAAAGGTTTTCAGAGTGTACTCAGTACTGCTGGGCTTGGCCTCGAATTGAATAAAATACGTTATTCCACTACTGGGCACCAACTGGATCTTCACAAGTCTCACAAATTCAAAATTTGTACCCTACACCAATTGTTCATAATCAAAGAATTAATAAAGAGTTATAAAGCATATATAGATGGATATTAAGAAGAAGAAGAAGAAGAAGAAATAAACCTTAATTTCGTTGTAGCGCTCTAACAACGACTGTCCATTGAGAGAAAATTCATTTCGTTCCTGTTCACAAAGCTGAGAAACAAGCAGATTTAATTGAAAACCTTCTCATAAAAAAGAAAAGAGACACACTCACCCACACAATGTAGCACATACCTGTGTCTCAGGGATCCATTTCGGATCTTGGCAAAATTTGAACGGGTCGTTAAGTTCAAGGGCAAAGGGGGAGATAGGGGCAAGGGTGGAAGTAGGGGGTTGAGGGCAAGAGTAGCTGTTTGAGGACAACGAGTGTGGGATCCAATCTATATTGGGTTCAGATTTTGCTTTTGTTTTTTGATGGATATTGGGATCAGATTTGCCTTTGCCTTTTTCTTCTTTTTCAAATTGAAGAGTGAATTCATCTTCTTTTTCAAATTGACGGGTGAATTCATCGAAGTCTGGAAAACTTACATCCTCATAGTCCTCATAATCTGCTATGATTCGATCTCTGAGACCACAGAGAGAGAGATAACATGAGTTTTGCATTCTTTTCTCAGTAAAGATCCACTCACGGGCAACGAGCACAGCACAGAATATGGAAGAGAAAAATCAAGGCAAACTAAACAAAAAGGTAAAAAGGAAGTAACATACAACTACAAGTCATTCACACAAGATCTCAAACACAGTAGGAAACATAGCAGACAGACGCTTGCACAGGGCACAACGCAAACCACATAAACAACATGTCCAAACGCAAGGCAAAACCAAGTCAGATTGACACACCCAAAATGAAAGAACCAATTTCGAAACCAACCCCAAACCTAGAAATATACCATCATTAACTTGAAACCCTAAAACCCAAATCAAAATACCAAACACACAGAGGATCCACAAACCAATTGTTTTGCACCCAAAAACAAAACCCCAATTTTTCAAACCCTAGCAAGCGGGAAATCCAATCCATGAAGAAGCACTGGGAAAGAGGGGGAGGAAAATACAGAAATTGAAGACAGAAAATAGAATTGGGTTTTGGTATATCATATACGGTCGATTGAAACCCTAATTAGAGAACAACAAGCCAAACAAGAAGAAAAACCATAGGCAAACAATTCGCGCTCTACATAGCCATAGCAATAGCCAAATCAATTACAAGGAAGCCATACGAATGAATAAACCAGAGAAAAAAAGAGAGAACCACACCTAAGAGAGACCCTAACGCTGCTTTTGAAAGACGCTTGCTGTGAAGAGCCTGACTGCCCTATATATACAGATCACGCAAGGTCGGTGACACGCATAAGGGGGCTCGGGCCCACCCTGGGCCCAAAAAATAATAATTTTTAGTAGGTAAAATTTTCCCAAAAAAAGACTTGGGCCCCCTATCAAAACTTCTTTTTTTTTTTGCATGACCCTATCAAAACTTCTAACTTGGCAACAATACCTTAGTAATGAACTATGCCATTAAATCCTAGCTACTAAACGATCAAAATTTATTTATACATATTAAAAAAAAAAAACCCATATCCATTAATGCCTCTTCCTTAAAAAGCCACGAACCCCATGAATCAGAATCCATTAAACTTGAATAAAAAGCAACCCAGATCCATGACACCCCCAAATTTTGCCAAAAGAAAAATACCCATTAATTTACAAGGTCTAAAATATCATTATAGGATAATCTTCTATCCCATAAATCACTGCAATTAGACAATACCCATATAAGTGCAACTGAAAGCACAACAAACCATTAAAAACCAAAAAAAAAAAAAAAATCCCACAAATCTCTCGAAAAAATCTGAACCTTTGAATGCCCAACAAGAATCCCAATTATAAAAATTAAAACTTTATAAAAAAAACAAAAAAAAAAGAAGAAAAACTAATAAAACCTGGAAAATTGCAACTCATGAAACTCTGAAGAGATTGCCCAAATTGGTCTAATTGGAATCTGTGGTCTTGATTTGATGACATGAAAAAAAAAGCCCTTCTCAAGTCAAAGAAAGCAGATCATAAAGGCTGAGGAAGTGAGAAAGATTTTATTTTTGTGAGAGAGAAAGTAGATTTTTTTCCAAAATAATCAAATCCCTCAAACTATTTTATTAGTTAGCCAAGGTTTTGAAACTATTTTGGTATCTAACAAATCGAGTGCAGAGAACTCGATTTTGCTTTGTGAAATTGCACTTGGAAATCGAGTGTCTCACACTTGAGTTCCATACTCGAGTGTCTCACACTCGAGTTCCAAGTGCAATTTCTCAGAGCAAAATTGAGTTCTCTGCACTCGATTTGTTAGATACCAAAATAGTTTCAAATCCTTGACTAACTAATAAAATAGTTTAGCTTTTATAGTTAGTTTGGAAAAAAAACCCGAGAGAGTAGACAAAAGATGAAGGAATACTAAGAATAATAGAGAGAGAGAGAGAGAGAGTACGAAAGAGGAATGGAGCCCAATGAGCAACCTACCAAAAACCCAGATTTAATTAACCATTGAAAGTATCATTATTATTATCATATAAAAACAACAGAAAAATTGTTTCTTTTTTTTGGATATTTTTATAAAAAATATTATATTTATTTTAATACTCATTTATGTGTATCAATTATTCCTTAATATCAGATATGTTGATTGCTAAATTTTGAAATTCAAATATAATTCAAAATTTGAATAGCTTTTGTCAATGGTTTTAATCAGGAAATTTATGAACATTAACGTGATATAATACCACAATTGTCAGCATATTTGATTTTATTACAAATATATATTTTCCATTCTAAACATTTTGTATTCAAACGTTCTTAATTGAATATGACATAATAACGTCATATATGAAAGATTTTTCAGCACTTAAATATATAGCTATTACTGAATTATTTTATGTTACCATATATACACAAGTATTTACTATTTGGTTTAGTGGAAAGTGGTCAAAACAGTTAGCAATTTTTGTAATATATATTCAGAAACTTTCAAAAAGGTTTTGTAATAATGGGGCATTAAATTCATGGCATTATGCCCTTTCTTTTTGTTCTCAACGTACAAAAGTTTGGCAAAGACAACCCTTGAGTCTTGATATCCGGTCTATATTATATTATATTATATATATATATATATATAAAAAGAAAGCTATTAATTATATATATTAATTTCAATAACTTTATGACTATTTAATTGATATCAAACGTTTTATTTTTTGGCTAAGAACAAGCAACATGTCTGGCCCTATATTATGGAAAGAAATAAAAGTTCCAAATACATACATTTTTATTTTTGAATTAAAAAAGTTGTAGACTTTTCAAAAATAATTTTTCATTGTCTTAAACACTTACCGTCTATTATTTCTTACTACTCACAAAAATATTTTATCTTTTACAAAATTTTTTGGGAAAAGAAAGTACTATAGAGAGCTTATATCCTACGAGCAGTGTAGGCTCGCAAGGATAATCAGCAAAAGAGGCTGGGCTGTTGTATCATGGAGACAATGTGCAGAAACTATTTGTCTAACTACATCGGATATACCGTAGACGGCACGATTTGTCTCAAGACAGTGACTTGGTCCACGCCTCATCTCTGCCACCTTTTTTGGTAAAATCAAATTTTGTAATTTCTAAGGAAAATTCAGGTATTATCTCTACTTTATTTCCAACACTTTTTTCACTTTCTGACATCTCTGCCCTCAATATTTATCTCTATTACAATTCAGTTTCTTCTTTTTTATTCATCAATGTCAGATTCTCTTATCCTTAAAATGACTTAGAATGCCCTTTTGTACTTATGTTTGGACTGGAATCTTCTGTGTCTTGAGACTCCCCAACCCAACCGTGTACAAGCTGGATTTGAATTATTAGTTCCATTTTGACTAGTATTTCAAGAGTTTGTTTGGGTTTTTACATTTTTTAGTGAGAGATTTGTGCACTCTAATCCGAAAATTTTGGTCAAAGAATAAAAATTTGACCCCAGATCATTTCATTCAAGCAACATGCCTACAAGATTATAGAGTTGTATAAAATTTTTTTGATATTGGAAATTTGAACTCTATAATGTATTTATTTAGTGTTTATATAGGGTGTGTTTTTTTGTTTTTTTGGAATAAAATATAGGGTGTATATTGTGCATGAACATTTGATTTTGGTTTTATTAAGAATATCTTGACTTCCAAGATTTGTAATGTTGAGACTTGAGAGGCAAGTTTTATGAACCAACATAAAAATAAAAACCAACATTTTTAATTTTCTTACATGCTACATAAGGGAAAGCTATAAAATAAAAGAAAGAAAAGTACAACCACATAGTTCATATTTTTAATTTTAAATTGTTTGATATGAATTCAAATCATGAACATAATATAAGCAAAACCAATGAACAATAAAGTTGAATTATTATCTTATTGGTCAATACATTCATCTAGTATCAGCATGGGGAATGCCTGCATCTCGTCGCAAGGCTCATTTTGAATTGTGGAGTTTAATTCAATTGAAAATTTTAATATACAAACTAAAAGAATCATGCCTTTTAAAAAAAAGGGTAATTACTAGATAATAGATGAGGGGAGAGGTAAAGTATGAACCACACAATTAGAGCACCTCAAAGAAAACCATTACTATTTGGATATCTATTAAATCTCAACTATACTTAAAATTTACCGACCTAACAAAGTGCAATGAGATCAAAATGTTCAATTAGGATAGGTTTATATGAAATAATTAAGTATCTTTGCATAATGAACCATAATTTTATCTAAAGAGGGATAAAAAAAAGTCAAGAATAAATTAATCTATTTTGGGAGGTCCAGTATGAATGTATCCATTTGAGGAAAGCTTCATCTTCAATTTGCTAATATAGAAGTCATAGGTCCTTGAAGTTATAATTGGCAATAAGGGAATGGATGAAATTTTCATCATGTGAATATTTGTTTTTTAAATAAAAATAAAAAATAAATAAATTTGGCCGGTGGATAAGAGGGACATTTTGGAAATTGAGGTGTAGATAAATAAAAGGGCAAAAATAAAATGGGTTGATGACCAAAATGGTAAATTCAAATGTATTCGGACTTCAGTCTAAGAATACATTTGCCAAGCTTTAGTAAAATGGAGCAGTGATGGAACTCCCAAGACATAATCACGCAATAAAAAGGAGTGTTTCCTGTTCCTATAAATTAAAAAAGAAAAAAGAAATAGGAAAACTGTCCTTCTTTATATAATTCTACCGTACACTTTTTTTTTTTTTTTTGGGGATATGGTATCATTTGACAGTTTTATTTTTATATTGTGTAATTTCAATATCATATATGACAGTTCTTTTGTTACATTTGGTATTTTCTTTATTTTTTCTCACATTTGACAGTTCCGTCCTCATATTGTGCAGTTTCAATATCACATTTGACAGTACTTTTATCACATTTGGTGGTTCTCTTATTTTTTTCTCACATTTAATGGTTCCATTATCACATTGTGCAGTTCCAACATTACATGTGATCGTTTTTTTGTCACATTTGGTGGTTCTCTTATTTTTTCTCACATTTGAAGATTCCATCCTCACATTGTACAATTCCAGCATCACATTTGACAGTACTTTTGTCACATTTAGTGGTTCCTTTATTTTTTTTTCTCACATTTGACAGTTCTATCTTCACATTGTGTAGTACCAACATCATATGTGATTGTACGTTTGTCACATTCAGTGGTTCCTTATTTTTTCTCACATGTAACGATTCCATCCTCATATTATGCAATACCAACATGACATGTAACTATTCTTTTGTCACATTTGGTGGTACCCTATTTTTTTTTTCTCACATTTGATGGTTTCATTGTCACATTAGGCAGTACCAACATCACATTTGACTGTACTTTTGTCACATTCAGTGGTACCCTATTTTTTTTTCTCACATTTGATAGTTCCATTATTACATTAGGCAGTACCAACATCACTTCTGACCGTACTTTTGTCATATTCGATGGTATCCTATTTTTTTCTCATATTTGATAGTTCTATCATCATAATAGGCAGTACCAATATCACATTTGATTGTATTTTTGTCACATTTAATGGTTCTTTTTTTTTTTACTCACATTTGATAGTTCTATCATCATATTAAGTCATATCAACATTGCATATGGGCATAGCCAACCCAACCCAACCCAACCCCACCAAATTACTTGATAATCGATGAATATATATAACAAAAATACTCCTAAAATCTCTAAAATTCCCAAAATACCCTTAAATATACTAAAATTACCAAAACGCAGCCTAACAATTAAAAATTACCAAAATAACCCCGAAACTCTCAAAAATTATTTGGATATTCTTAAAACCTAAAAAATGACTGAAATGACCCTAAAATCTAAAAAATTACTGAAATACCCTTTAAACCTAAAAAATAATCGAAATACACTTAGATACTAAAAAAAAGACCTAAATGACCATAAAACCTAAAAAAATGACTGAAATGACCTTGTAACTTAAAAAGTGACAGTAATGCCCTTAGAACCTAAGAAACGATCGTAATGCACCTTAAACCTAAAAAATGACCGAAATACCCATAGAACCTTAAAAATTACCAAAATGACCCTTCAACCTTAAAAATTTTCAAAATACCCTTGTAACCCATAAGAGCATCCACATCAGCTATTGCATAAAAAATACCATTTTGACACACCAAAAGCCTACTTTATTATTTTACCACATCATTTTACAACATCCCATTTATAAGATGTTTTATCATTCAATTCTATATATTAAAATAATATATACAACATATTAAAATGATATTTACAACTCATCAAACACAATCAACAGCCACCACACTGCTGCCAACAACCAATAGCCACCACCACACAACCACCACATCCTCCACAACCCAAAACACAATTCAAAACAAACCCATAGCCCACCAACACCAAATCAGAAGCCCCACCACCTCAACCACAAACCCCGACAAACCCACCACCTCCACACCCTCACCCACACCCACTTCCAAACCCAAAACCTTCATAATCCAAGTCAACCTAGACTCCAAACCCACCATCTTCCCCCCACACTCTCCGCTACCTCCACGCCACTCGCTCCCCTCAATTCCTCGGCCTCAAAACCACCAGCAACTCCGGCCTCCTCAAAGAGTCCGACTTTGGCTCCGACCTTGTCATCGCCGTCATCGACACCTACATTACTCCCAACCACAAAAGCTTCAACGACCAAGACCTTGGACCCATACCCACCCACCGCCGACCCATCCATCGGAACCCATAGCCTAACCCATCCAAACTAGGGATGGCAATTTTTGCCCGATCCGTGGGTACCCGGCCCGGCCCGACCCTAATGGGCCGGATTTTACCCGGTCCGATTAGAAATAGGGTCAGGTATGGGTTTTTTTAAAAAAAATCCGAAGCGGGTCCGGGTCAGGTCCGGGTTTTATTAAAAAAACCCGGACCCGACCCGGATAAAAACCCGGTATCATGAATTACAAAAATGCCCTCTATATATATATACTTATAATCTAACCTAATCCCTTATCCCTCTTCTTCAATCTTCAACAGTCAGCCGACTCACTCAGCCCTCCCTCACCCTCACGAGTCACGCCCTCACTCCACTCCCTCAGACGCCTCGCCTCCCTCCCTCAGATCAGACGCCTCGCCTTACGCCTCCCTCCCTCACTGCCACACTCCCTCACGTCTCGCCAGTCGCCTCCCACACTCCCTCACGCCTCGCCTCCCTCCCCTCAGGTCAGACGCCTCGCGGCCTCGCCTCACGCCTCCCTCCCTCATTGCCACACTCCCTCACGCCTCGCCTACCACACTCCCTCACGCCTCGCCTCCTTCCCTCAGGTCATACACTCCCTCCTGTTTGTGTTTTTTGGTGTGGCTGTGTTCTGTTTTTGTTTTTTTTGTTTTTTTGGGTTTTAATTGAAAGGGTTCTGTATTTCTTTGACCCGGTACTGTTTTTTTGGGTTTTAATTGGTGTGGCTGTGTTTAGTTTGGTCTCTCTTTAGATACGGCTGTGTTTGTAGTTGGGCACTAGTAGTATTAAGTTAAAGTTGATATACTTTCATGTCATACAGATTGATTTTAGAATGTGTTTTTAATAAAAATGATGAATTTGTTAACTACCAAGGGCTACTATTTTCATGAGAAAAGCATGAATTATGTTTATTTATTTAACATAATTAGGATTATGTTTGATTATTATTATTTATTATTTATTTATGATTGTATTAATTATGTTTGTTTTATTTAACATAATTAGGATATGTGAAGTTTTAATGTCTTATGTGTGGTGGTTCATTGAATTTGTTGTGATGATAATAATGTTTATTTGGGTTTTGGGTGGGTGAGGGTTTGGTTTATGGGTTAAGGTGTTTGTGGTGTTATTGGGTTTGTTTTGGTAATTAGGATTGGATTTGATGATAAGTAATACATTGGGATGTTGAAATCAGTGAAACTAAGTGTGAAATATGGTAGTGAATTTTTGTACACATATCTTTTACCTGATTCAAGTCTCAATTCTCAAAGCATTTTGTTTCCTGTTCTTTCCGAATAAATTGTTTATTGTTTTTTTGTGTTTGTTGGGAATGCAGAGCCTAAAACGGAGATGGAAGGCACAAACACAGACACAAACAAATCTGGTTCTTCCTCGCCAAGCGGCTCTCCCTTGAGAACCGGACGTTGTCCCTTGCCAACTATGCGGTCTCCTTTGCCATTTTCACGATCACCCTCGCCATTGTCGCCTGGCAGCTCACCCTCAGGATCACCATTAAACAACGAGTAAGTGTTTGAATTTATAGTTAATCATGTTTAATTATGATTGCGTTGATAGAATTTGTGAATCTGTGTAATTATGAATTTGTGCCTATTAATCAATGAGTATGTGTAATAATAAATTTGTGATAATTTTTTTTAATTCTAACTCCCAAACTTCTGAACCAATTAGAAATCCGAAATCTCCGACGGTGGACTTAGTGGGAGAAGACTTAGAGGTAGAGGAACAAGAAGGGACAGAGGAAGAGAGAGAGCAAGAGCTTATAAATAAGGACTTGGATACAAGTAAAAAAAGAAAGACTACCTCAGATGTTTGGGCCCATTTTACAAGGAAGAAAGTTGATGGAAAATTTAAAGCTCAATGTCATCATTGTAACAAACTTTACTTGGGTGAGTCTAGCCAAGGTACAATTCATTTGCGTAATCATTTAGCAAGATGTCCACGGATGAAGTTTAAAGATATAAGGGATATGCGACAACAAGTCTTAATTAAACAACAAAATAAGGTGGATGGAACTATGAGTTTGAATACTTACCAATTTGATCAAGTTAGAGTTAGGAATAAGCTTGCTCATATGGTCATCCTACATGAATATCCCCTTTCAATAGTTGACCACATTGGGTTTAGAGATTTTGTGGCTGATCTTCAACCTATGTTTAAACTTGTCACAAGAAATATTTTGAAGAGTGACATTCTTAAAATCTATGATAATGAGAGGGAGAAAGTTTTGAAGATAACGGACAAGAATGGAAGTAGGATGGCAATTACAACTGACATGTGGACTTCAAGTAACAAAAAGAGAGGGTTTATGGTCATTACCGCCCATTTTATTGATCATACTTGGACGTTGCAAAATCGGGTTTTAAGGTAATTTTTTTAATCTATAAATTGAATGTTAAAGACTTTACATTTAAAATGTTTATTGAGTTATGTTAAATTGAATGTTTATTGAGTTATGTTATAATTATTCATATTATTTTTCTAGGTTTGTTTATGTTCCTTCTCCACACACGAAAGATGTCCTTGCTGAAGTCCTTGTTGATTGTTTTTTAGAGTGGAACATTGATAGGAAGTTGTCCACAATAACTGTTGATAATTGTAGTACTAATGATGCCATGATGAGACTTCTCTTGAATAAGCTTGATACTAGTTCTTTTATATTGGGTGGGTCTATGATGCATATGAGGTGTGCTGCACATATTTTGAATTTGATTGTTCAAGATGGGTTGTCTCTTATTGGTGATGGTATTGAAAGGATTCGTGATAGTGTAATTTATTGGACTGGATCACCAAAAAGGAGGCAGAAATTTGAAAAAAATGCACGTCAATTGCGTGTTCAATGCACCAAAGAGTTAGTCTTAGATTGTAAAACTCGTTGGAATTCAACTTACTTAATACTTTCTACTGCATTGATTTATAAAGATGTTTTCTCGCGTTTGGCTAAACGTGAAACATCTTATACTTGTTTGCCATATGATTATGATTGGGAGTTAGCCAAAGATATTTGTGGGAGGTTGGAGTTGTTTCATAGTGTGACTGAGTTTTTCTCTAGTCGTAAGTACCCCACAACTAATATGTATTTTACTTTGGTGTGTGAGTTGAAAATTGCATTGAATGAATGGAGTTTGTCAGTTGAAGAGATGATAAGTACGATGGCAAAAAGCATGCTTGCTAAATTTAATTCTTATTGGGCCAATGTTAGTGTTGTTATGGCTGTTGCTGCTATCTTAGATCCAAGATATAAGATGAAATTATTAGAGTTTTATTATTTTAACATTTATGGTGATAATTTTGAATTGGAGATTGAAAAAATTAAGAATCTTTGTTATGATTTGCTTGATGAGTATGGAGATATAGATGAGTCCCTTGTAGATAATGAAGGAAGTTCTCATGTTCCTGCAAGTACTTCAAGCCCTGTGGCACAAATGAAGTTTAGGTTGAGTGGGGCAATGTCATCTTTTGATTTGTTTGTAAACAATAGTTCAAGTAGTTCAAAGAAACATGGGAGTGCTAGAATGGAATTTGATCATTTCATTGATGAGGGAGTGTTGAAGAGGAGTGAAGATTTTGATATTTTGGGATGGTGAAAAAGTAATGGTCTCAAGTATCCTACTTTACAAAGGATTGCAAGAGATATTTTAGCCATTCCTGTCACAACTGTTGCTTCAGAATCTGCCTTTAGCACTAGTGGGAGACTTTTAAGTCCACACCGTAGTAGGCTACATCCCAAGACTATAGAGGCAATGATGTGTGCTCAGAATTGGTTATGGAGTGAAATCAACGGTTAGCAATTGTTTAATTTCTATTTATAAAATCAAATTTGTGTTTTTATATTTGCTAGTTATAATTTGATGAAGTTTATTCTATTTTTTAATTCATTGTTGTTGTAGGTTCTTCAACTATATCTGAAGATAGTACATTTCAATCCATTCTTGATGATGGGAAGCCAAATGAAGATGATGGGAGTTGTGTCACAATTGATGGGAGTAGTGTCACAATTGTGGAAGATTAAACATTTTGTATTAATTTAGTAGCTTTTTTAATTTCTTAGACTTGTTGGATTAATTTGTTGGTTTGTAATTATTCTAAACTTATGGGATTTATTTTGTAGCTTTTTAATTTCTTGGACTCGTTGGACTTTTGATACTTATTTCTTGAACTTGTTTGATTTATTTTATTTTTCTGTTTAGCTGGTGATTTTAGTTATGATTTTGTTGATTAATGATTAAATGGTTATCTTAGATAGGTAATTTATTGATTTAAAATCTTTGTTATGATTTATTGAATTATGATTATGATATTAGTTATGATTTATTGATTTATAATTAACAAGTGATTTATTGATTTATGATTAGTAGCCTATGATTTGGATTGATTTGGACTGATTTGGCATTTGGGCCATGTTATCTAGGCTTGAATTGGAATATGCAGGCTTGAATGTAGGCAAAAATAAATTTTGGGCTTAATGTTTTTTTTTTTTTTGGTTGGGCCACGAATTGGGCCCAATCCCTAAACGGGGCCCGGCTGGGGCGGGTTTGGGCCCCGGGAAAAAACCCGGTACCCTAAATGGGCCGGGTCCAGGCCACGGATCTTGCCCAGCGGGTCGGGTCCGGGTATGAAAAAATCCGGCCCGAACCCGACCCGTTGCCATTCCTAATCCGAACCCACCCACCTCCGTCGGAATCGAACCCAGCCAACACAATCTGAACCCAAACATCACCGTCTAAACCCACCCATCAAACCACAGCCAAAAAAAAAAAAAAAAAAAAAAGAGGAAAAACCATTGCTAGAGAGAGATCGGCGTGGAAGTGATCGTTAGCGTTGGCGTCGGCGTCGACGTTGACGTGGAAGAGCAGTGAGGGTGAGAGAACAAAAGATGAGAGGTTGAGAAAGAGGAGAGGATTGGGGTTTGAGAAAAAAAGAGAGGAAGAGACTGACGGAGAGATGAGAGAGAAAGATGAATTAAAAAATAAGGGATAATTACAGTAAACCCACCTGTGGTATGGCTTGTTTTCACTTTGCCTACCCGTGGTTTAAAACTTTACACTTTGCCCACCTGAGGTTACTTCCGTTAGCCTTTCGTAACCCACCTTTCCGTTTGCTGTTAGAAAAACACATTTTTAGGCAAAAACAAATATAATAAGAATAAAAAAGCTAGGGTTTTTCATTGCTCATGAACTTCAATGAGAACAAAGTGGAGGAACAACACACCAATCAAAATGGCTCAATGAAATTATTTTTAATCTATAACAATATCAACAATTTCACAACAACTCAAATTTTTAAACCAAATTTTACAAGACCAACATCTCAAAACAACCAGCAACATTATCGACAAAGAGAGAGTGAGATAGAGATAAGCCAACAACTGAAGTGTGAGGTATAGAAAAATCCAGCCGTGGGTTTGGATCATGGTAGATTAGCCATGGGTTTGGTGTCGTGGTGGTCGTTTGGGTGTTGGCTGGGTTTCAGTTCCAGTATTGAAGTTGAATCAGTGACTGGGTTTTAGAGGTGGGTTGAATCAGCGTGTGTTGCTGAATCGGCGTCGTGGGTTGCTGAATTGGTGGTGGGTTTTTGAATCGATCTCGATGGCTAGAGCTTGTTTGAATCGATGAGAGTGGTGGAGACAGGGAGATTAGATTGGTGGTTGCGTTTTGCGTGGGTTTCAGTTGTTGAGTTTTGCATTTTGAATCATTGTGGGTTTCAGTTATTGCAGTTTGAATCAATGGCTGGAACTTGTTTGAATTAATGTGGAGAGCGGTAGAGTCATGGAGATCAGATTGGTGATGGGTTTTCTTCCTGGGCTCTCAGATTTCGAACACCCATTTGCCCCATGTTCTCATTCGGACCCCAATTCGCACCATCGTCATCGGCAACCTCAGCTCCTTTGGTGATGACACAATGAACCAGAACATCATCGAAGAAACCAACCGCATCCTCGCCGAGATCCGGTCTGACTCCGACCCATCTGACCTGGTCAATGAACCTAAATCCTTCTTCAGCATAAATGACACCTTCGCTCTCGGACCTCTACCTGGGACCAAGACCGCAAAAGAAGAAGAAGAAGAAGAAGTAATGGTTCTATCAATGAGGCACTTGAAACTGTACTCTTCTTCTTCTACAACTCCATAACCCAAGCTCTTTCAAAACCCCAAACCTAAGCTCTTTCAAAAAATTCAAACCCTAACTTTTTGATTTGTGTTATGTTATGTTTTGGTGGTAGAAGTTGTTTTTTAACGGAAAAGCCAATAGGTGGGTAACAGAGTCCTAACGGAAGTAACCTTAAGTGGGCAAAGTGAAAAGTTTTAAACCATGGGTAGGTAAAGTGAAAACGGGCCATACCACAGGTGGGTTTACTGTAATTATCCCAAAAAATAATAAACCATATGCAATTCGGTGTCCGTACCATGCCAAACTTGTAAGGGTATTGTTCAATGTTGCAAAAAATTGACACATTTAACACATCTAATAAAGCTCCGTTTTTGGTGTTTGGTGTGCCAAATGTGCCATATTATAGCATTTAGCGTTTATGCAACAACTGCTGTGGATGCTCTAAAATGACCAAAATACCTCATAAAACTTGAAAATGACCAAAATACCTCCGAAACCCTCAAGAATTATTGGAATACCCTTAGAACCTAAAAAATGACCGAATGACCCTAAAACCTAAAAAATGACCGAAATTACCCTAAAACATAAAACATGATCGAAATAACCAAAAAACCTAAAACAATGACCAAAAATACCGCATAACACTTGAAAATAACCAAAATACCTTCGAAACCCTTTAAAATTACCAGAAGACCCTTAGAACCTAAAAAATAACTAAATGACACTAAAACCTAAAAAATGACCGAAATGACCTCGTAACCTAAAAAATTACTTAAATACGCTTAGAACTTAAAAAAATGACTGTAATAACCCCGAGACCAAGAAACTTGCCGAAATAGTTTCACATGGAACCTTACTTGTCACATTTGATGATACCCTAATTTTCCATTATTTTTTTTCTCACATTTGACAGTTTCATCTTTACATTGGGTAGTACCAACGTCACATTTGACCATATTTTTGTCACATTCCATGGGAGCATTTTTTTTTTTTTTTTTTTTTTCACATTTGACAGTTCCATCGTTACATTGGACAGTTTTAACATCATATTTGACTATACTTTTGTCACATTCGAAATTTTTTTCTCACATTTGACAGTTCCATCGTCACATTAGGAAATACCAACATCACATCTGATCGTACTTTTGTCACATTTGGTGGTATCCTAATTTTTTTTCTCACATTTGACAGTTCCATCATCATATTGGGTAATATCAACATCACATCTGATTGTACTTTTTTCACATTTGGTAGTACCATTATTCTTTTCTCACATTTGATGGTTCTAACGTCGCATTGGGAAATACCAAATCACATGTGATCATATTTTTGTTATATTCAATGGTTCTATTATTTTTTAGTCACATTAGGCAGTACCAACATCATATATGACTATACTTTTGTCGATTCATAACAATCTTGGTAACAATTAAAATGTTAACAATGAATTTTCCCAAAATAGTTATATACTTGAAAATTAACAAAAATACCCTGAAAATTAAGGATTTCAAAAAATTTTCCTAAAAATATATAAAATTACTAAAATACCCCAATGCCCCAAATATTACCAAACTACCTCCGTTAACTTATAAAATGACTAAAATACATTTTTAAACTTTCAAAATTAATAATAAAAAAACACCGAAAATGAAAAAAGTAGCGCTAAAAATACCTAGAATGATTAAAATACTAAATATTTTGAAAATTATCATAATAGCATCAAAACCACTCAATTTGGCCATGTTAGAGTGATATCTTGGATTTTTTTAGTGATTGTAAAGATATTTTGGTCATGTTAGAGGTTTTCAAGACAACTTGGTGATTTTTGACATCTCATGGGTATTTTAATCAAACACATCTCAGCTTTTTTGGTGCCTTTATGGTGTTAAATTTTCTCAATGAAAAAAAAGGTGACCCATAGCAAACGTTATTTGTTAGGAAACATTTGCTCCTCTAAATGATTCCAAAGAAGCTATATATTTAGACCATACAATGATTTCAAAGTCTGCCAAAATGCAATGTTATCACAAAATCCTTAATTTATATATTTAAATTTTGGTACAATTTATTAGGGTTGTAAATGAGCCGAGTCAAGCCGAGTATTAAAAGTTTAGACTTGTTTATTTAATTTTATTTCGAATATGAGCAGAACTTGAGTTCATCATTAAACCAGATTATATGTCCAAACTTGGTTATTTATTACTCGTTGAGCAAGTTTGAGCTTGTTCACAAGCTACTTGTTTAACTTATTATTTTCCTATGTAAGTAAAATCATGACTAAAATGTTTTACCACTTAAAAAATTTAGGTTGAGCTCTTTGATAGTGACTTCTTTTGTTTGGTAAGGCGACGAAAGGTTACTTCAATCATGAATTTTTATTACAAATGGATTGTTCATGTTATGAATAAATTACAAATAATAATTTTATATCATATGAACCAATTTACAAACTTATACAACCTAATTTCAAATCTATAAAAATATAATTTTAGACAATATATAGTATTATATATAGTTAATTCGAGAGCTTATGTTTATGAACACATTATTATGTTTGAGCTTGACTTGTTTAATAATCGAATCTAGAATTGGGCTTGAGATTAAACAAGTTCTTTTTTGAAGCTAAGCTTGAACGTTCATAAACAACTTATTTCATTTATAGTCCTACAAATTATTAGGTAGAGGTCCGCTGCGCAAAACAAGTCCCAATTAAGTTGTCTTTAAATCATTGCATACCAGCCAAAGGTCTTATAGTTGAATTGACACCTCCCCATGTACAAAGTGCTTAGGGGTCTAGGAGAAAAAGGGTTCGAGTTACAGAGTTAGCAGTATGTTGTAACTATCTCTAAAAAAAAAAAAAAATCATTGCATACCAACTTTAAGATTTTATCATAATGACAAACTAGCTGGGGATTAATTATGGTGTACGTGGAGAGTGGCCAAAGGTCCCCTTAAGATTTTATCATAATGACAAACTAGCTGGAGATTAATTATGGTGTACGTGGAGAGTGGCCAAAGGTCCCCTCCAGTCATTAGCAGCCTGAAGATGTCCATTATAGCAATGTCCAATTCTTGATCATTTCGAAACAATTCAAAATATGTGTTGCTAAAAATCTAGTTCATGGTCATTCTAAGTGTTATTGTACGTAGCATTTATTATAAAAGTCCAAAGTTTGCCTCTATACGCATCATTGTTTCGTATAACACCGAAAGTGTAACATCATGTTTAACTCTTCAAGATCACCACTATCACATTAAATTTCAAATTTGATAATAAATGACCATATGAAATCAAACTGGTTTAATTAAGTGCTCAAAAATGTCAACAATAATGTCATTTCGTCACATTGTTTTGAGGAAGTTGGCTGCTTTTTAAGGATAAGTTCTAAAGCTTTTAAAAACTAATATTCTGCTAATCTTTGCCTATATTCCATGATTGTGTTTATGTCATACAATAATCCAAGATCGCAGCTCCTTCGAACATGCCAAGTGTCCTACATCAGCTAGAGATCTGTATTTTCCTAACAAACATATCTCTCTATCAATTTGTATTGTTGTATTAGCGTATTTTTCAAAAGGTAGTGAGCATATCCAGCTTTATCTTCTTATCCTTTACGAGAAAGAATCATGCACTTTGCTAGGTTCATTCACATACATGTGGGTACCTTTTTGATTCTCCAAAAAAAAAAAAAAAAATGTGGGTACCTTTTTTTTTTTTTGTTTGATGAAGCACTTGAAACTATTATACTGTGTAGGTCCCAAATATAAGCTACAAAAGTGGAAAAAAAATATTTGCTACTTCTGATTATAACTATTCCATGCTCGAAGGTTCTTGCATCATACATCAAATCAAAAAATTCTTAAGTATTTTTGGAATATAGTAAAATGATATTCATTCCTCTCATATGCATTGTAGATCACACTATGAATTTAATAAATCATCGTGAACATGAGATAAATGTGCATCATTCAGTGTGTTTTGAAAATACCTAAGAATTATTCTATCAAATCAGCCACAAAAAAAAGGGTTTCTAGTGGATTTATTAGAGAATAACTATGTCCCTTCTTAAAGATTTGTGATGCTCAATTTGATCTGTGTATCTGTTTATTCTGTTAATAATATACACTAAGCTTTAGTATATTTTGGGATTGGATATGCGGTTTTAAAATCCTGACCTTGTATTTTCAACAAAAAAAAAATCCTGACCTTGTGAATGGGCCCACTGGGGACACTTGTGAATGAGATGCTGATTGCTCGTCAAGGAAGCAAGCAACTATCCAAGTTGGGGGTGGTGGTAACCCTTACCCAGTTAAGAGAGAGAGTCGGTTGTCATTTAGTGGGGTTTTTCAAAAGCGTGTAAGGAGGTCACTCTCACACGTGTCAGCACCAAGGCCAAGCTATCTTCAAATTTGACTTTTGTGAATATGGGATGTCGAACACCAACTTGTGGTGGAAATATCATGTGTGCTCCACTCGTACCAAAATATTTGATAGGCCACAGTTATGCACCACACGAGGAGGTGGGTCAATTGTAAAAAATCTTTGTTTTTGTGAGTTTGAGTAGTGATTAGTGCCACTATTACTCGGGTGATTTCATATGATGTCAAAGATCAAGTTTAGATAGGCCGAGCAGTGACCACACAGTCCACATCTATGAGTTGCTCACTAATTTTTTGGAGGTAGGGGTGGTGTTACTTATGTTTGAGGGGGTTCAAATGAACCCCTGACTTGATAAACAAAATATTATATGCATAAAATATTATTTTATTAGTTTAATTTATCTTTAAAAATTGCACACTATAACTTAAATCTTCCACACTTTGACATAGATCAATTTAGCCCAAAACTAAACAAATCCATCCCAAAACCAACCAACAACATAAATCATAGATCTCTCTCTCATAAAATCTCTTTTTTCTATGCCTATAGTAGCCCCGTATGGGCACACAACTAAGGTCATGGCATGTTCACATGCACTCTGCCTAGGCCACGGCAGCCCAGCATGGACACGTGGCAAGAGTGAATTTTTGTGAGTTGTAAGTGTATCTCTTTTTATTATAAATTTATATATTATTTATGTTAGTGTTTGTCTGATATTGATTGTGTGCTTTATTTTTGTTATAATTTTATTTGTGTGAATGTAATATAACTTTTTAATAATTTAATAAAGTTAATTTTAATAAATATAATATAACTTTATATAATTTAATAATTAAGAAATATAGATGGTTTGTTACATGTGTGTGTATAGGTATTATGTTATAATAATATTTTGTTATAAAGTTAGTGATTAAAAAAATAGTAAAGTTAGTAATTTTTCGACCATTTGATTGGTTAAGTAGATACATAGTGTATTATTTATATACGTATGAAATTTTTTTTTAGACTATTATATATGTATAGGTGGGTGTGGTTCTTTGGTCAATAATTAATACAATGCATGTAAGTTGAGTTTTGTCATTCAGTTTAATATATTTTTATAAAAACAATGTCAAATAGATAATGACAATTAATAAAAATAAAAAATGTTATACAAATTTTACAAAATAAAATAGTTACACTTATCTACCACATCGACAATAAATAATGAAAATTTATAATGATCTCATAATATAAAAACTTGTAAAAGGAAATAGTAAGATGTAACGGATTTGCGTGACTCTTTTTTTAGATAAGATATATTGAAGTTCTATCTTTATTAAATTTTATTTTATTTTATTTTATTAATAAACCTTGAAAAAAAATTCCTCAATCCGCACTGCCGCACTGGTTGAAGGTTCCATGACCGTTTGATTAGAATCATGGTACAATGGACCCACAGATCAAGGGAAATGTTTCTGGTGCTGCTTAATTTTCTGACCTCATGACTTGTTCCAATTTTCCTGTATTTTGTTTACTAAAAGGTGGGCCAATGTGCATGGGTCCTAGAAAAATTATGTTCCGCACAATGCCAAGGAGCTAGGAGAAATCAATGGGAACATTGACATTGATTCTTTTTGCATGGATTGACTGCATGCCACATGTTGATAATGAAGCTTATTAACATACATGGACCATTAATTTGATAATGAATCCTAAGGAGTTCGAATTGATGGAGGGTAGGCAAGACCTAGATTTTTTTTTTTTTGGGGTCAAATTCCCCTATGTGGCTCAACTTCACTGGCTACAGTTTGTAAAACTGTGGCGGGTTTGGCGCGCTCTCTTTGATGTGAAATTGGTATGAGAATTGAAGAATTTGGTCTAGACTTTTTGGCTCGAGTCTTGAAGCTTTTTTAAGGCATAATATACTCCCTTTGATTCTAACACCAATTAGTCGACCAAACTTCAGCGAGTAGAGCGATATTATAGTCACTACTCACTAGGTGAAAAACGCAGTCATCATTTTTACCCTTTTTTTTTTCATAAAAAAATATTAGTAGACCAAACCTCTCTTCCTTGAAGACCAGGTCTAGTTAACGTTGAAATGTTTATCCAAAAGATTAAATAAAAAAATAAAATAAAAATTTTCCATAAAAAAAAAAAAAAAGATTAAAAAATTTGTGGGTTTTTGCTATTTTCATTCCCATTTGGCTACAAATGGACTCGTCAATATTTGCGCTTTTAAGGTTCAAACTTCAAAGTTTTGAATTAAAATAATAGGAAACCAATAAAGTCAAGAAGACATTTTGTGAAACTTTGAAACGTTCTAGTTTCCACACTTCTAGAGTCAATATTTCTTTGGATTTAAGAAATGGATAGAATAAAAGTATAAAACCATTAAACCTGGGTTTATTCTGAATTTTCTTTTTGTACAATTTATTGGATTGACGTGTGTGAACAAGCATTCTTTCCAGTGTTTTATGTTAAAAAAAAGAAAAGAAAAAAAAGATGCTACAGCCTTAAAGAATCCCATGTTCCATAGCCATATTAAAAACACCTTCATAGTGAGAATCCCACGAGTTTATTGTGTTTTCCAACTTCCAAACCCACATAAAAAATACCCTCATCCAATCTAAGAGAGACAACTGAATTGTTAGTGGCTTCCAAATAGGAGGAATTTTATTCTAAGAATATTAATATTTTTTGTAAAACTGAACCATGGCTTCATTGGCGGAGCTTTTTTTTTTTTTTGGTGGGATGGGGTGGAATTTTATATATTTATATATATATATATATATATATATATATATCTTAACAAGAATTTGAATTAAGATATTAAACAGAACAACCTTCTAAGATGGATTGGACATAATTAAAAAAATTAATTACTAAATATCCTTGTTAATTATTAAGCGAAGAATTCAATAAACATTCATATTTATTAGTAAATATTCATTGTTATTTTCAGTAAAAGAAAATTCATAACTTTTAGTAAAATTACAGATACTAAAGTCAAGAAAATCAAATTCTATGAGTATGACTTGATTTTAAAATTTTTATCGTGAATTACATTTGCACCGGTGGCTATGTGAAGCAAATCTGAAGGTGGACAAACGTCTATCCGGTCCAAATCCAATTTAGTTTCTGGGCCCACTAAGTAAAAATATGGGCTAAATTTCAAGTCCATACTATATACTGATACAAGGCCTAACACACACTCTCTGTGGCTGAATTCAGAAACAGGCTCATTGGACTTGAGCTAGTAATATCCGCTTAAACTCATGAACCTCACTTATTTATTTATTTATTTATTTTTAATTATAGCTTTTTTTTATTTTATTTTTTTATACAATATAAAAATTCTACTCTAATCTAATCTAAGTATATATGTGTGTGAAACTCCCTCCTAGAAACCTGAACCCTGACCCTTACCCCCCACCCCACAAGTACTTATACTTGTAGAGTAACTATCGCGCTAAGGGTGCGGTGGTAATTATTGTTTTTTCTATTTCCCAAAAAAGTAGTATCAAAACTTTCTTAAAAAAAACGATATAAGACTAGGAGGATGCTTGGGTGAAGACTATTACTTAGAATGCCCCTATAAGAGCATCATTATTGGTGGAGACATAGCTATAATGTTATTTTTGCCTCCTCAAACTACAAAATATTGTGCACATTGGTAGTGCCTTAGCCAAAAAAATTTGGCTACATGCTACAGTAAACAAGTATTAGTACCTATTTACTGTAGTAAGAAGCCAAATGCCTTTAATATTTTTTTATTCTTTTTTTTTTTCATCTCTCTCTCTCTCTCTCTCATTACTCCCATCACAGACCATATTAGATCTCCTCTCTCTCTCATCCCTCTCTACCCAGCTTTGCCAACCCAAGCCCTAAGTCGCCGCTGCTGCCCATCTCTCTTTACTATGATTGGGTTTTTTTTTTTTTTTTTTTTGGTGTTTTCATATGGGTTTGGTGACTGTTGTGGTGGTGGTGGTGGTTGATTTTGGCTATGGTAGTGGTGGTAGATGATTTTGGCAGTGGGTTTGTGGATTTTGGTTTTGGTGGTGGTGGTGGATGATTTTGGCTTTGGTAGTGGGTTTTGGCTATGGGTTTTTGTGGTTGTGGTTGTGATGGTTGGTTGTCATGCCTGGTGGTGATGGGGTTGTGATTGTGGTTGTGGTTTTGTTTTTTTTTTCCCTGCGTTGTGTTGTGGTTGCCAGAGTAGAGTGGTGGTTGTGGCCATTGGTGGAGGTGGCTGTGGTGTTTGTTTTTTATTATTTTATTGTGTTGTTTATGTTATTTTAATATGTTGAAAGCTAAAATAAAACCATTGATATTGAGTGTTTTGTAAAGTGAGATAGTAAAATAGATAAAGTAGATTTTGGTGAAGCCAAATTGCTAAATTTATGCCTTCACCGATTTTGGTGAAGCCAAATTGCTAAATTTATGGCTCCATCAACATGGATGCTCTAACATTGAGTAAATGATAGCTCTTGTGGTTGTCACTGACTTTTGTGTAGCTTAGATGCTTATTGTTGAGATAGATGTTGTGATAGTGTTTGTTGAAATTCTTGAAACAATAAATACAATAATGTTTTAAAAAGAAAGGTTAATGATCTCCAAAATACATTTGAGTAGAGAGTAGATTTGTGCAGTCAGGTTGTTTTATACATAATATGAAGTTGTATAGATTTATGGCATGTTAGAAAATTTATTTCTTGACTTTTTAAATAGGACTTCACATCGCCTCCCTTTCAATCGTTACCCATAGGTGAACAGAAAAGACCTATATTTCATTCATATTTATTTTTGACATTATCTTGAGCAAAAATTGATCCTCAACATTGCATGATTCATCTGCTAAATTGCTAATCCCAAAACTCTTAAGAATTCAACTCTACTCTCTTCTTGTTTTCGTAATCACATTAGTCAACAACCTTAACCTTAAGCCAATTGCACTTCCTGGTATTCCCAACGAGAATATCCAGTATTTCTCATCCAATTGATAACACCAAAAATCAAATGACCGACATTTCTAGCAAATTTTTAGAAATCTCTTGCAAGAAAAAATCAGGTTGCCATATCACATCCAACTATTTATAACGCTTTTGTTTACGATTTCTAATGGATTTCCATGATGACTACTATTTTTGATGAAGATCGCATTCACAAATTACTCATCCAACTAATACCTTCCTAATCAATTTAACGGCGAACAGCTACAAATCTCCCGCAAGATATTGAGGCACTATAGTATGCAAGCTCATGGTAAAAAGATATGCCCAAAGTGTCAAATACCAGGACCAGTCACAATCTCCAATTCAAGTTATTAACAGAAACTTTAATCAACAATGATAAAGTACACTGCAAAGCTTAGTTTAGAGCAATCTGACGTAAGTATCATTTACTTTGTAACTGTTTTTTCCTCCTTATTTTTTGTTTTCAAAAATAATTTTCTATTTTTGAAATTAAAAAACTTGTTTGACAACAAAAAATAGACAAAAAACAAAAATTGTTCTCAAAACTCAATTTGTGAAGGAAACTGAAAACATGCAAAAAACTGTTTTCAATTTCTAATTTTCAAAATTTAATGAAAATACCCATTTAATTTAATGAATCTGTCTGATTTAATGAGTTAGCATTAGAGTTCAAATCCTAGTAACAACATATTTTACTATTTTTTAATTTTTTCTTCAAAAAACAATCTTTTTAATTTCAACTAATCAAACATGTTTTTGATTTCAAAAATACAATAAAATTTTTTTTTCTTTATATTCCCAAAAAAAGTTTTTGAAAATAGAAAACTGTTACCAAACATAACCTAATGTGGCGTTTGGTATGGGATAATGTTTTAGGATTCTCAAGAATGTTTAAAGATTCTCATGTTTGATTGTAAATCACGCTAAGGAATTAGATGCCAATGGAATCTGGATTCCCCCTTTAAACCCCTCTCAGTAGGAATATGAATTCCCTTTAAAACAAGTAGATATCTAGATTCTCAAACTTAAAGGAAATTGTATTTTATAAATTGACAATTTTAACCATTTTTCCTTATCATTTAAGCAATTAAGATAAAATATAAAACAAATCATTAATATCTTTTCTCTTGTCTTATATACCTAAACGTTGTCAGGTTGTTTTGTTATGAATTAAACTCTTTTAAAAATTATTATTAAGAATAAAGTATTTGAGAATTTAAATAGTTATTTTTGTATTGTACTTGTCATTTTAAAATGTTAGACTACAGTTTTAATGAATTTGTCATAATTAATAATTTATATTTTGTTTTTCATTATTTATTTAGAGGAAGATTTTTTTTAAAGAACTTGGTAGTTCATATTCAAATCTAAGAATAGAATGGAAAAAAAAATCATTTAAAATTCTTAGGAATAAACCAAACAATATTATTTTACATTTCTAGGAATCTTAAAAGATTTCCAATGAAACCAAACATAGGAATAGCTACATTCCTAGGCATCCATATTGTAAGGAATTACATTCCTAGGAATCTGATGTTAGGAGTAATATGGATTCTCCCGTACCAAACGCCACATAAGGGTCTTGGAGGAGTGGAAAAGTTGGAGGATAGAAAATGAGGAAGAGGTGGAAAAGTGGGAGGATATAAGATATTTTAATTTCCCTCATTTTTATTTAGTTGGAAAGGTGGAAAAGTAGAGGGATGGAAAACTTTTCTGTTTGGTTGAAAAAAAAAAAATAAGAGGATAGAAAATTGAGTTGGTATATATTTACACTTATATCCCTATTACATAATAGTACTTTTTTTAGATAAATGTAATTTTTTTTTAATGTATATAAAATAGATACAAACAATTTATTAGTATAAAATTTATGGCTAAGCACAAAAAATAAAAATAAAAACAGTGTCAATAAAAAAAATAAAGTAACGAAGAAAGGAAGGAAGCAGATTAAAAAAAAAAAAACAAAGAAACGAAGAAAGAAACAAAAGATTGAAGAGAAAAAAAGGAAGCAGGTCCAGCGAAAAAAAGGAGCGAGTAAAAAACTAAAAAAAGAAAAAAGAAAAGAAATCAAAATGAAGAAAGAAAGCAAGCAGGGGAAAATAAATAAATAAATAAAGAGAAGAAGAAAGAACAAAGAAGCACCAAGGACCAAATAGTCCTTTCACATCCCCGCAAGTTTTCTCTCTAATTTGAAGAGATTGTGATTTGGTGAGCCCGAAGAGAAACAGTCGGGCTCCACTAATTTTCTCTCCCCTTTTCCCTCCCAACCATTTTCTCTTCTTCTTCTTTTTTCCTCTCTTTTTTTATTTTTTATTTTTTCATCCTCCCTAAAATCATCCCAACCAAACATACCCTAAATATTCAAGATAAAATTGTGTTTAGGTGAGGCGTGAGTATTGGACAAAACCAAAAGGCATTTTGGTTCGGCTGTAAAATGATTTGACTTTCCCCATCTAAATTGATACACACCTAAGTGCATTGGCACACCAAACACCAAAATTTTTACTTCATGAGATGTGCCAAATGCCAAAAGAAATATCATGGTACTAAAGTGATGTTCTACAAATGGCATGATATGGACTCGTGCTATAATTTTTGGGCATTATTTTATTCAACTTTCTCTCTCTTCCTATAATAAAAAATATCTCTCTGAATCTCTTCTCTCTCATTCTCTCCTCTTCCTCTTCTTTTCTCTCTTTTGACTGAAGGATTGCTCTCTCAACCAATATCCCTCAATAAAACACACTACTTTCTCAGCCAAATTCTCTCTCTATCTTGCCTCTCACAGTGGTGGGTTTGGGTAATTTTTCAATGGGTTTTTGGGTTGGGGCATTTCGGTTTTGGGATATGGTGTTGTATGTTGCAATCGGTGGTTGTTGGTTTTTGCATCGCCGGTGGTTGTTAGGTCGATTGGAGAGGGAGGTGGTGCTGGGTTGTGGTTGTGGGTGGTGGTGTTGGGTCAATTGAGTTTTGGGCGGTTGTTGTCAGTGGTGGTTGCTAGGTAGGTACTGAATTTTCTAGGTTATGGGCAGTTGCTGGTTAGTGGTGGTTACTAGGTCGGTGGTGCTAGGTTGGTGCTAGCTGGGTCGGTGGTGTTTGGGTTTTGACTTTTGAAAAGAAGAAAAAGTTGGATTGGGGGAGGAAGAGAAACAGTTCAAAAGGAGAGAGAGAGAGAAATGTATGAATGAAAAATGTTTGTTTATATTATTTTAACGAGTTAGTTATATTATTTTAATGTATTGAATATTAAAATAGAAGATGTGATGTAAGGTGTATTGTAAAATGGTGTGTTAAAATAGATAAAGTAAGTTTTGGTGCGGTAAAATGACATTTGGTTTGGCACAGCTGATGCTAGTGCTCTAATACTTATCCAGCTTTTTTTCTACTCCCAAAAAAAACATGAATATTTTATTCTAATTCTACAAATCTCATTGCTTGAGGTTCTAATACAAGTACAAGGGCATTTACACAGCCACTAACAGAATTTTTGTAATCAATTGTAACCAATCATAAAATAACAAACTGTCAATACAATATAACTAACCAATTAGTAACGAAGCCACTCAAGTAGCCAATCTTCTTATCAGCCTTGTATCAGCAGCAGATTGCATTATTATGGAATAATTGTTGGTGGACCAAAATGTGTTTGGGAATGGTAGGGGTAACCGGGTAAGTGAATTTAATTCTCATTAACCACATTTACACATGCTAGTCAACTTGTGTCCAAATGGGACTAGCTATAATTACTTTCCAAATTTTAAGCTATTTCCAACATGAATTACTTAGAAAGTCCGGGCAAGTGATTTATTATAATCAATCATCAATATCAATATATCATGTCATATGATATCATATACTATATAATAAAAGTTGGGCTTAGAAACTATAGTTACGCCAATTGGCTTCATCAAATTGTAGAAAATTTTTTAAGATTTTTAGATTTAAAAAAAATATATATATATAATTTTTCTTCTCTTATAATTTCTAAGTTGATAAAAATCTTAATTTGATTACAATCCAAATTCTTCATCTAATTTATCTAATCTTTAATTTTTTACATGTAGTGTATTATAATCCAAATTCTTCATCTAATCCTCTTTCTCTCTCTTTTTTTTTTTTTTTTTTTTTTTTTTTTTTTTTTAACGTATAGTGTATTATAAAAAAAAGTAGCAACTTTCCTTTTTTTTAATATATATATATATATATATATATATATATATATATATAAAAACCACTTTCATTGGGAGGATATACACAAGGGGAGGAATTGATAATAAATT
Source organism: Notholithocarpus densiflorus (assembly GCA_030021035.2). NCBI lineage: Eukaryota > Viridiplantae > Streptophyta > Magnoliopsida > Fagales > Fagaceae > Notholithocarpus > Notholithocarpus densiflorus. Next base: position 2,043,936 of record JARYZH020000046.1, read on the forward strand.
TGTTATCTACTTTTTTTTTCATATATATTTTGCTTTAATTTAATATTTTTGGATAAAAAAAGCTAATAATTTTAATTAACAACATGATTTTTATGGTATAATAGAAAATACAAATTTGTAATTAACGTTAACGACTTGATTTTTATGGTATTTGATTTTAAATAAATTCCTTTTTTTTTTTTTTTTTTGCTTATATCAACTTCTTCACAACTTGAAATTATTGTTTTAAATAGAAACAACTTCTTATCAACTTTTTTTTTTTTGGTTGAAGTTTACCGTGGTTGAAATTTTTTTTGTTGGATAAATATAGGAATGATTATGGATAATAGTTTTATTATACCATGACTCTCATCTTTAGAGTTTTAGGTCACTATAAATAATAAGGCGAGCTTCATGATTTTTTTATTAATATTTTGAACGTCCAAGTATCCATCATTTTTTAGGGTAATTTGTTATTTGTTTAATTTCGTTTTTTTTTTAATTATTCAAGTTTTTTTTTTCTTCAGGGAGTTTCCTTGAGGTTTCGAAGCACTCGATCAAACAATACTCTTCGTATTGAGTTTTTCTCAAAAAAATTTCTTGAAATTTATATGTACACATTTTGTTTTGATAGGGTGAAATTCGGTGCCTCCTATCTCACTTTCAAAGACAAAAATTCAATTCTTATGTAAGTTTATCTACTTTTATTTTTTAATGTTTAGTAGTTTGGGTTGTTCATAATTCTTAACTATTACATTGAGATTACCACTTAAATATGCTTTCAATTATTTTTTTTAATTATTGAATTCAAGGTTTTTCATTTAAATATGCACTTGAGCTTTAATTATGCAAACTTCCTTTATATTTTTTTAGGCATCTCCTTTTATATTAGTTGATTAGTTATCTACCATATTTCATTCAACTAATTTTGGACTTATATATGATTTCTTTTTATTTATAAAAACTTAATTGATAGGCCAAGAATGTATTGACCCCTTGTGAGGAATTAACCAATTAATTAGCCAAGTTAATTAATTAATTCAATTAGCATGCAATAAGCGTGGTAGCACAAACAAATCACTAACTAAGTTAAAATGCAGCGGGAAATACATTGACACGCTGATTTGTTTACGAATGGGGAAAACTTACACGGCAAAAACCCCACTGGGTGATTTTAAGGTCACCACTCCCGAGAATCCACTATTATCACAACAAGCAGTTACAAGTAAAGGAATCTCAGTACCTTATACCAACCTACAGTTGAACCCTTACCCCAATACACAATTGGACTTGTTTTGTAGTGACAATCTCTCCTTTCAATGCATGGCTCCCAGTACGTGACTAACTAATTCGATGCGCGGATCCCAGTACGCGGCTTACTCACCAACTTGAGAAAGATGTTGGCTGCAAAGTTCTTCAATTCATCAACACGATGAAGATCACGAAACTCCTTGGTTACAAAACCCTACGGTGTACAAACACAGCAGCAGCTTCTTGAATAGAAAGATAAACTAGGGCATATGTCTCCGGTTCACAATATGCTTATGAAAAACTTTTGCATTGAGGTGCATCAGCTGTGACGGCCATTAAAACAATCCTTATATATGTTTAGGGTTGTGAGAAAAGAAAGTTCAAACATCTATTCACGGATTGTAGTGAAATCAGCTTTGAAAAATTGATTTTCATAAACCTCGACAGATACCCTATCTATCGAGAAGCTGTCGAGCATCGGGCTGAAACAACTTTTTAAACCTCGATAGATACTAGCTATCGAACTTTAAAATCCAGCACTTCTTCACTTGATTCTTGGATAGATTTGCATGGCTTTAACACTTGAACTTGAAACCTTGTTCCTTGAAGCATTAAACATATCCTAGATCTACCCAATTATAAGTAAAATGTGTTTTGTCAAAGGATTAGCTAATTCTATATTGACATGTGTTCCTAACATGATTCACATATGTCCTAACATTAATCTTACACAATATGCATTCATTATATATTTTAAAGTAAAATCTTACTTTGTTTTAAAAAAAATAGAGTAAAAGATTATTTTATTTTTATTATCTATTTAATTTTAATTAAAATATTTTTTTTCATTAATTTACACATGATTCTTGATTAAGCCGTGCATCAAACGGACATAATACTAACATATATATAAAAGCAAAGACCTCATGTTAGAGAGTATGAGGTTGTGCCATGTGGCGCATACCTTGAAATTCTCTTTATTTAGGGTTTTAAATCAACTAAGTTTGCATTTATATCAAAGTATTAGTTCATTAAATTAGCCAATAGAGTAAATGCATATATTAATTATCTATAGTTGTGTATTAATTATTTATATCAAATGAATTTATATGATTATTTTTATAAACTCTATATAAGAGATAATTTTTAGTTGGAATAATAATAATAAATTTAGAATATGACATTCTTGCGCATGTTTAGTTGCTCTAACAACAAGTGACACAAAAGTCATAAAAAATTAAATATTTTTGAATTCAGCAAAATAAATCTTAGTCCTTCAAATTTTCTAACTCCTATCAGTCACATGTAATATATATGTGTGTGTGTGTGTGTGTGTAATAGAATAAATATATTTATTTTGTTATATCATAATGAAATTTTAATATAATTTTTTTAAGATTTATATGAGAAACAAATTTTGTTTTTTAATGTGAGAAACAATTGAAACACTATATCATGCAACAATTGAAGCAATGTCCAACAGAACGGAGAAAAAATTAGTAACACATAATTAAGAATTTTTTTATAAAAAATAATTGAAGGTTTTTTTTTTTTTTTTAGTAGGCATGAAACATACTTATCTATATTAACCACTATATCATGCAATTTTTAATTTGTGAACACATATATGTAGTGTGATCAATTCATTACACTACTCCTAATGTCTTTCTATTTTGTATATAAAATAACTAAAGATTACAATTTTTTAAAAGGAAAATTATTATAAAAAAAAAAAAAATTATACATCGATAGTTGGGGATGGGGGATCTGAATCATGAATGTCTTTATTGGAAATTGAGGTGCCAACTAGTTGATCTACAAGATTCTTGGTAAAACTTATTAAAATATTAGAGAAAACTAATAATAAGTATCTAGAGAATTCAGCTAGTTGTTTTAAAAGGAAGTTTACAATTTACATACGTTTTCTTTTAGATAAAAGATATATCTACAACATTTTCACAACGCTTTTACAATAAATCCTAAATGGCAAGTTGTTACAGGTTTTAAATTTGAATCTACTACTGAAATTACAATGGAGAATGTAGATATAGGGAGAGAATAAAGAGGAAGAGAAATGAATAACTTTTGTAATTCTTGCTTAGACTGAAATAATACACATACACCAGTATTATACATAATTAGTCTACTAAAAGAATCCAAGAAACGCGGTAAGAAACTCTAAAATATCTAGAGAATTGTAACAGAATTTTCATAATTGAAATTCCCACGTTTTGCAACTGATTTCAACTTAAAGACCAGAGCACCTAAAATGACCACGTTTTGGGTAAGTGATTTCATAACTGAACTAATAGAATGGAACCGTTTCTCATTATGTGCTAATTATAACAGTTTTATGCTGAACGACATCGTGTGAGTCATCATATTTAACAACAACCTGTTACTTAAGATTTGTTGTAAAAATGTTATGAATATAACCTTTTTTATTATTATATACATAGGACTTGTTCACTTAATTAACTGTAATTGGAGAGTAAAAAAGCATGCATTAGTGTGGCTGCCATAAAATAAAATCAAAAAGAGGCATTCGAATTTTAAGCTTTCATTAATAAGAAAATCGAATAATGTCATTAAACTACAACATTCTTAATCTTGTAAAAATGATATTAGATAATCCCAACTTTTTTTTAGTGGGATAATCTCATATAACCTTAATGGTAAGTTGTAAAAAAAAAAATTGTTCGTATGAGTAATGAAGTGCCATAAAAAATGCGTGTGTGAGTTGGTCCTTCAAGCGAGTAGGGCCTTAACTTATAAAATTAGCACGTGCATATGATTTGTAACACGTATTAACCTATTTCATTACGAGTTCAGTCAGCTCAAACTTGATAACAGCAAGCTTGGTTTGTTGTTTTCAACTTAATTCATGGAAAAGGCCAGCTTACCTAGCTACATTATCACATCACACCCACTCTCTCCTCTACTATAAATAGCCTCACTTCCTAGATTTCCCCCAAGCCTCACTCAAGGCTCAAGGAATCTCAACTCTCTCTCTCTCTCTCTCTCTCACACACACACAAAACACACACACTTAACAAACCACAAAACACTCAATGGCTGCAATAGCAATGAAGCTTTGGCCGTTCCTATACTTGTTTCTATTCAACTTATTTCTTTATGGAACCCATGGAACTCATGGTTTTGAGGACTCCTTTGGTGGATGGCAAACTGCCCACGCCACATTTTATGGGGGCAGTGATGCTACTGGCACAATGGGTAAATCTAAAGCTTCCCATTTACCGATATATTTCAGTCCATACAACATTTTTCATAACTATTAACATGATGTGTTATAATTTGTACATGATAAAAGTGATGTTATTCTAGTGAAAATGATATTACTCCAATCATAGATCATGTCTTCAATTGCGAAAAAATATTGTCCCCGACGTTTACTCAATACACATTGTTAATTTGTTGTGTGTATTTCTTATGAGGTGCGGTGGTTTTGCAGGGGGAGCATGTGGATATGGTAACTTGTACAGCCAAGGATATGGGACTCACACTGCAGCTCTTAGCACTCCTCTATACAACAATGGCTTGAGCTGTGGAGCGTGTTACCAATTAAGATGCAGAGATGACCCCCAATGGTGCCTCCCTGGCATTATCACTGTGACAGCCACCAACTTTTGCCCTCCTAATAATGCTCTCTCTAATGACAATGGTGGCTGGTGCAACCCCCCTCTTGAACATTTTGATTTGGCAGAGCCTGCCTTCTTGCACATTGCTCAATATCGAGCTGGAATTGTACCCGTACTCTTTAGAAGGTACATGTAACTTTATATATGGATATATATCAAGTTATGCTTGGTATAATTTTATACCTATTCATAACTTTTTATTTGATCAAAATTTTAGATTTTATTGTCAGATTACAGATTTCATTGTTCTTAATATACACATCAAAATGAAAATGACTACTTTGGAATCCTTCACCCGATTCTTTAAAGAGCTAGTGGCAAACATCTCCACTAAAGTTTCACGGAGTAATAAAAGCTAAAATAATGGTTAAATGTTTAAATTCACATCTCCTATGAACTAATGCTTTTGAGTGGTAGTTTCATGATATCAAAGTATGTAGGTGGTCTTGAATTCTAACATACCTCCACCCCATCTTTCATATAAAAAGTAAAAAATTTCATGTGTTGCATCTAGTTATTAAAAATGAGCTCAGCCCATACATGAGGGAGAGTATTAAACTAATGACTAAATGATTAAACTCACTATTTCCTAACAATTGTGTGTAGAGGACCTGAATCACCTGATGTTCATGCGTCAATCTGTTTTTTAATTTTCGACTATATATTCTAATGGATGTGTGTTGATATTGTTAGGGTTCCATGTGAGAAGAAAGGAGGAATAAGGTTCACCATCAATGGCCATTCTTACTTCAACTTGGTTTTGGTAACAAATGTTGGGGGTGCAGGAGATGTCCGGGAAGTGGCAATAAAAGGATCTAGGACAGGATGGCAAACCATGTCAAGAAATTGGGGCCAAAATTGGCAGAGCAACTCATACCTCAATGGCCAGAGCCTGTCTTTTAAGGTCACCACCAGTGATGGCAGGACTATCACCAGCTACGATGCTGTGCCTGCAGGTTGGCAATTTGGGCAGACCTTTGAAGGAGGTCAATTCTAGATTAAATTGTATGTTTATAAGAATATTCCTTTCAAGGAGTGAACATAGGGAGAGAAAACTTGGCCGGTTAACGTTGATTGTTTGAGGTGAAAAGTAACACCTGCAAGGCTTTTATTTTTATCAAATACTATATATTTATATATATAATATTTTTTTGGATGAATAAAGATATATATAAATATATATTAACACATGAATGTATGTAATGCTCTATAGTTATTTTCATTAATACGAAGAATTATTAGATTGCTACAAGTCTTATGTTTGATTCTATTTCAGTTTGGGAGGGAGAGATGAGTGGATCTGCTCATTACTTTCCCATTACTTCAATTCTAGCATTTCCAGAATTAATGATCTGGCAATTAACAGTAAAAAAAAAAAGGTGTAATCGAAAAGATACTTCAGAAAAAACCATACACATAACTAGAAAATGTAATATACAATATTGTATAATTAATTTTTCGTATCAAGGGCTTAAAAAGGGAGAGTACCCATTCTTTTGGGAAAAATAAAAAGGATCCCTAACTAATAAATCACAATCACCTTCATTTTTTTAATCTTAAAAAACCGGTGACAAAATCTTCCACAGATGTTTACATGACCTATTGTGATTAGTAATAATAAAAGAAGCAACATCAATGATGAGTCTCTATTGTGATTACTTGATAGCAAAAACAACATCAATAATGAGTCCATGCGAGAGTAACATTGTTCTAATCATATCTTATCATCTTAACGTACTGCGAAATAAATTATGCACATAGCATTGCTTTTTTAATCTCAAAATCTCTGTTTCAAACAGGACAGGACAGATATACCTCGGCTAAATGGGAAGTAAATATCTTACTAAAGAAATCCTACATTAGCTTTTAACATATTAACAATCTTGTAAAGAGGAGCTATCTAAATTTCTTGGCCATTTGACGAAATGGGATTGATAAATTCTATAGATTTACTAGCATTATGGGGAAACCAGCCACCACCAAAACTCTGAGTTTCCAAACCACCCAAAACCACATCCTGCCATACATATATTTTTTTTGATCAACTGCCAGATCTCCATTTAACTCAGCCCATCACACTGCAAAGGTACATACATGATGAACACAACTATATACTCATCAAAAAGCGCCATATATACCTAACAAAAGCCAGCACTGCACATCATCATACAAAAACCATACAGTAACGAGTAAAGCTCAGTAATTTAGCAAGGAGTATTTCACTCTCAAAACAATTTTCCCTTTCTCTACACCAAGCTTTCCTCCAGTAACCAACCAATGACCTGGAGGATTTTGTGGCCCCTTGCTCATCTCGATCATATCAACAAACTTCACCAACTTGTTCCCCACTAAGTTTTCTCTTGAATGTGAACTCGAGTCACTTGTATTGGCATTACCATTGATAGACACCACTTTCCTTGTCTTATCACTCGGCGCATGGTCCCACAAGGATCTCCGTATTGTACAGCCAGGCAGCCTAGAATACAGAAGCTTCATGTACAAGACATTTCTTGACCCAAAATCCCACACTCCAAGCTGTGCTCCAGTGACTATGTAAACACCAGAGAGGTCACCTATGAAGGTTTCAGGGTTCTCAATTGGTGCAGTGCTCACATGAGAAAAGTTTTTCCATTTTACTGGCTCAAACCATCGGCTATCTTGCTCCTCAGGTCCCTGCCACTTGGGAGCACCAATAGGTATATGGGTGTCCCAGTATGGCTGAAGGATCTTTGGAAGAGACAATAAGTGTTGAAGATGGATACACAGGCGATTTTTCTTGCTTCCTTCTAGACATAATCGCAAGCCCGTTACCGGTTTACGTCCAACTGATATCTGCATTTACATTAAGGCAAAGCAACAACTGAATCAGGCGTTGGAGACAGAATACTGAATAACATGCAAAACCACAAGTTTCCACACAAAATAATAATAATAATAATAAATAACGTATCTCCGAAGCATTCAAAATATTATGAAAGACTAATGGCAAGTCTTTCATAATATGTTAAGGATCTATAGCCGACCCCAATATTTTGGGACTAAGACTTTGTTGTTATTGTTGTTGCGATGGTTAGTGTCACCCAAATAAGTTCCTTTGGCCGATTGATTTGGCAGGTGACATTTAGGCCCCGTTTAGTTGGGGTGAAAACAGGGAGGATGGAAAAGAAGGAGAGGAAAATAGGGTAGAAAATGGAATTTTCTCTTGTTTGGTTCAGGAGAGAAAATAAGAGAGAAAGAAAATGGTGTGAAAAATAATCCCTCCGGGCCCACATAATTTTGTCCTCCCAATTTGAAAGGGAAACTAAGGAGAAAAGATGATGTGGGTAAAAAATTACACAAATATCCTCACCTTTATTGCACTCACCTACCCCTCACTTTCCCATCTCTTCACATAATAGTCAATTCATATAAACTACATTTTCCATCCTCCCACTTTTCTCTCCAACCAAACAAAAGAGTTTTTTACCCTCCCACTTTTCCACCCCTCCAACCAAACATACATGAGGAAAAACCAAAACTTTTCTATCCTCTCAATTTTCCATCCTCCCACTTTTCCACTCCTCCAACCAAACAAAGCCTAAGACTTAGAAATCCCAAAAAAAATTATCAATTATGTGATGAAGATATTGATGAAGAATTAATAATAAAAGTAAAAATAATACTGATAACAAGAAAATCATGAATCTTATTGTTAAGATAAATTTCATTGTAAACTATTTATATGAGGGGTGGTTTTAAATTAAACTTTATAGTTTTAAAATTTCAAATTAATCTCTGAAGTGTAAAACCATCAAATTAGAATCAAACATGGACTTGTATAAGCATATCAATTTAGACCCTGAACTTTTTGGGTATGATTAGGGGGTTTAAAACTTTAAATTGGTACGGTTTTAATTTCATTTGAAACTATAAGATTAATCTGTAACACTATTAAACTCTAGGGTTTACTAATGGTGTGCTGCATCAGAATGCAAGTGTATGACCTTGATCAGTTTGTTCAGGATACAAAACCAATCCCAAAATTTTGGAGATTAAGACTTGGTTGTTATTGTTCCATCCCTAAAGTATAGGGTTTAAAATGTAATTTGCCTTATTGTTATAAGTATGGAACTAATGTCAGCTTTTCATGATCTAAAGTGCTTTTACTTTTTCTTTAACACAAAGAAGATGATGATACTCATTTAGAAGACAGAAAACCTCAAAATGACAAACTCAAACTGATCCATGAAGGCCCCAATGCTGAGAAAGCAAAAGTTCAATGGATTAAGAGGGTGTTCATTTGAGCGCATCTCTCAAAAACAAAAACCTTTTTAATCCTGTCAACTAGCGTGTCAAGATTTAATTTTAGGCCTTCGTTCAGGTTGTAATTTGGTTTCATAGTCTTAGCCTCTTAGGTTCAAAACCCACCAGTATAAAAAAGAAAATGGAAAAAGGAGGAAACAAAGGTTTTTTCAATCCAGTGCTCCAACATACTGCATATTACTATATTAAATCCTTTTTTCACAAGCATAGGTCTCATGACATAGAAGAAGATCTTGGGGACAGAAATCAAAAATTGCCAAGGCTTATTATACCTGCTCTTGGCTGACATAAAGTTTTTGCCCCATTATGCTGAATTGCAAAGATGGGCAAACAGGTTCTTTCCTTTGGTGGCCAGCAATCCTGTCATGTACAGGGGCCCATATCCGAGGAATCTGAAACTCCAGGAAATATCTCAATTCTTCAACAGGAGGCTTATCTGCACACATTAATTTTAAAGGGAAATTTTTTATACAAAAACTACAGTTATAAGGAATACTTATAATTAACTTCTATAGCAAATGCGGGAAGACCACTTCCAACTCATCAATAGTGAAGCTCAGGTGCCTTACATTCAAGATAGAGACCAATTGCACGAGTCAGATACTCCTTTCCTGCCACCCCATCAAGGAGAGCTGTTATGGGAAAAAACGTCATCTCAATGACATCTGGAGAACAGGGGACAGTTCTGGTCCATTGGGTGTGGTTTTGTTCCAGATCGTCTCCTCCCCTCCTCCGGAAGATGACTGTGACATCCTGCATCAGTCAGAGTTCCAGAAAATTATGAGTTCTAGGGCACATAGTGATTCAATGACCAATTTCTGGAAACTAGCAATCACTAATGAGAATCTGTATGCATTTCCTGATTTTGAACCAAAAAATTAGGCTCTGCCACCCATACAAAATTTCACAATCCAACCTCCAGCAGCAATATATCTCATGCTTACTAATCTTTATAATTACAATGAAGAAAAGAACACCATACTTAAATTGGGACAATAATCATTGTAGAGAATCCTTTTGCCACAAAATATGATACAACTGTACTTTAAATATGAACAGGAAAATAGAGGCTCAGATGGAAAAGCACATCAAAAAGGAACATACAATCATTAAAAAAGAAAACAAGTGCAATATATTACATGCGATAGTGAGTCTATATTTAAAAATAATTACAATTTGACATACTTCTCTCCCAGTAACATATGGTGCAGCAATGGGTTGAGGATATATCCCTTGGCTGTTGAACAAGCCAGGATCAACACCCTGCAAAATGAAAAAATAATATAAATCAGTTACAAAAAAACAGAGCCACTGGTGATCAAAAAGGTGATGCAAATGAAGGGGGGTGGGGGGGAGGGGGAAGAAGATATTTTGTGGAACTAGCCTTATCCTTCAATTTCATTTGACCTGAGCTTGTATGGCTGTGTGTGTTAGAAAACCTGTGATTTCCAATATCCTGAACATATTTTTTAATCTCCATGGTTGACAAAGGAGAAGACTGATGTTGTTTAACATAGATCACATCTTTACCACCAATGGTTACGGACGTAATGACATGCGTCCCAAAATTTTCAATAAAGCTGTAAAAAACAAAAATACACATTAGGAGAAATTTAAAGCTATGTCATCATTATTTTCCTTTAAATAATTCCAAGAATCATACCTAGCCAGAGATGAAGGGTCCCAACAAGTTGGAACTGCCTGTTTGACATTTTCATGCAAAACTAATGGGGTTTTTGTAAGCTGAACCTTGGCAAGTGGAAGATAATAGCCATCCATAGTAAGAGTCTTTGTCGCTGCAACATCAATATGCTTTGAACCGGTGAAGCTAAATGCAGAATTAAAACTACCAAGAGGAAAACCTCCAGATAGATTAGCCTTTTGATTAAAATACTCCACCATCTGCAGTCATTCATGATAAAAGTATGTTATAACAATGTCATTCAAAGCATTGCATAGGCTACAAGATGCACTTTAACTTCTGAAAATAAAAATTCCATTCATTCCACATTTCATCCTCAGTGCTAAGTTGTTGAGCACTACTGTTTCTTTCTCTCATATTACCAAAAAATAAAATGCCTGTCACCATAGGCAATGTGCTACCAATGCCTTTATCATTATGACCAACACCTCAGAACAACTCAAAAATCACAGCTAGTGTTTAATTTTAATTTAAAACCCTTGGAATCATTAGGATTATGTACACAAATAAAAAGTCCTTTTAATACTTGCAACAAAATCAGAACTTAGTCGGCAAGAGCCTCGTAGCTTAGTGGCATTACCCGAATATAGCAGAAGATAAGCTAGGTTCGAATCCACCCCCCCACCCCCCACCACTTGTTGTATGCAAAAAAGGGGGGAAAATCATAACTTAATCAATACATGTTATTTATTTTTTGTAATTTAGTGTGATTTTTCAATAAATTTCTTGATGGGGTTAGGTTGAGGTTCTGGCCAGTGAAATAACTAAGATGAGTAATTAATGAGCTGAGAAAATTTTTGAAATTAAGAACTTATACAGTAGGGTAACAACTTACAAGGTTCATTAATTTTGATGTTCAGACAAAAATTTCTTCAGGTAGGAAAAGCTATCTATCAAAGTGCTATATCGCCATTTTGCAATAAAGTATTGGAAAAAAATCTTGATTTTATTTTTTATCAGACATAAGTCTCCAGAGGACACTAAAATTGGTAAAATTGCGGGTACCATTAGTACTAAAGAATTAGTACATACTAATTTGTTGCGCATCCTCATGATAGTGCACTATGCATTACAACAACTTCTTCTACAACTAACTGGCAATCCATTAGTCCAACCCAAACCCAATTCACACTCAAAACCCCTAAAACAAAGCCAATGAATAATAAAAACATTCACATTTGCACACAAAAAAAATAAAAATGAATAAAATATCCAAGATTTGACAAACCTACAAAATACATGACTAAACAAAGAGATATAGAGAGAGAGAGAAATAAAAGAGAGTAAATTTCATACCTCATCAAAAGTGCAAACCACGGACCTCTGACGGCCAATGGTCTCCTGAGAGTTCGTGATGTCCCTGGGAACATTGGGCACAACTACTTTTTCATACAGCAAAAGATCCCTACTGTGTTCTTCATCAACTTCAACAACTCTAAACCCAGCCACTCCTTTACAATAAAGCAACCTTGTATCAAAGTTCACATCAAAACCTCTCCCTAATGCCTGTACAGAGTTTATAGCTGTGTGCAAAGCTGCTACATTGTGCTCCATAGAAAATTATTCAACCCCTTGAGTCTGTCTGCTATTAAAAGCAGAGACCCAATTCACTAAATCCACCAAAATCAACGACCAAGTTCCCCGATTAGAGTAATTGAACTGAATCATCAACACCCAGATGAAAAAGTTGAATACTTTGGTTGTTTCATTCATGAACACAAGTGGTTTGAGTCATTAAAATGCTTATCTCTCTCTCTCTCTCTCTCAAAGTTGACTCATACAAATCTTCTTAAGAGAGATTCAAAGCGATAATCGATAACCAGGCAATCAGCTATAGATCTTGAATCCAGTAAAAACCACCCAGCCTCTCCCTCTATAAATTTACTTTCTCTCTCTCTCTCTCTCTCTCTATCGGTTCATGTGTGACTCTTTTTTTACTTTGTAGAGGGGAATTGACTTTGGTCTTTGTTTTTTTTTTTTTTTTTTTTTTAAACACTCTTTTCGTGTATATTTCTCTGAAATCTTGACCGTTGATAATCAAATGTATGTACACGTGCGTTAACAAGTTTAATCCAACGGTGTTGAGGTACGAGAATCTGTGACTTGGAATGTATCCACAATAGTTGTCTTGACATTTTGTGGTTCTACGGTGAAATTTGTGGGATTGGTTCTCAAAAGGGGCAGCCTGCTTTTGTCGTCAAAGTCCGTCGTCAATATGGGAAAATTATTGGGAGGTGGTGGTGATCAAGATATTTTTTTTTTTTTTGAGAAAGATCAAGATATTTTTGTTTACAATCTTTTTTGTTTTTTTGTTTTAGCTTAAGATATATAAAAGTAAATAAAATAAAATAAAAGTGGAATAAGATTTCATTTCATTGAATTCTTCAATTTCTTCTAATTATTATTTAGATTTAAAAAATGTAATATTTAAAAATGGGATAAATATCACTCACATATCTAGCAATAAATGGAAAAATTAACCTTCCAATTGTTATTTAGATTTAAAAAATGTAATATTTAAAAATGGAATAAATATCACTCACATATCTAGCAATAAATGGGAAAATTGAAAGTGGTCATGTTCTCATCATCAAGATATTTTGTGAACACTTTTTTATTTAATTTTAGCTTGAGAGTTGAGAAAAAAAAAATTAGTGGGATAAGATTCTCGCACAATGAATCATTCAACTCCCTTTATCTATTTAGACATAAGATATTATTAATAAGCCACATAGTTGAATTTTCTTTTTTTGAATATAACTTGTTTTTAAAAAATATAAATCACTAATAAGAAACTATACTTTAAGTTTTCCCTTATTGAAAAAAAAAATGATAATAAAAAAAATCTCGGTACGTGTGTTTGGAGCTTAAATTCAATTTATTTTGGGACTCTTTTATATGTAGATCTTAAAATCTCGCTTTTTATACAAATACAAATATAAATTATATAATTCTATTCTTACCTACTTATCCCAAACCCAACCAACTCTAAAAATGTTTTTTTAAGAAATTTTTTTTTAATTCCGGACAGCAAGTCCAAACAAGTCTTTAACCACTAAAGATTTTGTTAAAAACATTATATTTGAATGAGGATGGCCCCTTAGCAATTTGAATATGGTGAAGTTGACTCCAACTAATACATCAGTCTTTTTATTTTATTTGTTTTTACTCTTTTGGTTCCCTTGAGAAGATGCTACTAAGAACAGGTCCAACTGAGAGGCCAAACCAAAGAGGCAATACAATTCATGCAGCTTCTCTTTAAAATTTTAAAAAAGGAGTGCGTGCACTAGGGGTCTTGACTCTTGTGCAAATAGCTTGACTTGGAATAAACAAATTCGACAATTGACAGGGATTAATCAATCGTATAGAGTATAAATGTTGTGTTTATCATTAGAGGTTAACAAGAATCCTAGCTTAAAAAAAAACATTAAAAAAAAGCTTTTAAATAGAAAAAGGAATCAAGGACTAATCTAAAAGCTTGGAGCACAGAAGCCACAAAATCAATGGTTAAATTGCAAGACAAATTTTTAGCACGGCTAACACCAACATGGGCCATGGTGATTGAAGCAACATTAGTTTCATCTAGGTTTTTAACTGACACCAATTTTATTATGCACAAATCACAACAGCCATGTCAACAATTTTGTTAAAAATAGTGTCATTAAACTTACTGTTCTATAATTATCTCATCTCTATATTGCTGGAGCCAAGTTTCTTGGGAACTCCAGTAAGAAGCATTTCATTCCTTACTCGCTCCACATCATCCCATCTCTCAGCTTCAGCATAAATGTTTGACAACAAAACATAATCTCCATCACTAAGAACTTCCAACTTGGCAAGCTGTTGGAATGATTCCTCAGCCAATTCTGCATTCCCATGAACCCTACAAGCACCCAACAAAGTTCTCCACAACACAGCAGTTGGAGGCAAAGGCATAGTTTTGATCACCTGGAAAGCATCATATAACAATCCCCATCTGCTAAGAAGATCAACCATGCATCCATAATGCTTTATATCAGGCATGACCTTGTATTCCTTGATCATGCAATTAAAATACTCTCGTCCTTTTTCCACCAAACCCTTATGGCTACAAGCAATCAGAACACCAATGAATGTTATCCGGTTAGGCATGACCTCATCAAGCTTTAATTCCATGGCTGCAAACAATTCCAAAGCTTCCTCACAGTAACCATGGACGGCCAAGCCCATAATCATTGCATTCCAACAGCTGACTGGTTTCATTTTAAGCTCATTAAATACCTCCCAAGCCAAACTCAAATTCCCACATTTAGCATACATATCTACAAGGGCATTACCCAAATACCCTTCAACCTTGTATTTCTTCTCTTTCAAGGACTCATGAATCTTCCTACCTATCTCCAATGCACCCGTTTCAGCACAAGCACCCAAAACGGATATAAACGTTACTTCCGTTGCATCCACCTTAGCAATTTGCATTTCACCAAAAAGTGCCAACACTCCAGCATAATCCTTAACCTGTACATAGCCAGCAATCATTGTATTCCAAGAGACTGCATCCCTTTCTAACATCTCTTGAAACACCCTTCTAGCTGCTTCAATATCACGTAACCTAACATGCCGTGCTATTAAGGTATTCCACGAAACCACATTCTTCTGAGGAATCAACTCAAGAAGGTAATCAGCAGATTCAAAGTCATTAGTCTGATCATAGGCCATTATCATGATATTCCACGATGAAACACTTCTCTCAGTCATTTCATCAAACACTTGGCGAGCAAGACGGGGAAACCCACATTGGGCATACATAAACACCAACGAATTCTGAATATAAACATCACAATCAAACCCCAACTTCACAACTCGGCCATGAACTTCAGCTCCCTTACGAACAACAACAAATGCATCACATTCCACGCACTTCAAAACTCTACCACACGCCTTGAGCACAAAATTGTAACTAAAATGATCAGACCAAACATTCATGTGTATCATATGATTGTAAATATAAATACCTTTAATGGGAAAAATGCTATTAACGTAAGCTCTAATCATAGTGTTACAAATGAAAGAATTGTCCTTGGTACTTTCCTCGAACAGGTCTTGTGCATGGGCAAGGCTTCCTAATGGGGACAAAGCCGAGAATGCTATGAGCTTCGAGAGTATATAAGGGTGGGTGTAGAGGCCAGCCTTGGTGACAATAGCTTGGGCTTGTTCCAGTTCTTTCATGGAAGAGAGTTTTTGAAGCTTTGGGATTATGCATGAGAATGAGGTTCTCAGCATCTTCCATTTCTTTCTAATGTTTCCGCTGCTGATTAGGAAATTTTGGTTCTAACAAGGTTTAGAAGCAAAATTTTCTGAAGTAGTTTCTAACGGCGACACTTTAGATTCTTAAAGCGAAAATTGGCGCCTCAAGAAAATTAATCTGGTAGCGTTTAACGAGTACGTTAGAAAGAGTTACCAAACGTCGGTTTTGTTTTTTGTTTTTTGTTTTTTGTTTTTTTATTACTTATTTTTAGTGATACCAAACATAACTTGTATGAGTCAGTGATACAAATTTTAAAAGTTGTAGTAGCTATAAAAATATTAAAATTACAAACTTCAAACATCTTTTGTTTTTCTTTTTTGACCAAGAAATTATCAAAATCTTAAATTTTGTTATCAATAGTTAATTTAATGTCCAGGTTACATATTCAAAGCATCAATGTAACCATTCCATTCAAACTGCATTGAAAATTTTTCAAACTGAATTTATGCGGAGTAAATGATGTAGTCGAGATTGCCACCCCTTTCTTCGACTATAATTTGTATCCATCTAATTACTCCATAGTCATAATTTATCACATTCTTAGTTGTTTATAATCTTCATGATGATAATGTAAAGGTGGTACACCATTGTGATTGAATCTTAATCTTGACAGAAGGCAGATATCAGGTAATTTTGTTACTAGCCTGGTCACAAACTCACAATGAGGGATATTCAGAATAAGCTTGTGACAGTTAACTCAAAGCCAAAACATGCAAATACTAAAATAACACAGAGAACTTACCACTACAAAATATAGATAGTTTTCCCATTAAGCTTGCTAAGGTTGAAAGTGGTACTAAATTTCTGTTTTTTCATTTTTCAATGTTTTTGCTTTTTGTGTGTATGTTGGTTGTTTCTTAGATATGGTTGGTTTTTGTATCAAATTTTACAAGTTCTGGGTATGCTAGGTTGCAAGCTTGGACCTTGGTTAGCTTCAAACCAACGGATTTGGTTTGTTGTAGAACATTACAGGGTCATACAGGCAAGGTATACACATATATGTTAATACCATATTTTGTCCACTCTTGATTTGCGTGCCGGACCCAAAAAAATCTAAAAATATCCCGATCAGAAGAGCTTTGATGCCGACGTCCCCTGAAAGGCCGTCGGCAGCCTTACAATGGCCGCTGCCTCGGTTTTCGCATCCAGGGCTATAAATAGCCCCAGGCACGCCCCAGACTTAGGGGGACACACATTTTTCTGGAATTTCCCTTCTGCCCAGCTTCTCTCTACGTTTTTTTTTTTTTTTCCTCTCTTCCAAACACCAAAAAATTCCCAAAAACACTAAAAAAAAACACATCAAAGTCTCTTGATTCTCCTCTCTTCACAAAGAACACAAGGTATTGCTTTTGAACCCAATCTTCCTTTCCTTAGTTCTACGCTTGGGATTTGGGGTTTAGGGGTGTGGATGTAGCCTTTTTGGTTATCATCCACACCCCTATCCATCTAAATCTTTCTCTAGCATTTATCTTGTTTGTTTCGCTTAAATAACATTATTTATTGCTTTCTTTGACATTTTTTTTTCTTGCTTTATCTTGTTTCTAGCATGTTCTTAGCTTAGATCCATGTTCTTTTATGCTTGCTCACATGTTTATTTGTCCCGATCTATGTGCTTTATGCTTTATGCCATGCTATCTATGCCTAGATCTACCTTTTCCATGTTGTTGTTTGGCTAGATCCACATGTTCCTATGCTTGTTCACATGCTAGTCATTTAGATCTACATGTTTATGCCTTGTGCCATGTTTTTATGCTTAGATCTATTGTTTTTACATGCTTATATGTTTAGATCTACATGCTTAGGGTTTTATGCCATGTTTCCTATGTTTTGTTCCTCTTTTTGCTCTATGTTGATGTTAGGGTTATGTGCTCACATGCTTGATACCATGTCTGTGGTAATGCTTTGCTCGGATCTATGTGTTTGTATGCTTTTCGCCATGTTTTGTGCTTAGATCCACTTCCGTACATGCTTATATGTTTGGATTCACATTCTTCCATGTTTATGTGTTAAGCTTTTGCATGCTCACACACGTTTTGCACATGCCTATGCCTAGATCTATGTTTATGTGCTTAGATCTACGTTTTCACATGTTCGTGTGCTTAGATCTAGGTTTTTCACATGCTTGTGTGCTTAGATCTGTGCTCTGCTTGCTTTATGCCATCTTCCATGTGCTTGTGCGCTCCATGCCATGTTTGCATGCCTAGACATAGGTTATGTTTGTCTTGCCATGTGCTATTGTAGCCCTTTTGTCGCTTTATCTTTCTTTCTTGTGTTTTGGCCTATTGGTTTGAACCTAATCTAGACCTTATGGTCTTTGTCACTGTCCGTACGCCTTGGCCCATATCAAAGGGTTTGGATCACCCCATTTGCATGTCTATGCTTGCTTGTTTTCGTGCTTTATGCTTGTATTAGCCTTTCTAGTTCAAGGCTTTGCCACGCTTGACGCCCTTAGCGGGTATGTGATTGTGTGGTTACGTCTGACGCCTATGAGGCCTTGTCTAGATGTAACCACTTAGGATGCATCGCCATGATGCCGGTTGCTTCGTGCATACCTCTCCCTTTTCACTCCATGCAATGATATGCTTGCCATGCTTGTTTGTGCCACCCGTTGGCTTTTTGTGCATTTTAACACGTTTGCTTACATGTCCATGCAGGAGTCTTGCTTGCTAGTGTGTCATCCATGCTTCAACACAATGAAATTATGGACATCCAATCCAAACCTACATTTGTCCCTCGCGGACTCCACCTTTTGTTGGTTTTCCTATTTGTTTGCTATCTCTCTTGCTTGTTTCCCTTCTTGCTTGTTTGCTTGCTTTCATGTTATGCTCGCCATGTCTGTCATGCTTATCTGTTTTATGCCTATTTCACGCACACTCTACGCATTGTCCTTCCATTGCTTGCCTGCTGGTTTTCTTGTCTTTGCCTTTGCATGTACGCATATGGTGCAAGGACACTTGGAGCTAGGGCACGGTCTCCCAGGCGCAAGCAAAAAGGGCAAGGAGGCGAGCATGTCGATTTGAGCCAAACGGCTGTAGTCAATAGGTTTAGGGTTTAGCTTTTTCCCTTCGGTTATGTACTCTTTTAAACCCCCTCCTTCCTCCTCCCTTTCTCCCTTAAATGGTTTGTATTAGGTATATCATGCTTTGTACCATTTGTCCTCATCTCTAGAATATGGTAACCCCTGTTTATTTTCTTGCACCTATATTTTGGGCCATGCTCTAAGGATGTAGGCATTTATTTTCCTGCTCTGTGTGTTAGCATTGTGCATGATGCATGTATATATATACATGTTTGTCCCCTCCCGGTGTGATTGTCACGGTCTGTGTCACCTAAGGCAAGCGATGCCTAATTTTCGCTGCTAAAGTAAGGTGACATGTCGCTGGATTTTCGCCAAATTTTCGCCACGGAAATCTGGTACTCGACTCAAATGCTATAGGAAAGTATAAATTGGGACCACGCCCTTTCAAAAGCCAAACCTCAAAGCCCCCATGCATGCAAAGCCCTGAAAGCCAATGCCAAAATCATGTTTTTACTGCCAATTTCTGAAAATTAAGGTTTTTATCAAAACAAAGGAATGTCCTTGGACAGGCGTTATGGGGTGCCTAACACCTTCCCCACACGTAACCAAACTTCCAGACCTAAGAATCAAGATTTTTTGCCATCCACATTAGATTAGGAAAAATGCCATTTTTCTTAGTTTAGTATTGGTAATAAAATCAAATAGAAACAGGTAACCAATCACACCTTAGAAAAACCCAATGATTGGTGACAACTTCACTTACCTTTGGTAATCACCTAAAATTCGGCCCAGATTCCTCCCATAAAACCAAAGGTAGACCTACCTTCCTCCACCGAGAGAGAGAGCACCTGAAGCTCTGCGCAAAACACACACCACCAATACTATCGAGAGGGGCCCTCCAACGGGGCCACGCATACGCAGGAGCTGTCACCACGGCGGGTGGTCGAACGAAGCCCGATGATGGCAATGGTTTTTCTGCTGCCAAGGTCGAGGCCGGGCATCGACAATATACATGTACATGTATTCTTTGTGTTTGTGTTTGTGTTTGACTGTTTTGGTTAGGTTGTATAAGTTGTATAATTGTATTACTGGAAATGGTGATTAAATTACTAGAATGAGTTAGAAAAGGTTTAGTGTACTTTGCACCTTTAGTTTGGAAGTATCAATTTTATCCCTTGGTCAATCAACTGGTAGTTGGCCCTATTATTAGTGGATTGGACTGTTGTCACTATTCTAAAGGTATTGAGATATTCCGAGGAAAATAAAATGCAATCTTTATTGTAGAGTGGCTTGAGTGGAAATTGTTTCTTGGATTTTTCTAGTAGTGGAAATTCTGTAATTCAAAGTTGTAGAAAAAATAAAATATTTTTTTCATGAAACATTGAGATGGTACAGGAATCCTCTATTGGCAAGACATTGTAGATTTACAAAGCACGTTGCCATGCATTTACAAATATTATCTTGTTTTAGTTGATTTAAGCCAAATATTTTTATGTACATATTAATATTAATTTGCTAATTAGGATTCTTAGTTGTCCTTGTTATTATTGGGTTGAAGTAGTGACATAAGTTCCTGAGATTGCTACTGTAGCGTAACGAACTGGTACACAGGGCCCAATAAGTTCACTGCAATATGTATTTGTAGAGAGTGGGCTTAAGAATTAGATTCGAATGATGAGGACTTCGTTTTTCCTATTCTCAAAGACAAACTAAGAAACAGTTTTAGAAGGCCCAAAGCACACCAGAATATCATGGAATAATTCTATTTTATATAGGTCCGAGGAGGAACCTTTTTATCGTGTTGTTCATGTTACAAATATTCCTTTTTCCTTTTGTTTTTCTCTTTCTTTCCTTTCTCAAAAAATCCGTCCCACTCCCAATGGAGGAGGAATGGCCTTCTATATATCATATTCTAAGCATCATATCCTTACACTTGTCATTCATCTAAGGTGCCCCTTGATACTTATCCCACCAGATCTTTTCTTTGGCCTCCCTGTGAGAGGTCATAGTCTTGGTAGCACTGTTCAGAGGTCTTCTCCACATAAATGCGGCCAGAAAAGCAGTTGCAGGGTATTTAATGTGGTGGTAGCAGCTTTTCTACAGATATTTTCGGGGATCTTTTCCTTCCCAGTAAGCTCACCAAGTTTATCTCTATCATAGGGGATTTTAGGAAGATTACTTTGGCCACTGGGATTCTTCCTTGAACTGAAAGCCTTATATCCGAGAACTATACTCTCCTCGGACGGAATCGCCGGACCTATGTGCGAATCTTTCGAAAGTAGAACGCTTTGATAGCTGCCACATTGCTTGGCCCATGAGACCTCCTCGGACCAAGCCCACGGCCCAAGATGTGTGGACCTTGATTATTTGTCCCCACAATAGCCCCTCAAAACTTCAATTTTCCCTCCCATCCGAGGAGAAAAAGTGAGGTTTTGACTTTCAAGAGATAAAGACTGAACATTTAATTCGCACGTGTGTGGGGTGCGCCTTATTTGCATTTTCGTGATAACTTCTGACGCTTCGCAATCCCCGAAGCAGTTATTAATTATTCCAGGAGGCGTCTTGTCTCCCACATCCAACGGTTGATGCGCAGATCCAACGGCTGGTATTTCCCTTGAATTTATGAGCGGGATAATTTCCCCTCTCTCTCTCTCTGCTAGTATAAAGCTTTGAGAAATCATTCACCTTCTTCTCCAAAGAAACTTCGAGCGCTCCAGAGACCTTTAACGTCCCTGACTTTCTAAAAACACCAACTCCCCAAATTTCTGTCGCTCTTTCTCGTAAGAGGTCTTCGAAGGTCTTCTCAGTAGGCTTTCAGATATTAGCACCTTCAATCCCGTAAGTCTATTTAGTTTTGTGTTAGATTTTGCTTGTCGGACTGTCTCCTCGGCTATCTTATTTGCTTTTCTTACTCTCCAAAACTGTCCATTCTGTCTTTAGGTTGTGAAATATGGGTAGATTTGAGCGTTTAGTAGATTCCCCAGCCAAAATAGAGGCCTTTAAGCAGAAATACCATATACCTCAAGAGGTTGGTCTACGGTATTGCTCTTCAGAAGGGATTATTATACCTAGAGAGGCCGGAGAGGTAGCTATTCCTATAATAGCCTTCATAGAAGGGGGAATGACCCTTCCAATGGGTAGGATAACCCGAGAGTACCTCATAAGCCATAGGTTATGCCCTCACCAATGCGCACCCAATATGTTTAGGATTCTCGGGTGTGTCGATGCTCTGGAACAGCATCTCCACTTGGGCCTCACCTGGCATGACGTGGTTCACCTGTACGAGTGCCACTCACAAGTCGACGGAGGCTTTTATCTCAAGTCCAGGTCGTCTGTTGTGAGGCTCATTTCGTGCCTCCCCAAGTCCAATAAAGGGATGAAAGATGACTACCTCATCGCCTCAGGGGCATGGCACGATGGTCGACCCTGCCCAACTCGGGAGAGAGAGACAGGTGGGGCACCCTAGAGTTAGATCCCTTAACATAGGGTTTAGTCTTTATCCTCCATCCATATTTCCGTATTGTAATCTCTTTTGATAGTAGATTTCATTGTTCAATCGTACCTGACCTTTTGGTTACTTTTGCAGATAGGACACTCGTTGCTCCTCGGCTGAGCCATACAAACGTGCTTGCCCTCAACTATCTTCTCAGGTCGGAAATTTTTGTGAGCGAGGATCGACAACTACGAGCTGTCCACCTCATCTTAGATTTCGAACCTATCTCAAGGCTTTTTCAGGACGTTGGCAACGCTATCAGAGCTGGTGATCGTCGAATCAACCGTATTGACGTATCAAAACCAGATTTTCTGTCTCGAGAAGACCTGCCTCCTGTCGTTCTACCCGTCACTCAGATCCCTCCCAAACTTGTGCTTCCCCTACAACAGGTCCCTCTCGGAGTTGACGTAGCCGAGGAAGAAGAAATTGCTTCCTCGCGGGCATCTTTAGACGAAGAGATAGACAAGTTCCACTTTGAAGGAGAAGAGGGTAGACAAGAGGAACCGGTGCAGCTCTCGGACTCGGAAGACGACGCAGACAGGCTCTCCGTAGCCATCCAGCCAGCATTAATTATTTCCCGAGTAGATTCAAGTTCAGAAGAACACGGGGAGATGAGTCTGAAGGAGAGGTCATCGTTGAAAGGTTTGGTGGCCAACAGAGGTAAGAAGGGAGCCACGAAGGGTCCGTCCCAGGCCTTGGCTCCTGCCAGTCTACCCCCTCCGCCTCTGCCTCCGGCTGATCTGGCACTCCGTGCCTTTCCTGATTTGAAGAAGAAAAGGCCAATGCAGGAGCTCGAAGAAGGCGAGGTGATTCCTCCGAGGGGTTCCAAACAACAGAAGACAAAGGACCCGAAAGATACTAGGGCAAGTTCTGTTGACAGTAGGGAGGAGGCTGAGGTGCGCAGACAACAGCGATTCTGGGCCCCTCGGATTGAATTGGATGGGGTTCAAATTCCGTGGGATGCCACGATCCGAGAGGCCCAGAGAGGTCATTCAGCCCATCTGGCCCAGGCTTTAGAGCAACCCCTCCTGCTCCCACGAGACATGGAGGCCCTTCGGCGCACCAGGCAGCCCGATCTCTTCATGTCCTTGAAGAAGGACCTTGCCCTGGTAAGTTAGATCTGGGTAATGATTTAAACTAAACAAGCTTATGTATCTAATCAATATTATCACACTCGCTTTTACTTGCAGGTTACTCAACAAATCTATGTGGCCGAAGAGTGGGTTCGGAATGCTCAGAACAGATGCGAAGCTGAGTCCCACTCTCGCCGTGAAGTTGAGAAGAGCCTAGGGAGCCTGAAAGAGGAGAAGCTGCAGCTGGCCGAGAAGCTAAAACTTGCAGAGCGAGAATGTGCAAGCGCCAAGGCTGGGTTGAAAAACGTCGAGGCCCAGGCCGAGGACCAGAGGAAGCAACTCTATACAACCCAGCTGAATCTCGCCACGGAGAAAGCAGCGGTGCTGGCCCTGAAAGCTGAACTACAAAAGGCTAAGGAGGCAGCACAAAAAGCAACCGAGGCTGCTAAGTCCGCTGAGGAAGCAGCCTATGAACGTGGGGTTAAGGAAACGGAGGAGAGGTTGGCTGAAGAAGTGGCTGATTTGTGCAGGGAATACTGCACAGAGACATGGATGGAGGCACTTACTCGTGCAGGGGTCCCTGCAGATTCAGAGCTAAGGATATCCGAGAACGTGTTTTTCCCTGAACCCATCAGGGAACTTCCGACCAGTCCTCCAACGATGACTAGCCTTCCTCTCCTTCCTCCAGAGCAGATAGCTACTACTAGTACTCCTATTGGAGCTGTTGAGGCCATCAAGGGGGTAATTAAAGACCAATCTGCTGAGGATTCCCTTACCATCAAGGATGTGGTTTCCCAAGCCAAGGCGACTGAGAAGAAGTCTGATGCTGGAGGTGTCAAGGCCAAAGCTAAATCTCCCGAGAAGGGTTCTCAGCCTTTGAAAGAATAGCTGTAGAAATTTCCTTTCTTTTTTTTGTTTAAGTGTAGCCCCCCTTTTTTTTTTGTTGAAGTGTAGCTTCTGTATACACTTATGATGTATTTATTCTTCTGTTGACTAAAGAATAGACTTGTTTTTCACTTATACTTTTGTCACTTGCTTTTGTTAAGGTTTGAGATAACTTTTATTCACACACTAAGGCTCTTGTTAATGAATACATTATAACTCAAATTCCAATGAATATATTATATGAAAAAGATACTAAGAAACTAATTGGGTTGTATATGGTCAGAGGGTTTTATAGTAACTTAAGTTTTATTGGATCATGCAAATGGAATGTTATTGCCCGATAACCCATAAGTGTGTTGACTTTCAGTTTAAACACTTTTATAAAAAGCATAAGTGTAGTAATTTCCCCAAAGCATCTGGTCCGAGGACATCAGGCATGACTAAGGTTCTGTTTAAACACCTTTATAAAAACCATAAGTGTAGTAATTTCCCCAAAGCATCTGGTCCGAGGACATCAGGCATGACTAAGGTTCTGTTTAAACACTTTTATAAAAAGCATAAGTTATTCTGTCACACAACGCACGAATTTAAGGACAAAGAAAATTCTTATTAGTAATAATACCTTTTCAGGTTGTTTACATTCCAAGGACGAGGTATTACATGTTCGTCTAAGTCTTCTAAGAAATAGGCCCCTATTCCTGCTTCCGAGGTGATGCGATATGGCCCCTCCCAGTTGGGCCCAAGCTTTCCCCAAGCTGGATTTTTTGCAGTGCCCAGAACTTTCCTCAAAACCAAGTCACCAGGTGCTAGTGGCCTTAGCTTTACTTTAGCATTGTATCCCTGCTTAAGTTTGTGTTGGTAATACGCCAATTGAACCAGTGCACTCTCCCTCCTCTCATCAGCGAGATCCAGACTTTTTTCCAGAAGATTATCATTACTATTCGAACTGAACGAACTGCTTCTTAGCGTTGGGAACCCGGTTTCCAAAGGAATGACAGCTTCGACACCATAAGTCATCGAAAATGGGGTTTCTCCCGTTGATCGACGCGGTGTGGTTCGATAGGCCCACAGGACATGCGGCAGTTCTTCCACCCACCTCCCTTTCGCATCATCTAACCTCTTCTTCAGTCCGTTTACTATGACCTTATTAACGGCCTCGGCTTGTCCGTTCCCCTGAGGGTAAGCTGGGGTGGAGTATCTATTCGTTATTCCTAATTCGCCGCAGTATCCCCTGAAGGCCTTACTGTCAAACTGAAGGCCATTGTCCGAGATAATAGTACGAGGGACCCCGAACCGAGTAACAATGTTCCGCCAAATGAACCTCTTAGCGTCCACATCCCTGATGTTTGATAAGGGCTCGGCTTCGACCCACTTTGTAAAATAGTCGGTGCCGACCAGCAGATACCTCTTGTTTCCAGCTGCTTTTGGGAAAGGCCCGACAATATCCAGGCCCCATTGAGCAAATGGCCAGGGACTGGTTATCGGATTAAGGATCCCCCCTGGTTGGTGAATGTTTGGGGCGAATCGCTGGCATTGGTCGCACTTCTTCACATACTCGTGTGCTTCTCTTTGCATGTTTGGCCACCAGTAGCCTTGTGTGACAGCTCTGAGAGATAGAGATCTGCCTCCAGTGTGGCTCCCACAAATCCCCTCGTGCAACTCTTCTAAGATGACCTCTGTTGCTTCGGGATGGATACATAGTAGATACGGTCCCGCAAAAGAGCGCTTGTATAACTTTTTGTCTTCGGATAACCAGAAACGGGGTGCCTTTCTTCGTATTTTTTCGGCCTCCAATTTATTTCCCGGCAGGGTGTCCTCCGTTAAATATGATATGATTGGATCCATCCAACTATGTTCCACTCGGACATGAGAAACCTGAGTTAGTTTCCTCCCTGCATCCGTGGGCTTGTACAAGTCTTCTACAAGGATAATTCGAGGTAGGTTCTGCGCCGAGGAGGTTGCGAGTGTAGCTAGAGAATCTGCATGCGAATTGCTACTTCTTGGGATGTGCAGCAGACTGAACGACTCAAATTTTAATCGCAACTGTGTAACTTGACTTAAATACTTCTGCATTCTTTCATCCCTTGCTTCCAGTTCGCCCATTACCTGACCGACAACTAATTTGGAGTCTGAAAACATTTTTACCTCCTTTCCCCCCAGTCTTTGAACCATACTCATCCCTTCCAATAAAGCTTCGTACTCGGCCTCATTATTGGTGGCAAAGAAATCCAACCTCAGCGACTTCTCTATTGTTAGTTGCTCAGGAGAGATTAGAACCAACCCTAATCCCGAGCCTCTTTGGTTCGCTGCACCGTCAACATAGACTTGCCAGCATAAGGATTCCTGGAGCGAGATCACGCCAACCGATTTTTCATCCATGTGCTGCGATGCTGGAACATTTTCTAACGAGGCTTCAGCGAATTCAGCCACCAGGTCTGCTAGGATCTGGCCTTTGACAGAAGTGCGAGGCATGTACTTGATGTCAAAAGCCCCTAGAATAGTTCCCCATTTAGCTATCCTGCCGGTATAGTCAGCGCTTCGGAGTACAGCCCTAATCGGGAGTTGAGTTAAGACGATGACAGAGTGTGCCTGAAAATAGTGGGGGAGTTTCCGCGTACCATGGACTACAGCCAGGATGGCCTTTTCCAATGGTAGATAACGCACCTCGGCTTCATGCAACGATTTGCTAACGTAATATACCGGCCGTTGCACACCACTATCAACCCGAATTAATACCAGACTTACAGCGTGGGGAGCAACTGCTATGTAGGCGAATAGGACCTCATCCTCCTGAGGACTGGACATGATTGGAGGCCGAGAGAGATATTCCTTAAGCTGCTGAAAAGCCTTAGAGCACTCCTCGGACCATTCAAATCCCTTCCACTTTTTCATCAAGAGGAAGAATGGCCGGCATCTGTCTGCTGAACGAGAAATAAAACGATTCAAAGCGGCAATCATTCCAGTAAGTTTCTGAACCTCTTTAGGATTACGAGGAGGGTGTAAGTTGTTAATAGCCCTAATTTGATCGGGATTGACTTCGATTCCTCTGTGTGTTACCATGTATCCCAGGAATTTGCCCGATCCCACCCCAAACGTGCACTTGGATGCATTTAGGCGCAACTTGTGCTTCCTCAAGATTTCGAAAATGCTTCCGAGGTCATCAACATGCTCGGACACCACCTTGCTTTTGACCACCATATCGTCTATGTAGACCTCAATGCTCTTTCCTAACTGAAGCTCAAACATTCTCGTCATCATCCTCTGATAGGTTGATCCTGCGTTTTTTAGACCAAACGGCATCACCTTGTAATGGTAGTTTCCGATGGGGGTGACAAATGCAGTCCTCTCCTGGTCTTCCAAGGCTAAAGGTATTTGGTGATATCCTTGGAAGGCGTCCAAGAAGCTCATTCGAGGGTGTCCCACCGTCGCGTCCACCAGCTGATCTATTCGTGGCATGGGGAATGGATCCTTCGGACAAGCCTTATTTAGATCAGTAAAGTCTACGCACACTCGCCACTTGCCACTCTTTTTCTTTACCACCACCGTGTTGGCCAGCCATTCAGGGTAGAACACTTCCTTGATAGCTCCTGCTTGCTTCAGCTTGCTCACCTCTTCTTTAACGGCATCGGCGTGCTCCTTGGACGGGCGCCGAGGTGGTTGCTTTTTCGGAGTAATGGACGGATTAACATTCAAATGGTGACATATAAAGGTAGGGTCCACCCCTGGTGCCTCGTAAGCGCTCCAGGCGAATACATCGACGTTCCTCTTAAGGAATTCTATTAACTCTTCCCTCTCGCGAGGCGGCAACTGGGACCCCACTTGGAAGTACTTCTCCGGATCATTCCCTATAATGATCCTCTCTAAATCATCACATTTCGCCTCCTCGGGGATCTCTTTGATGGGCGAATCGAGAGATTTTAATTGCTATGAACTTGCCTCCGCGGCCATCAGCGATTCAGCTTCAGGTTGGTGTGATATGGCCGCTACCAGGCATTGTCTAGCCATGTTCTGGTTTCCGACGATCTCTTTGACCTGACCCTCGGAAGGGTATTTCACCTTTTGATGCAAAGTGGAGGAAACAGCCCCCAGTGTGTGAAGCCAAGGTCTACCCACGATAGCGGTATATGGAGAATAAACATCCACCACGATAAAGTCGACCTCCACTACCTCAAGACCGGCTTGCACAGGTAGCCTGATCTGACCCTTTGGCATAACGGTCCTTCCCTCGAAGCTGACCAGGGGGGAATCATAGGCAGTTAGGTCCTCGGACCTTAGCCCCAGACCTCTAAACAGGTCAGGATACATTACCTCCACGGCACTCCCTTGGTCCACCAGCACCCTCTTCACATCATACCCTCCTATCCTGAGCGTGATCACCAAGGCATCATCGTGAGGTTGGATAGTTCCAACCTTATCTTCCTCCGAAAAACCCAGAACCGGTTCTATTTCCATCTTGATTCTTTTTGGCTCGTGCTTACTGTCATTGGCGAACGACTGAGCCACAGACATCACTCTGTACGGACAGGACCCTGTTCTTCCAGGGGCAGCAAAAATGACGTTTATCGTTCCCAGGGGTGGGCCCGAGGACGCGCCTCTTCTGGAATCAAACCCAGTCTGCCCCGCTCGACTACTGGGATGCAACATGTCCTTCAATCTTCCTTCTCGGACCAGCTGATCTAAGTGGTCCCACAAGTTCCTGCAGTCCTCGGTTGTATGTCCTTGGTCTTGGTGATATTGACAATAGAGGCTTTGATTGCGCCTCATCGCATTCCCCGCCATTTTGTTCGGCCATTTAAAGAATGGCTCGTTCTTAATTTTTTCCAAGACCTTACTGACTGGCTCTCGGAATACCGCGTTGACAGCTTGGGCGTTGGAGGAATCTGACTGCCCGACAAAGTCTCTCCGTGGCCGATTGTTACTAAATCGGTCCGACCTGAAATCCCTACGCTCCTGAGGGTTAATCTTGGTTTTACCCTTTCCTTGCTGCTGGTCCTCTTCAACCCTTTTGTATTTGCTTATTCGATCCATAAGCTGACGCACACTGGTGACCGGTTTACTAGTGAGAGACTTCCTTAATCCATGCTCAGTAGGCAAGCCGCCCTTAAAAGTGCTGATGGCCACGTCCTCAAAATCACCATCTATTTCGTTATACGTCTCCCAATATCTGTCCGAGTACGTTTTCAGGGTTTCCCCCTCCCGCATGGACAAAGACAGTAAAGAATCCAAAGGGCGAGGCACCCTACTGCATGTGATAAAACGAGAACCAAAAGCCTGCGTAAGCTCCTTAAAGGAACTTATGGAGTTAGGTCTCAACCCATCAAACCACCTCATGGCCACGGGCCCCAAGCTGGAAGGAAAGACTTTACACATCAAGGCCATCGTCCTTGGAATAGACGGCCATCTTCTGGTTGAATTGGCTTACGTGCTCTACTGGATCCGTTCGGCCGTAATAAGTGGTGAAAGTAGGCTGATGGAATCGCCGAGGAAGCTCTGCCCTTTCGATGCGATGCGTAAAGGGGGACCTAGAAATTTGATTCAACGCCTTGCTCATGGCGTCATTCTCCAGCCCCTTCAGAGGTGGACTCTTACGCTTTCGCTTATGAACGTTTTCCTCGTGATAGGAGAAAGGCTCGCTCGACGGTGTCCTATGGCCGCGTTTGTACGTAACATCGTCTTCATCATTTGAGGAAGCACCAGAACTAGAAGGGGCTCGTCGTCGATGCGCATGGCGTAACTCCCGCTTCAAATCATCAATCTCCCTTTGCATTGAGATGTTGAATGTAAAGGTAATGACCAACTTGAGTAATAAGGGACTTCATATGAAGCTAGAATTGCTGACAAAGGTTTTACCGAAAGGTAACTTGGTTCCAAGGTCACCTTATGAAGCAAAGAAGATATTACGTGACTTGGGCATGTCATACGAGCATATAGATGCATGCAAAAATGATTGTGCACTATTTTGGAAGGAAAATGAAAACCTTGATAAATGTCCGGTGTGTGAGGCGCCTAGGTACAAGGATACACGTGCCCAAGGTAAGAAGATTCCTCATAAGGTATTGCGTTACTTCTCGTTGACACCGAGACTGAGGAGATTGTACATGTCAGGCCAAAGAGCTAAGGACATGAGATGGTATATAGACAAACGTGTGGACGATGGGATAATGAGGCATCCGGCTGATAATGAGGAATGGAAGGAGTTTGATTTGCAACATCCTGATTTTGCCCTCGAACCTCGCAATGTAAGGTTAGGGTTGGCTACAAATGGATTTAACCCTTTTGGGAGTATAAACAACAACTATAATATGTGACCTATCATACTTATCCCTATAACCTACCGCCTTGGTTGATTATGAAGGAGCCATATTTTATGTTGTCCTTGCTTATTCCTGGTCCCCATCAACCAGGAAATGAGATTAATATTTACTTGAAACCATTGGTTGACAAGTTGAAGGAGTTGTGGGAAGAAGGTGTAGAAACTTATGATGCTTATAGTAAAGAGCATTTTCAAATGCGTGCAACTTTGTTGTGGACAATACATGACTATCCTGGATTTGGTAACGTGTCTGGGTGGAGGACAAAGGGTTATCATTCTTGTTACACTTGCAATGATGAACCATATTCAGAAACTTTGGAATTGGATTTATTAACCATCGAGCTTATTTGCCAATGGAACATCATTGGAGACATAGTCAGTTGCATAATGGTTTATCGAAGAAACGGAAGAGGTCTTTAGAGTTACAAATGGGAAAGATACAAGAGCAGCTAGATAGAATGCCAAATATAATTTTAGGAAAGCATCCAAGTAACAAGAAGAGACAACTCATTGGGGAGCCAAATTGGTCAAAGGTAAGTATTTTGTACAAGCTTCCATACTAGAAAAATAAGAAGCTTAAGCACAACATTGATGTCATGCATGTGGAGAAGAACATTAGTGAGAGTACTTACGGTACTTTGTTGAGCATTCAGGGGAAAAACAAGGACACTAACAAGGCACGGATAGACTTGCAAAATATGAACTTTAGGCACACATTGCATTTGAAACAACGTCCTGATAGATCATATGACAAGCCTCGGGCTTTCTTTTCATTAAGCCCAAATGAAAGGGATGGTTTCTATGACTTTTTGAAATAAGTCAAGTATTCGGATGGCTATGCAGCCAACATATCAAGGTCAGTGAATGCAAAAAATTGTAGATTATCTGGTTTGAAAAGCCACAACTGTCATGTACTACTACAACGAATTCTTCCAATTGGGTTGCGAGGGTTTGCACATAAAGACATTAGTATTGTATTGTTTGAGTTGGGCAGCTTTTTCCAAGACTTAAGCTCAAGGACCCTAAAGCGGAATGAATTGGAGAAACTAGAAGAACGTATAGTTCTTATACTATGCAAGCTTGAGAGGTTCTTTCCTCCAGCATTCTTTGATATTATAGTACACCTTGCTGTTCACTTGCCTCGAGAAGCAATTCTAGGAGGCCCGGTACAATATTGGTGGATGTAGCCAATTGAAAGGTAATTAGATCATTTAATGCATCCATCAATTGCATCTTTCCCATGTGGTATAAAATCACATACCCAAACTTTTTTTTCCTCATAGGTACCTTGGAAAATTGAAAAGATACGTTTCCAACCGAGCTCGACTAGAAGGTTTGATTGCAGAGGCTTACATTCTCAAAGAATGTATTAACAACTGGTCTTTGTATATTGATGGGATCGAAACTATGCATAATTGAAGAGAAAGAAATGAAGATTTTGGTGAATCTAGCGAAGGATTGATAGTTTTTTCACAAACTGCCTGACCTACAAGTGGTAGGCGGAATGATGGCAACTTGTCTCGTACATTGCTTGATATTGCTCATTGGTACTTGTTGTACAATAGTCTTGAGCTAGAGCCTTATTTAAAGTATGTGATTTCATATGCATGTATTGTTTGATCAAGTTTTGAATATTATCTGCAATGCTTAGCTGAAAATAAATCACCTTATTTTTAACAGTGAACACAAAAGCACATTGCATAATCCTACTGGAGAAGCCATAACTCAAATCCAACAACAAGAGTTTCCCAAGTGGTTCAGAGAACGTGTAAGACATTTGAAATTTAATCACACACTAATAAAAATTAAACATTTAAATAATTTCGTCATTGCTTATTACTAATTAATATCACTTGTTGTATATCATTATAGATGAATAGATTGAAAGTTAACGAGTCACCAGAAGCTACTAAACAGTTATGGTCATTAGCAAATGGTTTTAAGCTACATGTGAAAAAGTACACAGTTTGTATGGTCAATGGTGTAAAGTTCCATACAAGAGACCTAGAAAATCGTCGTGTAACCCAAAACAGTGGTGTATGTACCGAAGGGGACCATGAGGGAG
The DNA here is from genome assembly GCA_030021035.2 of Notholithocarpus densiflorus. Taxonomy (NCBI): domain Eukaryota; kingdom Viridiplantae; phylum Streptophyta; class Magnoliopsida; order Fagales; family Fagaceae; genus Notholithocarpus; species Notholithocarpus densiflorus. The sequence goes on from JARYZH020000046.1 coordinate 2,076,964, forward strand.
AAATGCACGACTTCTATGGTCATGTGTGCAAAATTTGGGAATTGGAGTATATGTTTCACCATAAAGTTTTTTTGTTCCAATGTGAATGGTACAATATTGGTACCAATGGTCGAAGGAGAACGATAAGAACCGATGCACACTGCACAAGCATTGATGTTACAAGTCGGTGGTATGAAAATGACCCTTTTATACTTCCTAGTCAAGCGAGACAAGTTTTCTACCTTCAAGATACCAAATTGGGTGAACCTTGGAAAATTGTGCAATGCATCCAACATAGGGGAGTGTTTGATGTCCCGGAAGTCGGGGGTGGAGAATTCAATGATAATATAGAAGATAGTGACGCATTCCAACAAGAAGCGATTGTTGATGTTGTCTCTATCAATGTTAAGGACAATATTATTGACTATTTTATGGGTGATGTTGAAATTGAGGTTGTTCTTGAAGGTGGAACTTCAAGAAATGCTAATCAAAATGAAGAGCATGACATACCTGATGTTGATCTTGATATGAATTATGATATGTAGAGTTCATAACAATTGTCTCAAATGTTGTGTTTGTCTTAAAGTTTTATGCTTGTCTAAGTAGCAATTGTTTTGTACTTAACTTGAACTTGATATGAATATTGATGTGGTCATTTGTTGTGTTGAGTTAGTAGCAATTGTGTTCAAATTTAGCACTTGTGAATTGCTTGATATGGATAATGGTGTGGACTATGATATGTAAAGTTAGTAGTAATTGTTATTGAGATGTTTTGTACTTATCTTGAACTTGATATGGATATTGATGTGGTCATTTGTTGTGTTTACATTAGTAGCAATTATGTTCAAAATTTTCACTTGTGAATTGCTTGATATGGATAATGGTGTGGACTATGATTTTTAAAGTTAGTAGTAATTGTTATTGAGATGTTTTGTACTTATCTTGAACTTGATATGGATATTGATGTGGTCATTTGTTATGTTGAGTTAGTAGCAATTATGTTCAAATTTTGCACTTGTGAATTGCTTGATATGGATAATGGTGTGGACTATGATGTTAAGTTAGTAGTAATTGTACTTATCTTTCATGTCAATACATAGTTTCAAAAAATGCCCAAAAAGGCCAAATACACTCATAATATACCGAGGTATGAGATGGCAAGATTGGATAGAATGAGGGAAAACCAAGAGAGAATTAATGCTTTAGGATTAAAGCACATCTCAACTTCTCTAAAGGATTCTGCTCAATCCAATTGTACAAAAGGGAAAAGAAATAGAGCTAGTGTTGTGGTAGATGATGATTATATACCACCCATTGGTGACGATGACAATGATGATAAGTCATCTAATTCTGTAATCCATAAGGTACAATAGATGTTCCATAGGGTACAATAGATGATAATAACTTTATTGTTCCATTATTTGTAATGACTTTGTTGTTCCATTATATGTATGTTTGTTAGTTACAGATGGCACCAGGATGACTTACACGCTCGTGAGGTGAGGCATCTATCCTGGTGGTCCAATCTATGGTCCAATCTATAGAAACACCTCCTGAAGCAAATCCTCCCGCCCAAAGTTCTTCTAGTGCGAAGGCGCAGACTACCAGCGTATTAACTAGCACAACTGGTAATTACATAAAACATACTTAATTACAACTGCACCCTATTTTTACTATTAAGATTATACTTCACTTAATTTAGTTATAATGTACATGAAATATATAATTTTTTTAACATTAATAATGTTTAAATAGGATCGACTAGCAGATACCCATGGAGCAACACATGGTATGGTAGTACGGGCACTTGTTGAAAAAAGTGGTAAGCTGCCAGTACGTATAGCTGCAGAGTATAATGCTCCTGTTGGGAAGAATGCGTGCAAGCTTGTCAATCAAATTGGCGTACAAGTGCGAAGTAATTTGTCCAGTTACAACGTGAAAAATTGGAAAAGTGTTGATGCTGCTACTAGAGATGTGGTGCTTCAAAATTTCGCGGTAAATTTACATTGATAACATCTAACTCGTCTTTGTTGTCACTAAGCATATTAAATTCATATAATAATATTTTTATAATACATATACACTTCATTTTACAGGATCAGTTTGAGCTACAAGGAGATTTCAACTTGGTAACGAAAACATTAAATACAAAATGTGGAAGATTATTGAGTTGCAACTCCAACAAGTTGCATCAGGCTTATAAAAAGCTCGTACAATCTCATGGTGTTGACTATGCAAGAAGCCACCCGCAAAAGAATGCCACACTTGAGCAGTGGACTGGACTCATTGATGGGAGATGGACCAATGAGGAATGGCTGGTAAATTATTTATGCGTATATTATTATTATCCAATATTTACTATATTATGTTGTCAACTGATTAGATTAATACTTAGATGAAGTAAATATATACTATTTTATTCATGATCTAATAAATATCTTGAATGTTGTTTACTAGAAAAAATCAAGAAAGAACTCTAAAAATAGGAAGAAAACTTCAGGCAAACATAGATGCGGGACAAAGGCACTTGCTGTTAAGGTTGATAAGGAGGTGCATGTTTTTTCATTTTCTTAAACCTTAGTATATTACATGTTGTGATTAATTAACTATATCTATCTAACACTCGAATGTTAATTAATCAGACAAATAATAATGACGGTCAAGTTCCTAAATTGGCAAAAATCTTCAAAGATGTTCATTTCAATCCAAATACAAATATGTGGATACACCATGAGGATGAAGCGACATATGTATGTTTATCATTCCATCCCTATCATGTTTGTAAAGCTATAACATATGTAGTATTAATGTTGTGATTGTTTGTTTCTTTCTCTCTTTCAAATGATAGGAAAATATTCTCAAAGTGCAAGAGGTTCATTGTCAAGATCTTAATGCAATTCCCTTTACACAAAAGGAGATCTCAAACTTGGTTTTAAGAAGAAGTCCGGTATTGTAAAACGACTTAGCATGAGACCTTCCTCTTCTCTAGTAACCACCGCCTCATCTAATTTCTCGGTGGAGTATATCCAACAGCTAGAAAATGAGATAATTGAGCTCAAAGAGGCAAGAGCTAGGGACCAAGAGGAGCGAGCTAGGGACCAAGAGGAGCTAGCTAGGGACCAAGAGGAGCTAGCTAGGGACCAAGAGGCACGAGCTAAGCAAGAAGAGGTTCAAAAGAATATTCTTAACTTTTTGAGGAGTAAGGGTTATAATGACGCTCTTACCTATGGGGGTGGTTCATCTTCAAGTTAAAACATTTATTGGTTAGTACTTTATTTTAGCAATTGACCCACACTACATGGTGTGACTACTTTTTTTGATGCATTATTTGAAACTAATTGTATTATATTACACTTGAAAATCTATATTTGCTTTCCACAACTTATACATTAGGAGTTGTGATTTTAATTCATTGGTGTGGCTACTCTTAATGCATTGTTAGAAATTTTTCTTATAACATAATTAATGTTTTTACTTTACGATTTTAATATAGTATTGTTTTTATATTTGTGCGGATTTCTTATTGATGGCTTTTAGGAGATTTACTTTTGGCGTTATTTGAAGACATATGAGGACATCTTCCGTTAGTTCTAATTATATTATGCTACACTTTTTGTATTGTTATAAAAAATCTTGAGTTATTGTATGTGTTGCAAACAATTATTGTATGGAAGGAGTTTGAATTGGATACTTGTTTTATTTTTTACTTGTGGAATGTATGGATCTTTTTTTATAAATGTGTTGTTGAAATAAATGTGTTATTCAAATGTGAGATTTTAATAATGTAATGACAGGTTACAGGTTAATATCAAAGCCATGAAAAAAATAAAAACAAAAAATAAGTTTTAGGGACGAATTTTTCCGTCACAAATATAGCAACAAAAAATTGTTTTAGTGAAAAAATATTATGTCGCTAAATGTAGCAAAATTTTGTAAGAAATGGTTTTAGTGACGAAAATTTTCGTCGCTATATGCGCCTGAATTTTCTTAAAAATAGTTTTAGTGACGAACTTTTCGTCACTATATGTACCCGAAAATAGTTTTAGTAATGAAATTATTCGTCACTAAATATGATTTAATAAACTAAAGTGTTTTTAGTGACAAAATTGTCGTCACTTTCGTCACTGAATAGTGTTTTTAGCGAGGAAAACATTTAGCGACAAAATGTTTTCTGATGGTTTTTAGACCCCTTAAAACACAATTAGATTAACCTAGTTAATTAGCCAAATTGTTACTTAGTCCAAATTCTAAGTCTAGGTTATCACAATCAAACAATTATATCATGCAAGGCAGCGGAAAGATAAATAAAACAATGATATGATCACCTAGGAAACCAAACCGGTTAAAACCTGGGGAGGATTTAACTTAGCTATCCTCAAGGTAAACCTGAATCCACTATCTTGAAAGAATCGAAGTTCATACAATAAGACTTACAAGCCCCCACGCTCGACTTCTTATTGCTACCCACCAGTAGAACTTACTGACACGACCACATGCAAGCTCCGAGACCATGAACTCCTTCTTTCTTTGGATTTTCCAGCAAATACAAGCACACCCGCTTGTGTATCTTTAAGCTCTTTAGTGCAGCAACTGAATTATCATCAAGTTCTTGAACTAATCTCCTCCTTGATAATCCTAAGCTTGTGTGTAGGAAAGCTCCTCACAGATCTCACAAGAGATTCACACAAACAACAATATGAGCAACATCTAAAACGTAGCTAGGGTTTGCCTTATATACCTAGGGCAAAACATAAAACCCTAAACATTTTAATGAGCTAAGGCTAAGTTGGAATTATGCAGAAAAACACATCAGACACAAAATTCGATTGATCGAGCCTAAACTTCGATCGATCGAGCCAGGCCAAAATGCACAGTAACTTCTGCATTCACTTAAATCCAACTTTACATAAAAGACATAACTTTGAGCAAGTCTAAACACGACTAACCAACTTGTTTTGATCATGGTTTGCCAACAATATAAATTAGAATTCTAAATACATTAATTCTAAGTCTTTAGAATCTAACAAACTCCCCATTTGGCAATTCGTGACAAAACACAACTAACAGCTCAAAGTTTACGAAGAAAAGCCCTTTACAAAAAAAATGCTCATTATAACAAATTCAATCCTAACTACTTTCCATCAGTTGCAAGTATAGACAGTAGCACAATTGAATCAACCTGTATTTTTCCTAAAACACTAAACAAAATGCATAAACGCGTGTGTGGAAAAACAAGTAAACAAAATAAGTTCTTGATTTCACAAAACACAAAATAAAGACAAATATCAATGAATAACATCATGAAAATAAGTCAATAAGCAGTGAAACAAGAAACAAGAAACATAGATAACAAAGTATCTCAAAGTATCTGGGTTGGGGCGGCTGTGCTTAAGCTCAACACATCAAAACCTGTCTAAGAGAGAGAGCAATAACATTTAAAGAAACAGCTCTCTCCAAAATTGATCACACACGAGCGAATTAAGCATAGGCCGCCCCAGAAAAATAAACACAGACATTATTAACATGGTACACATAGCGCTGCAAACGAGGGTATGTCTATATATAAAAAGAGTCCATACGTAAAGCTACAGGGACATGGTTGCCGTAAGTTTGGTTTATTCAATTCTTACTGTTTCATTGGCTTTTTTTTTTTTTTTTTTGGGAGGGGGGACATGGCTTTGGTCCATTTAATTCTCACTGTTTCACAAGCCTTTTTTTTTTTTTTTTTTTTTTTTGCCTAATATCACCAATTAAACAAGTTTTTATTTATTTTTTAATGTACATATGAGCTGTTACTTAAAAAAAAAAAAATTAACACAACAAATTGCCACAATATTTTCACAATTTTTGAGGTGTTAATTCCTTATAGACTAAAATAAAATAATAAAATATCATACTAGAACCAACTACAACTAAAAATAAAGGTATTATGAAGAAAAAAAGTGTTACATCTACAACATTTTTCACAACATTTTCATAACAATTCATATGTAATAAATTGTTATTGGTTATAATTTAAACTTACCAATTAAATTACTTTTTTGTTCACCAATAACAACCCGTAATAACCTACTACTTATGATTAGTTGTAAAAACGTTATGAACATAATATTTCTCTTGCGCAAATATTAAGATATTTTGTTGTTGTCATAATATTTTCACAACTACTAAAGTGTCAATGCTTCACGAGACAAAATAAAATATAACAAAATTATAAAGATATTATGAAAATATTGTACCATTATGTTGTGTTTCTAAATTTTTTTTTGGTTTGGTCAATTTTGTTGAGCTGAAATTCACTATTTCACATATATTTTTCTTGGGTTGACTTTTTATTTTTATTTTTTATTATATTTTTATTTTTACGAACCATCTTAAGTAAAAACACAAAATCACAAAAAAAAAAAAAAAAAAAAAAAAACTTAGGATAAAAACACTTTTCATCCTTTATGTTTGTAGTAGTTCACAATTCCTCCTTAAACTTAAAAATCAAGTAATTTTTCCCTTAATATTTTGGAAAATAACAAATATGTCATATTGTTATTCTCTTAGTTAAACCGTAATGAAAGCATATGATTTTTAAAATATTATATCGTGTAATGTCTAAAATACTTCCACTAAATTTTAACATTCCAAAAATGTTCTTCACATATTTTGAGTTTTAGTTGGTACTAATGCTTAGAAAGTTGGAATGGTGATATAAGGTGATTCGATGACACGTCTTTTGTAATCTTTTTTTCTTTTTCTTTTTTCTTTTTTCTTTTCTTGCCTAAATGAGTGTTCATTAAAAACTAAGTAAGCTAAATATTGCACCTAGACTTGTATAGAATGATTAAGAAGAAAGTATGAATGAAAAAAGTTTCATTGTGTATGGTTGAAGGTATTTGATGAAAAGTTTCAATTGTAGTATATATATGACATCATTCATTATGAAAATATAAATATAGTGACAATGTCATAACAAAACTCAGTTGCTTTTTGTTGGAAAGTGATGATATTCATTATCATTCTTAAAAGTTTTTAGTGTGTGGATAGTACTTTTAGCAAATAAGTACTAAGAAATTATTATAGTATAATAGATATTTATATATTAAATAGCTACCCTAACTTTATGTATGATCAAAATTCTTATATGAATGAGATTAACTTTGTATGACATACATTTTTATGTATATAGTTTTATACTTCTTCAAATAAAAATTTTATCTTAATTTTCTCACTCAAGAGGTAGCACATGCCTTGCACGAGCCACCCTAACTAATCTATATAAAAAGTGTCAATGCCTATGTCTACAGTGCTTTGGATTGGTTAAGTCAATTTTTTGTCTATTTTCTAAGCCAAAACGGTGTGCTTTGTTTTAAAAAAGCAAAAAGTCACAATTTAACAAAACAAAACTTGATATAGAGCAGAGACATTTCTACAGTATTTTTGGCCTTTGGTGAGCATAAACTCACCGTTTCACAGGAGCTAGCCTTCTTTCTTTTTTCTTTTTAATTATTTTTTTTTAAACATATTACCATTCATACCACTTTTCTTGCTCATTTCAGTTTTTCCTCTTTTAAATATTTATATGTGGTGATAGTGATAGAGTGTTTTGGTTTAACACTGTGTTTGGTTAGGGTGATTTTAGGGAGGATGGAAAACATACGGAGGAAAAGTGGGTGGAAAACAGTGTTTTCCACTGTTTGACAAAAGAAAGAAAATACTGAGAATGGAAAACCCGGGAGAAAATTTTCTCTCCTGGGCACACAAATCTCATCCTCCCAAATCGGGAGGAAAATTGTGGGGAGAAAAGTGGACTTATGGCATTTTTACACAAATGCCCTCTGGAATCAAGTTTTTTTTTAAAAAAAAAAAGCGCTGGAGAATGAGAGCTGCGCCTGTTAGTGCTGGAAGCCTATGAAATGAAGGCTGAGAAGGGAGAAATAATATAAAGAATAAAAAATCTTGAGAAATGTTACCACAATATTTTCACAATAAATTTTAAGTAACAGATTATTATTAGTTAATATTGGTGAGTAAAAAAATAATTTTAGTGGTGGGTTCAAATTAGAACTAGTAACAACTTTCAACATAAATTTTGTTGTGAAAGTATTGCGAAAAATGTTGTGGACGTAACACTTCTCATTGAAAAATATAATTGTTGGTAAATTTTATATTATTTAATGAGTACAAATAAATTTATTTATTACCTATTATGTAACAAGGGTATAATAGTCAATTTATATAAACTACATTTTCTATCCTCTCACTTTTCTTTTCAACCAAACAAAAGAGTTTTCCCCTCCCACTTTTCCATCCCTCCAACCAAACACACACGAGGGAAAACTAAATATTTTCTATCATCCCACTAATTTTCCATCCTCCCAATTTTTCACTCCTCCATCCAAATGGACCCTAAGAGTTGTTCAATTCCCACTAATACACTTGCCTTCTTCTTCTACTTTTTTTTTTTTTGCAGTAATATCATCCGTTGAACTTGTTTATATAATAATAATAATAATAATAATAATAATAATATTAATATTAATGCAACAAATAGCCACGATATTTTCACAATTGTTGAGATGTTAATTTTTTATATATTAAAATAAAATAATAAAATATCATACTGGAACTAATCACAACTAAAAATAAAGATATTGTGAAAAATAAGTGTTTCATCCACAACATTTTTCACAATATTTTCATAACAAATCTTAGGTGATAAATTGTTATTCTAATTTAAACTTACCAATGAATTTATTTTTTTGCCCACCAATAACAACCCGTAAAAACTTACTACTTATGATTTGTAATAAAAATGTAATAGACATAGCATTTCTTTTATGAAAATGTTAAGATATTTTGTTGTCGTCGCAATATTTTCACAACTACTAGGTATCAATTCTTTACAAGTCAAAAAGTAAAATATAACAAAATTATAAAGGTATTATGAAAATATTGTGTTATTCTTTGTGTTTTTAGAATTTTTTTTTATTAGTCAATTTTTATTGAACCAGAATTCACTGTTTCACATACAATTTTCTTAGGTTGAATTTTTATATTTTGTATTTTTTTTTCTTTATAAACCATTTTAAGTAAAAACATGTAGTTTTGCTATCATCACTCTTATATAGTTGGAAATGCTCCAAGTAAACTTTGTATTATTGCTATCATCACTCTCATACTGTGAAACACCCATTACTATATTATATACTTTGCTTATCTTCAAGGGCATCGCCTCCTAATAGAATTTGATTCTAGACAAAAAATTCTTTGTTACAGAGAAACAACTTTAGCACCATAATTTTCCAAGATGGTTATCCCAATTTTATTAGCGCGAAAAAAAAAAAAAAAAAAAAAAAGAGATCCAGATCTAATACCAGCTACAGGAGCAGGAGGAGGAGGCTGAGGCTGAGAAGGAATAGATGGGGCAGTGTGTCCCACTTCCACCCACTTATTATCACCCTGGCCTCTCACAACTCTTCCTCCACTACTACCACTACCACTCCCACTAGCACCACCAACCTTGCTGGCCCAGCTCGACCCCTCAGACGTGGGACCCACCCATTGACTCCCCGGAGGACCACCACCACCAACACCAACACCCACATGTGGATGTGGCCGTGGCTGTGGGTGTCTTGGTCGTGGTGGTTGTTGTTGTTGATCCGACCACACCTGAGTTGCACCATGCCCAGGAGGACCCCTCCCTCTTCCTCTACCAGCTCCTTCTCCAGCAGCACTTCCCCTAGCACCACCTCTTCCACCTCTATCTCCTCCGCCTCTACCTCTTCCTCTTCCACCTCTTCCTCTGTACCCACCACAAGCTTCTCTGTCCATTATATCTCGGGTGCGAACTTCGGACTCACAAAACTTGCTTCGCTTGCCCCACTCAGTAAGGAATCACAAACCAAACAACGCTGCTTTGATTTTGATTTAGAGAAGTGAAACGAAATGAGTTTATGCGTTTAGGACTGCATTCTATATGCTATAATAACTAAAATTGAGAAAAGACGGAATTACCATTTTGGCATTTGCTTCTTGTAGAAGGAAACGACATTTTGGATTTAATTTAAAACTACAACTGTTCACTTTTACAAAATGTCAAAAGGCAAAAGGACACGAAAGAAAAAGAAAAAGAGAAGTTGGCGGGAAAATCTCTAAGTTTTTAGTTCTGGAGTTCTAATTCTAGAAATTCCCAGAAGCTTCTATGTAACAGATGAACATGGGACGGAAAGTAACATATGTCTCTCCGTGGGTCCCACACCCGCGCCTATATCCTTTATTTTTTCTTTTCTTTTCCTCCCACCAGGCCAAATACGCGCGTATTTTAGGCTTACATTTTTTTTGCATTATAGATATGTTTGAATATCGTTTATTATTGAAAATTAAAAATATTGTAATAAAATAATTTTTAAATGTGTGAATAGTATCGTGGGATCTATTTTTAAAATTTTTTTAATTGAAAAAAGTATTTACGGGTCCTGTGAACAGTACATAAGACCCACTATTTTTCAGCCAAACGTAGGAATGCACAGAAAACGTGCGTTCCAAACGCACACTATGTCACATTTTGAAACATTATCTCTAGACTCTAAATTCTCCATCCATAGTTCACTCTTTTAAAAAATATTTTTAGTTTTCTCTATTTTTTCCATTTTTTTCACCCCCTTCATAGCATATAGCCTGCAAAGTAACCCTTTCTCATTTTCTATTAAAAAATATATTAAAATTTTCTTGAAAAACAAACAACAATAAAATCAAAACAAAACCAAAGCAAAAAAATCAGCATTAATCTAGTATAGTCAAACAAAAATGAGCATCACAACCATCCCCATCTACTCAAAATCAAAACTTTCGTAGTACACTATATGTAACGACCCAAGAAAAAGTGCTAACCACATTTACGCTATATCTCAAAAGGACTAGTCACAATTGAAGCTCATATAGTTGTTAATAAAGCCCAGATCTATCCAGAAAATACCCAATGTGGGACTCATCACACACCCACACACATCACACAATCAATCAAATTGGGGCATCACAATTTCCCCCACTTAAATCCCTAACGTCCTCGTTAGGGCCCACTTTGTGGGGTAGTGTCTTTGAGCCCACCCAGGGTTACCGAGCTGGCTTTGATATCATATGTAATGACCCAAGAAAAAGTGCTAGTCACATCTGCGTTATACCTCAAAATGATTAGTCACAATTGAGGTTCCTTATAGTTGTTAATAAAACTTAGATCTACTCAGTAAATACCCGATGTGGGACTCATCACACACCCACACACATCACACAATCAATCAAATTGGGGCATCACAATATATGTAACGACCCAAGAAAAAGCGCTAACCACCTCTGCGCTATACCTCAAAAGGACTAGTCATAATTGAGGCTCCTTATAATTGTTAATAAAGCCCAGATCTACTCAGTAAATAGCCGATGTGGGATTCATCACACACATCACACAATCAATCAAATTGGGGCATCATAATATATGTAACAACCTAAGGAAAAACGCTAGCCAACTCTGCGCTATACCTTAAAATGACTAGTCATAATTGAGGCTCTTTATAGTTGTTAATAAAGCCCAGATCTACCTAGTAAATACCCGATGTGGGACTCATCACACACCTACACACATCACACAATCAATCAAATTGGGGCATCACAATCTCCCCCACTTAAATCCCTAACGTCCTCGTTAGGGCCCACTTTGTGGGGTAGTGTCTCTGAGCCCACACGGGGTTATCGGGTCGGCTCTGATACCATATGTAACGACCCAAGGAAAAGCGTTAGCCACAGCTGCGTTATACCTCAAAAAGACTAGTCACAATTGAGGCTCTTTATAGTTGTTAATAAAGCCCAGATCTACCTAGTAAATACCCGATGTGGACTCATCACACACCCACACACATTACACAATCAATCAAATTGGGGCATTACATTATAAATACCTTTCAAGCCACTAACATTATTTATTTATCCTTTACTAATCCCATCAGTTCATCTTCGGCCCTTTAGAGCAATCCCATTGGTGTTGTTAAATCACTAAAAATGTTATTTTAGCACCTCAAATAACAAAAATCATGCTACATCCTAACTGTTATATCTAGAAAAAATTGCCAATATGCTACAATAAGCTGCTACTAAGAAACTGCTACGGTAAATTGTTAATAGAATGATATGTTGAGTGCAAAAATCGAACCATCAGTTCTAAATCAAGTTTCAAAAGACAAAATTGGAGTGAAAATTTGTAAAACATTTGGGTGCATAAGAAATGGTGATTTTCACAATGACTAGATTGTCAACTTTGTAAAAGTAAAATTCAGATGCTGTGGTCCAGCCAGTTATGAGTACAAGTTCATTTCTTAATTTTTCTCTTTTGACTGAACGGTACTGGGTCTCCATATGAGTTACTCTCTCCGTCCCACTTTTTTAGTCCTCTATTTCATTTTGAAATGTTTCAAAATATTGTTCTGTTTCTAAAAATAAAAGTCATTAATTTACTAATATTCCTATTATATCCCTATTAATTTACTAATTCAATTTTTTGATAAATTTTTTTAAGAGTAGTTTTGGAAACTTATACATTTTTAAAAGGTAAACAAGACAATAAATGATGTTTCCTTAAAAAGTTTGACTTTTCAAACAGAATAAAAAAAGTGGAACGGATGGAGTAATTTCTTAAGGAATAGTCTAGAACCACATAATTTTTCACAACTTCTTATTATAACTATGATGTGGCAGAGTGTGATTAGTAAAGAAAAAATGGTGGGTCCATTTGTAAGTCATAATTAACCACACATAATCTGCCCTGTCAAAGTTGTGACAAAAAAATTGTGAAATAATTTGTGATCCTAAAACTTCTTATTTCTTAATAAGATAAGTTTGAAAGATTGTGATATTCGTGTCGTAAACCACATGAGTTTGACAAAAAAGATATCCTAGTTCAATAGGAATTGTGATTTGTGAGAGATGCGGTTCAATGATCTGTTTTGCCACCTTTTCCACCGTGTTTAGCACTCTCCAAGATTTTTTAATTTATTTTTCCGCTTTGTTTGTCACTTTGCTTTTTTTGCCTTTTTCCACATTGAATATACCGACCAAGCTGTCTTTTTAAAGGCTTAGAGCAACCGCATCAGTGTGTCTAAAAGATTTCGTCTATTTTACACAAAAAATCTACTTTTTCTATTTTACACTATCACTTTTACAAAACACCCACATCAATTTATCTATTATACACATTTTTTTATTAAAATAATATTTTTCCTAACTTGTTTTATTATTTCCCACCTACCCCACCTACTACTTCTTTTTTCTCTGAATACACTCCTTTTCCCTTCTTCTTCTTCTTCTTCTTGTACTTATCTCTATCTCCGCCTCTCTTTCTTCTCCTTCTTTTTTTTTTTTTTTTGAGAATCTTTTTCTTTCCTCTTCTTCTTTTACAATTTGGGTTTTATACTTTTATTATAGATGATGATTTTGGGTTGGGTTTGATTAAGGGCAGTGCTTTTGGGTGGAGAAAGCAAAAATTTTGGGTGGAGAAAATGGTGATTTTGGCATCTTCTTCTTTCTTTCTTCTTCTTCTCCTTCTTCATTTTTCAATTTCGGTTTGATTATTTACATGAATTTGTATATGGGTTTGATGAATTTGGATCTAGATTTAGAATGATTTTGATGATTTTGTGGTGTGTCCGTGTTGTTGTGGTGGTGGTTGGCGGTACTGGGTTGCAGTGGTGGTGGTTGGCGGTACTGTGTTGCAGTGGTGGTGGTTAGTGGTGCTGGGTTGTTGTGATGGTCGGCTGCTTCTTCTTCTTCTTGGCATTGAAGAGTGGGTGAGAGAGGGTCTGATATGGCAAGAGAGAGGAGAGAGAAAAAAATATAAAATAATATATAGAAGAGCTACAGTAACCGTGTAAATTTGCACGGTTACTGTAGCTCATGGAAATTTTTAGAAGACTTTACACAATTTTACACGAGCTAATGTGGGAGTTTTTTTGGGCAAAATGTGTAAAATGAAGGAATTTTTGTATTATAGAAGAGTATCCACCAACTGATGTGGATGCTCTTACATCTAGCTCAATGTGTCACCAATGTATAGCTTGTATTTAATTGTTGCTGTTTTTGCTATGATGTATTGCTTGTATTTAATTGTTGCTGTTTTTGCTATGATTGAATGAAGGTTCTGATTTCCCCAAAAAAATAAACCTATTACTGGGGACAAATTCACTAGCTAGTATGGTCATATACCCAAATTGTTGTTGAGGTTTGATCAAGATTTGACGAGGATTAACTGAACTCGATTAGTTCAATTGGATGTTAGAGCAATTGCATCAATCAATGCAAAATAGAAAAATGTATCAATTTTACACATTTAGTTTTCAAAATTACCCACATCAGTCAAGTTAAAAATGTGTAAATTTGCAAAATTGCTACAGTAACTGTGTAAATTTATATTTATACTATTCACTTTGTATATAATTTTCTTTACGTATCTCGAGGCTGAAAGAAAAGAATGGTTGATAGTTATTGAGTGTGAAGAAAGAGAAACAATTAAAATAATCAAGAAAATTTAATATTTTAATATAATATAATGTAAAATAGATAATTTGAAGTATGGTGTTTTGAAAAGTGAGTATGTAAAAATTAGTTTTTCACGTTTGGCTCACTGCTACAGTAATTGCTACAAGTAACATTTTATGTAGCAGTAAGCCAAAAAAATTTAACTATGGCACCATTGATGTAGGAAGGTTTTGCTAATTTGAGGTGCTAAAATTAGCAATTTAGTTTTTTAGCAACTCCATTGTTGATGATTTGGGACAAGATGTGTCGTGATACTATAGCGTGTTGCTAAAACTTAAAATAAATTTTTAATTCAACGATTCAACCTCTCTCTCTCTCTCTCTCTCTTATTTTAATAAAACAATTGTCTAATGATTTGGGATAAGCTATGTCGTGATCATGCCGATCCTAATTGGGAACACTACAACAAAATTGATTTTTTTTCGAGGGTCAAAACCCTTGAAAAAAGCATTAAAAGCCCTCAAAAGATATTATTTTGAGGGTTTAACTGACCCTTGATGACTTTTGAAACAAATTCTCTCGAAACCGAAATTTCTACGGCCTTTGTGACCCTTGAAACCGAAATTTCAAGAGCCTACATGACCCTCGAAACAAATGTTTCTTGTAGTGGAGGGGGGGGGGGGGGGACATGGAACTCACAAGTCAAGAGATATACAAAGTACAAATAGATCATGAGTGACTTGTTCGACTCAGATGACTCAATCAAATCGGCCCATAGGTAGATCAGTCCAAACGAGGACACAACCAAGGTGCTAGGATCGGAAAGGGAGGAAGTCGAGGGTGAATTTGAGCCATTTGTTGTTGTGGTTTGGGTTTTTGCAGTGGTTGATTGGTTGTTATGACTAGTGGTTTTGGTGGCTAGTTGTGCAATTGGTGATTAGCTTGTGCAATTGGTGTGTGTGTGTGTGTGTGTGAGTGTTCTATGGTAGTGGGTATGGATGTTTGGCCATGGGAATGGGTGTTCAATGGTTGTGGGTATGGTGTTTGTGGGTTTTTTTTTCTAATTGTTTAAAATTATTTATATTAGTTTAATGGGTTTGTACGTTAAAACAAGAGATTGAATGTAAAGTGTACTATTAAGTGATATGTTAAAATAGATCAAATAGCTTTTTAAAATGTTAAATGCTAAATTTTGTTAGCACAACATATGTGAATGCTCTTAAGTTTTTCTTTCCTCGTATACAATTTAATCCTGTACTAGTGAACCTTCAGACGTCGGACCTTGACCTCAATTGGAATCCTTATTGCTAATTTATTTCCCCCTAGCCACATGGCAGCCCTCCCCCTCTATGCATCAACTCATTAAAAGGGCACCCCCCACATAAGAATTGGGCATTCTTAAATTAAAAGCCCAAAGACTGGGCTAGCTGCCTAATGAATTTAAGGGCCCATGGCCAATTTTTATCTTTAAATTATTGGGCATTAAAATCAGAAGATATAAAAATTGGGCTAGATGATCCATATTCAATTTTTTTTTTTGGACCATTGCTCACGTTCTCTCTCTTTCTATGGGTTTAACTCCACAAGGTCAAGGACCACAACCAATAAATTTGTTAGAATTGTGGTATTCAGTCTGTTTCCTACTTACCTTAGTTATAACATGAAATCCTATTTATATTGAATTTTGGTGTCACATTATTAAGTTTTATTACCTAATTTTTAGCTATCAAGATAATTGTGGAGTTAAAAAAAAAAAAAAAAAGTTCTAGTTCCAAAGGACCAAATAGAACATAATGGACCGAATAGGACCAAAGTCGACCGAATACGATCAAATTGGATTAAATAAGACCAAATGGACCGAATGGCCTGAATAGGACCAAATTGGACCATAGTGGCCCGAATAAGAATAAGTGGATTGAATAGAACCAAAGCGAAAAAAAAGGACCAAAGTGGACAGAGTGGACCAAATATGACTAATTTGGACCGATTAGGACCAAATTGGACTAAACAAGACCTAATGGACCGAATAAGACCAAAGTGAACATAATGGACTGAATAGGACCAAAATGGACCGAATAAGACCGAAGTGGACCGAATGGACTGAATAAGGCCAAAGTAAACAGAATGGACCAAATAGAACTAGTGGACAGAATATAACCAAATTGGACTGAATGAAACCAAAGTGGACCAAATAGAACCAAATTGGACTAAATAGGACTAAAGTAGACGTAATGAACCGAACTGGACAGAATAGAACCAAAGTGGACCGAATTAGACCAAAGTAAACTGAATTGAACTGAATAGGACTGAAGTAGTTTGTAGTACACAATAGAAATATAAGAAAAACACGTTTGTAGTTGTAAAATTTGGTTTAAAAATCAAATAAGTAAAATAATGATGTTGTAAAGCCTTCAAAGCGAGGTAGCAAATATAGATATAGAATATATATGATATAATTAATTCTTATTTAAACATGCAATTCATGCATCATAAAAAAGGGTGCACACAGTTGTTATTGTAGTTGAGTTTCTGGTTTGATTGCATGGGCTCTGCGCATATTTGGCATGTGAAGATTGGATGATCTTCTTGTAGGTCGTTTTGTTTGGGCGAGGTAATTCTACCACTATTACTCACTATAAATTTTTCATACTTGACATGATATATTATAATTGGTGCATAAATGTTATAAGTTCTAAGTTCATATAAAATGATAGGCCAAAAATGTATTGACCCCTTTAGTAAATTAATCAATTAATTATCCAAGTTAATTAATTAAGTCAATTTAACATGCAATAGTGTGGTAGCACAAACAAATCACCAAATAACTAAATGCAACGGAAAATAAGTTTGACACAGGTGATTTGTTTACGAATGGGGAAAACCACCGAGGCAAAACCCCACCAGGTGAATTTAAGGTCACCACACCTGAGAATCCACTATTATAAAAAACAAGTGGTTACAAGTAAAAGGAACCCCAATACCTAATACCAACCTAAAGTTGAACCCTTACCCCAAAACCCAATTGGACTTGTATTGTAGCGGCAATCTCTCCGTTCAATGCACGAATCCTAGTACGTGACTAACCAATGATGCATGGATCCCAATACATGACTAACACAGCAACTTGAGGAAGATGTTGGCTGCAAAGTTCTTCAGTTCATCCAACAATGAAGATCAGGAAGCTCATTAGTCACAAAACCCTTGGCATAAAGACACAGTAGTTTCTACAGAGAATATGATGAATTAGAGCAATTTTTGTCTCCGGTCACAATATGCATGTATTATTCTTTTGCAACACCTTGCATCCTTTTTGACAGATCTTAAAATAATCCTTATATATGTTTAGGGTTGTGAGAAAAGAAACCCTACACAAATAATCAAGGATATGCGTGTAATCAAATCTGAAAAACCTGATTTCGTAATTCTCGACAGATACAGCTTGAGTCGAGCTTCTGTCGAGCTTCAACATTAAATCTCGATAGAAGTCTTTCTGTCGAGACTGCTGTCGAGCTTTAATGAACAGCACTTCCTTCACTTGTTTCTTGGTCAGATTTGCATGGCTTCAATACTAAACTTGAACATTTGTTTCTTGAAGTAATAAACTCATCCTAGATCTACCCAATTACAAGTAAAGTGCTTTTTGTCAAATGATTAGCCAATTACATCAAATATGTCCCTAACATAAAAGTAACGTTAGTTCAAGTATATCTTATCACTTTTATAAATTTTTTATCCTTACATTCATTTAAAGATATACGTGTGAGAGACCGCAAAAATTTAGGGCCCCTCAAAAAAGAGATTTGGGTGCTTGTAAGGGCACCTCTCTTTTGGGAAGTGGTGTGGAGTCGCCACTTATTTTTTATACAAAAAAATAAGAAAAACAAATAAATATAATTACATGTTCCAAATACTTCGAATGTCATTGATTGAATAAAAAATATACAATTTTGGTAAATTAACCTTAAAAGGCTTTGGGTCCTAATTACAATCTATGCAAAATAATACAAAGCCTTGGTCCTAGTTTCAATCTACCAAAATTAAAAGACAAAACACTAATCTACCTATCCAAAAATCCTAAGCTTAGGGGCTAGGTTACGGAATGGGAAGGTGTTAGACGCCCATTCCGCCCAGACAGAGTCTGGTCTTCTAAACTCTAATGACCAGTATACCCTTTTTGCATGATGTTGAATGATATGTTGAACACACATGACAGACACTTGACAAAAATTAATTTAAATAAATCTGCCTTATGAATATGTCCTCTTTTTAAAGAAAATTCAGATCTATTATGAAAATTAAAAAAAATAAGACTTGGTTTGTAAAAAAAAAAATATCAGATCTATTTTTTGTAAAAGAAAAAAAAAGAGATTTTGTTAAAAAGAATCAGATCTGTTTTTTTGTGTGAAGAAAATAAAATTTGATTTGTAAAGAAAATCAAATATGCTTTTAAAAGTTAAAAAAAAGAAAGATTTGATTTGTAAAAAAAAAAAAAATCAAATCTGTTGATGGAAACTAATAAAAAAGACTTTTGAAAGAGGATTCACATTCATGAGACAAAGTTATTATGCATGTATCACAATAAAAAACTTTAAGCTAACTTTCAATCCCTTCTTTGAAATTTCAAAATCTGTACTTTTATAACAAAGAAAACTTTTCAGATCTGTATTTAATGAAAATACAGATTAGTTTTGAGTTAAAAAAAAAAATCAGATATGTATTTAATGAAAATACAGATCAGTTTTGAGTTTAGAAAAAAATCAGATCTATATTTAATGAAAATATAGATCAGTTTTGAATCTTCTTAAAAGAATTTTGTTAATCATTGCAAATTTTGAAGTCAAAAAGAAAGAACTGAAATAAACAATCATCTAAGGTATCTAAGCATGGCAATTACATATTAAGAACAATACATAATAAAACATACTAAACATATTCACGCATCAAACAAAAACATACTAATTAATGGAAGAAGAAAAGAAAGAAGAAAAACATAATAGCTCTTGCATGAGCGTGCTCTTCTAATGAAAGAATATTTTAGAAATCAAAGAAGTTTGTTCACCTCTTTGAGGTCTAAAATAATTTACTTACAAAAAAGAAGTTCCCAAAGCAAAAGCCTCTAGAACGTCTTTAACATTAGGGGAATTGAAAAGTCGGAAGAGAAGAGCCCTTAATTCTGATTTGTTCCTCTATTTATAGAGGTTAGGATGCTTAAAAGAATGAGATCAGATACGAATTGGAATGCGTCTTTATCTCTAAAAAGTCAAAAAAGATAGGCTTTATCTCAATCAGGTGGTCCTCGGGCCGGGCCAAATGTTTGGGCCAATCGGCACTTGTCATATGCCGATCGGCACTCCAAGAGTGCCGAATGGCCCTCTTGTTGGAAAAAACATAGTTTGTATCGCATACAAAACATATGCAGTGGAAAATTAACGGATCTACTTCATTCGCAATTGATAACATGTACTATGTAAATTTTAAAATTTAAGAACAAGAGAGCATACCTTGGTGTGGTGAAATTCAAAACCAAAGATTAGAAGTACTTGAGAACACTTTTAATTTTCACTCGAATTCCACTTATGCCCAAGAAGTGTGGTCTTTCAATTAGTTTATACGTATGTGTTCAAGGGAGAATAAGAGAGTGGCTTACACTCACATACACACCATTTTCATATATTACCATACATTACAAAATTCTGTATGTTTCTCTCCTTATATATAACTGATTATCTAATTGGGTTTTAGTGTGTGGCTTGTAGTGGGACTAAAAGGGACAAATAAGACACTAGCTCCAATGAGTTTTGGGCATTTCTGTCAACTCTTAATAAGCCCAAAATTACTATTAATTATATTTAATACCACTATATAAATATAATTGCACTCTAAGCCTTATTAATAAATTATATCCCAAGACTTTATTATACATTCAACCCTTTCATTAAAATATTCATAGTAATACAAAGTCATGAATGTTTACTGCCACTTTGAAGATTACTATATCTTAATTCTTGAGTACCCGGTTTAACCCTTTAAGTTATTCATCATATATTTGATAGATCAAGAATGTATTGACCCCTTTTGGTAAATTAATTAATTAATTATCCAAGTGAATTAATTATATTCAATTACATGCAGTAAGCGTGGTAGCACAAACTAATCACCAACTAAGTTAAATGCAGCGGAAAATAAATTTGACATAGGTTATTTGTTTACAAATGGGGAAAACCACCGAGGCAAAACCCCACTGGGTGAATTTAAAGTCACCACTCCCGAGAATCCACTATTATCAATCACAAGTAGTTACAAGTATAAGGAATCTTACCAAACCCTTTGGCCTATCCCGAAATACCAAACTTACAGTTGAACCCTTACCCCAATACCCAATTGAACTTGTATTGTAGCGGCAATCTTTCTGTTCAATGCACGAATCCCAGTATGTGACTAACCAATGATGCACGGATCCCAGTACGTAACTAACTCCTTTGCACGAATCCCAGTACATGACTAACTTCACAGCAACCCTTTGATTGATGTAGTTGATTTGCAACAGTTTCACGTAGAAACACCAATAAGATCTTCAATGATGGTGTGAGAGACTTTGTTTAGTTACAGAACCCAAAGGCGTACAAGAAACGCAACAAGAACTCTTTCTTCTATAAGAGGAGGCTAGGGTTTCAAAAAGAAAACCTTATGAAGCTTTCTAGGGTTAAGTTTTTCTTTTTCCACCTCCTTGTTTAAATAGGAGCTCAATGGGC